>CM068982.1:27774866-28399866 GCA_035357415.1 Ophraella communa
TTAATACCACAAAATAATTAGTGTAAGAAACCATAATTTGGACTGCAAAATGCTTGTTGAAGCATGATGAAACCTCTCGACGTTCAAGCTTTGTATATAACCGGATGTGAGTCCACAACCCCGACGTCAGTAAGGTAGAAAACGTGAAACCTTATAATACCTACGCGTTTATGGGAAATTTCTACGGGTTTTATTTTAAATAGAATTTTAATTATTAATGGACTAATAAACAAGAATTTAGGTATAGAAATAATTTTTATAGTAAATATAGATAAATATTAATTAAAGGAAAACTTTGAATGTACCTTCCAACATAGTGTTTTTTCATATTTGTTGTATGTGCCTCGATTTTATACATTCCTATGATGTGAGTGTAATGCAATCATAATAATTATTTTTATATTATATTGGAGCGCATAGAAATTAGCTTAATAGTGATATTATATTAATATAGATTAGATTTAAGTAAATAAAATTGTTTCAAGAGAAACATTTCATATAAAGAATTGTATTATGTAAACATAAAGTAAACGGTCACTAAATGGTATATGTTAGCATGAAAGTACTTATTCTAGTATTAGTTTCTAAATACAATTAAATAATCTCAATAACAGATGATAAACACAAATCAATTTTTATATCAAACGTAAAGTATGATTCAAGTAATGTTACTAAGTAACCGGTAATATTTTTTTGCATTATATAATCGATAGAGAATTTAGTTTTCCAAAGATGTGGGAATGCAATTTGGCCTGGACAAATGTCGCATCTTATACGTTGCGAGAGGCAAGGTACAAGCTGGGTCATAAGTACCTAGGCATGAAACAGGCAAGAAAACTGGATCACAGCGCAATGAAGAGAGAGTTCACCGATGAGTTCATCAGAAGAATAAGGAGTATCCTAAAAACTAAACTCAATAGTAGAAATATAACCAAAGCAATCAACACGTATACTTCTAGCGCACTAACTTATTCTTTTGGCATAGTGACTTGGAGCAAAACAGATAGGTATCGAGAATCTCCATCGAAAAGTAAGAACGATGCTCACTAAAGCCCATATGCAGCATCCTCGAAGTGCTATAGAACGCACAACAATAACTAGACAAATGGGTGGTAGGGGGCTGATGGACATTAACAATCAGCTGCATCAACAAATTTCAGAGGGTACTTTTTCAGAAAGGCGGAAAGTTCTACCATACATCGTGCAGTGTGTCAAATAGATTGTACAACACCACTACTACTTAAAGAGCAGGAGCTACAGCTACGGAGTCAAACTGATGAGGAGAAGGTACAGAGATGGCTTGAGAAACCCCTGGAAGACACTCGAATGAGGTTGCCCAGGAAAATGTCGAGAACAAGGCGTCGAACTACTGGATGACAGCAGGAGAGATGTTTCCAGAGACAGGTTTTCTGATGGCAATACAAGATCAAGTTATACCAACAAGAAACTATCTCAAATACATTGTTAGAGACTCATCAGTAAATACTGATAAATGTAGGTAAGGATGTCAATCACAAGAGACCATACAACATGTGACAGGAGGATGTCAGGCATTTCCTGCGACCGACTACAAAGACCGCCATGACGGTGTTGCAAAAATAATTCATCAGGAGCTAGCGAGAAAATTCGATCTGATTAGTGGTGAGTTTTTACCGTATTACAAATATGTTCCAGAAGCTGTGCTAGAAAATGACAACTTCAAGCTTTATTGGAATCGCAGTGTTCTCACAGACCAATACGTCGCCCAAAATAGACCAGACATCATAATTATTGATAAAAAGTTGAAGAAAGCAACCCTTATAGATGTCGCAATACCAAATAACAACAATCTTATGGCCAAGCATAATAAGAAGATCGCGAAGTATAGGGATCTTGAAGTTAGAATTATGTCACAATGGAAAATGCGAAGCACGGAAATCATCCCAATTGTTATATCAACTACAGGAGTAGTACAAAAGGAGCTTCTGGGCAACATCAGGAAGCTAGGACTCAACAGCGATATATTCAAACCGATTCAAAAAGCAGTTCTGCTTTCGACAGCTCGATCGGTGAAGAAATTTCTGGGTAGCGTACCAAGAAAACTCAATCAACCCAACCCAGAATTAGTTAAGTGATTCCTCAGAGCTCAATCCCTTTGATCTATTAGAAGATTTTTAAATTTTTGCTGTTTTGGCTAAGACTATTTATTTTTATATAAGTATCTAACCTAACCAAACCAAACCAAACCTAACCTAACCAAACCTAACCAAACCTAACCTAACCTAACCTAACCTAACCTAACCTAACCTAACCTAACCTAACCTAACCTAACCTAACCTAACCTAACCTAACCTAACCTAACCTAACCTAACCTAACCTAACCTAACCTAACCTAACCTAACCTAACCTAACCTAACCTAACCTAACCTAACCTAACCTAACCTAACCTAACCTAACCTAACCTAACCAAACCAAACCTAACCTAACCTAACCTAACCTAACCTAACCTAACCTGACCTAACCTAACCTAACCTAACCAAACCTAACCTAACCTAACCTAACCTAACCTAACCTAACCTAACCTAACCTAACCTAACCTAACCTAACCTAACCTAACCTAACTTAACCTAACCTAATCTACTACTTTTAGAAAATGTATAATTTTCTAATAATAGAAAATCTGTTACACGACAACTTTTACTCATACTCATTTTAACAAAACAACATCAAAACTCACAATTATAAACAAAACTGAGAAAATTGTACCTAAGTGTAAGAAATTTACCTGTTAAGTATAAAAATATTAAATTAATTGTACTAACCCTTACTTTTTGGAAGTCCATCTTATTAAGAATAATGAAAAACTCTTCGTTTTACCAAAACTTCCAATATTTATTTAAAAAATTGCTTTATTAACTTTAATGACAGCCGTTTCGCTAGACTTAGCATCGTCAGATTGACATATTGAAGTTACATTTTGTTTGTTTGTAGCTAGGTACCTGATGTTTGTTAGGTAGTTATAAGGAAGTATGGAAGTAATAAGACATAACAATATTAAAGCCTAGATGTTATGAGCCCTAAGGGATTATCCTGGATGTACTTCCCTCTAAGATCAGTATAACTGTGCAATGATATAGAAAAACCAGGAAAAAACTATATCATGCTAATCTTTACAATAACTTAATATATTTGTGTTACAATTACGTCTTATCTATGTATAAAATGAAGACTCAATCAAAGCAAACACTTTAAAAGTGGAGAACTTCCCAGATTTATTTGTTCATTAACAACTTTAAATTGTGGATCTGCTAGATGTCTTTTTATTTCAAGTTCTTCAAGGAAATCTAAATTTTGTTTTTTATTACAAGTGTGTAGTATTTGGATGTCATTGATGTGTAAGGAATAATATCAGATATAATTGACTTATTTAATGTATGCATTAGTCAAAATTATTTTACTTTTGATAACAAAGTATATATTCAAAATGAGGGTCTTCCAATGGGAAGTCCCATTTCTCCAATTTTAGCAAATATTTTTATGGATAATTTAGAAAACATAATATTTAATTCTAGTTATAAAAACAATATTGTATTTTGGTATAGATATGTTGATGATGTGTTAGCAGGATTTGTAGGTAGCGAACGACAATTAGATATATTTTTTAATTATATTAATACTTTGCATCCCAAAATTAATTTTACTTTAAAAGTTGAAGAAAATAATTCAATTAATTTTCTAGATTTAAAAATTGAAAAAGTTAATAATTTACTAAATTATTCAATATACAGAAAACCAACACAAACAGATGTAACCATACCGTATAATTCAAATCATCCTATAACACATAAATTAGCAGCTTATAATTCTATGATACATAGGGCATTTTCAATTCCAATGAACAAAATTAACTTTGATAAAGAAATTGATATCATAAAACAAATAGCTACATCTAATGGCTACCCAATTCATTTAATAAATACATTAATTAATAAGAAAGAACAGAAAGTGTCACTAAACCTAATATTTCCTAAACAAACTAAAGAAATTAAAAGTTATAAAAATATTACATATTGTGGAATTATTTCCAATAAAATTTCAAAAATAATATCTTCGGCAACATCAGCATTAATATCATTTAAAACACAAAATAATATTGGTACAAAATTGTTAAATGTAAAAACAAAATTACCTAAATTAAAAAAATCTGGTGTTTACAAAATTAATTGTCCAAAGTGTAATGCTGTATATATAGGTCAAACACAAAGAAATTTTGAAGTAAGATTTAACGAACATTTAAGAGCATATAGATTAAAACAACTAGATAAGTCAAATTATGCAAAACACCTACTTGAACATCCAACCTCACTCTTACACATCTTACACACTTGTAATAAAAAACAAAATTTAGATTTCCTTGAAGAACTTGAAATAAAAAGACATCTAGCAGATCCACAATTTAAAGTTGTTAATGAACAAATAAATCTGGGAAGTTCTCCACTTTTAAAGTGTTTGCTTTGATTGAGTCTTCATTTTATACATAGATAAGACGTAATTGTAACACAAATATATTAAGTTATTGTAAAGATCAGCATGATATAGTTTTTTCCTGGTTTTTCTATATCATTGCACAGTTATACTGATCTTAGAGGGAAGTACATCCAGGATAATCCCTTAGGGCTCATAACATCTAGGCTTTAATATTGTTATGTCTTATTACTTCCATACTTGGTCTAGCCTTATAACTACCTAACAAACATCAGGTACACCTAGCTACAAACAAACAAAATGTAACTTCAATATGTCAATCTGACGATGCTAAGTCTAGCGAAACGGCTGTCATTAAAGTTAATAAAGCAATTTTTTAAATAAATATTGGAAGTTTTGGTAAAACGAAGAGTTTTTCATTATTCTTAATAAAAATATTAAATTGGAAGGGGCAGATTTTATTGGCAATAAAGGGATTAGAAAAATACATTCTGTGTCGAATATTCATGTTGGATTATGAACCTTTTTCTTTCTAGGTAGTTGGGATAAAATGCGTCGAGTATTCACCCGCCGTCCAGGGGCAAGATAATAAATCCAGAAAACCAATTATAATTAGAGTCACTTCTGAGAATTCGATATGTAAATTTTCATCCTTAAATTGACATAGAAAATTAACTTATGGATATGAATATTTTTTGTTTCAGAAGTAATTCAGCTCACTTTGAAGGTTTTTTAAAGAAGATTAGTCTTAAAAATTCAACTTGTTTGTAATCCAATTTTCACAAAAGAAGGCTATCGACAGTTTTCTGTTAAATCTGCGTAAATCTGAGGCCTTTTAAAGACAAATAATGGTTCGGAATTATATTGAGTATTTCTATTTTGCCTTTGCACGTTATAAATATAGAAACATACCTACTTTGGTGGATGGAAAAATGTGTTAATTAAATTTATTAGATGTTTATTTATTTAAAAAAAATATTGTGTAATTTAAGTATTTGCTTATTCGAATCAAGGCCAAATCTTTTTTAATACATAAGAAATAAGCGAAAATTTAGTCGGTTTGGTTTCTCCATGGCAACGACAGAAAGCAAAGCCAATAGCCTCGAGAAAATGAAGCAATTTCATTTTCTCACTCTCGCCCCCTCTTTTCCGAGGGCGTAGCAACGAAAAGTAAGGGCACATCGACATTTCGTCAGAAAATGTAAACACAGTTATCGACGACAAAGTATCGGGTGTTACTGCCATGTGTACGCTAACGGAAGGGTGTACGACTTCCCAAAATGTCATTTACGAGAATAATATATCCGTATTTTTTAGATTTAACTACTTTTGTGGTAATAAAACTTATTTAAGAAATATAATTAATTTCTTAAACAAACTAAGCACAATAAATATAAATGTTTCGGAAATAATAAGGGTTCCAAAATGTATACCAAAACATAAAAATTAATTAAAGAACCTTTCTTATTTACAATTTTTTTTTATTAAAGATAAAAAAGAACATATTATTCAAAATGTTCACTGCGAACGCCTTGGCAACATCCCAATTTTAATTAAAAATTTCTTTGCCTTTGCATTTCAAAATAAACGTTTTGGTTCTAAAACCAGAAACTGCTAGAGTTCTTGGTTAGTTTTTAGTTTGGTATCAGCCATGGTAGGTGTTAAGTCCCGGTATATTTTATTTTATTTTATAAACGTGACAACGCTGCGTCGTTGCTGTAAAACTAGTAAAACTCACTTTGTAACAAACCTTGACAGGGGTAAGAACGATCCCTTACTTGTATCGTAAAAAATAAACGTATTTTAAGTGAAAGCGGTAATTACTACCCAAAATACCTATCAAATACCTTGAGAAAAGTATATCAAAAAACATAGTGGTCCTTCGATAGCCGAATTACCAGCAAAAAGAGTGCAATCATCAATTGATTTTAATAAATAACCTGAAAAGTGCAACGTAAAAATCCGTTAGCCATAAATCTACGTCAGTCCAGTGGACCGATGATATTTTAAAGATCTACCGTCAAGAGTCGACGAAGATATTCAACCGAGCGACTGCAAAACAAAACCCTCTACGAAATAAGTTGTAAGTCCGTTCCTTTTTTACCTATTATTGCATGACCTTTATCATAAAATATTTTATTTTATAAATCCATTGTTTGTTAGTTCTTGAATTTAAGATGTCTGAAACGGAAAGCATAATCGAGAATGATTTAAAATTATTAATAAAAAAGCGAGGTAACGTAAAACGCCGGTTAACACAATTTAAAACATTTATTGATAATTATTTCGAGTCAATAGTAGGGGAGCTTACCGTTCATCAGATTGAAAAAGCAAATATTTTAGATTTAGAAGCTAGGGTAGATAGATTTCAGCATATTTTAAGCGAGTTTGATAACATTCAAGAAAAAATAGAAAACATAGGTGAAGACGAAGCATTTTTAAATAACCAAACAATCGAACGGGAACAATTTGAACAAATTTATTTTAATATTACGGGTAGGTGTAAAAGTTTTCTTGCAGACTATTACGAATCAATAAATCAGGCAACAAAAAATCGACAAGGCTCTGATGCAGATAGTATCGTTTCGCAACAATCAATTGCTTTAATTAACGCTCGATCGCAAGCGGTGAAACTACCAGAAATAAAGCTTCCTAGATTTTCAGGGCAATATGAACACTGGCTTGAGTTTAGGGACACTTTTGATGCATTAATAAATGCAAATGATTCTCTTTTAGACATTCAACGCTTTCACTACTTGAGATCGGCTTTAGAGGGTGGAGCAGCGCAAGTTATTAGAAGTATCGATTTTTCTGCGTCTAATTATAAGGTAGCGTGGACAACATTGTTGTCGCGATATAACAATACCAGTGTTTTAGTTTATAATCACGTAAAATCTCTTTTTGACATTCAACAGATGACTCAAGAGTCTTCGGCCGACTTGAGAAAACTCATAGATATTGTAACTAAACACTTAAGATCACTTAAGTCATTGCAAGAGCCGACAGACTCATGGGACACCTTACTTATTTTTATTCTTACTACAAAACTAGATAAAAAATCTGCACGCGATTGGGAGGAAAAACGGGTTAGAATTTCTTCTCAAAAAAGCAACCAAAACGATGATGTTAGGTTACCATGTTTAAATGATTTTTTTGATTTTATAAAACAAAAAGCTGACCTTTTAGAGACACTAAGCTTAACGTCGGATAAACCTAATTCAAAAACTACTCGTGCTACACATTCAACTTGCGTAAATGACAGTGAACCGAAAAAACCGTTAATCAACACTAAAACACATTCTAAAGTGCAATGCGGTTTATGCAAAGAAACTAACCATTATATACAAACCTGCACACGTTTTCTTAAATTACCTGTTAATGAAAGACTCGAGAAGGTAAAAAGTCTAAAACTTTGCATAAACTGCCTGCGTGGAAATCACATGAGTAAAGTTTGTTTTGCGAGCCATTGTCGAAAGTGCCAAGGAAAGCACAACACACTTTTGCATTTCGACAATACTGAACCCCTAAAAAACCAGATACAAAATGAATCACCAAACAACTCTGATGGAAGTCATTCGTTAATCAATCAGGTGAATAGCTCATGTAAACCAAATGCTGTTTTACTTTCAACCGCATTATGTCAGGTTAAAGGTAAAAATGGTAAGTTTTATAATTGTCGGATATTGTTAGATTCTGCATCCCAGTCCAATCTCATAAGTGAAAATTGTTGCCGAAAACTTGGTTTGGTTACTTCTAAAATAAATATGTCTGTTGTTGGCATAAACCAGGTAACCACAAGCATTGACAAACAATGTGAAATCCTTATTCAATCTATGTACAATTCCTTTTCTGTACAAATTTCTTGTTTGGTCATGCCAGTGATTAACAAATTATTACCCGAACGTTTAATCGATAGGTCTTCTTTAAATATTCCCGGTCATCTACGATTAGCTGATCCTGAATTTGGCAATCCTAATGAAATTGATATCCTTTTGGGTGCCCCAGTATTTTATAACCTTTTATGCATAGGTCAAATTAAACTAGATGAAAAGCATCCTCAAAAAGCTCCCACGTTGCAAAAAACCGTCTTTGGATGGGTAATCTCTGGCACTGTACCTGTCGCAAACTCAAACCAAGTGACTTGCAATTTCGTATCTAACGCCGATTTGCAAAACCAACTAAAAACATTTTGGGAAGTCGAAGAACTTAATCCAAAAGATCAAATCCTTTCTGTCGATGAACAGCAATGTGAAGAGATATTTGTTAAAACTACGCGTCGTGATTCAGACGGCAGATTCATTGTACAAATTCCTCTTAAACAACCATCTTCATTGTTAGGCGAGTCTAAATCGAAAGCAGAACAAAGGCTAAAATCCGTTCAACGCAAATTGTCAAAAAATGCAAACATGAAAGTTCTTTATACCGATTTCTTGCATGATTATCTCACTCTTGGTCATATGTCTATTTCTGAATCCTCTGATCCAAAGCTTTCTCATTTCCTACCCCATCACGGTGTATTTAATGAAAATAATCAAACTACTCGCCTACGAGTTGTCTTTGACGGTTCTTCTCGAAGCAGTTCTGGATTGTCTCTGAACGATATCCAATTGATAGGTCCTACCATACAGGATGATCTAATATCCATTTTGTTAAGGTTTCGTCAACACCGTTTTGTTGTTTGTGCCGATATTATAAAAATGTATCGGCAAATCTTAATCGACGCTAGCCAGAGACCCTTACAAAAAATACTTTGGAGCGAAAACCCTGGTGAACCAACGAAAGAGTATATTCTTAACACAGTCACGTACGGTCTAACATCGTCTTCGTGGCTAAGCGTCAGATGCCTAAAGCAACTTACTTTGGAAAATGCCGAAAGACATCCAACCGCCTCTCTAACGATAGCTCATGATTTCTACATGGACGATATGTTGACCGGTTGTGAAACCGAGTCGGACTTAATCCAATTATGCACGGAGGTGGCCGATATTCTCAAACAGGGTTGTTTTGAACTTCAAAAATGGGCATCTAATAGTGATAAAATTCTTAACCATGTTCGCGCCGAAAATCCTTTAGCAGTATTGAAAATTGGAGATGGAGAAAAAACCAAAACTTTAGGAATCTTCTGGTCTTGTAGCTTGGATCTTCTTAAATATAACATAAGTCATCCTTCGACAAAAAACATAACCAAACGAACAGTCTTGTCTGAAATATCTCAGATTTTTGACCCGTTAGGCCTGTTAGCTGGTTGTATCATCATAGGTAAAATAATCATGCAAAAACTCTGGACTTTGAAAATCTCCTGGGATCAGTCTCTCCCAGCTGACCTTGACAGCAAGTGGCGTCGTTTTAGGCACCAGTTGTTAGACTTAAATCTCGTTGAAATACCTAGGTTCGTCCTTTGTCCTGAACCCAAGGAAGTTCAACTTCGCGGGTTTGCTGACGCATCCATGGAAGCATATGGTGTTTGTTTTTATATCAGGAGTGTTGACATTTCGGGAGCAGTATTAATTAACCTGCTATGTGCTAAAACTCGTGTTGCTCCCTTAAAATCGTTGACGATCCCTAGGCTGGAGCTGTGTGCTGCGGTCCTATTAGTTCAGATGCTGGACAAAATCAAGAACTCTCTGCGCGTATCCTTTTCCGGTCAGTTTCTTTGGAGCGACTCCAGTATTTGTCTGTCTTGGATAAAAACCGAACCTTACTTACTTAAAACATTTGTTCAAAACCGAGTCGCCCAAATCCAACAATTGACAAATCCTAACGATTGGCATCATGTATCCACTACCGATAACCCGGCTGATTGTTTATCTAGAGGTGTAACCCCTACAGAACTTATGTCTTTAGATTTGTATTGGTCCGGACCTTCTTGGTTAAAAGAGCCCCAAGAGGCATGGCCAAGGTCCCCAATCCATTTTAAGGGCGAGCTACCTGAAATGAAAATTTCTAAAACCACTGTCCATGCAGTTCTATCAATCGACCCCTTGCCTATTACGAAATTTTCTTCTTTTTCGAAGCTCTGTAGAGTAACCGCTTGGTGTTTGAGATTCGCACAGAACTGTTCAGTAGCCAAGCAATGCAGAAACGTCGAACCATTAAAGGCTTCTGAACTGGCAGAAGCTACAAATATATTGATTAAAGTATCTCAGAAGGAAACTTTCCCGGACGAGATTGACCGTCTTCAAAAACTCAAACCGTTACCACCTCGATCGAAAATACTAAATTTAAACCCCTTTATTGATCCTATCGGTATCCTTAGAGTAGGCGGACGCCTTCAGCAGTCTTCTTTAGGTTATCAAGGAAAACATCCTATTATATTACACAATAAAGCTCATCTCACAAAGATCCTTTTTCTTTCCGAACATTTACGATTGTGTCATGCCGGTCCCCAGCAACTTCTTTATTCCCTACGAGAAAGGTATTGGCCCATAAACGGTCGAAATATAGCACGAAAAACCGTTCACGGCTGCGTTAGATGTTTTCGGACAAAACCCACTATTGAAAGGCCTATTATGGGTAATCTTCCCAAACAGCGTGTAAACCCTGCTCCCCCATTTCATGTTACCGGTTTAGATTACGCAGGGCCGGTTTTCATAAAAGCAAAAGTGGCCGCGGAGCAAAAGTATCTAAGGCTTATATATGCCTTTTTATTTGTTTTACGACCAAATGCATTCACATAGAGTTGGTCAGTGATTTAAGCACTGCTAGTTTCATCGCTGCTTTCAGGCGCTTTGTTTCTCGCAGAGGCAGACCGTTTGAAGTATTTTCCGACAATGGTTCCAACTTCATTGGAGCCAAGGCGGAGCTAATAGAACTAGGTAAATTTATATCTAACAATCGTAATAAACTGCAAGAGACCTTTTCTGACTTTGGGGTCAATTGGAATTTTATACCGTCTTACTCCCCTCATATGGGTGGTTACTGGGAGGCAGGCATTAAATCTGCTAAGTTTCATTTAAAACGCGTACTCGCTGACGCGAAATGTACTTTTGAAGAACTCTATACAGTACTGGTGGAAATTGAAGGTATCTTAAATTCAAGGCCTATCACTCCTTTATCCACAGACCCTAATGACCTACAAGCCTTAAGTCCTTCCCACTTTCTAATCGGACGACCGATCACAGCCTTACCAGATCCAGACGTGACTGAGATCATAAATAACAGACTTTCAAGATACCAATATATTCAGAAGCTGCAGCAAATGTTCTGGAAACGTTGGTCCAAGGAATTTTTGTCGGAGCTGCAAATACGTACCAAGTGGAAAACCGGGCAGAGCTCCTTAAAGACTGGTGCTTTGGTACTCCTCAAGGACGATAATACGCCCCCTTGTAAATGGGCACTGGGACGCGTACTCAAGCTTCATTTTGGTCCTGATGGTGTTCCACGTGTAGCTGATGTGAATCTCGGTGCTGGCAAGACAGTGCGCCGTGCCTTAGCTAAACTTTGTGCGTTACCGCTTGAACAATCCGAACCGGAAGCGTGTGAATAACTCTCTTTTTATTCATTGACATTTCAGATTTTTCAAATGTGCTTTAACCATAATAATTTTTTTTTTGTTTGTTTGTATCTTGTGTTGAAAGTTAAATCTTTCAAGGCCGGGGGCATGTTAAGTCCCGGTATATTTTATTTTATTTTATAAACGTGACAACGCTGCGTCGTTGCTGTAAAACTAGTAAAACTCACTTTGTAACAAACCTCGATAGGGGTAAGAACGATCCCTTACTTGTATCGTAAAAAATAAACGTATTTTAAGTGAAAGCGGTAATTACTACCCAAAATACCTATCAAATACCTTGAGAAAAGTATATCAAAAAACAGTAGGGCCATGCAAGTATGGCAACCAAAACATTATTTTGCTCGGCGGGAGATACATTACTATAAGAAATTCTTAAGATCCTATCATAGGCTCTTCAATTAAACAATTAAGAGCATACAGTAGTGGCCGCGACCGGCAAAAAATGAAAAGTCCAACTACAGCCTTAGAGATTACCGTAAATGCGCCCAACTTGGAACAATTTGCACCTCCCTCAAATATGACCTTGAATACACTCGACACGAAGTACGAAGCGAAAGGCCGATTTTTCTGTTTAGCAGTGTTAGTTGATAGTCCAGACGGGTTGCTGCTTGTCGCGCCAAACAGGTAAATAATGTTTTGATTTTTTCACGGCAACTTGAAAAACAATTTTTGTCAAATAAAAACACGTGAAAAACTCTTGTTGTGGAAATCATGCTATTTAATTTCTGCAAATCGTCCTAAATGTGTAAATGTATTATCTACTTAACCTCAAATGTGGTAAATCATAAATTAGACAGAGGCGTAACAATTTTTTTTAGATAAATTAGGTAGATAAATTACAAAGTGTACGTAACTTGGAACACGATGAATCGAAAATCGAGAAGAGTTCTAGGCTGTCGCACATACCACAACTATACTGATGATACGCTGCGGCGAGCTTTGGAAGCTATAGAAAAGGGCGAAACAATGAGATCAGTCTCCAAACAATTTGGGATTCCCATAGGAACATTGTCACGTAAAAGAAGAGGTCCATGCACCAAAAAATATGGTGGACAGAAAGTACTGTCCGATGCAGAAGAGAATCAGCTGGTTGATGGTATCAAGATGGCAGGTATTTGGGGCTTTCCGTTCGGAGTTTATGACATAAAGTTGCTTGTATGAAATTATCTAGACAAAAAAGGAGCCAGAGAAAAGAGATTCAAAAATAATACTCCAGGTCGCAGATGGATAGAAAGATTTTTATTCGAATATAAACAAGATCTGACGGAAAGGAACGCAGAGAATGTTAAACGATCTCGTTCCGAAGTATCTGAACAGATGATAACTGATTACTTTTCCGAATTGGCAAGATCTTCAGAGGGAATAATAATAATACCATTTATTGTGACAGTAGAATTCAGTATACAATTTATATGTTGACAATAATGAAGATAATATACACTCAGTAACACTCAGTTAACATTGATAATAAAATATATATATTGAGATAGATATCTAATACTTAAAAATTTAATAAGTAGAACTTACCCTATAATTTACAATAAAAGGATATATTATTAAGTTTTATAGAATCAGCATTTACTTTTTCTTTTGTACATCTAAAGTTTCCAAGTTCATAATTTTCACAAGACATACATTTAATATAAACAAAGATTGTAATGGGCATTTTATATTGAATAGAATCCATATTTTGCTATTTTATAACAATTAAATATTTCCGATCCATAATAAGTACATTTTCACATAACAATTCATTTTTGTCCTAGTTCTCTTTTAAAATTTTAAGTTTAATCTGAAACAATAAAAAAAAAAATAAAAATCAAAAGTATTAATGGTTTTCACATGTTTAAGAAATCAACATGTAATTTTAGTTAGTAAAGTATTTAAATAAATATTATAAAAAGGAAGTACTTACAAAATTATAAAAAGACAAATTATAGTCTTCGATATTGTACAAATATTCCAATAGCTCATGAGTACCTTAAAAAGACATAAGAACAATTAAAAACATGTAGCAGGTGAGGTGAAATACAGTAAACTAATTCCCATATCAATAGTGTTGGTCTTAATCACATAATTTTTTTTAATAGAACACTTAAAGAGTGCACAGTGAAAAAACTATTGAAAAACTTAGTTTACAAACACTAACAAAGACATTTTATGTAACAAAATGTGTGTAGGATAGTTAAGTAAATGTTTTATATAAATTTTAAGTTGTGAGTCTTTTGTAACACAGAGAATCTTATCTTATATAATGCATAAGTGATACCTACAAATAACAGAATCTTTTAAAAGTTTAAATTTTAGTTGTTAGAGTTTAAAATAATAGTTATCAGCTAAAATAGTATTAGTTTAACAGATTCATAGTAATTTTAATACAAATGATGGTTTTATTTCAAATTCAAGGTCTAAAATAAGTTGACAGCTCAAGAAAGTTGTGCATTTTGAATCTAAAATTTTCTTAGGAAAAGTCACTTAGAAAATTATACAAACAAAATTTTAGTAAATATAAGGATAAGATTTCACTGTAAGTTAACAAAGATACTATTAGTTTTGTAATTTCATTACCTTCATATTCAAGAATTTTGGTTAGAATTTTGCATTTAAACAATGGAATTTCGTTTTTCGATGTCATACTTGTCATTTTCCCTGGAAGCCTATAAAAAGGCCGGAAAATTGATGATTCAGCTCTCTTATGTTTTTGGTAGCCGAGCAATTAACATCGTATGTATTAATTGATTACTAGAAGAAAATTTTTTGCATTAATTAAAAGCTGTTTATGTTAAATTAATACATGTAATATTAAAAATACATGCAGTAAAATAATCAACCATTATTAAATTACTTACCAAAGTAATAAATTTGTCAAATCAGAGACTGATTCCAAGAGAATTTGAAAGATTAAATTTGAGCATTCTTTCTGCAACTGGACTTTGGCCGCCATATTGCCATATTGTTGGTATTGCATTCCTGACAGGGGACGAGGAGAAGACGATCCGAGTTTTGTGCTGTTCCATTTAGACAATAGCAATTTTTAGTGAACGAACTTTATAATAAAAGGTACGTGTCATAGTTAAGATTTAGTATTTGTGTATTTGTTATTTTGTGACTGTAAATTAATTTTATTTGTATGTATCATCTCCATTCTTTTCATATAAGGCTATTCATTTATTTATTTGTACTAAACATATGAAAACCAATTAACAGTTTTTTATAAAATTTCTTTGAAATACTTGACATTAAATTTATTGTGTGTTAATTATTAAATAATATTTTAATTTGAATCCTACCCTGATAAGAGTCAGATTTTAAATTTAAATTTTTAAAACAAATAGTCTGAGCTAGTTAAAATTTTGATAAGGCGCCCAAAAATAGAATTACAGAAGAACAAGTAAACTTTATATAAAATTAAATAGTATTCAATCATTAAAATTTATCAAAACATTTGACAAAACCAATAAAACAAAACAAAATTATAAAATTATAATAAAAAAAAAATTAAATCATTATAAATTGACAATACCAACGTGGGATATTAACAAACAAAACTATAATAAATCAAACAGATAAATTAAAGTAAAAAATTTAAAATCATAATAATATATAACAATAAACAAACAATATTATACATATAACAAGCACAATAAATGACAGGAGGACTCGATAAGTGACTTAACACGGGGAACAGACTTCGAATATCCTTCTCATTCACCTGATCTGACGCCACCTGACGCATACATTTGGTACATAATGAAGGAAAAAATATTTCATTCGGAAAATCCGCCGGCGAATATTGCCGAACTACGGGAAAGAATACCTACAAAATATTTTTCGGCAGTTCCATCAACCACTTTTTATAAATATGTTTATTGACTTACAAAATCGATATGAAGCTTGTTTGCGTCGAAATGGTGAACATTTTGAACACTTACATTACAGAAATTAAAAATTAATTTGTATTTCTATTTTCGGTACTGTTTATTTTGGCGGATACTGTATAATTAAAAAATATAGTCAACTGTCGTTCACTATCTACAAAACCAGCTAACACGATGGGACTTCCAGGTTTGATACAATAAATTTCTATACAATTTCAATTCAGAAAACCAAATTAATAAGTAGGTAATTATTGAAAAATAATATAAGGAGGTGCTGAAACTGGATCAAGATACCGGAACCAAAGCCTGCACAACTAACAAATATTTATTTCTCAAGAAACGATACCTCGTCACCAAACCAAAATTTTTAAAGAAAATAAAGTGGAGACTTAAATTTTTATTTGCATTAAAAAAATTCAAAGACTAATAATGGTAAAATGACGATAGTATACAATAACATATTTTAAACTCGTTTATACTACTATTTTCGGTTAACATTTAAAACATTAAAAGTTCACCCTGTAGTAATTACAAACACCGTCACTGACTTTAACACTTATTACCCACTCCGACCTAACTTAATGTCAATCGTTATGCGATAATGAGACGAAATTGAATACAAGGATTCCCGGTGGATTTAAATACCCAGCGTATGCTACATTTGAGTACGATAAGAATGGGAATGGAGACAACATAACACAGATTTGATTGTAAATGTCACTTTTGTTTATTGGATTTGATTTTTGATGCGTGTTTATTATATCGAATAACTCCTTTCTGGTAAACGATTTATTTGATAGTAGATTCGTAATTAACAAATGAAGTTTATTAACAGCCCAAGGGTACGTTGAATTCTTTGTCAATCCCAATTATGGCAGAATAAAAGCGTTGTGTATTTAGTTTGCATAGTTATTATATAACCGGTAATATTTTCTTATAAGGAATATAGTGGAAGATTGCCTTAGAATTGAATTTATTATTGTATTTTAAACTAACCTAACCTAACCTTTCATTCACTACTGAGTACTGATTCTATCTTCCTTTTTCCATCTTTATACTTTTCGCACTCAAAGAATATATGTTGAGGTGAGCTTGGTCTATTGCAATCTATGCACAGGTCGCTATATATTTTTCCAATTCTTTTTAAATATGTCTTGTATGTCCCGTGTCCTGTTAAAAATTGTGTGAAATAGTAGTTTGTGCGTCTAAATTTGCAATTATACCAAGATTTTATCCTTGGTATAAGTAGCCTTTTCCACTCTGCTTTTTCATCCAGCGCATCCCATTTATCCTGCCATCTCTCCCTAGCATTAGTCTTCTTCTCTTATGTTCTCCAGTTATATTTATGCACTTCCGCTCTTTCCACAAGCAATTCGTCTATTGGCGGTCCACCAGCAATCACGGATAGCGCTTCGGCCTGTAACCACTTGCGACCCTCAGCAATGCTCTTCTCTATACTTTGACTAACAGTCTTCTATATTTCTCCATTTTCAAAGCTTCCTTCCAAACGGGAGCACCATACAGAAGAATTGAGTCTATAACTCCACTAAGAATTCGCCGCTTGTAGCTTCCCATGCCTCCTAGGTTTGGCATAACTTTTTGGATGCCAGTAAGTTTTTCAAGAGCTTTATTGCACGTTTCTTTAATATGTATTCCGAAGGACCCTTTATGATCTAGGTGGATCCCTAGATACTTTATAGTGGTTTTTGGTTTAATTTTATATCCTCCGAGCGTGAATTCTATTGTCTCTCTTATTTTTATTCCATTTGTACCTCTAGCAATCATGGCTTTAGTTTTTTGGACAGCAAGTTCTAATTGGTTTTCCCACATCCAATTTTCTATTACTTCTAGGTTGTAGTTTGCTCTATCCATTAGTTCGATTTTATTTTTTGCCTCTACTATTAGCAGGAGGTCATCAGCAAACGCTGATGACCTAACCTAACCTAACCTAACCTAACCTAACCTAACCTAACCTAACCTAACCTAACCTAACCTAACCTAACCTAACCTAACCTAACCTAACCTAACCTAACCTAACCTAACCTAACCTAACCTAACCTAACCTAACCTAACCTAACCTAACCTAACCTAACCTAACCTAACCTAACCTAACCTAACCTAACCTAACCTAACCTAACCAGCTTCTCAGGATAATTACTGCTCATGCAAATGAAATGTACTAAAGTAAATGAAAATAACTGACACCAATTTAATTTACATGCAATGGATAACTTTATACTGTCTCTGTTAAGTTTTGTATCAAGTATGTTATGTATGAGTATAATGAATAAATTTGTATTAATTTGTAATAATATGATATTTGATATATAATATTAGATTAGAAAACTAAATAAACTTAATAATTAGTATTAATTATAATATAAATTGTCATTGGTATAATCTAACCCATTATTTTAAGGCAATAACATTTATGTAGAAGGTTTTATTAATAACACACATAAAGAATAAATTTAATTTATAAAGGAAATGTCTATTTATTTGTAACATAATTGTATAACTTTATCAAAATCATTTATTATGTACAATATAAAGGAATAATAGATTGTTCTAGAAAATATGTTTGTAATGTATAAAACGATGATAGAAGTATTCTATTGAAATGTTGGAACAAATTTCTAGAGTAAATAATTATGTCTTTGTGTGTGTAAAAGACGTAAAAGTGTACTTACCATTTTAAGTTAAAAACAATAAAATAGCATCCAAAATCACTAAACAACATTATGTTTTGAAAAAGTATTTGGAAGAATACTGGATTTTGGCACATAAGCCAACTTATGTGTGTACCGACAACCTTCAAATAAATTAAATTTTTCTTATAGAATAAGTGCATTTTCTTAAAGAAAGAAATACATCTTATACAGCAACTACAATTTTCATCAAGACGGAAACTCAGTCAACCAGAAAAAATAACTCTCCCCAGGTAAGATAGGTTTGAATAATAATTGTATTTATTTTATTAGAGATAAGTTTTTATTCAATTAACAAATAAGGAATTTAATTGGTTTTAACTTTTAATTAAATTAATAATAATTTTAACAGATTTACATTTAATAATAATTTTATTTGATATTTTATTTTATCTGACAGAATAAGTTATAATTTGTTGTAAGAAAAGGCCTTATTAATAACTTGTTTATAGACATATATACTTTTTTAAAAAAAGTTTGGAGTCTTTCTTGGTTAAATTCTGTTTGAGATGTTTACTATTGTCATATTAAATTTATTGTTAGAAATAGTAACCTATCAGTAACCTATTTATCAATAAAAACGGTCGATCTATTATTAAATCTTTTTAAATTCTCAATAAAATAATTATTAATTTACTAAAATCTAAATTTCAACTTCAACTTACTTTAAAAATACTTTTTAAATTAAAATAACATTTCAATATATTTTTCCACTCTAATGCCTTTGATAATCATATTTATACTAAATTCAAAGATACGAAAAAAAACATCAGTGAAATATGAGATGACAGTGTTATTCACAAATGTCGGTTATACATGTGAATTTCAATCTCGTAATATTTGGTTTAATTTGGTTCTGGAGTATTCAAATAAATTAATAACAAACCTTTACCACTATATTATTTTTTTCCATAAATATGGATGTTTCGTTTTTGACTAATAATGAAAGCATAATCAAAAATTCATATAACTTTTAGATTTCATTAGAGTTTTGTTTTATAGAAAATTTTAGTGTCACATTTCATTGAACCTGTTTTAAGTCCACTATTACTATTTATGTTAATATTAACTGGAATAAAATAATAGTAGGTGTTTTAATTATTTTAATTACTAATTTTCACTCTATTCTGCGTGGTCTTCTTTGGTAATTTTTTTCAAACGCTTCAACTGCAACTGCGGCAGTCATCTTCAGTGGCATGTTCAGGGTATCTACTGTAACTGAGTTTCAGTTCCGTCAAGAAGAGTACTTCGAACATACTAATGAAATTACAGTTGCAGTTGAACTTTGAAAGAAATTACCAAAGAAGACCACGGCAGAATAGCCAGAAAATTAGTAGTTGCATTGACCCCGGCCTTAAAAGCCTGTATCTGTATCTGTAAATGTTGAAGGGTGGGTCGCCCCACATCATTTGGGCCACATTTGGCCCATTGTGCGTTCTTCTAAGGTTGAGTCTACCTATCAGCTCGTCAACCAACCTACCTACCAATTTAAAGTAGGTGATAACGTCGCCAGTAGGCAGTTCCCCCAAGTTGGAATGTGTTAGCCAGTTCTAGCCGAATACAGAAAATCGTGTTAGAGAGAGTGTCGGACATTCACAGAGAACGTGTTCGACTGTCTCATCCCCTTTTTCACATCCTCTACATACTGGGGTGTCAGATAATCCCAACCTGTTCAAATGTTTTAGTAGGTGACAAGGGCCAGTAAGGATGCTTGTAGTCTTTTCTGGTCATGGCCACGTATTTCTTGACTGCTCTGCTATCCGGATACTTCAGAAGTTTCTTTGATAGTTTCGTCCCATCCACCCTTTAATTTGTCAAGACAACGTTACTTTACCAGGTCAACTACCGCTGATGCTGGCAAGCTGATGGGACTGCTAGGTCCCAAAACTCTTTGGGAGGCAGCTTTCCTAGCTAACGCCAGTTATGGGATAGCCTTTTGAAATTCCATGATCCAGCCTAGAGTAACTAAGTTGTTGTTGCAGGCGTCGGTAAGGGCCATATGACAGCCTATTACTAGACCTGATGTGATCCATGACGTATTCAGGGATAATAGTTCTTCTTTGCTGTCCGTAAAAATACGGATGTTTCTACCAGTAATTTTTTTTGGTAAT
The DNA here is from genome assembly GCA_035357415.1 of Ophraella communa. Classification (NCBI taxonomy): domain Eukaryota; kingdom Metazoa; phylum Arthropoda; class Insecta; order Coleoptera; family Chrysomelidae; genus Ophraella; species Ophraella communa. Next base: position 27,795,541 of record CM068982.1, read on the forward strand.
CTCTTTTACGGCTATGGAGAAAGCTGTGAGCTATGTCTGAACTACAATGGTATTACAACACATTACCCCTTTTTATAATTAAGTTTAGGGATCTGGAATAAATTCCACATCCTGAACCTTCTTTTGTTTTAGAGAGAGAGACGTTTCAATTGCTTCTCTAGTAGAATCAACGCTTAAAAATTATAACTGTTCTTTAAAACCTTGGTGGAATTTAGATATTTCATTTTAGACACATTGCACCAAATAGTTTGAGATGTAGTATTAGCTGATAAATAATTTCATGTTTGTATTAAATGTAAAAGTTACATGAAAATTATGACAATATTATTTTATGAATGCATGGTGTAAGACTGTTGTTAAACATATTGCCGAAATATCACTTAAAATAATTCAAAGTGACAGTTTTATCAACTGTATTCATTTGTTATTCATATTTACAAAGTGCATGACGCGCACCTAATCATATATAACGAGGTCTCTTGGGAAGGGGTGGAATACCCGCATTAGTTCCGACAGTAATATCTAACAGTGGCGGAGACTTTATTCTGTATTTTATGAAGAATAATGTATAATCATTTATTTTGGTTTAGTAAGTAGGTAAGCCATATTATATTTTATTATTGATATTATAATACAGTATCCGCCAAAATAAACAGTACCGAAAATAAAAATAAAAATTAATTTTTAATTTCTGTAATGTAAGTGTTCGAAATGTTCACCATTTCGACACAAACAAGCTTCATATTGATTTTGTAAGTCAATAAACATATTTATAAAAAGTGGTTGATGGAACTGCCGAAAAATATTTTGTATTCTTTCGCGTAGTTCGGCAAGTTCCCCGAGAAATTATTCTATTATCGAAATGCTGACGGAGTAAGTCTAAGGTGCGCATAGCTCGTTGCACCATCTTGTTGGAACCATTGTGTGCGAAACTGTAGATTTCGTGCACGGCAAAAGTTATTTAGATCTTCCACCAAAGGTAATAATTTTCTTTCTATAACGTTCTTGGTTGACAGTAAGTGGATTCTGATTATCATCTTCAACGAAATAAGGACCAATCATTCCATTACCAGATATCGCGCACCAAACGGTAACTCGAAGACTGTGGAGTGGTTTCTCTACAATGACATCAGGACGTTCAAATCCAAGGAATCTGGTTGTTTGTCGATTAATATAGTCGCTAAGATGAACGTGACTCTCGTCTGAAAACCATATGTTTTTCAAAAATTCGGGATCTTCGTAAATTAAACTCAACATGCGACCACAGTAAATTTCTCTTGCACGTTTGTCCGCAGCATTTAGTCGTTGTCCAACTTGAATACGGTATGGATAACCACCAATTGATTTGAACATGCGACGTAAAGACCTTTAACTAATGTTGAGTTTACATGCAGTTCTTACAAGACTTCTTTGAGGTGATTGCACAACTTGGTTAAAAACACGTCCTTCATTTTCGATAGTGCATACTGTTTTTCGACGACCTGAAGAACCTTTACGTTGACACAATACACTACCAGTGCGACGAAATTTTTCAACAGCTAACATCACACTTTTACTTTTACTTCCAAGAGTAGGATGTATTTTCTGCAAAGTTGAGTACCTGTTATTGTTCCAACGAGTTTGCCAATATGTAAGGACTAATTTTTTAAATGTTGCTTTATGGTTATTGCTGAGTTGTAATGTTGATAGAGGAAATAGAGATAGAGGCTTTTGCGTGTAAATCAGCCGTTTCCTTTCCATGAAGACCAATTTGAGATGGAAGTCAAATTATTGTAACCTTTGTTTCTCGAGCAGGAAGGGATTGGTAAACTTCATGTATGCTTTGGTTTAATGGGCCGGTGAGACTGGATATTAGTCCAAATCGTTGGTGAGCCCCAACTTCAAGTTGGAACAGCATAACCCGAGGAATTCATGGTTAGAGAGTAGTCTAACTTCTATTATGCGAACTTCGGTTTAAATTAGCCTTCCTATGGCATGAAAGGCTCCGTCGTAGGTGACCTACCTTTCCCTAGCTTCTCGTGAGATCTTTATGAATCAAGAATTATCAAAAAATTTGGGGACTGCCGAATGCCAAAATTTGGCAATGGAGACGGTCGACTCCTGTAAAGAGGACGCTAAGTTGCCCCAAAAAGGGGAAGTCAAACTCCTCAAATCCAGCGACGAAGAGCTTGAAAGAAGCTTAAAGTCTCTAGCTCTGCAAAGGGGTAAAAAGCTCAAGCTTAGCTGCGCCAGTAGGAAGAGGTACAAGTTCCTCCTAAAGTAGGGCATGTCTCCGGAAGAAGCCCGCAAAAAGGCTGCCAATTAAGAAGGAGGTCGGTCTTTTATTTCAAGTAGCTTCATTATTTGTTGTTTAATTAAACTAATTACAAGGTGTTTCTATCTTTCCCACCTTAGTTTTGATGTAGTTTGTTTGCTTAATCGAAAGCGTTCAAAAAGATAGTGGCGCCCTTATTACTTATACATCCCAATCCTTCCTATAGTGAGCATTAACATGGAGTCGAACCACCCCCTGGAGAGGGTCTCTTAGCCGGGATCTCTTTGGAGAGTTTTGTAGTTACAAATTGGCTCCCTGCCTTTTGGGAACTAATAGTGTTACAGTAGATTAGAAATTAAGTAAATACATTTTCCGTGGCATACGGTTATTAATAAAAAAAGATTAACATAATTCTTTTCCTGCTTTTACTTCGGCAAACATATCAACCATTTCAGAGTAGTAGAGTAGTAGAGTATGGTAGATGCTACTTATTTTTCGAGGATTTTATAATCACTCTTGTTCCAAGGAGGACCGATGATATGACTTCCTCAGTCATATTAACCCCATTATCATAAGACTGCCTCTTAAAGCCAATAAAACATTCTTTAATACTGGATTATCCCCACATTGGGCGCCAAATATTGTTGAAGAAATTTGTAATAAAAAAAACAAAACGTCAATAAACCTTTAATGGCGAAATATCATGCTGATTTAATGCCCAGATTGTTATTTTGATCAAGGAAACAACAGGCAGAATGACTTGTCATGAAGGAAAAAATATGCCCTTCATCTGCGGTACAGTGAAACATTACAGAAAAATGGGAGAGTTGTCCTTGAGATAGTCCTAATTGTCTATATTTTAAAAATAATTCTATTCCGAGCGCGTGATCGAACGAGTGAACATCGCTTTTTGATTGCCTCTCCGTATTATAAAAATAACCGATGTGTTTCAAGTGTTTTAGTACCAAAGTCAGTGTTAATACTTTAAACAAAGCACTGTAAATACTAAGTACTAACATAATAGTTATATTTGTTACATTTGTTTGTAGCTACAAAAGAAAACTAGTTAAGTATAAATAATAAATATCCAGTACTGATAAGAACGATAACAATAAAACCAGTATCGATCGACCTTCCAGTCGGTCGAACATCGCCATAGGCAGCCCATTTTACAACGATGGTGTATAGTTTGTCATCGGTACTAATCACGTCAATACAAAAACATTAGCCACACACAAGGGACTGCTTTTGACTACAAGAGCAGTGTCAACAACTTTCAACCCACAATGTCATGTAATCCTAACCAAGCAGAAGCCAATAATCCTAACCAAGGCGTAGCCAGCACTAGTACAAACAGTAATGTCTCATATAAAGCAGCTTTAAAATCTACACCAAAGCCAATGTATCCAAAAAAGGACCAAGCAATTGTATTCCACGCAGAAAATAGTTTGAAGCTGTATGACTACGTACATGCTATTGGTAAAATTGTTGGAGCAAAAAATATTTGTTTCGCATCAAGGATATCAAACAATAGGGTTTGTATTTATTTATCTAGTCCTGAACTGGTCGACTCACTGATTAAATCACATCCAGTCATTCAAATTGAAACTTTTAAGTTGAGTATTCGTAAGCTTATATCACCAACCAAAAGAATCGTAATTTCTAACATCTCTCCATTTATTCCTAATGAATTAGCAGAAAATGCAATTAAACGTATTGGTCTGCAATTAGCGTCTCCCATTTCCTTTCTCAAAGCAGGAATCCCAGGTGATGAATATAGTCACGTCCTAAGTTTCCGACGACAGTTTTATATTTTTTCTCCTGCAGACAATTACGATCTCCAAACCTCACTAATTATTACTTTTGACGGCAACGACCATAGAATATTTCTCTCATCTGATAAAATGGAATGCTTTCTCTGCAAACAAGCAGGACATGTCGCTGGTAACTGTACCAATCCTCCATCTGTCAGTCTTTCTCTGCAACCAACCTTCCTAAACCAGCCTCCCAATACCGAACCTGACACAGACTTAAGTCAAAATAACCAGTCTCCTTCAGGTCTTCAGTCAGTAGGCCAAAAAAGAGCACTCTCTGAAACTCCCTCCCCTATTGACGAACTAAGCATTCCCGATGAAACTCCCACTCCCTCCGTAATTGAAAGCAGTAATGTGATGCAACCTCCCACAAACCCTGTTCATAGTAAAAAAACCAGCATAAAATCCAAAAACAAAAAACGAAAAACGGATGCTTCAAGTTTTTCCGATATTACGAAACGAGATATAACGGAAGTATATAATAAAAGTCCGCAAGATTTTGTACTCTCTCTTGATAATCTTTTTGCTTTTCTCGAAAATACTATCGGGAGCAGCGATCCTTACCTAGAGGCACTAAAATTCACGAACGACATCAAAACACTACTTGCCAACATGTACTCTATATATCCTAACTTATCAGAAAGAAGCACCAAAAATAGATTTACAAGGATATCTAAGAAAATCAAAGACAGGTTCAGTATCGAATCCACAGAAACGACTAGTACGTCTAGCCTACCTTTCCTATCACCAACAGATGAAAGTGATATTGAATCTATATCTGACGCCTCTACCACTTCTCAACAATCTCAAAAATCATCTTACTGACCCATATCTTCTCCGTCTATAAATAAATACATATACACTTTTTTTTAACATAACTTTCACTCTTATACAATGGAACTGCGATGGATATTTTCCTCGCTTAGAACGCATCCACCAACTTATTTCTGAGACCATTCCAGACATCCTCTGTCTACAGGAAACGAATTTCAAGGAAACTCATAATCCGCGATTAAAAAACTTTATAGGATATCATTATATTAGATCTACACATCTGCGTGCCAGCGGTGGAGTGTCTATTTTTGTATCATCCGATTTGTACTCAGAAAAGTTTAATTTGACATCCAACCTAGAAGTTGTGGCAGTGTCTGTCTGGTGTCCTCAAAAGATTACAATATGTAATATTTATTTACCGCCTAACATTTCCATAAACGAGAGCGAAATTTCCAACCTAATAAACGAACTTCCACCCGAATTCATCCTTGTAGGCGACTTTAACGCGCATAGTACCATGTGGGGATCGAATACTACTTTCGGCAGGGGAAAAATTATTGAAAATGTAGTCAACAACAACGACATCTACATACTTAATACAGGCGACCATACGCATTTTAATATTTCTACAGGAAGTTTGTCAAATATTGATCTTAGTTTTTGTAATCCGAAACTAGGCCCTTTACTTACATGGTCCCCGCTAAATAGTCTATATGATAGCAATCACTTTCCCATTATTATTTCTGACACAACACCCAAGACACAAATTTCTCCAAATATATGGCGCCTCAAGCACGCAGACTGGGACAGCTTTAGTTTATGTGTAAAAGATCAAGTAAATTCCCTTGACATGGAAGACAACATTGATGTCCTAGTTAACCGTTTTACAAATGCCATGATAAACTCTGCACACAAATATATAGGCAAATACTCCTGTAACATATCTCATAAATCAGTTCCTTGGTGGAATGAATCATGTGCAGTAGCTGTTCGCGATTGTAAAAAAGCCCTTAACAAATACCGTAGAACTAGAAATTACGAAAACCTGCTTAATTTCAAATATTTCAAAGCTAAATCAAAGCGTATTTTAAAGGAAAGCAAAAATAAATCTTGGAATCAGTATGTTAATTCTATCACTACAGACACACCTCCCAGTTTGGTATGGAATAAAATTAAGCGCATGCAAGGAAAGCCTACGTCTTCAAAAATACCTGCCTTAACACAAGACAACAGTATCATAACTGACAATGCTAAGATTCTCAATATCTTTGCACAACATTTTCAATCCAAAATGACTATCAAGGACAATTCCTATCCTCAAATTCTAAACTCAAAAGGCAGTCCTCCCAATATTCAAACTAACTCTATCAATTTATCGTTCTCCAAACTGGAACTCACCCATGCTTTATCAAATTTAAAACACTCCGCTCCGGGTCCCGATGATATACCTTCCATCTTTCTTAAAAACCTTCGTGAAGAAACTCTTGTGAAATTACTGCAGATTTACAATCGTATATGGAGACTTCATGAATTCCCTTCTTCATGGCGCGAATCAATTATCTTTCCCATAAAGAAAACAGTGTCTAGTTCTAATTCTCCAAACTCATTTAGACCAATCTCCTTAACATGTACTCTCTGTAAACTCCTAGAAAAAATGATAAATAAAAGGCTACTATGGTACCTCGAGAAAAACAATTTTCTAAATCCAGCTCAGTCTGGTTTTAGGCCTGGTCGTAGTACTACTGACAACTTAGTAGTTATCCAATCTGCTGTAGCTAACGCTATGGCCGCTAAACAAGATCTAATAGCAGTGATCCTTGACATTGAAGGTGCGTTTGATAGTACTTCTAAATCAGTTATCCTCAATAAACTCGTAGAGACTAATCTCACAGGTAATATAGCATTCTTCATTGAAAACTTTCTTACTAACAGATCCTTTAAAATAAAAGTGAACGGCTTAACATCCGAATCCTACTCCATTAATAATGGTGTCCCCCAAGGCCCTACTCTAAGTTCCACTCTTTTTTTACTCGCCATAAACAATATATGTTCTGAGGTTAAATCCCCTGTTAAATTTGCTCTGTATGCGGACGATCTTATTCTGTTCTGTCAAGGTAAATCTACACCCACTACTTCAATCCTATTACAAAACGCTGTGGACTCCGTGGTCAATTGGTCTAAAAAGACTAGTTTTACTTTTACATCCTCCAAATCCAAAGTAATAAAATTTACAAAGAGGTACAACAGCTCAGAGAAACCTCTAATAATGCTAAATGGAGTTCGCCTGGAAATTATTGACCACTACAAGTTTCTAGGTCTAACAGTAGACAGCAGACTTACTTGGCGACAGCACATACAGGAAGTTAAGGGAATATGCTTAAGCAGAATGAATTTGTTAAAAACCCTATCGCACCACCAATGGGGTGCAGATGAAGGTACATTACTTAGAATATACAATGCTTTGATTCGATCTAAACTTGATTATGGCAGTTCCGTTTACTTATCAGCAACAAAACATACTTTGCAACCCTTAGACGTTGTACATAATACTGCCCTAAGGATATGTCTTGGGGCTTTTCGTTCAAGTCCTGTCGAAAGCCTCTATTGTGAATCACGAAACTTACCCCTTCACCTTCGACGACAACAACTACTCCTAACCTATGCTGGTAGAATATCCTCAAATCCGACTAACCCCACATATAACCTACTTAAATCGCCTCCTGCACCAACTTTGAATATTTACAGCGGTCCTGCTCCAATTCCACAAATCTTACTACCATTATGTAGTGATATCGATATATTCCAAACATTGCCGTCCGTATTACCAAATACGGCCCCTTGGTTCAGAACTCCCCCATCTCTGAATACATCTCTCTGTAAGTATGTTAAGGACCAAACCCACAATATTATTTTTCAGCAAGCATTCAAAGATATTTTAAATACAAACCTTTTTGATAAAATCCTTTATACCGATGCTTCAAAACACGACAATGGCATTGGCTGTGCCGTTACCACATCCGACCAAGTACTACGACAACATCGACTTTCTAGTGAATGTAGTGTATATACTGGAGAACTTTTTAGCATTTTAAAAGCCGTTGAAATCACACTATCCGGAGTTCAAACATTAGCTTTATGCACCGACTCGATCCCTATCTTCAATCCAGTCTCTCAAAAACATCTATTCTAAACATCCAATGGTGCAAAATATCTTAGAAGCTGTCCATCACCAAGCATCCAGAGGCATCTCTATAACAATAATTTGGGTTCCCGCTCATACTGGAATTCATGGAAATGAGATGGCTGACAGAGCGGCAAAAAGGGCATCTACATCTGACTTACCACTAGAAAACCCACAAACTCAAGACGATCTGAAATCTAAAATGAAGAGAATTATAAGAAACAAGTGGCAGAGACTTTGGTCTACCAAAGCAATAAGACTAAGACATCTACAGCCTGATATAAATAGTCCCAGTTGTTTTCCTTCCTTATCCAGAAGAGAGCTTATAATCATACGGAGACTGAGAATTGGCCATTCTAGGCTTACCCATGGGTATCTTATGTCCAATGAAAATCCACCTATATGCAGGTATTGTGTGGACGTTCCACTCACCATCGATCATGTACTAGAACATTGTCCACATCTCCAAGAGGCTCGTACGCAACACAAGATCAACACAAAAGCAGAAAAACTATTAAACACTCCAAGTCAGTTTAAAAATATTACTAACTTTTTAAAGACTGCGCGCCTGTTTAACTTAATTTAGATAAATCTATATGTTTTATGTCACCAGTATTGTACTATTATTCCTATAGAGTCTGTACCTGTGTCAATAACCATCGCTGTTGAGACACATTAATTTTAAATAAAAAAAATAAATAAAAAAAAAATTGTAAATAAGATCTGGTAAATAATAGATAGGCTTTTGTAAACTAATTGATTATTTATTTATATAACAGTTTTAGTAAACTAAAAACAAGCTGGAAAGTTTAGAACTAAACTAGAATTAAACAGTTGAATGATGGTAACAAAAAATCTTTTAGTGTGATATATAAAAGTTATTATTTACTTTTGTTACTGTTTAAAGGATGCATACTTTTTAGTTGCTTTTTACTTGTCTTGGGACTGAGTTAATTCTAATACAATAATTATTTGGAAATTTTTTGATAATTGAAATACATTTTTATGGCTTTTGATGGAATAAATAGGTATGATATACCTAAACAAGAATGTACTAAACATTATCCTAATACAAGCAAATATAGTTTTATCATTTTTCAGTAAATATTTATCAAATCATATACCTAAACGATTTTACTACTTTTTCAATAAATAAATCCAATTTTTTGTCTTAAAAATTTTGAGTTTTTGCATATCTGGTATTTTTTCTGTCGCCATATTTTTGAATTTTTGGAACTGTCAAGAGAACAGAAGATTCTTCATGAATATCCATGGATAATTGTCTTTTAAGTATATTTTTAACACTTCCGGATCTCTGTAAAAGTTCTCTCTGTTGAGGAACCATTAAAAAAGAAGAAGAATTCGTTTCATTTTTTACCATATTTTTAGTTTCTTCTTTTGAGGACTTTTCTATAATTTCTTCTTTTTGTTGTTTATAGCATTTATCTCTGTTGATCTCTTCGCTCATGCTTCCTATGCTGTAGATATCTGATGCTTCTTCGACATATCTCAAATGTTTATGATTCGATTGAATAGATGTTGGTTGAACAGTAGGAGAATTTGGAATTGTTGGTTTTGAATTTTCTATTTTTAAAGTTACTTTTGTTCCTGGAGGTGTATATATAAAATTAGATGGCAGTGAGAGTACCTGAAATGCAAAAAAGGTATCTGGTGTCAACGATAGGTACTATACAAATCTAGTATCAATTTGTTGCAGCATGCTTGGCAGTATCGTATTACTACACATATCTATAAACATCAATCTATAATTTAACATTCCTAGTATATATGTAGGAAGTATTCTTTACTAATACTAGCTTCCCTGGGTCTGTTGAACAATCCGGTAATTCAAACTTTTGATAATTTAAAAAAAAATGTTTTACTTATTTAAAGATTATTTATCTAAAAAATAGAGCAAAATTACATTTTATTTAAAAGAAAAGCACAAAAAATTCTTATTTTCAATAATTATATTGATGTATTATTCCCACAAAAAAGAGTTTTATGTATCAAAATGCATGATAAATTTTCAATGTAACCATACACTCTTTATTAAGAACATTAGAAATAAAACTTCTTCTTTTTATTAAAAAAAAGTTAAACTTAATGACAACTGTTTCGCTACAACTGGCATCGTCAGATTGACATATTGAAGTTACATCTTGTGTTGATTAAGTAGTGTTAAGACTAAACCATGTTTTTTTCTGGCCTTTAAATTGCATTACAAGAAATAAATTACTATACTGAAGGTAAACATAAGTCAGAGTTATTGGTACAAAAAATATACATTGATTAAGAAATATGTAACTATTTAAAAATAGTAACATAAAAAGAAACTTTTGATGTTGTTGATGTCAAATCATTAAAAAATGTACTTAAAATTATGCAACCACAATTTCTTTATACAGTGGACGGCTAATTTATGGAATATTATCATTATTTCGAGAACCGTCGAGTTTTGAGGGTAATCCCGAAACAGGTGGATTTTTGTTATAAAATACCCATCTTATAACGTACATGGAGTAAGGATGAAGTCACCGGTGGGTGTAGTGACGTAATAGTTAATTTTTTTAAATAGAAATCAGTATAATGCGACACCTCATTTGAAGGAGAATTTAATTCTCTATTTAACATTACATTTGTAACCAAAATATTTTTTTAAGGGTACAAAAACATTTCTTTTTTATTTAAATTCAACCAAATTACAACTAATGATTTAATTCATAACGTCCTTTAAAGTAACCAAATTATGCATAATAATTATTTTAAATTAAATGTTCCAAATGCCATCCATCGGCGCCTGCCATGACTTTCTGAAATAAATACTTAAAAAAGCAAAAATAAGTAAAAATAATAATGGACACAAAAAGTTATCTCATAAACATTGAAACTTTTTGTCAAATGTTAAATCAAGCAAGTGATATTGGCATAGTTACTGTAATATTTATTGTCGTAAATATTTTTTGATTTTGTGAATTGTCATCAGTTGTCAATTGTAATTTTTACTTTTGAATACTAAATTATGGCTCACCTAAATGAAACACAACGCATAGAAATATTAATTCTTAGCGGATGTGGAGATAAAAAAAGAACACAGAACGAGGTATGCAATTTATTCAACGCAAAATATCCAGACAGACCCATCAGCCAATCAACACTAAATAAAATAGTCCGAAAATTTGGAGAAACTGGGCACGTTAAACATATTCCAAACGCTGGGCGTCCTAAAATTGAAGACAATGTGAAACTTGATGTTTTATTAAATGTCCATGACAATCCTCACAGTAGTTCAACACAAATGGGTGAATATGCTGGAGTTTCCCAACGATCGGTATTACGTATTTTAAAAAAAGAAAAATACCATCCCTACAAAATTCAACTACACCAGGAATTAAATGACGACGATCCCGATCGCCGGCTTCAATTTTCTGAAATTATGCAGGATTTATGTATCGGCAATCCACGTTTCATCAATCAAATCCTCTTTTCCGATGAAGCCACATTTTTTTTACATGGGACCGTGAATCGTCAAAATTGCAGGTATTGGAGTCAAGAAAACCCACATTGGATGAATGAGGCACACACGCAATATCCTCAGAAAGTAAATGTATGGGCAGGGAATCATTGGCCCTTTTTTCTTTGAAGAAAATCTAACAGGAGAATAACGTTATTTAACTTTTTTGAGAAATCAACTTATACCTGTCCTTGCTAACATGTATCCAAATGCCAATAATGCAAATTTACCTAGTGACAATATCTGGTTACAACAAGATGGAGCCCCTCCGCATTACGCACGTGAAGTACGTCAATTTTTAAATAATTGCTTTCCCAAGAGATGGATCGGAAGACGAGGTTTTATAGAGTGGCCAGCAAGGTTGCCAGATCTAACACCTCTAGACTTTTTCCTGTGGGGTTACATAAAATCAAAAGTTTATGTCAATAGACTCCAAAATTTACAGAACTTAAAAGATAGAATTAGGCATGAAATGGGTCTCATTACTCCAGAAGTCATCCGCAATGTACAGCCAAAGACAAATGAAACGCACAACTAGATTCAGGTGGGATTAGTTGCTGAGCTCATGTTGCAACACTGCGAATAGAATTGTGACCAGGTCTCTTTAGTTTAAAAAAGGTTTATATTTATAATATCGTCAAACTCGTTGTATGAATCAAGTACCAACTAATGTAGATATAAATAATGTTATTTTAATTACTATTTAAATGATTTTATTTATATATTACTTATATGTTTTTTTTTAATTATTTTATTGTCTGTATTGCAAACGATCGATGTATTTTAATTTTATATTAAACTTTAAGAAAGTTCCCAATCACAGGAACGGAACGTTAGTAATGAAAGTCACAGTGTTTAAATTCATTTTCAATACATATTATATAATCCGCTCCCCCCTATGGTCACCCCATGGAACACCCTATACATTTTGGGATTTTCTACATTTCTTTGATGAACTGATTTCAGAAATTATATTATCCCCCATCCGCGGGATAATGTTCACAACAAAAACATTTTTTATAGTCTGATCGAGAAGTCATTTAAATCTGATTTTGGTGTCAATCGATTCGAAATGACAAATATAAAAATGTTCCTGGATATCAAAATCCGTTTTAAAAAAATTGTTATTACCAATTTAAGATTTAAAAAAAGGGGTTTACGTTTTTGCTAATAACTTATAAACTATAATAGTTAGAACAAAAAACTAATCGGATTCTTAAAAATTTTTTTAAAAATTATTAAATATGCCATTTGTTTAAAAACATTTTTTAAACAATTGGTCACAAACATTAAAAAAAAATTGGATTTATATTGTTTATAGCGTATTAAAAACTACTGTAAACAACTGTTTACAAAAATTTAAATTTTTCTCATTTAAAATCGCATTTGTTGACTTTGCTTGTTAATAACAATTTCAATTGTTAAAAATTTTATTATTTAACTTTGTTCAGTAGCTTTATGATAAAGGATTCCAAGGGTTAAAAAAATTCTTGTGTTTTTATTTTACTCACAATAACGAATTTAAAGTTAGTAACAATGAATATGTAATTTTTTAATTTACAAATGGATATAAATCTGAAAAATAACGGAAAACATTTTTTGACTACAGAAATTTGTTCTCTGATATGTTCTGTTAGTGCTAGAATTTAAAAAATTTTTTTATTAATATTTACTTATTGAAAAAAAAAAATAATTTATGTCATTTGGTCGTTGCGACGGTGAAGCGCCGCCTGTTTTTTATGCCATTTTCAACTTTAATTTAGACCGATAAATAATTGAGCTACAACTCGGGGAGTTGGGACTTTTTTGTTGGAAATTTCCTGCCCTTTAAGAATCCGTTCAGGTTTTTGTTCTAGCTATTATAGTTTATGAGTTATTAGCAAAAATGTAAACCCCCTTTTTTTAAAATCTTAAATTGTTAATAACATTGGGAAATTTTTTTAAACGGATTTTGATATTCAGGAACATTTTTATATTTGTCATTTCAAATAGATTAATACCAAAATCAGATTTTTCGGATCGGTGTAACCCAAATCCGATTTAAATGACTTCTCGACCAGACTATTACCTCATTTTAAATTATTTTAAGAGAGTTCATATACGTTGTAACTTTTTGTCGTATTCGGTGACCAATAAAAGGAATCGCTCAAAAATATCTTTACACTAGTTAATTTTATAAAACAAATCGAAGCCCATCAAAAATAACCGAAAAGTGGAAAAAATAAAAAATATCGAAACTTATATTCTACATATTTCCACCAGCACAAACACAAAATTGTTAGAAAGTTAACTATCGTCCTACGGTTTATATTAATTACTATCATAGAATAAGGTTTATGAGTTACTATTGAGTAAATATTAATACACCCTCAACTCAACATCTTTTTACTAAATCCCAGGCAACTAAAATTTTGATTGTTATAAAAATGCAAAATAGTTGAACCAGAGAATGAATATGTAAAAATCCCTTAGAAACTATGAAAACTACACAGTAGACCTATCATTTAATATTCGACCCAATGTTCTCTAAATATGCACAATTAACCATAGACTAATACCAGTGACTATAACAATAATTATTGTTATAGTCACTTCTAATACTAAAACTGTGGAATAAACCAAATTTGCCAAAATGTATAGTTGAAACGTCTGCTATCCCATCCAAATAGATAGATTTACGTTATTACGGTCACAATTGATATACCTACTCGTATTTCTAATACATTTAATCAGCGTTGCCAGGCATATAATAAGTAAATGAAACTAGTTGAATTTTTATGAATTTTGGTGGTTGCCTTGTGCGTTTCATTTGTCTTTGGCTGTACTTGATGAATGTGTCCGTAGATTCGCATATTGTCAAGAAACCGATGGAGGGCATTTCGAACATTTAATTTAAAATATTTATTATGCATAATTTGGTTACTTTAAGGTACGTTATGAATTAAATCATTAGTTGTAATTTGGTTGAATTTAAATAAAAAAAGAAATGTTTTTGTACCCTTAAAAAAATATTTTGTTTACAAATGTAATGTCGTTAAATAGAGAATTAAATTCTCCTTCAAATGAGGTGTCGCATTATACCGATTTCTATTTACAAAAATTAACGATTACGTCACTACACCCACACTGGTGACGTCATTCTTACTCCATGTACGTTATAACATGGGTATTTTATAACAAAAATTGACCTGTTTCGGGATTACCCTCAAAACTCGACGGTTCTCGAAATAATGATAATATTCCATAAATTAGCCGTCCACTGTATGTAGGTACTTTGTACAGGTATGTAAGTACTTCTTTATCTATAGCTTTTGCTTATGAATTGATACAAATTACAACTTACATTTATGCCTACTTTTAGTCCTTTGATTTATTTGTAAAACTATAAATGTCTACATTTGGAAATTTGTACGAAAAACTTTGGGAAATCAAACATTTTGTCATATGATCATGAATGTGTTGATAAAGTGTTGATTATTTCTTTGTTGTATTTTTGTTTCGATTTTTTTTATTTATTGCAAAAAGCATAGCTTTGATTGTTAAAAAATTTTTGATCAGTGCCGCAGTGCAAGAATTATTCATCTGCAAATGTTACCATGCATTGTTTTTCCAGAAACTATCTAAAACATGGGAAATTGGATTTAAAATCGTGAAACCTATCAAATACATGTGCTTTTGCAGTGAATACTTTACTTTAGAAGATTTCCCACCAAGTAAAATAATTTTTGTTAGCTCAATTGTTAGCATTTAACACTAGATAAATAATGCTTTGTTTTCCCGGATTTTTGGATACTTGGTGATGGTGATCGCGAATAAAATTATTTAACTGATTATTATTTATATTAATTACATTTTGTAAAAAATGAAAGCTTTCATGTTATATTCAATATTTAGATGCATTTTCGTATATCAAATATTTTTTGTGGAAAAATCGAGCTTACAAAACAATAGGCAAAGTGAAAAAGTGAATTTTCTATTTTTCGGATTAATCAATATAAATGAAAGCAAATACTACAAAAATCTTTTTAATGAGAGTAGGGATCGTGTGATAGCTCATTTGAAAGGTGACTAAATTCTATCCAGTTATATAAAACATTAACATATTCATTATTTATACAAGGTCTCAAAAATATATTTAATTTTTAAATTAGTCCTATTGCCATCAGAAGTATAAATTGTTTATTTTCATTTAAATTAATTGTTTAAATTGCCACCTACGGCACTTACCTGCCTCTTGAATCTACGAAAACATTATTCCTGAGTATTTTGGATAAATTATAGAGTTTAAAACGGTCCGGAACATACTTTTTTTAAATTTTTTAAATGGTCGATATTACACAATCACAATGAGTACCTGGCAATATTGCAAAACCCAAACGTCTGTTGGAGTATTATTTCTGTATTGTAAAATGTGTTGCCTAACTATCTACCTTCTTGCTGAGGCCCGTAAACACCAACGATCATACCAACCATTGGCTGAATAATCAACGGTTGACCTCTAACCGATGATTTCAGCCAACGAGAATAAAAAAGGTCTGTTTATAAACTCAGAGTCCATTTGCGTTCGCCGTTCGCGGTTCACCGTCTTCAGTTCGCACCATATAAATTGATCATTTATCAACATGACGCTGGCCGTTGGACGGAATGTCAAACTACCCTGAGTTTATATACATAAACATAACCTGTTTTTTATTGTTTTATTGTGCCTTGTTTATTCCAATGATTTGTGCAGAGACTTGGTAGTTTTTATTGAAATGTTTTTACTGATATGAAAAATGAACCTTTACTTGGTGCTTTTGTGCACTTATTGTACACTAGGGCTACAAATTGCTTAAAATGGCAATTAGGAGTCAAGTCCAAATATTAATAGGTATAATAAGCAAATTGAAAAATACTATTTTGTTCTGATAAATTAACTCCAATGTTAAAATGTCATATACCTACAAACTATTTTGTCATTTTGACATCGATAAAAAAGGTGCATCCTTTTTTATCGCTTTTTTTATCGCATGTTCCTCAATCTAGTAGGTGTGTATCAATTTTGCATTATTGTTGACAGGTATTTAATTGTCAAATTTAACAATATAAAACAATACTACCTTTTCTTTGCAAAAAACATAAAGTATGAACCGATTTGGAGAGGTTTCACATGAACAAATTACAAAAAATATTGAAGAGTCAATACCGAAGTCAACAAAAAATACGAAGTCATCAATATGGAAACAATTCATGGAGTTTTGTCAAAGCCGAAATTATAAGTTGGAAGAGAATACTACAATACAAGATCTAGCAAAAATTTTAAAAGATTGGGCTTTCAATATGAATAATTTGAATGGAGAAGATTACAAAGAATTTGCGGTCAAAACAATATGGAACACGACTGCTAAAATGTTACAACAGAAATATTTTAACGAATATGGTTTGAAATTTGATCCTTTTACAGACATAACCTTTAAAGAAGCTCGGGATGCTAGAAATGCCAAAAGAAAACAACTTCAATTGATTCCAACAAAAAGAAAGACGTGTTCTTCAGCAATAGACAAAGAAAATATAATAAAAATGGCAACACTATGGAATATAAATGAACCTGAAGGGCTGCAAAAAGATTCTTTCATATAGCTTCTTACGAATTGGCTTGGAGAGGAGGAGAAGCTGTTAATTGCAAAATTTATTATTTTAAAGTAGAAAAGAACCAAAATGGTCTTCCTACGGGTAGGATTGAATATAACACCATATTTTCGAAAACGGCACAAGGCGGCTCGAAAAAGTTAACAGACAGCAAATGGTTGACTAGAAATGAAAGTGACGAAAGTATTTGCCCTGTAAAACTATTCCATTTGCTAGTAGAAAAAGAAATGAACATATTACTTCTGACCGATTATTTTTAACTCCAAATCCTTTTTGGAAAAATAAAAATTCTAAAGGTTGGTACAAAAATGTTCCTTTAGGTATTAATACCATATCTGTTTGGACAAAAATTCTGCTGCAAAAATTGGATTGGACATAATCAATAATAAAGTTACTAACCATTCAAATCGTGCCAGCGCAGTTTCCCAATTAGCCAAAGCAGGAGTTAGCGATCAACAGCTTATTAAGATAACAGGACACTCGTCATCACAATCGATTAAACCATACCTCCAAATTGACCCCGAACACCATGAACAACTTATAAATAATTTGAGACCCTCGGAAACAGAATATTCAACATACGTAGAAACACGAGAAGAAATATTAAAATCAGTACTCCCCAACCAATATTTAATAATTGTATTTTTAACAACTGTTCTTTTAACTAGTTTAATTGTTTTAGAATGAATAAATTTTATTGTTTCTTTATATAATTAGTCGTTAATTTATCTTAGCAAAATACACGCGATCTTTTTTTTAATGGATAAATTTTTCTCTTCATCTCAAGATTTTTCCATCAGTAATATTACTCAAAAAACTGAAATTAGATAAAATAGCTTGACCTTCGGTCTCGCGATTTTATCATTTCAGTTTTTTTCGTAATATTACTGATTGGCAAAATCTTTCGATGAATCGAAAAATTTTCCGGTAAAAAAAAAGCTCTTGTGTATTTACTGTTGACAAAATTTGTTATACATTGTATATACGTAAAACTTTAATTTCCAGGGCCCATAAACATCGTATTCAATCAGTAGGTAAAGTTTTATCTAAAATATTAGTTATCTAGGGTAACTAATCTATTCCATGCAGCTAACAGTTACCAGTGAAAAATACTAATCGGCTTTGCGTTGTTTACAAAAGAATTTAGCTTTAGAAGAAAATAAGAAAGAAGAAGAAAGACGTTTGCCTCCATAAAATGGAGGATAGGCATAAGTCCAGCGGTAAGGAGCAAATAGTAGATGGCGTGAGAGTAGCAAAAGGGTAAAAAGAAGTCAGTAATATTCCATAGGTTATAAACAACTGGGTTGAAAAATTTAATATTTTTCCTGAATTGTGTTGTTAAAAATTATGCAGTAGGTATTTAAAATCTCAATTATTTACGTAGTGAAATGTAATTTAGCAAATATAACCTATGAAACTCCTTAAATAACGTTGATAGTGATAGATTTTTATAAAAATTTTATAACACATTTCTATTATATTAATGATTTTATTGTTGTTTATACAAGGAGAGAACATATTGAAACAATAGGAAAGCTTTGTTTTGTGAAAAGTTGTCCAAGTGAGCGAAATTTAAAAAGTAAAGAAATTGATGCGTTTTAACCTCTATCTTTTTTTCGACAGACATTATGTATATTTATTTTTTATTAATTATTATGATACTGAAGTTAACAAATATATTATAACAATTTTTTATTCTTTACAAACATTGAATACTTGTCAAAAAGATTTTTTGAAAAAATAATTAAGTACTAATTGTAAAAACCGGAAGAATTTCTTTCTTTTTGTAATTTCGTTTCTTACTCTAACAATTCATGGCGCTGCTTTTAAAATCCTTACTCTTGGCTAATGTGGCGCCACCAATTTGTTTCCTTTCGATGGACACTTTTTAATGCATTGAGCTGGTTCTCCTTCTACCCTCCATAAAATTAGTTGTAGTAGGTATTTAAAATATTAGGTTTTATAATTTATAAAAAAATATTTTCTGAATGTAAATGCAAAAAAACGTAAATATAATTATTATGAAACATAATTTTTTCTAACAATATGTGTCAAAAGTAAAAACAAAATTAGGTACTCTAAAGTTTTGTTACATTTTTTGTAATTAGGAATAGTTTTAGTAAAAAGTCTTTTGGTCTCAACAAATACCTAGTTTGTTTACACTTGCGAATAACATTGGAATCAACTTTCTTGAGACAAACAAAAATTAATAATCGAAAATCACTTTATTGTTTCTCAAAATATTCCCCATGAAGATTGCATTTCCTTCGATCAATCGACACGAGCCTTTTTTTGAGCGATTGAAAATTGTGTGGAATCCAACGCGAACAAATTTTTTTGACATGCAAATATTTATGCAATATTGAATGTATGCTGGTCCCACTAATGCCTAAGGTTGTCTCAATCTCACGATAGGTCACATGTCGATCTTGCAATATCATGTTGGACGACCTGCACGAAATTCGTCTTGGAGTGAACTACGGCCATGATACCATCGATAAATACTGGTCCTTAATGGAGCTTCATCGGCAAAAATTGAATTAAGTTCATCCATGCACTGTTGCTGAGTTAATCCACGTCAAAAGTTGTAAAAAATAATCGCACGAAAATATTCACGTTTTAATTCCATTTTTGGGCCGAGATGAATCTCGGTTACTGTAAACAACACAAACAGCGCTCATATGTCAAAACGTTCTGAGTAGGTATAACCTCAAAATTGCAACACCAGGGTTGCCAAATCCCGAAATATAAATGGCAACCCTTGTAATTAGTGCAGGACAAATATTGCTTCAAAATAAAAAAAAAAATAATAGCAGGAAACGAACAGTGAGAAAAGGTTAAGAAGGGTGTAAGGAACTAGGAAAAATTTGTGCCGCAGCCGATAAGGTGTTACTCGTAAAAAGGGGGTGAAAAATAAACATTCTATATTTGCGTCGTAACTTCACATCAAAACTAAAAGTGTACTTGAGCAAAGCTATAGATATTAAAAAAATCTACAACTTTTATACTGACTACTGTCTGACATAACCTCAAATTTTCCAAAGAAATTGCAAAGACCGTTTTTTTTTTCAATTTTTTCCTTTTTCATTTTTTATTTCGTAATGAAACTACCAATTTTAATAAAACTTGGTAAAAAGATAGTTTTATATGTTTCTAATAACCTTAATTTTTTTTTTATCGAAATATTAATAATTTTTCGAGAAAATGATTTCTTCGAAAAAATCAGTTTTTTTTAATAAAAAATTGTCCTTCAAAAAACCGACTTGGAGGGTTCACCAAGATTTTTTTTTAAATAAACTAAAATCTGTCATTGCCTAATTCCTATGTCTGTTAAGTAGAAGCAGAAATTTTAGATTTATGTTTATATTGGTTAGGGTCTTGAACGATTTCTTGTTAATTTTCCCAACGTAACACATGTTATTTTGAATGATCGTGGATGAGTAGATCAATCAGTCCAAAGCCAAAAAAAATAATGGTCTCACATGAGACCCTCGGGGAACTCCAGAAGTCACTAGAAAAGTATGAGAATGGTAATGATTAACTCTTACCATTTGCAATCTATTCGATAGATAACTACCTAACCATTGTAATACCGGACCATCCACAACACACAAAGTTTATGTAACTAGAGTTTATGATTGACTTTATCGGAAGCTTTGGAAAAATCAGTGTACACAGCATCGATTTGCAAACTCCTCTTCAAAGCATTAGCCAAAAAGTTAACATGTGTTAGTAAACCCAATTCAGCAGACCTGATAATCTTTTTTTTTCGGGCTGAGATGGGAAACTCATGTTCGATGGATCCTTATCCAGAACCCAACCAAAGAACCAACCAAACCCACCTCAAAACACGCCGTTACCCCCGCCTTGGAATCACTACCCTAGCATAATAGATAGATAGATAGATAGATAGATAGATAGATATTTTATTGTATTTAAAGAATTTACAATTCTTATTACAAGAGGTTCAGAGTACAACTAATCAAAAATATAACATATAAGTACATTACAATGCAATTATTAGCTTATATTTATACTCACAAGAACAGTATACTTATTAAACATAAAGAAAAAAAAATGGAAACAAGTGACAAAAAAGAAAAAAAAATGTTTACTCTTCTAAAGCAAAAGCTCTCAGCTTTAAAATACTGAGAAAATAATTTACAACCTTGGTCAGCTTGCTGAAATCATTTGTGCTCAGAAGATCTGCCAACTCAATTATTGATTTAGGAGTTATGAGCATACAGTTTTTTCTTAATCCATTATATATTGGACATTCCGACCACAAATGAATTAAAGTTTCGCTTTCCTGAAGGTTACACAAACTACAGGTGGCATTCATGTCAATGGTATATTTTATATTTTTGTAAATGATCTTAAAAGTATTTAAGTTGCTCATCCTAATTTGGGATATCACTCTAGTTATATATATCGGACAGGTTCTGTGTAAATAAGAAGTATTCTCAGACAAATGCATATGTTTGTATAACAAAGGATATGAAGAATTAACTACTCTTTGCTTGTCTTCAGCAATTAATTTGTTTTTATAACATTCTAAAATTTTATTTATAAGGCATTTAGAGTTGCTGTGTAAGAATTCTAACCACAGATGGTTACAATTAGCATAGTCAAAAAACTGTTTTAGTTGACTCAGGAAATTATATTTTGCTTGTTGACAGTTAAGAGCCTTTATCCTTAGAAAACATTGCTTGGTTAGTGAATGATCATCCATAGCCTTTACTTTATTTAGCCACAGCAACGACGATTTAAATATAAGGTAACTTAACTTTATGGTGTTCGTTTCTACTCTTACGATATAGTTAGGAGTGCAAAAAGGCAAACATAGTAACCTTTTGAAAAAGTTTACCTGTACTTGTTCAAGTAGATCAGCATACCGTAATCCCCAGATTCCAATGCTATATGTTAGAGAGGACAATACTATAGAGTTATATAGTTCCAATCGAGCGTTCCAAGAATGTAATTTAGAACGACACATTATATTCATTACAGCACCTGTACTTTGAAGAGTCCTAGATACTGCTCTCTTTGCCATATTCAAAAACAAGGATGACGATGAAAATGTGACACCTAAATATGTAAAATGTTTTACTATTTCTAAATATTCGTTGTCATATTTGAATTTAAAACTATAATTATCGTTATAGCCACCTTTACAAAATGCCATTAATTTAGTTTTTTTTGTATTCACCTCTAATTTGATTGTGTCGGTATATAATTTTAGCGTTTTCAATTTACGGCTTATATCAATGGGAGAATCTCCTAGTATTACTATATCATCGGCATATAACAGAAGTAAAATATCATGATGTCCATCTATATTGATACCAGTGTGCCCAGCAGATCTAAAAAAATCCTCAATATCTGACAAAAATAAAGAAAACAGTAGAGGACTCAGGGATTCCCCTTGTAACACCCCTTCGGAGATATCAAACTTTTTACTAAAGCAACCATCAACTTTGATTGACATAAATGAATGATCATAAATATTCTTTATTATACGAATGATTTTGGAACTCACGCCTACTTGATATAACTTATGCCACAGCAAATTATGCTTAATACTATCAAAAGCTCTCTTAAAGTCTACAAAAACAGCAAACACTTTTCTTTTTGGTAACCGCAGGTGAAATTGCAGGACTGAGTTAAGGATAAATATATTATCTTCACAACATCGATGTTTTCTGAATCCAAATTGGCAGTTAGGAAGAATATGATTTTCTTCGCACCAATTAGACAGTCGATTCAACAAAATGGTGGTAAAAATTTTTGCAAAGCAATTAACTAAAGAAATACCTCTATAGTTGTTTGGATCTTCTAGTTCACCTTTTTTATGTAACATGGTTAGAATTGTTTCATGCCAGCCTGAAGGTACTTTTTCGCTATGAAATATTGTGTTATACCAGTTACATACATATAAGATCCAATTTTGTGGTAAATGTTTAATGAATTCATAAGAGATTCCATCTTTGCCAGGTGCCTTGCCATTTTGACAACCTTCGAGAGCTGTATAGATTTCATCAACAGAAAAGTTTGAGTCCAAGTAAAATGAGTTTGCATCATAAAATGTGACATCACAGACATGTTTCGATGTATATATGCTTTCATAGAATAGTTCCCACTGCTCTAGTTTTATGTTATTTATAAAAGAAGTGTTTCTAAATTTTTTTATAGTTTTCCAGAAATCGGCCTGATTTCTTGTGTTAGTTAATTTAAGGATAATAAAAAACTCTTCGTTTTAACAAAACTTCCAATATTTATTTAAAAACTGCTTTTTTAAAAGACTCAATGACAGCCGTTTCGCTAGACAACTAGCATCGTCAGATTGACATATTCATGTCTAGCGAAACGGCTGTCATTGAGTCTTTTAAAAAAGCAGCTTTTAAATAAATATTGGAAGTTTTGTTAAAACGAAGAGTTTTTTATTATCCTTAATAAGATGGACTTCCAAAAAGTAAGGGTTAGTACAATCAATTTAGTTAGTTAATTTGTTTAATATGTTTTTTTGATAGGTACATTTTTTGTTATGTATTAATTTCTTATAATTATTTTTTGCCACTAAATATTCTGTTTTGAAAGGTTCAATAAAATTATGATTTTTACATAGTTTAAGTTTTATTTTTAAATCTTTTTTTCCGATAAAACACAAAGAATCAAACCATGGCTGATTTCTGGGGGTTTTGCTATGTGATTTTTGTAAATATGTCAATCCCAATGTTCTTGCAACATTGAAAATTGTTGAGCAAATATTAACATATGAGTTTTCCGGGTCAAGTAGCAAACCTACGTTTGGTGAATACTGCATAATATTTTTATAAGCAATATTTTGCCTTTCCTCCCAGCGAAGACATTCACTTGAAACTACTACAGCAGACGAATTACAACCCTGAAAGATATCACTAGGTTTCACTTCCAGACAGATTGGAAAGGGATCAGATAGATATTGGTCTTCAAAAACAAAAGTTTCTTATATAGTCAAGCTTGTCAGTACTACAGAAGCATAGATCTATTACGCTTTGACCAAGTGAACTAAAATAAGTGAACATTGCTGGCCTGTCTGACATAATGTGTCCATTAATTAATGAAAGATTGTTACTGGAAGTGAAATCTCATAGAGCTCTACCATGTGTATCTAACTTTTTGTCATTTGTCTCCATGTTAGGAAGCATAATTCAAGACGGGCGGTGGTCCCTCACACACTCTTCACCCATTCATACTATTCACCATCAGAACATTCCCTTCTCCTAACCATTTTCTCCACAACTTCGCTAACCTCTACCCATTCTTTCTCAGGAAACTCGAAACTTCTTCTTGCAAACAAAGTAATTAATTGAAGAATAGGTACAGTATGTCATTAAATATGGATACTATCTTAGCGAACTTTATCATTTAATACCTTCTCCTAATTCCACGGAAAAACGTATTTCTTCATAATTTGCATGACTAAAATTGTATTAATATTCTTTACCGGCGCGTTATCATTTTCAATCTTAAGTGGTAAGTTACATTCTTGTGGGGAATTATGGCAATCTTGGAGTATTAAAGTATCTTCAACCTTTTGTACTGAGAGCTCAATTGAAGATAAAAAATCAAGAATAATTCCTATGTCATTAGTTGCTGTATTGTCTGAAATAGATTGAACAAAGAACAGATATTTGACAAAGTATCTATAGAATCATTCTCAGATGGAGATGTCATAGGAAGGATGAGCTAACGAACAAGAATCATCCATTTCTCAACAAGCAGATGGACGAATGAAAGAGAAAGAAGCTAACATTTGTATCTTGCTCATTTATGGTTGAAATAGTCTTCATATAAAATAGGTTGAGGTCTAGAAGGAAGATATACAGAGACCAAAATAAATTTGTTATTAGGTAGAACAAATACCTAATCCATTGATGAATTAGAATCAATTTGAACAGATGGTAATTTTTCTTAATAGCGATTAAAACACCTCCACCCCTGCTGTGAATACTGGATTGAGGTGAGCGATCAGTTCTAAAAACATAATCAATGAATCCAAGTTCGGAATCTGCAATATTGTAAGAACAATTTGAAACGTTTATACTGAGATTCGAATTAATTAATTAATACAAAGAAAGGCCGCCCAGATCAGTTGACTTTACTAGTTTTTTTGGATGATCTTAGAATTTAATTACTAAATTATGTTCACCTGACTATTGACGAGAAAAGAGATTGTTTTTTACAGAATCATAGCTTTTTTCTGATTTGGAGTCTGACATAATTGAAAAAATACCTAATTAGCACGACCTAATTCTTCCCCAACATTTAGAGCAAATATCAATAAAACACTAAGTCAAACCTCATACAAAGGTAAGGACAAGAACTATAACAATAATAAATATAAAGTTGGACAACAAACTTAGTAAAATGAGTGAGGCATAAAAGTAATAAAGAAAATTAAGAATAATAAAAAACTCTTCGTTTGAACACAACTTCCAAGTTTATTTGAAAAATTATGTTTTAAATTATAATGACGGCCGGAAGTTGCGTTCAAACGAAGAGATTTTTATTATACTTAATAAGATGGACTTCCAAAAAGTATATAAGGGTTAGTACAATAAATTAAATAAAGAAAAGCTTACCTATCATAAGTAAAAGTAAATACACTTGTACAAAATGAAAAGTTTTTATTTATTTATTTATTTAAAACTACAAAAATATATCACCAGACAGCTAAAGCTGGTATAAGGTGAATATACAAATATTCAAATAAATATTAATACATAAATGAAAACAAAAAGTAGGAAAACAAATCTTAGAACAAAAAATAGAATAATTTAAAATTTGATTTTAATCATTTCTAATTGCTAATATATGTTTTTTTAATTTTCTTTTAAAAATTTTAATATCAGAATAATTTTTAATGATTTTCGGAAGTTTTTCAAATTGTTTTACAGAATCATAAGTTAATAATTTATTACCATAATTTGTATGAATACTGGCCTTATAACTTAAATCTCTATTTCTTGTATTATGGTTATGAATTTATTGTCAGGGACAACAGTATTGCATTTTTGTTTGTTTTTTATAATTTTGAATGCAAGTTTACATTTTTCAAAAGTACATAATTCATAAAAATTTAATATTCCTAATTGCTTATATATTTTTTTTGATGAAATTAGCCATGGTAATCTAAAAAGGGTTTTCAAAGCTTTATTTTGTAATTTATATATAAAATTTAGATTATTTTTTGTTGTAGAGCTCCAAGCTGGTAATAAATATATTAAATTACTTTTAATGTGTGCATGGTATATTAAATACGCAGTTTTTTTAGATAAATCTCCCATTCTTTTAATGGCCCCAATTAGAGAGGATATTTTTGAAGAAACGTGTTTTATATGAGTATACCAATATAAATTACTATCAATGAAAAGCCCTAAATATTTTTCTTTCTTAACTTCTTTAATTATATTATTATTAAATTTAATTACCATATTCTCTAAATAATTTCATCTAAATTGAATAAACTTAGTTTTTTGAGTATTAATCAATAATTTATTATAAGATCACCAATCTTCTTTAATCTTTTTAAATCAGTGTTAATTTTGAATATAAGGACCTGGGAATCTGTTGTATGATCCGCGAATATAAAGTAGGCTGCATTTAAATTTAACTCTTATAAATTTTGAATAATATATTAAATATAAAATTGGACCAAGCACAGAATCTTGAGGTATTCTTAATGTAACAGTTTTAATTTCACTCTCAAATTCATTAAGTGAAATAAATTGCAATCTATTATCTAGAAAGCTCTCAAACATATTTAAACTTTTACCTCTTACTCCTATTCTCTCTAAACTTTTTAATAATATCTCATAATTTACAGTGTCATAGGCTTTCTGAATGTCTAAGAAAATGGCTGTAACAAAATTACCCAAATCTAAATTATTATATATTTTTTCTAAAAAGTCTGTCACGGCTGCTTCAGTATTACTGTTACTTTGAAAAGCATATTGAAATTTATCAAATCCTCTATTATTTGTAATGAAATTTACTAGCTGTTTTTTTAATACTTTCTCGAAAATTTTAGAAAATACGTTCAATATTGCGATTGGTCTATAATTAGACATTTCCTCTTTATCACCACCTTTATGTACTGGAACAATTTTTGCAAGTTTTAAATAATTTGGAAAAACTGACATTTTAATGTATTGGTTTATTATAGATTCTAAATGTTTGACAATAAGATCTATACAATAATATAAGTCTTGTACAGATATTTTATCTGGACCAGGTGATTTATTTTTATCCAAATTCTTTACAATATCCATAATTTCATTTTCTGTGGTAGGTTTTAAGAACAAACTATTAATTTGAGTTTTTTAAAACTTTCTGTTATATCAACACTTTTAATATTTTCAACTAATTTATTACCTATATTTAAAAAGTGGTCATTAAATTTTTCACATATTTCCTTTTTATCACTAGTGACTTTATTATTTAAACATATAGTTTCAATTTCTGATTTGTGAATAGTTTTTCCTAAATTTTTGTTAATAATATTCCAAACTTTTTTAATATCATGTCCAGCCTTTTCAAACTGATTTTCTAAATATTTCGTTTTTAGCAGTCTACACTCTCGGGTAACTCTATTTTTAGTCTTTTATATTCATTTTTATACTCATTAATTTGTGGAAACTTTTTTCATTTTTACGTAAGCTTTTACTTTCAGTTTGATCAAATTCAATATTTTAAGGTTTACCCAATAATTTTCAGCTCTAGACCTAAATATAATAATATCTTTCTCTGCATTAGCTTTTGCAAATATTATTAAACTGGCCAAGTCTTCAAATAATGAGTTAGGCTTTTTAGTAGTTAAGTGCTTAGATATTATAGTTCTGAATTTTTTAACGTCTAATTTATGTATAACTTTTTTGGTAATGATTTTTTTACGTATTGGTTTTTAAAAACCTCTAAAACTAAACTATTTTGATGGTCAGATAAATCTGTAGGTACATATTTAATTTCATATTTTGTCTTATTTAATTCATAATTTGAAATTATGTGGTCAATTATTGATTTTGTTCCGTTATAATGGATACGTGTAGGAAAATTACTGTTTATTTTGTTTAATATTTGATATCCATTAATGTTCACTAAATGGATATACTCTGTATTTAGTTTGTTATTATTTAGTAAATTAATGTTAACATCACCCACTAGAATGCAATTTGAAAACTTATCTAATAGTTTATCCAATATTTCAAAAAACTTCGTATATTCTACTTTTGGTGGTCTATAAATTACACCAATTTTTAATTTTGGTTTAACAGAGGCTATTTCTAAAAATATATAATTAATATTATATTCACTTGAAGACGTAATCAAAGAATATTTCAAGTGTCTTTTTATAAAAATAGCAACTCCACCACCTTTTATGTTTGGGCGACTTTCAAATAAACATTCAAAGCATTTTAATTTGAAAAATTTTTTCTTCAGCTGGATATATCCATGTTTCTGTTAAAACAACTATTTCAATATCTTTATGATTACAAAGGAATAATTCAAGATCATCTAACTTATTTCTGAGACTATGAATATTTATATAAAAAATTTTAAGATTTTTTGACATAAATTTATGTAGAATAATCGATATTTAAATTATATCTTTTTTGGTAAAAGATTCGAGTTGGACAATCTCTACAATCTGAACTATGATTTGTCGAATAATTTTGTTTATATTTCTCATTAGAATTTATACAGTTACAACATTTTAATATTTTTGAATTACAAGAATTTTCTGCATGATTGTTGCTGCATTTAACACAAATTGATTTATTTTTACATTTTTTTGTTGAATGATTAAAACCAAAACAATTGTAACACTGGTTAATTTGGTTATTTTCGTATACTTTAAGGTGCTGCCAGTCGAAATAGAGATTAGAGTTATAAGCTGTTACAATTCTGTTAAATAACTTACCGTTAACTTCTGCATATATCGTAACAGTTTTTTTATGCTTAAAATTTTTAATAAATTGAATTGAAAAAACATCAGTTTCTTCATTAAAATTATTTTGCTGTATAAATTTTTGTTCCAAGATTTTATAGTCCTTAATTTCATTAAGATATATGTTTGGAATTTTAATTTTGGGTTTTCGCAATTTCTTCATTTCAACGCTATAATCTTCTTTACATAATGTTTTTAGTTCGTCTTCCATTTTTTTCAAATTTTCATTATTATCACAAATAATTTCTAAACCTCCATTTGATATACTCTTGACACTTTTTACACCAATTTTGAGATTACTCAAATTTAATTTCATTATTTCTTCTTTAGTTTTTTGTGTTTCATTATGTTTTTTAGGTTTAATGATTAAAGGTTGATTATTTTCTATTCTATTCACATTTGGGAAATTTTTACAAATATCAGCGTAACTATTCTTATTATTTTTATTGTTGTCAATTTGATTTGAAATAGAATTTAATTTTTCTGTTATAGTTTCTTTATCAGTTATGTTTTCCATTAAAAAGTCATAATTTTCTTTAAAGTATTTTTTTTGTTCAGTTATTAATGAAATTTTTTCATCTTTTTCCTTTATAATTTCATTTTTTTGTTCTACAATTTCTTGGAGTAATTTTATTTCCTTTTTTAAATAGTTTATTTGCAGTAATAAACCATTTTTACTTTCTTCCTCAATATTATTTTCCTGATTTTCGATTTTACTAGTATTTATTCCTTTGGATCTTTTTTTATTTTCTTTTTCTTTGTCACCTTCATTATATACAGGAGATGTTTCTTCCAAATCTTTTTTCTTTTTCCTCATAGTAGTTGAAAATTTTTCAGGTGTCAAAATTTATGAGAATGTCAATAAAATATAAATTTTTCTTTTTAATTTGTTCCCGTAGTCGCCGGAAAGAAGCTTCTACCAAAAACTCTTTAAAGATCGACCAGAGTTTGTTCTAAATTAATTTTATGAATTATATTTTTCTTTATGTACCTAGGTTGTATAAAATAAATAAAAAATATATAAAATAACGGGATAAAAAGTTATTAGTTAAAATAGACATGGAGGGACAAAACGGGATTTATTTAAAAAACAACTAAAAGGTAAAAGGAAGGACGTAATATATGAAGGGATTATAACATTGTTATACCTAAACAATGTACGAACATCGATAGAAGAAAAAGAAACAAATAAGAATTAGAGGAAATAAACAGTGAAGAAAAAAGTAATACATAATCTATAGAATATACAGAGCATGAGCACTACAACATGAAGTAATCAAAGTATACAACAAAACTAATTTGCGAGTAAAGGACTGATTAACAACACCATCCAGACAAACAAGAAAAAGAAGAAGAGAGCATCAAAACAAGTCACTTAATAACATCAAAAGGTAAATTTAAGAAAATGTAGTTCTCAATAGGTTGTGTTTGTTCATTAAGACAATTGACTGAGTTATTTAACAAAGAAGATCTAATCTCCAAAGATTCTAACAAACTCAACCTATTGCCTTTGTTACATGTTTGTAAAAGTTTGATGTCGAATGTATCGCTCGAATGATTTTCTAATAAAATGTGATTAGCAAAGTTAGACGGTGAGTTCTTCTTCCATGCACATATACTGCATTACAATCAGAGCAAGATAATTTGTAAACTTATTTTTAGCCTTTTTTTATATTTTTACCATTAAATTTGTTTGTGGTTCGGCTTAGTATTTTATTGATATTTTATATTAGCCACATTTGAGTTATGGATCATTCCTTCGAATTTAGAGCAAAGTCAGAAAAAAGTATCTTATTAAAATTGGTGTTTTAATCCCGAAATAAAAAATTAGAAACAAAAAAAGCGGTTTTTTGTAATTCCCTTGGAAATTTTGTGGTTATGTCAGAAAGTGGGCAATATAAATATTATATATACAACTGTGACCTTGATCTCTTTTTTGTTTTGATGTCAAGTTTCACCGTAAATAAAAAATGTACATTTTTCACCCACTATATTTATGAACAACACAACAGCCTCCTTAACCTGTGTTATCACTGTTCGTTTTCTTCTTTTAAATTTATTTGGTCAGAAGCACAATCACCTGCACTAAATTTTTTTTGTTTATACTTACTTCATAGATCTATTTACTGCTTTGGAATGTATTAACATGGAACATTAAAATTGCATTAAATATTAGATAACGAGTAGGTTCTTCCTGTTAATTTGCAAATCGATAGAGATGGTTTTAAGTATCGACGAAGTCATTTTTTCTATTGGAATGTAATTCAATGTCCGTTGGGGCATATAGCCCAGGAAGTAGTTGTTTTTTTGATAGAAAACGGTCAAGCTTGGTATAGAAACTGTTAAGTTTCCTTACCCTGGGTGCAGGTGGAAACAATTTTCCACTTTTTCAGTTTTTTAAATATTACAATTTACTTTTGAAATAATGGGAAAATTTAGATAATGAATAGATTCATTATGTGGACAAACTTTTTCTACACTGCAAGTTTCTTTAATGTAGAACATTTAATTAAATTAAGTACATATGTATATTCAGAACAATAAACAACTAAAAGGTTTAGTTGTTTATTGTTCTGAATAAGATGAACTTTCACACAGTAAGGGTTAGTACCATAAATTACATATGTATAAAAAATAATTTCAATTAACCTTATTTTATTACTTATAATTACTATTCGTGGATTTGCAATCTTTTGCTCTGTAAGTAATCGAAGAAATTAATGCAATAACATATCTACGAAATGCGATAAATTACACAAAAAGCCGTTGTGTTTATTAAGTAAATAAATTTTTTAATGATGTTTAATCATCATATTTATACAGTCTTTATTTTCGAGTAACAAGTTAGAATTAAAATTATTCTTATAATAGAAACAATAAAGCAAATAAATATAAAATAGTACTAGTAAAGAAGAAAATAGCAAGAAGTTTATAAAGCAAATAAAGTTGGACATTATATATGCAGTAATATCAAATATTCCAAATTCTTTTATAAAGATTTGTGTAGGTATTATACAAGTAATCGAACTATTAATATAAATCTAATACATCCCTAAATAATTTTAACCTTTACACCGTAAGTTTGACATTATTAATGTGATATACACTGAGCTAAGAACTAGTTTATCACAAGCCAAATCAGTATTTAGATACATTTATAGGAATAGACAGAGAGTAGAAAGTAAAGTGCACATTAGAAAAATATATTTTTAATTTCCATTTATATCTACAGAGAATACTAATAATTATACATATTTACATTACACGGCATACAAACTATACAACTACAAACAACTAAAATCTTACTTTATACAATTGTTTCTTTTGGGATTGGCATTCTTGGTCAGCCTGAAGAGCGAGATAAAGTTCTCTCTCTGTTCTTTCTTGCTTTTCAACAAATTCTCTTTCAAGCTGAGCATCTAAATCTTGCTCGTCCTCCAGTTGTTTGTGAGATTCTTCCAAGTGTTTCATTAAAACCTAAAATAAGGACAGTCGTTTATAAAACATATATTTACATATAGGGTGTCCCATAACTAATAGACAATATAAGAACTGTAGAAAGGGGTGATAAAAATAAGTCGTTTGATACAACGAGATATGGGGCGTTAAAGTTGACAAAATATTTTTGAAAATTCGCAATATTTAGAAAATTAATGGTAATAAGCATGATATTGCCTTAATTTTGAATAATACTTCTAGATGGCGCTGGTTACACAGTTAAAATTTGATAGATCAGCGGAATTTTTTTACCCCCTGTATAATGTGCATTTTATTACAAAATAATAAAAATTGCATCATTTTGAAACAAAAAAGGTATACTTGTTCAATTCCCATATTTTAAGTCGTTTTCAAGATATTGCTATTTTATTATTGCAGTGCATATCATTACACTGCAACTTAATTACTAGAATATATTAAAGAGGGCTGTGACTATTAAAAGAACTGTCATTAATTTACTAGTTAAAAGCGAAAAGTTGTCATTACTGTGTTTTTAACTTCTGAACTAACAATACGGCTTTCATTAAACATACCTAGAGGCAATGAATTTCCAAATAATGAACTAAGGGATATGATTTGTGTTTATGCAGAAGTAAATTATAATGCATGTGCTGCAGTTAGACGATATGTGCAGTTATATCCAAACCGAATTGTACCCAGTCGTAAAAAATTTTAAAGATTGTACTTCAATTTAGGTGAAAGCGGCACTTTTCGTAAGAAAAATTCTGGTGGTCGTCCTAAAATAATTACAGCTGATATGGAAGATGAAATTTTAACAAGAATTATAGAAAATCCTGAATTGAGTACTCGGCGCTTGCAGGCAGCTACTGGTGTAAGTAAATTAAGTGTATCACGAATTTTACATACAGAAAAATTGTACCCATATCATTTCACGCCTGTACAAAATGTATTACCCAATGACTTACCAAGGAGACTTCAATTTTGTCAATCAATGCTGGGTAAGATCAATCAAGATCCAATATTTTTAAAAAAGGTACTGTTTACGGACGAGGCTACATTCACACGCAGAGGAGTATTTAATTGGAGAAATAACCACTATTACGATTTTGCTAATCCTCATCAATACAAAGAAACTCATTTTCAGCATGAGTTTTCAATCAACATCTGGTGTGGAATCATTGGCGATAATTTCACTGGTCCATTTGAACTCCCTTACAGATTAAATGCGGTAAATTATTTAGAATTTTTGCAAAATGATTTAGGAACTTTACTTAATGAAGTTCCTTTAATTGTAAGGCAGGATATGTGGTTTATGCAGGACGGTGCTCCCCCACATTATCCACTTATAGTCCGGGAGCATTTAAATAACAATTTTCCGCATCGTTGGATTGGACGGGGCAGTGAGTTTCCCGCCGCCTCGTTCCCCAGAATTTAATTCTTTGGAGTTTTATGTATGGGGATATCTAAAATCGTTAGTCTACAATAGTGAAATTCATAACCAAAACGAACTATTAGCAAAAATTCATGACGCCGCAAATACTTTAAAAAATGGCAACGCGATGTTTTTTAAAGTAAGACAACATTTACAAAAAAGTTTACGAAAATGTATTGAAGTAAACGGTGGTCACTTTCAACATTTAATGAAATAAATGTAATTATTGTTTTTTTTTCTTTTCTTTTTCCAATTAAATTGTATTCTTTGAACAACCAATGTTTTATTTAGGTAATAATATTTAAATGCCGGCGTGGCAAGCAGTATTAAAATAGCAATATCTTGAAAACGACTTAAAATATGGGAATTGAAGAACAAGTATACCTTTTTTGTTTCAAAATGATGTAGTTTTTATTATTTTGTAATAAAATGCACATTATACAGGGGATAAAAAAATACCGCTGATCTATCAAATTTTAAGTGTGTAACCAGCGCCATCTAGAAGTATTATTAAAAATTAAGGCAAAATCATGCTTATTACCATTAAAAACCATAGTGTACCAATTTTGAGACCAACACATTTAGTTGTTTTCTAAATATTAGGAATTTTCAAAAATATTTTGTCAACTTTAACGCCCCATACCTCGCTTACTATTAACACTTTACTAGTGCATGTTTGTATCAAACGACTTATTTTTATCACCCCTTTCTACAGTTCTTATATTGTTCATTAGTTATGGGACACCCTGTATAAAACTTTACCAACAAGGTAATAAAGGAGACCAATAATGTAGAAAAAGCTAGAGAAAGACGACTCAAATTTCACAAGGGTAGTAGGTATAGAGTTGTAGACTATGATGTAGGTGAAGAAGTTTATGTTATGTTCGAGACTACAGGCCAAATCCATCGAAACCTAAATGGTCTAAAGGTGTAATTACTAAGCAATTAGGTTATCAGACATTTTTAGTGAGGCCAGTAGACAATAATAACCTGGTGTGGAAGAGGTACTTGGACCAAATGTTAAAAGGGGGTCAATTTTATAAAAATGTTTTGCCTGAAATTCCTAATAACCAAAATGATGTTTCATGGAAGGCTCGAAATTCTAGTATTATTATTGGGCCAAGTGTTTCCTCTCTAGATACATCTAAGATAATTAAAAATGTAATTACAACGCCAGTCTCAACCTCAGTGACGATTAACAATGGTAATACAAATAGTTCTTGAGCTAGTGAAGTTCGGTCTAGTGCAAACGCAAACCCTAAATAAGGGATTAATCACGATGCATATTCTGTACATGATAAAGATGATGATGGTTCGAGCATGTTGAGAATTTTTATCATCTTTCTAGTATTCATTTTAATTGTTTTATATTTTATATTATATACTGTAGTTAAGGTTCGTTCCAACAAGAGTCCGAAACTATCAGAGATTGTTATGAGCATGCGCATGTGCATTTTAGCGTTCCAACAACAATTTGTGACAGTTTGCTGACTGATAGTAAGCTGTTCCAACGTTACATGCAAACGGTTTGAAAACTGTCATAAGAGTTTGTGAATTTGTTAGGAACTATAAATCAGACGCATGCGCAAAGGAAATTTGATCATTCGAAACCACGTGTTTGTCCACTTAATTCAACTTTTTACCTTTTTCGCGTATTATATATTTATATCGTGAGGAGATCTATTTAATATAAATATGAGTTACAGTGGCTCGGATGAAAATATTGGCAACAGCGATTTATTAGACGAAAGTATTGGTCCATTCCACAATGAAGACGAATCCAGTCATGTTCTCAAGTAAATAATTGAGGAAATTGGTGTTCGCCCCAAAAATTCAGAATGGGAAAATATTTTCCACTTGTTGCACTGTCATGTGTTAAATGTCAAACTAGTACTACAGTGTTCCAACAGAACAGTTTTGGACTAGTTTCAAATTTCATAAAATGCGCGCATGCGTAGAAACAAATTTGAAAACAATCCGAAACGCATCCCTGATTGTTTGTTGGAACGAACCTATTGTGATATGGATGATAGAAATAATGTTGTCAAATAAATTATTTTTCAGATGTCAAAAAAGCTTAATTTAAAAGGCCTTTGAAACTACTATATCAGGAAGTATCCTCTATTTATTGTCTATTAGACGAAGGTTCAAGTACCGGGTAGGTGTTTGTACGTAAAAGAGCATGTCTAATATTAAAGATGGACTTAGACGACATGTCCGACCACCAGATGGCTTAGATTTGTAAGTTTTGAATTTGTTTAATCTTAGTAGGGAGGGATGTAGTGTATTTATATTGCTGAATGTTTTAAGTTGGTATAAACCACATGTCACTAGAAACCTAACCTCTATCTTAAAAAGTATTGATTTTAGAAAACATGTGTGTTTTTGTAAAATAAACCTTTGTAATTGTATATCATAGTTTCCATATACCACATTATACAATTTAAAAATATAGTTCTTATAAAATTTTTGGAATATTTGTTGAAAGGGTTTAATAAAAAATTGCTAGGTTATTGTTTCACGTAACATAAGTTTTATCTCAAATTG
Source organism: Ophraella communa (assembly GCA_035357415.1). Classification (NCBI taxonomy): domain Eukaryota; kingdom Metazoa; phylum Arthropoda; class Insecta; order Coleoptera; family Chrysomelidae; genus Ophraella; species Ophraella communa. Next base: position 27,832,133 of record CM068982.1, read on the forward strand.
TGTTTAAAATGCTCGGCGTGAATGTGAAATTTCACAGTGTTTTTTTTTATGAAACTATTACAAAATAAGAAGTATACACTTACAGCTACGACGACATTGACTAAAACGAATTGAGCCATTAATACGAAAATTACAAAAAATATTGGAGCAATAATTGGAGAAATACAGCAGTTATTAATACAGTCATCTTTAGGATCACAGTGTTCATCATCTAGGGTGTCCTTCATTATACCGTTCCAGTTATCTCCAGTAGCCACTCTGAACAAAGTAAGAAACGCCATACCAAAATTTTGAAAATGTGCGTGTTCACCCAAACCTACAATAAATTAAATAATGCATAAAAATTGTTGTCGGTAACGATAATACGTCGCAAATTTAATGTATTACCTTGACAAGGAGTAGCGTTACAATCTAACCTGCCAAATAATTCTACTCCTAAGGCGGCAAATATAAAAAATAAAAGGAAAAATAGGAGCCCCAAATTTCCTACTTGCGGGAGAGCTTGCATTACTGTATCCAAAAGGGCTCTGATTCCTTTGGCCATTTTTAAAAGTTTTAAAACTCTTGCTATTCGCATTACTCTAAGAACCTACAAAAAACAATAGAATAACATCCCGCTGCACATCCAATTACCACCACCAAATACTACGCAATGCAGTTGATGATGATAATGCATCTGAATTCTGAAGGGGTTTCATACAATCTTTTATCCGTTCTTTGGAATGGAATTACGAAAAAATGCTTTCTTAGTGCACACCTGCATCATGAAAGGTATATCTACCCCCCAAAAATATGGTCTCTACCTTAAGCCATTTGGGCCCTAGCCGTATGGCAACAATCAATCAGTTAATTTAATTAATTTAGAGTTTAATATGTATAGATTTCCAGGTGGTACTTTTTGTTCCTATATTGTACTTCTACTTTATAGGTAGCTTGTTGTAATTTGCGTTTAAAACTAACTTTTAATTTTAAAAATATGTACGAGTACATCCTGTAAAAATTGGGAAATATAGATACCTACTTACTCTTATAATTGTAGGGTTAATAGGTATTATTTTTAAATCTTGTACTATCTCTTCTATTACAATCCCCACTACTGATAGTATAACTATTGCAACATCAAGAAGATTCCATTTATCTTTTCTATACATCTTGAAACCTAAGGCAACCAATTTCATGGTGCTTTCTAGAATAAAAACTGCGGTAAAAAAATAGTTGAATATTCTGAGTGCATATTCCCAGTAATCTGGCATGTGATAACGTTCAGTAGCCATTGTTATAACATTTAAACCTATAACCAAGGCTATTGCCAAATCGAAATACTTGGACGTTACAATCTTGTGAATTTCTAATCTCCATGGAGGATAATCAATATAGTATGGAAGTTCATTCATTTCTGAAAAAAAGTTTTGAATAGAAATTCCATAAATTAATATTTAAGAGAATTATTTAAAACAAACTGTTGTTATAATAGTTATATACCTATTTAAAACCAGCAATCCTAATCATATAGCATTACATTATAATTTTAAAATTTTGAATTCAAAGTATACACCGATAATTTTCCAGTGGATTTTAAATGAATTTTTTATTGTAGAAATTAAAAAAGTAACAGAAACTCATCTTCAAACCTGTACTTCTGTGATTTAAATTTGCTAATTTCAAATTTTTTTTATATTGCTACATCTTTATATTGCTATTAATTTTTTATTTCTGTAATGTAAGTGTTCAAAATGTTCACCATTTCGACGCAAACAAGCTTCATATCGATTTTGTAAGTCAATAAACATATTTATAAAAAGTGGTTGATGGAACTGCCGAAAAATATTTTGTATTCTTTTCCGTAGTTCGGCAAGTTTCCCGAGAAATTATTCTATTATTTATTTATTTATCAAAACTCAAACAGGCCTATTGACCTTTTTACATGAGTAGTTCTTATTAACTATAATATAAACAAACATATTTTTATTTTAATATAACAGTAACTATAATAATACAATAAAGATGTAATGCAATGGTTTTAGGGGATCAAAAACCAAAACCGCAGTATACAGTGGGATATGTCAAACGAATACATTTTATGTTTTATAATATTTAAAGGCTCAAAGTAGTTAAATATTCATTTAAAATTTTCTTAAATCGATTTTTATTAATTTCCATCCAGTCAATATTACTCATAGCATCGAAATTATTAGCAAGTCTGATAATATAAGTTAGAGGAGATTGTGGGGTGGATCCTGAAATATTAAATAGTAATGATGATCTAATACGCCTTGACGGAACATTAAATGGTACCAATGATAATAATTGTATAGACTTGGTGTTGTTATTAAGTATTTTATATAAGAACAAAACCATAGATAGCTTACGTCTATCAATTAGTGAGGGTATTACGAATTCTTTTCTTAGCATTGAAGTTCTTATTTCCATAAAATCAGGCCATGAATGATGTTTTTTGTAATATAAGTATCTTAAAAATTTATTCTGTACTTTCTCCAGCAAGTCCAAGTGTATCTGGGGTTGCTGCGCCCATAATACCGAAGCAAATTCCATTATCGAAATGCTGACGGAGTAAGTCTAAGGTGCGCACAGCTCGTTGCACCATCTTGTTGGAACCATTGTGTGCGAAACTGTAGATTTCGTGCACGGCAAAAGTTATTTAGATCTTCCACCAAAGGTAATAATTTTCTTTCTATAACGTTCTTGGTTGACAGTAAGTATATTCTGATTATCATCTTCAACGAAATAAGGACCAATCATTCCATTACCAGATACCGCGCACCAAACGGTAACTCGAAGACTGTGGAGTGGTTTCTCTACAATGACATCAGGACGTTCAAATCCAAGGAATCTGGTTGTTTGTCGATTAATATAGTCGCTAAGATGAACGTGACTCTCGTCTGAAAACCATATGTTTTTCAAAAATTCGGGATCTTCGTAAATTAAACCCAACATGCGACCACAGTAAATTTCTCTTGCACGTTTGTCCGCAGCATTTAGTCGTTGTCCAACTTGAATACGGTATGGATAACCACCAATTGATTTGAACATGCGACGTAAAGACCTTTAACTAATGTTGAGTTTACATGCAGTTCTTACAAGACTTCTTTGAGGTGATTGCACAACTTGGTTAAAAACACGTCCTTCATTTTCGTTAGTGCATATTGTTTTTCGACGACCTGAAGAATCTTTACGTTGACACAATACACTACCAGTACGACGAAATTTTTCAACAACAGCTAACATCACACTTTTACTAGGAGCTGCTTTATTAAATTTTTGTTGATATTTTATTAACACCTGTTATAAGCTTGGACCATCATTCCGTATGAACTATAATAATGCTCTACCAAAAACACTTTTTCTTCCGTTGTTAGAACCATTTTTAAATCAAATTTAACTGCAGCGTACTATTAATATATCAACTAATGACAATTAAGTCAAATATGACAAATCCATATTACATAAACAACTCAACAGCACTCTCTGTTTTGGTACTGTTTATTTTGGCGGATACCGTATTTTGGAATTTAATTGAGTTATTATATTTTAGTCCATATACTATGATACGAGTCTCCTTTTAAAATATTGAGACCGCTGCCACTGCAAGTTGTTGAGGCTGCGCTATCGAAGCTTCTCGAACGCAAAGGAACCTACGCGAATATTCTATGCTAGATAAGTTCGAGTCATTCCCGAACACACTAGAAGCAGTAGCATAGTATAAATACTGTTGTGCGGAGAAACAGTTTTAGTTTCAGTTCAGACATTGTTCAAAAAAAATTATAAGTGTAAATTATAGTGTAAATAAATTGTGTTATAAATCAGTTAAGCTGTTTTAGTACATAAATAAATTAAATATTACACTGTTAAAAATAAACGTTACAATACCATACAGAAAATAATTTTTTTTATAAAAAGTAACGAGCATACGAATAATTTTAAAACTATATTTGTTGGTAAGGTTACTTACTCTTTCTTCTTTTTTCTAGTTGTAGTGCCCTTTTAGCAGCTTTTCTAATTTTCTCTTCCTTTTCCTGTTCTTCTCTACATCTATGAAAATTTTCTACGACCACTCCAACAAACATGTTCAATACAAAGAAACCAACGAGAAGAATAAATGCTATAAAATATAGAAGACGCCACTCTGAATAGTTAACTTGAGGCTGAAATGTTCCCACAATCTCTAAATAACATGCTATTAATGTATTTATTCTTTTATTAATTTTTAATATTCAAAGTTACCATTGATTAATAAAAAAACATACTATATCTTTTGGTTATGTGTATCTACAAAATTTCACATTAAATACCCGTAAAGAATAAATTGAAAAATATTTTTCCAATTAATACGAATTTTACAAACGCGAAGATCATTAACGATAAATCAAAGAAAGGTATAAAGAATTGCAATAAAATAAATGAAGAAAAGCATAGGGCAAGGGTAGCGTGGAGAGTAGATGATAGAAGAGAATATTTATGAATATCTCAGTGAGTATCTCAAGGAAATTATTAGGCTAAGAGAAATTACGAAGAAAAATTAATCGTTACTGAAAATTAGAGTAAAAGCAATAATTCATAGAGATTTTAAGAAAAGAAAAAAAGGTAAACACTACAGACACAATATAAGTGTGATTAAAAATAAGGAAGGAAAATTGATAGAAATAATAACTTGTTTCAAAAACCATTAAGTGTCGAAGACACTGATAATATCTAGCTTAAGGATTGTAGGTTTTCTCTTATATATTGGTACAGTAAATAACTATCAAATCTGTTGACAGATACGCGCTAAAACCTTCATTCTTATTATTAATTATTTCGTATTGTAAATTATATGTGGCTATTTAGATATACTCTCTTGTGTTCTAAAATAAGAGTGAAGAAAAAGTTAGGTTAGAGGGTAGAATGTTCTAGAAAAATAACGGTTGTTTATATTTTCATTTGTTATATAAATAAATAGTTTTCATACAAGAGGTTGTATCACTTTTTTAACGATTTACAAGAGGTTATGGGCCCAGCTGACGCCCAAGAGCACGCTGATGGTGAGAAAAAGTTTTAAAGTATGAGATATACAGGGTGTATCAAAAAAAGGTAACACCGTCTCTAGGATAGGTAAAAAACTGAAAAATAATTGGGGTTTGCTTAGTAAAATTTTTTTCTAACGCCATCCGTTTTCAAGATAAAGGGCGTTGAAGAAAATGAAAAATTACACATTTCTTACGATTTTGCCGAAACTACTGGCACCATTGCAATGAAATTTTATACGAATATGTTTTGGAAGCTGATATATCCCATGAATTTGTTTTTATAACTAACTCTCATAGAGGGCGCTAGTTACACGATTCATACAACGTATTATTCAACATAAATTTTTTTAGGGTAGAATTATTAGTCAAAACTCCAAGTGAACATAAACATCGTTTAATTCTACACCAAAAAGGTACTCTTCGTAAAACTCGATATTATGTACCGTTTTCGGAATATTTTGATTTGAAAATTATGAAGTAATAATCGCTCCTGGTATAAACTAATGATAAAGTTCGCTTTTCTCTAAGTTTGCCTTGTAAAATTGACATTTATTGATTGTTTTGACAATAAGTCAACAATAAATAGAGTTTTGAAACCTTGTTATTTGTAAAATTAGATATTGTTAAACAAAATTTACTCAAATGTTGAATACACCGACATGTTATTAACTTTGGGCGAGTGTTTAGGAAACTCTAGTGCAGCTTTTACGCGTTATGCAGAAAAGTTTCCTAGAAGAAACTTACCAAGTAAAAAAAAATTTAGAGCAAGGTTTCAAAACTCTATTTATTGTTGACTTTATAATTAGTTTATACCAGGAGCGATTATTACTTTATAATTTTCAAATCAAAATATTCCGAAAACGGTACATAATATCGAGTTTTACCAAGAGTACCTTTTTGGTGTAGAATTAAACGATGTTTATGTTCACTTGGAGGTTTGACTAATTATTCTACCCTAAAAAAAGTTATGTTGAATAATACGTTGTATGAATCGTGTAACTAGCGCCCTCTATGAGAGTTAGTTATAAAAACAAATTCATGGGATATATCAGCTTCCAAAACATATTCGTATAAAATTTCATTGCAATGGTGCCAGTAGTTTCGGCAAAATCGTAAGAAATGTGTAATTTTTCATTTTCTTCAACGCCCTTTATCTTGAAAACGGATGGCGTTAGAAAAAAATGTTACTAAGCAAACCCCAATTATTTTTCAGTTTTTTACCTATCCTAGAGACGGTGTTACCTTTTTTTGAAACACCCTGTATAGAAATAACGAAAATGAGTACAGTATTGGCTAGCACCAATTTGCCTCAACTAAATTCTGTGAATTTTAACAATTGGAAATTCAGAGTTAGAATGATATTGGAGGAAAAACAGTTAAAAGAAACTCTAGATAAAGAAGAAAGTGATTTTGTAGAAGGAAGAGAGTCAACGATAGTTCAATGTCTCACAGACAAACATCTAGATTTTGTGAAAGTCTCAAAAACGGCCAGAAACATGATGAGGGCACTGGAGGACATTTTTGAAAGAAAAAGTGTTTTTACTAAATTAACATTAAAACTACGAAGGAAAGAAATGCTAGAAAACCATTTTTTAAACTTTGATACCATCATAAGGGAGTTAGAAAATACGGGTTGTGTGATGAAAGAGGAAGACAAAGTATGCCACCTACTACTTACCTTAAATGATAATTATGACAATGTCATCACAGCAATAGAAACTATAAACCAAAAATTAACTATGGACTTCATAAAATCTAGACTTTTAGATGAAGAGTTAAAAAGTAAATTAAAAGGAAACGCTGATAAGAGAGGCGGATAACAGGGCATTACAAGAAAGATTGCAAGAACAGTTACGAGTCAAATAGAAGAGGTGGAGGTTACAGAGGAAGTAATAGTGGAAGCAGAGGTGGTAGACTAAATGTAAGGTATAGAGGAAGAGGATATTACTCAAATAACAACCAGCAATCACATAGAAGCAATTATATTAATCATAAGGAAAAGGAACAAGTGGATACAACCGAAGAGGCAAGAAATGAAGCTGAGGAACGAGTAGTATTTTATGGAGAATTGAACGGAGGTATGGATGAAGATTGTTCGGAAGGTAACATTAAATTTTTTGTTTATTCAGGCTGTACAAACCATATGGTCAATAAAAAGTCTTATTTTTCGCATTTGGTTATATGCTTGAAGAATTAAAATTGCTATAGCAAAAGATGGTGGGTTTTTATTGGCCATTGGTATAGGTAACATAAAAGTTATAAGTTATGTAGGAAATAATAGAACCAAATTTACAATTAAAAATGTATTTTATATACCAGAATTAAGGAAAAACCTGCTTAGTGTTAAGAAATTGGAAATTAATGGGATTAAAACTGTATTTAAAAATACTCAGGTTAAAATAATTGATAAATTATGTGTTATGGAAAGTTTAAATGTTGAAAACCTGGATAATAATTTTATGAAATGGCATAGGAGATATGGACATATAGGGTTTTCAGGATTAAAGGAAATAATAAATAAAAATGTGGTTGAGGGAATGGAAAATGATGATATAAAGAGGTTGTATCACTTTTTTAACGATTTACAAGAAAATCATACTATCCATAATATTTTTCTTACCTGTTTGTCGAGCCCTACAGCATCAAGACCGGTATACATAATGTTTACCCAACCATCCCTTGAGCTTAGAACAAACAAAGACATCAGCGCCTGTACCAAGTCATCAAAATTGTATTTTTGATTTTTCCATTGATAATCCCTTTGCAAGCAGTCGTCTTTGGTTTCGATACCGGTTAGATTTTCGCCAACACAATAGTAAAACGTCCCTTTAAATAACTGAAAAAAAAAATTAAAATAGTAAAAATAATTAGTTTTAGGATATATCAGATCTAAATTGGCAAGCAATAATATGCATTAGAGCTGTTGAAGTGTTTAGAAGATTTTCTTGCGCATTCGCCAAATATTAAACTATATCTAGATATAAAACAAACTCATTCGCCAAATCTTACTTTCTGGGCTAGGCCAATGTTATTAATTGTTTTATGGGAATTAAATGTTCTACGTACCTGAACACCTAGAATACCAAATATGATGAAAAATGTGCAACAAATTAGCACAATATTTCCAATCGGTCTAAGAGATGATAGTAATGTTTGTACGACTAATTTCAAACCAGGTGCTCTGTTGATAACTCTTAAAGGGCGAAGTGACCTTAATAATCGAAACACCTAAAAATAATATAACAGTATAAACTAGTAAGAGTCATAATGACTGGGTTAAATTTTAACTGTGAATTAGGAAAATTCTGGAAAATTAAAATGTTTCTTTCGTGCTAAATTAGCTTGGGAAGATTTTTCGTGTTTATACTTAGTGATGAGCGAGACTGGTCTTGGTCTTGCGGTCTTGGTCTTGGTCTTGCAGAAAATGCAAGACCAAGACCAAGACCAAGACCAACTTCAGGCTGCAAGAACAAGACCAAGAACGAGCAGTGCAAGACTTATGCAAGACCAAGACTTAGCATTGCAAGATATACGCAAGACCAAGACCAAGCCTGCAAGAGTCTTGCGGTCTTGCTTTTTTAAATATATAAACCGAAAAATAAAGCAGCCATGGATTATTTTAAACTCTAAAGCTTTGGTTTCCAAGGATAGCGGTGCCGCAATAAAGCGGCCGTAATTTGAAGACCGTTCAAGACGGCCGCTATCGGTGAGCACAGATGTAAAGTATGAGTTTAACGTTATCGACCACCTAAATCCATTTTTTTATTTGCCTTTGTTTTTTGTGTATATAGTTTGTTTTATATCTTGTGTTTAGTTTCATTATTTGACAATAATTAGAGTGTTTCTGTGTTAAAAGCAAAAAATGGATGATTTGGACTTGGCAATGATAATATTTTTGGAAGACAAGCCTTCATCGGAAGAAGAAACGAAAAGGTCAGAAAAAAGTAAGATTTTTAAGAAACGGAAAACTGAAGTGGTCTACGAAATCTTAATATGTCGTATGTCGTCACCTTCAAACAAATGATGAAAAATTTATCTTGGCAAAAATGGCACGTGATTTTTTGTCTGGTTACTGTGTGTCAATTGTTGGGCAACGAAACTAAAATAGATTTTACCTATATCTATTCGAAGCATTTATCCTATTTTTGTTTTTCATTATTTGAATCAAAAGAAAAAAATATTTTGTAATATTTATACATATAGTAGGTACTTTTTTCTAACAGTTGTGAAAACTTAGTATTTAGTTGTTGTTAAAATATATCTTTCCAAAATATTGACATAAGCTCTATTATTGGTAATGAATTCTACCTATTGTTTTTATTCATCAACACCAAACAAAGTTTTAGTTTATTTTAAATCCCAGCTAATAGGCCTGCAAAGAATAATTTTTTTTAGAGAGACGCAAAATTCAGTGACTTTAATATTCAAATATATTTCCAAACTCATAAATAAAATTATTAAATGTTAGATTTCACGTCTAATTCTATATATTATTATTATTGACACATTATAAAACTATATTCTAAGAAAATTGTCAAAATGAATATAAAATAAAAAAATATTCTACAAGCATGCGTAAAACAACATTTTAATTCAGGCATTATTTTTATTAATTAGAGATGTTTTCCGATAACCTTTTTGACAAATTATTGTATTATTATCTTTATTTTGTTGGACTTCATACAAATAGTAAAAAAATTACAAAAAAATAGGGATTTTTAAAATCATAGTTTATTAAATCACCCCTGTAAACCTTACTCAAAGCAACAACAAACTCACCTGTTTTGGGGTTGCTATAGCTACAGTCATGTATTTATTGACACTACGAACGATTTAATTGTCACAATCGCATCTTTTCAAGTATCTAAATAATTTTCGAGGTGATTTTGCTTTTAAAAAAAATATTGATCCTAACTCTTGCGCAAATTAACATTTCCGCACTTGTTAGGATAATAACTATTTAATACTTGATTTATCGCTACAATGTAATATAAAGAAAACAAAATTTTTATAGTGAAAAATACTATCCCTTTCTTTACTTGTAATGATTTTAAAAACTATTTTTCCTTTTTTTTGTAAAAATGGCCCCAGTAAATCTAAACAAAAGTGCAAGACTTGCAAGAGTCTTGGTGCAAGACCAAGACCAAGACCTAGACTGAACCCTGCAAGAACAAGACCAAGACCAAGACTGCTTATTTGACTGCAAGACCAAGACCAAGACCTTGTATGCAAGACCAAGACCAAGACCAAGACTAACCCGGTCTTGGTCTTGGTCTTGCATTTGCTCATCACTACTTATACTTTTGCCTCTTGCCAAAATATCATGAATATGTTTAGTAATCCCCTTGATTCTTGGGAGAATCTAACAAGGATTAGACAGGCGAAGGCCTTTTTGAGTAGTAATATCCCAAAAAAGTACGTAAATATAATGTTTCAGACCAAGTAAATCTAATCAAAGAATTTTTAGAGACTCCTAACTGGACACTGTAAATTGAGATGCTACCTACATAAATTAATGGTAAAGGTATGCAGATATCGTGAGAACGACCTCAATTAAAGCCGATCGACATCCTGGCCCATAAAGGAGATTCTTTGGAGACAGTTTACCTACGATTTTCACACAAACGTGTCCATAACTTCTGAAGGACTCTGTATAATGTATCAAAACCTTATATCAAAATCTTATTAAGTATAAGTATAAGTATAAGGTATAATATATAGGGGTTCCCATTTAAAAAGTCATATGTTTGTTTGTAACGGAGTCATACAACACTCTGTATAGTTTAGGGTAATTTTAAAATATGGACCCTAAAGACATCTACTATTTTTGTTAATAACATTTTTGATATTTTCTAAAACAACCTATATACCGAAGTTTGTCGATCATAAGGTTGGTACTCCCATATAATGGCTAATGGTACTTTCATCTTCGTGAATAATAACCTACTATTATATGCTCGTTGAATAATATACTATTATGTCATAGTTTTTTTTACACGGCAATTTTACTACACGTTGTAAGACTTACCCTTAATATTCCGAATATTCTAGAGGTTGTATCGTTGATTAAAAACATAATAATATCCACAACTGAAATTATGACTAGTGAGCCATCCATTATGTTCCAACCAGAGGTGAAATATGCATTAACACCATAACACATACCACTCGCAACGACCTTAAAATATGAAAAAATATTCATAAAACAAGCAAACAGTCTTTCAAGAATTATAATGATTAGAAAATGTTTCATTTGTCACAGGAAATATACTTAGTATAAAATGTTCAAAATTCTATTTTCGTTGTGGGTAAAAACCCAAAAATAAATTTTAGAACCGTTTGTCAAATGAGACCAATGAAGATTGAAGATTTATTGACAGAGGAAAATTGAGATTTAAATATAAACTGCATTTTTTGTAGTTATGGCACAGATAAAAATCATACTATAAATATATACTTTTTTCTAAGCCCTATCTTTAAAGTACCTTGTATTTCACTAGTTTGTAGCTCTTAAAACGGCTGTTTATGGTGAGAGTGAAAAAAAGTGAAAAAGCGTTAAAAAAAGTGCCATAACGTTAACTTTATTTCACGCTTGCCATAAGCCGATGCAATTGAATAGTGCAATTCATCCACACCTTTACTGGAAAAAATATCAAGTTTGCTTTGACTTTGACAGTACATGAACTATAACTCATTTGACGTTAGTTTTTATAAATAATCCGATTTGTCTAAGAGAATTCAGTAGTTGTTCCTATTATTACAATGGATAGTGAAGATTCCGACTTTGAAATAATATGTACCCCCGAAGAAATTATAGAAAAGGCAAATGTGGCCACATTAAATTTGCTGCCGGAAAAATCCAAAGAAAATTATATAAAAGAGTATGACACTTTTATGAAATGGAGAAACGAGAACAATATTCATAGCTTTACAGAGCGAGTACTGTTAGCTTTTTTTGAAGAAAGGTCTAAAAAATTTAAGTGTTCTACATTATGGTCCAGCTATTCCAAACTAAAGGCAACCTTAATTATTAATGATAACATAGATATAAGTAAATACTCTAAGCTAATAGCATTTTTGAAACGAAAGTCGGTTGGGTACAAACCTAAAAAATCTAATACATTCTCAAGAGAGGAAATGAACAGATTTTTATTGAGTGCTCCAGACGACAAGTATTTAATGTTTAAGGTAAAAGTTTTAAAAAGTTAATTTGTTTTTTGCTTACATTATTTATAAATTTGTAGGTAACATTAATATTAGGAATAGCCGGAGGTTGTCGACGAGTTCTACTCGTCACGATTCCAGATTCAAAAACTCATACAAGTCGACGTTTTACAGTTATTGGAGAATCCATTACAAACATTAATTTTATACATTTATTCCAAAAGTATGCTAATCTGAGACCGAAAAATGCAACCAGCAACCATTTCTTTTTATCATATAGAAACGGCAAATGTACAAAACAAGTAGTTGGTATAAATACTTTTTCGAAAATTCCATCGCTAATTGCGAGGTATTTAAATTTACCACATCCAGAAGAATATACAGGTCACACGTTTCGACGAACTTCAGCATCGTTTCTAGTCGATTCGGGTGGAGACATTCTTCAATTAAAGCAACATGGAGGATGGAAATCTACTGCTGTTGCTGAAGGGTATGTGAACAATTCTCTCAATGCAAAAATGAACTGTGCTTCACGAATTTTACAAGGATCTAATGTCAGCAGTTTTTTTAACCTACCTTCAACATCCAATGAGAATCAAGCCGACACGAATTTGACTCTTCCAAATATTCACTATTTAAATGAGAATCAAGCAGAGATGAATTTAAATGTTCCAAATATTCACAATTTAAGTGAAGCTTTATCAATGAATCAAACGGAAACAAATGTGACTGGATCAAAAATTCACATTAATCAACCAAACAATTGCGTTTTCAATATTCACATTGCGAAATAATACTAAAATACAATATGTAGTTGTTAATTTTTCTTAATTATTGTGCACTTTTTCCAATTCATTCTGCATTCATTAGTTGTAATTTATTGAAGGAGTTTAATTAAATTATTTCAAATTTCTATTTTGATTTTATTATTTGTATAGGGCTGTAGAAAAAATATTGTATGCAACATATGCATAAAGTGTCTTTTTTTTACTCATGGAATTTCCCATTCGTGAAAAAAAGTACCACTTTATGCACTTGTTGCATAAATTACTATTTCTCCAAATGACATTAAAAGCGGCATTTTAATGATACTTGGCAGGCTTAGAAGTTGTACTTTTAATGTCTAGGCAGAAAAAGTTCGTTGCTAGGCAACCTTCCAAGTAATAATTTAAATCAAACTGGTTATTAGAATTGACAATGACATTAAGAAAACTCAAAATGATGCTGATGATAATAAACTTATCTCAGGTGGTGTTAATTGCATCAATTCATCCTCACTTTGCAGTAAATCTATTTCTAACATGACAACTTTTCAAAATTGACAATGACAAAGTAAACATGGTAAACATGGTAACGCAGGGCCCAGTTACCTTTGATAAAATAATTTAGTTATTTGGATATTGATAATGGAACGCAATTTAAATATGAAAAAGTCGATTTTGCGTGGACTGGAACAAATTTGAAGAAAAAATTATATGTTTCATACGGCAGAAAAGCAGATTTAATGCCTTGGCTAGTAAAACAAATAACTATTGAAATTGTTAAATTTTTCAAATAAACTAGATACGGCAGTGGAAATTGTTATTGTCCCCGAGTCAACATTGCAATTTTGTAAGAAATTCTGATAATATTTCAAATTGGGAACATCGCGGCCATACCGAGTTAAACTTCCAAGGTCTGTAATGACGAATTTTAATATCCTTTGATGTTTTGCCGACATTCATATCTGTTAATCATTAATCTGTGGTTATGTAAATCCCTAATTTGCTTTGAGATTTTTTGTCCTGATTCATAATACAAAACAAAAAACATTCTAATTCATAGAATCCAATAACGTCATTAGTCAATAATAACAACACAATATTTAAAAAATTAAAATATGTCTCTTTTAAAATTTAGCGTGATCGAGAATGTTCCTAATTTGACTAGGAACAGTGGTGTGTATATAAATACTTATGTGCGAAAGCAGTTTGTGTTTAGACGTTATACAGACAAATTGTAAGTATTTACAGTTCGTTCGGTGGATCTTTTCCCATGACCTTGAACCATATACAAACGCAATACATCAATACATTAAATAACACGTAGGTCGTAGATTGATAGTTTAATAAGGATATGGCTAAAGTGACGGTGGACGTTATTTATTATTGTATTAAAGCTGGTGATATTTGTAAATATTTTATAGCCTTTTAGCAATTTGCTACCTAAATGTTTAGTTTAAAAAAACTGTTAGTATACCAGAGTTTAATGGAGCTATTCTTCAAACTTGCTATTAAACAAATTTACCTGTATAATATTTAGTATCAATAATAACTTTCTCACTAGAAACTATGCAAATGAGAATTGCTTTGTTGGGGTTATGGCTGCAACCATTACTATTGGACAGTCCCACCCACACAGTTTAACTTTGAAAAATAATATATATAAAATAAATTATAAATAATTCATATTTTAAATATGTTTATTTAAGGCTTAAATATTATATACAATAAATTTTATTTAATTTTCCTCATAATCAGAATCAGAACTGTCACCAGCATTTATATTTATTAAAATTGGTTGAATGCCAATATCATCAATATTCTGCTCTCGGGCATACCACTTTTGTATGATTTCATGGGTATGTCTAACACACTTTTCCCAAATTTGTGGATTACATTGTCCCAGTGCCTCTTTCCACATATTTATAACTGAACTATCTGAATACCCATCTTTACCAATATATTTATTATAATATGACTTGCAATTTGCCCAAATTAATTCAATAGCATTGAATTTTACTTCTTGAATACTTGAAATTGGTTCCAATGGTCACCCATTTCTTTTTTCTAACTCAAAATACTTCAAAAAATTCAGGACCAGCTCCTGTGCTTGCGAATTTAACCTTTTTCCAGGCATATTCTAAAAATGAAAACTATTTATTAATGGCTCTGGTTATCCAGAAAATTAGGTCAATATTTTCTACTCTGGTGAAAGCAAAATGTGTTTCATATAATTCAGTTTGATGGAGTTCTGTCCAGAATCATAATGGTGTGTCAATTTAAGGTTAGTTTTCATTGCAAAATAAATTAATAAGAAGTAGATAAATAATATTCACTTACCACAATTATTCGAACACTCAGGTATAGGTTAGTTGTTAAAACAACTGTTTTTGAAATAAATTTATATGCAAGGGGCAATAAAATGGATAAAAATCTAAAATAAAAATGTAAACAACGTATTTGGTCTGTCAATTTACAAATTCACGGATAAACCACAGAACTTTCATTGTGTAGGTTACACCTATCATCGACATTCGTCATATGGCTATCTCTGTTTGTTATATTATGCTGTATTGGAACAAACGGTTCAATTTTGGGGTTTTAGTTTCTGTAAGTGGAAAAGAGACGTACTACAAAAAGTAATATGTTAATAATTTCAGCCATGGGAAAAGATCCAGCGAACGAACTGTATATAAATCAGTATGCCAACTGTAAATAAATTGTATTATACATAATAATAAATATTTTATTCGAATATTACAAAAAATAACAGATAAATGGGTTTATCTATGTTTCTATAAGGATTTGGTAAATTTTGTTTAATAGAAATTGTACAGTAAATTTTCATCTTCAAATTTAAAAAAAAAAAAATTTCAAATTGGTTAAGAAATAGAATCGCAGCATTTAAAATAAATTTTAAATTGGTTTTACTTCTTACACTTGCGTTAACCGTTCTTAAAAGCCATGAATATGTATATTATTTATTATACATACTTCATATTTAAAAGATTCATGTCGGTTAAATGTAATAGATGAATGTTAAATATGTGAATTCAATAATTTAATCAAGAACAAGGGACTTTATTCAATGACATTTACAAAGAAAACTGACACCTCACCAAGTGACAGTTTTAAACGAAAAACTTCACATTAAACATTTGAATGTGAATATGGAATATTTCTTCCCTTGCAACACAACAAAATAAAGTACATGTCTTCTTCAATCCTACAGCCTTCTTATTTTAGAAACGGAGTCTCATCGGTGGTTTCCGGGTCCTCTGGGGCCTTGGGGTAGCTTGTAGCATAGGGGATCTTTCTGCCACTGAAACTGCCGGAGTTGTTACAGGATTTCTTTGACTTGGTTCTTCTGCCGGAGATCGAGGACTAGGTGATGGAAGTCGTCGAAGTTGCTGCTCGTGAGGTACCAATGGTGTTGATGCCGCTCGTGGAGACAACAGCGGTCTCTCGCTTGGTGCTGAAGACACATTTCCTTGAGGATCAGATGACGAGGATGCATTGTGCGAAAACCACTCAGAAGAAGAACTACTTGAAGCAGAATGATTTGCCTGATTGGGTGGACTTCTTGCTAACACCAAACCTGGTCTTCTTACAGACTCGTATACCCGTATTCGCCGACCTGAACGCGCTTGCTTCGAACTTGCATTTTGTAGATTTTCTCCCTTGTTCATAACGTTTGGGACACCTGAGTGACTTCTAATTTGATCCACGTGTCGCTTAAAGTCCTTCCGGCAGTATTCAATCAGGTAGTGCAGATCCCTAGTCGCCGCACGATCGTGCCTGGAATCCACTTATCCATTCGAGGATTCCCTGAAATGAAATAAACAGACTCCCCAAGTTCAAATGTTCGAAAGCCAACAATCGGATCAGAATTACAAACAGAATGACCTTTAATCATGGCTTGGGATGGTCTGGTCAAGTCTAGTCGGCTCCTCGGATCTCGACCCAGGAAGAGCTGAGCTGGTGAACATCCCGTTGTTGCATGAGGAGCTCCTCGAAACTGACGAAGAAACTCGTTCAGATTTTCTGTTAGCGTTCCTGGTCTCGTATCCATAGCATGAAGCGCATCCTTCACTGTCTGGACGTATCGTTCAGCCTGGCCATTAGTTGAAGGGTGATAAGGTGCAATAAACTTGTGAAACTTGACTCCTTTCATTTGAAGAAATTTCTTGAATTCAGACGAGGTAAACTGAGGAGCGTTATCAGAAACCAGAGTGATTGGGACCCCATAAGCTGCAAATAGATCATCTAGAATCCTCGCAGTAGCTGCTGAAGTTGTCGACGAAGTTACTTTAACTTCTACCCATTTACTGTACGCATCCACAATGATTAGCAACATCGAACCAGCAACCGGACCAGCATAATCGATGTGAATTCTTTCCCAAGGACCACTGGGGTACTCCCAGTGATGTTTTCGAAACTTCGGAGGAGCATGGCCATGTTTGGCGCACTCACTACATGACCTTGCCAACTCTTCAATGTTGTCATCAATACCTGGCCAAAAACGAATGATCGAGCTAACCCTTTCATCTTCACAATTCCCAGATGAGCTGCATGTAGATCTTTCAGAATCGATGATCTTAGAGATGAAGGAATCACAACACGGTGTTCTAGAAGTAGACAACTTGCTGCCAACGTGTATCTTGATTCTGGAGGTTTGTACCCGTGCTTACTGAGATCCTGTCCATCTTCCAGCAATCTCACGATCTTTTGTAGATGATGGTCGTTTCGAGTTTCCCGGGCTATGTCTTCAGCTCGCACCGGGAGCTGTGCCACTTGATGCAAAACGAAGAAGTCGAAATCGTCTAACTCTCTATCTCTTTTCTCTTGGACAGTTCTCATTTCGTCCACATGGTTTGTCGTTTCCAAAGGAGCACGGGAGCAGTAATCAGCATTCGCGTTTGCTTTTGAGGATCGGTATTCAATGTCGAAGTTAAAATGCGCCAAGTAGTCTGCATAGTTGGCCATTCTGCTGATGCACAACACTGGTAAAGACTTTTCGGGATGAAGTATTTGAGTGAGAGGTTTATGATCCGTGATCAGAATGAAATGTCTTGCATACAAGTAGTGGAAAAACTTCTGTACTGCCCAAACTATAGCGAGCGCTTCTTTGTCAATCTGCGGGTAACGTTGTTCTGGAGCTTTCATAGTACGACTCGCGTACGCGGTGGACGCTCTCGCCCGTCTGGAAGACGATGTGATAGCACTGCGCCAAGTCCCGTTTTACTCGCATCCGTAGCCAACAGGAGAGGAAGATCAGGATCATACGGCATCAAGACCTGCGGTGAAGTCAGAATTCCTTTGATGTCATCGTAGGCTTTATTAGCTTCTACCGTCCACTCGAAAGTTTCCTTCTTTAGCATGCTTCGCAAAGGTCTATCTCTGGAGGACAAATCTGGAATGAAAGAACTGTAATACGTTGCTTTGCCGAGAAATAATTGCAACTCTTCTGGTGACGTTGGTTTTGGTGCTTTACGGATAGCTTCAACATGTTTCTCAGACTTGTGAATCCCCTTCTCATCTATTCTGTGACCCAAAAATTCGACCGATGTGATTCCAAAGACACACTTCTTCCTGTTCAGCTTCAATCCGTAAGACTTGATTCGTTCCAAAACTGCCTTCAATGTTATTAAAAATTTCGCAACCGTGTCAGCAAAAATCAAAATGTCATCGAAAAAATTCACCACGTTTGGTATTCCTCGTAATAATTCCTCCATTCTTCTTTGCCAGATAGCTGGAATGCTTGCTGCACCGTAAACCGCTCTTGCAGGTCGTATTAATCCATGTGTCGGAGTGTTGAGTGTCAATGCTTCCGCGAACTTCTCATCAACAGGAAGGTGTGTATAGGCATCTGTAATATCTACGTGACCGAAGATCTTTGCATCTTTCATACGGTTAAACAAGTGATCTGCTCTCGGAATTGGATATTCGTCAATGACCATCCTTGGATTCAGTGTTGGTTTGTAGTTTCCTGTAATTCGTAAAGCACCACTTTCTTTAACCACTACATGAGTCGTTGAAGCCCACTCTGAATGCTCGACTCTTCTGTAAAATCCTGAAGCAATTTTTTCATCAATTACCTTGGCATACTTCTCTCGCAAAGCTAAAGGGATCTCACGCGCTTTGCAGAACACAGGTGTTACATCTGGTTTGAAATGTACCGTAGCTGGAGGCCCACTCATTTTTCCAGGGACTGCGCTGAACAGGTCATCGTACTTGGCTAACAATTGCTCCAGATTCTTCTTTTCATCTTCATTCAAACCGGAGAACTGAGAAACAGTGGACACATGCATGGCAGGAATACCTGAAAACAGTTTGCGAAAATCAATCTCATCGACAAACTCCTGAATCCATTCTCGTCCGAACAAGGGATCGTAATCGCCGTCCACCACGAACAAGTTGAGTTTGCGTGACGTATTTCCAACCGAAACAAGTACCGGAACAAAACCAACACATCCAATAGGATGTCCAGTGTAGCTAGCAAATCGTCGGTTTGTTGGTTGCAATGGAATGTTTGGTGCAAAAGACGACAAGAGTTTCTGATTGACGATCCCACACGGTGCTCCGGTGTCCAACTCCATTTTCAAAGGATGGTTGTTGATTTCCCCTCAAGTCTTCGAGAACTTCGACGTACTGCGCTGGTTCTTCAAACTCTTCCATCAAGTGGGTTGAATCTTGTTTTGTAGACTTACTCCGACAAATCTTCGCTATATGACCTTTTTTTCCACAGAAATTGCAAATCGCGTTTCGCAAACGACAATCTTGGCGCAAATGAGGACCTCCACAAGAGAAGCAAAGTGACTTCTGCCCTTGATCCTTCCGATCGAATCCTTTTCTTCCATGAACTGGGGGTGAATTTATCCGATAATTTCCTTTTTTCACCAATGGAACTGAATATCCAAGCTTATTTGTATATTCTCCCGATGATGCTGGCATTTCTGAGACACCCATCGTGTCTGCTGTCTTCTGAGTTGCTTCCATCGATTGCGCAATTTCGTAAGCGTCTTTAAACGTAGCTGGATCCCTGGAGATAATCTCGTCGCATATATCACGTGAAAGCAGGCCATGTAAAAATTGTTCGATTAGCATTCGGTCAAGAAATTGTTCGTAACTGCAATGGACAGCTCCTTTTCGTAATTTTAAAGCGAAATTTGCAATTGACTCACCAGCGTCTTGTTTGATTTTTCTGAATTTGCAACTTTCAGCGAATTTATTTCTCTTCCGATCCAAATGAGCAACGAGAGTATTTTTAATCTCATCATAGGTGAGCTCTTCAATTTGTCGAGGGCTGATCAAAAATTTTAATGTACTTATCAACTCCGTTCCGATGTACACACGCGCGTAGGTTGCGTGCTGCTCCACAGGGATACGGCTCAAATCCAAGGCCCAATCAAAACGCTTGAAATAGTCCGCCACTGATGTTTCATCCGACGCGCGATACTCTCCGATCGTGAAATTTGGTGGCCGTCGTTCAATCGCTTCGTTTCCGATGTTTCCATTCTCATGCCTTTGTTCGGCGATCGCAGCTACAGAATTTTTGACTGCATCGGTCAACAAATTCGTAAACGCATCAAGCAATTCTCGGAGCAATGCCATTTTGAATCGAATTCAGGTTCTTTAAATCACTTCTGACACCACTGTTAAATATGTGAATTCAATAATTTAATCAAGAACAAGGGACTTTATTCAATGACATTTACAAAGAAAACTGACACCTCACCAAGTGACAGTTTTAAACGAAAAACTTCACATTAAACATTTGAATGTGAATATGGAATAATGAACATTTTCTTTAAAGGTAACGCAAAAAAATATTAACTTTTATAAAAGAATTCAGAATAAAGATCATCATTTTTCCATAATAAATTTAAAAAAGTGTATTTAACTTATTCCTGCTAAAAATTGTTGGACAGCACCAACGGTCCTTCTCTTACTGACTACATACAGGGTGTTTCATTAAGAATTATCCATATAGTAACTGGAGAAACCTCAGCAATAAATATGAAGATTTAGGCCAAAACACTTTAATAAAATATTCCTCCTAACCGAGATATAGGGTGTTTTATTTTAACTATTCTAAATGATAGTATCCCATATTTTTGACACCTTCCAATATTTTTTGTTCATACTTGGCAAAAAGTTTACACATATTAGTTTACTATAAACAGTGGTAAATGATATTTTTTCTCGATTACCAGAGGCGTGCGGTAGGGATGGATACTTTCTTTTATCCCCCTACAATTTACACCACTGTCGTAATAATTGTTTCTGCATGTCACTTTCTACGTAAATATCATCCTCTTGTCTCAATACGATAGAGTGAGTAGTTTTCCAGTTATTTGCATTTAAAGGTAATGTTTAAAATATCCATTTTTGTTTTATTGCTTATTTAACATGAGTTTCCTTAATAATCTAACCACCTTGACAACAAAATTGGTTAATTCTAATCGTAAATTCACATGAGTAAATAACTATATTTCACTAAATAAATAAAATTTATTAGTTTCAAATGATTTTTTCATATTAATATTTATCAAAATTTCAGTTTTAAATTTATAACAAAATAGAACTATGATTTTCATTACGAAATAACATGATGAATACATAAAATAAACGTACTGAAACAATTATTTATTTAGACTACTGTAAAAAAAATTCTAGTTAGTTAACATTATAGTAAATTTTCGAAGTGGCCTCCATTGAATTCAATACATTTATTAATCCTTTTGGAAAAATTTCTCCCAACCTTTAGAAATATGTTGGGTTGATTAAATTATTAAGGAATTATTGGAATAAAATGAATATTTTAAACATTATCTTTAAATGCAAATAACTCTAAAACTACTCACTCTATCGTATTGAGACAAGAGGATGATATTTACGTAGAAAGTGACGGAGAATCAAAAAAACATGCAGAAACAATTATTACGACAGTGGCGTAAATTGTAGGGGGATAAAAGAAAGTATCCATCCCTACCGCACGCCTCTGGTAATCGAGAAAAAATATCTTTTGCCACTGTTTAAAGTAACCTAATATGTATAAACTCTTTGTCAAGTATGAACAGAAAATATTTGAAGGTGTCAAAAATATGGGATACAATCATTTAGAATAGTTAAAATAAAACACCCTATATCTCGGTTAGGAGAAATATTTTACTTAAGTGTTTTGGCTTAAATCTTCATATTTAGTGCTAAGGTTTCTCCAGTTACTATATGGATAATTCTTAATGTATAGAGAGATGAGAAAGAGATTGCGATTGCTTTGTTCATAAAAGTAAATGATGAAAAAATATTCAAAATCTGGCTACGTCAGTATGTTAAATAGCCCATAAAATGTACATATAAAAATTTTGCAGCTAAAAATATTTAATTTAATTTATTTTTTTTTAATAAATACTAAAAACAATTACAATATTTGCATTTTCTTGTTTAATACGAAGTATGAAACTATTTTAGATCGTTTTTAAAAAACCAGCCTATTGTAAAATGTTCATTTATTTGTAATCTAAACACTTTAATACCAATTACAAATGGAAATTTGCTCTTACTCTACCAATTTAGAAATTGTTAGGTTACTTACTTTAATAAACATCTCTGTAGCAAATACAATAGAGAATATGTAATTAGAGGATTGTAAAAATATTTTTTCTGGACTATCTGGTGGGATGTTTGGTCTTTCCATTGCCAGTGTAATACAGTTTTGAGCTATAAATATTAACACCAAGTTATCGAACCAGCTTTGCTTTACGATCCAACAACAGCATTGCCTGAACCTAAAAAATGTAATGAGTTTTTTTTGGCTAACACTATAAATTTTATAAACCCTTACTTGTTTTCAGGAGCAAATAAATACAAAGAGTGATTTTCTTTGTCCTTAAAGCATCCTGAAGAATCTATAAATGAACTAATCTTATTCATGACTTTTTTTTTAATACCCTTTTTTATATTTATTTGAGGTAAAATACTCTCGCTTGATTTGTTGATTAGTTTTATCGTATTTGTATTATTCTTTTTGGAGTTGACGTTGCTTGTCTTATTGAATTTAGTTTCTGGCGTAGGAGATTTTTTAAAGCAATTTTTTCTTCTTAAATGCGCTGGAATAGGACTCTGAAATAATATTAATAACAGGACATTAGTTACATGCTGTCAAACAAGTAATTACTAATTTAAAACGGAGAAGGAGTAAAAAATAGTATATTACGTAACGCGTTGCTTAAGAAGTATATTACTACATATTACTACTCTCTATATATTAGTATTTAGATTTATAGTTAGTATGACAGATGAGAGATAGTGTTTATAGTTTAAGGATATAGGGTAGGCCCTTAGATTAGGAAAGCATATGGATACCGCACTTCGCTTTATTTTGAGCTTGCGTTCTGTGACACATTTTTAGCAGCCGCTAAAATGTGGCAAACAAAGCGAATACAGCGTGTGCTTTATTTGTGAATTTTTAAGTGAAAATTATTGAAATTGTGAATTATTTTTAAAATGAATAATGGTGAATTGTTGTGCTTACGGATGCCGAAGTCGCAGCGAGAAAAGGAGATAGGAATTTCATTTTACAGGTAAACAAACGATTGTATATACAATGACCTTTGTAGATTTTTCTATTTTAAAAGATAAAAGAGTTATCTCTGAGTAATTATATTTAAATATGTAATTATTCAGTCTTTAATTCATCTAATTATAGTGTTTAAATAACGCGGTTTAATAATATTCATTCTAAATCTGCATAAATAATATATTTTCTTGCTTCAAAACAGCCATTTTACCAATGGCGTAGGTAAGCAATTTTTAATTAAGTTTCTCCAAATAAATCTATCTATTCATTTCAATAGGAGATTAATGCAAAAAGGACTGACTCAAAACGACAAAAGAATTATTCACTGTAAAATAGGAGAATTTTCACCAGAAAAACATGTAGGTATTTTATGAACTTTTTATTTTTTGTTACAGCCTTCCTACAGATGTAGAAAAACGCAAATTATGGATAGGTAACACCAAAATTAAGGATTTGGGAACCAACTAAAAATGATAGGCTTTGGTCAAAACACTTTGAGGAATGTTGGTTATATAAAACTGATGTAAATTCAAGACTACATTTGCTCCATGAAGCTGTTCCAATAATTTTTCATCAGTTGCCCACATACCTGCAACCCAGGAAGGTATGTACCTACATAACTAATAACAATAAAACACCTTGGCAGTTCTAAGTAAAACATAATTTAAATATTTTGTGAATTGGAAATATTTATATAAAAATATTGTTTTTTCTTGGCCAAATAGAGAGCACCATTCAAATATATTCAGAGTACAGAACCTGGTCCTTCTACTTCCTCAACACAGTCATTAAACCCAACAGCTGACTGTCCTGGTTAAAAATACTGAAATGGAAGTTACTTCTAGAAACTATTAGAAGAGAAGACTAGAAAAATTAGGGTATTAAAACAATCTATAAACAGGCTAAAAAGAAAAGTTGTTTCCCTTAAACAATTAATAACCAGTTTGAAAAATAAGAACTTGATTGATAATGAAAAAGCCATTTTATTAGAAAATGTGAGTAGTGTAAATAAGCAATTGTTACAAAGAATACAATGTCTAAAAATAAAAAAATACCCACCTGAATTACGAAAATTTGCATTGACTTTAAATTTTTTCTCTCCTATAAAGCTTACAAGTATATCAGGACAGTATTTGAAATGTGTTTGCCCCATAGAAGCACTATTGGGAAATGGCTGCAAACTATGCAGCTCCTGGTTTCACAATTGAATCATTCAATACTCTGAGTAAACTTATAGAAAATTCAAATAAACCATTACTTTGTTCTCTTATCATTGATGAGATGTCAATTCGACAGCACTTGGTATGGAATGGTAAAAGTTTCCACGGTTAGTCAATTTTGGGGTTGATTTGGATGATGATTCAAATGAATTAGCCTAAGAAGCTGTTGTTTTAATGATAGTTGCAATTAATGACACATGGAATCTTCCACTTGGCTATTTTTTGTGTAATGGTTCAAATGGTGAACAAAAATGTTCTATAGTCAAACATCACTATTAATATCAGCAAATAAACAGTTTTAATTTAAGTATTTATTTAATATTAAGGTAGTTATAGATTAATTATGTTAATATTTTCATAACAAATAAAGATTTTTTATAATTACTAGTAAATTTTATTTGTTATTTATATACTCCTTGATTAATATAATATGGGGAAGCACAGACACCAACGAAAGAGGGGAGAAAATTTTAGAATTTATATTTAATAAGAATCTTGTTATACACAATATAGGGAATACCCCTACGTTTGTAACCAGAACAAGAAAGGAAGTACTAGATATAACACTAAGTACACCGAATCTTAAGGATAGGGTGAAAGATTGGAGAGTATCGAACGAACCATCCCTCTCTGATCATAGAATTCAGATTAGAGTGTACTCCTGAGCCAGCACTCAGGAGAAACCCCAGGAAAACTAACTGGGAAAATTACAACACTAACCTGAACATAAATCTTGCAAATCTCAAGACTAAAAGAAATGCCAGGAATCACCTGGCATTAGAAAACGATCTCATAGAGCTGAACGAGGCAATAATCGATGCCTATGAATCCAGTTGTCCTCTCCAAAGGACTAGAAAAGCAAAAGATGCGATATGGTGGAACAGTCATCTGTCAAACTTAAGATCCGAAACGCGACAGCTCTTCAATAGAGCCAAACGTAACGAAGATTGGCAGAGCTACACCGAGAAACTTACAACATATAATAAGAAGATTAGAAAAGCTAAAAGAAACAGCTTCAGAAAATTCTGCGAAGAAATAGATGCTACACCCTCTGCAGCAAGGCTACACAAAGTCTTGGCAAAAGGGAAAGTAGACACTGTAATGGCATTACGGAAGCCAGATGGAAGCTTCACAGAAAGCGAAAAAGAAAGAGCTCTGCTCCTGTTAGAAACTCACTTTCCCGGAGGAATAGTCCCTTCCGGAAAAATAAATGAGAAAGCTGAAAGACCTACCAGGGAAGACACTGCAATGGCAAAGCACATATGCAGTGAGGAACGGCTGAGATGGGCTATGAACACCTTCCAGCCGATCAAAACCCCTGGAACGGATGGAATATTTCCTGCCCTACTTCAACAGGGCCAAGAGGCAATAATTCCACACTTGATCCGAATTAGTCGGAGCAGCCTTGAACTGGGATATATACCAGAAGCGTGGAGAAGGGCCAAAATCACCTTCATCCCAAAAGCAGGGAAACGGGACACTACGCACCCCAAATCCCTTAGACCGATCAGCCTCACATCGTTTGTTCTCAAAACGATGGAAAAAGCTGTAGACAATTACATTAGAACAGAAATCTTGGAACAGGTGCCACTGCACCCCCGTCAGCATGCGTACCAAACGGGAAAGTCCACGGAAACCGCTTTAATACAACTGACTGACGAAATCCAAGACGCTCTGAATAAAAAAGAGACCGTGGTATGTGCCTTTCTAGACATAGAAGGGGCCTTTGACAATACGCCACATGAGGCAGTCAAAAGAGCACTGATTGAGAAAGGAGTAGATAGAACGACTTCCATCTGGATGTCGCAACTGCTATCTACAAGAATCGCAGAAATGGAGGCAGGACAAGACACTATCTTCATTAATGTGACCAGAGGCTGTCCACAGGGGGGAGTTGCATCCCCGCTTATGTGGAGTCTCACTGTGGACAGTCTACTTAGTCAATTGGAAGGCATACCATGTCAAGGGTATTCCGACGACATGGTTATCCTGGCAAAAGGGAAGTATGAAAATGTCCTCTGTGATATTGTTCAAAGAGGACTGAACATTGCGAAACAATGGTGTGACTCGGTGGGACTCAGCATCAACCCCACCAAAACCACACTAGTAGCCTTTACAAGGAAAAAGAAACCTAATCTAAAAATCATAAGAATAGGGGAGAACATCGTCGAGTGGAAAACAGAGGTCAAGTATCTAGGGCTAATCCTAGATAGTAGGTTACTCTGGAATAAACACGAAGACGAAGTAATACACAAAGCGACCAAGGCCCTCATGGTGTGCAGGAACATTGCAGGAAAGAACTGGGGATGCAACCCACGTATTCTGCAATGGATGTACACAGCAATAGTGAGACCAATAATCACATATGGGGCAGTGGCTTGGGGAGCAAGGGCTAATCTGAGTACGACGAGGAAAAATCTCTCAAAGATTCAGAGACTAGCCTGTTCATGTATCACTGGAACTTGCCCCACTGCTGCAATGGAGGTGATTTTAAACTTAACCCCACTGCACATTCTGTTAGAAAGTGTAAGGAAGAAAACGATATATAGAATGATCAAAGAAGGAATTAATAGGGAAAAACCCCGATCACTTCATTTTGATCAAACTTGGGAAATGCCCCAAGATGATATGCCAAAGAAATTTAACTTTGTGAGAAAATTCATCACAAAGTTGAGTAATAAATCTGAATGGGATGAACACACCATACAGGATTTAAAGCAGAATACCATAAAGTGGTATACGGACGGTTCCAAGCTAGACGAGGGAACTGGGATAGGAGTTTTTGGACCGAGAGCCAAATACTCAGAAAGCTTGGGCACATACCCGAGCATCTTTCAAGCAGAAGTCCGAGCCATCGAAAGATGTGTGGAATTCAATATTGGAAGAAACTACCGCAGACAAGAGATTGTGATCATGTCGGATAGTCAAGCAGCCATCAAAGCGCTGAGTTCAAATATAATCAGTTCGAAGATGGTTTGGGAATGCCTAGGCAAACTAAATGAACTGGGCCAAAAGAACACTGTCACCCTTCTATGGGTCCCGGGACACATAGGAATAGAGGGGAACGAAACAGCAGATAAGCTGGCAAAAAAAGGAGCTGAAACCCCACATTTGGGACCAGAACCATCTTGTGGGATCAGCAGTAGAGTAATCTTAGGAAAACTAAGGGAAGAAATGGAGAAAGAAAAATCCATGTACTGGAATCAGCTGGGAGGACTGAGGCAATCTAAGATACTACTGGGGAATTATGACCAGAAGAGATCTCAGCTGCCTCAACCTCAGTAAAAAAAGGCTCCGAATTTTAACGGGAATATTAACCGTGCATTGCCGGTTAAGAAGCCACATGAAGAAACTAGGGTTAGCAGATGAAGCAAAGTGCAGATTCTGTGAGGAAGAGGATGAAACCTCAATACACATACTCTCAGAATGCCCTGCCTTGCAAAATTCTAGGGCTAGATACCTAGGAGCACATGGAATAGAGGAAGGGGATCTACCTGACTTGAAGCCCGACGATGTCCTAAACTTCCTCAGGAAAATAGGACTCGAAGAGCTGCTATAATTCTGAGAAAATATCAGAATATGGCAAGTAAGGGGGGACACAATAGATCCTATGGGTCGCAGTGTAATTATCACCCCTAACTTATACATACATACATACATACATACATACATTCCTTACTCTAGTTATTTTTTTAAATCCTCTTCGTTTTAAAAAAATCGAATGACTAAAAACGCGCTATAGGAATGTTATTCAAAATCATCGAAAATTCAAAAGTTCATTTTTTTGAGCTGCCTTATTGAGTTTCTACGAAAAACGTGTTTTTTTCTGACAGCAATAATAAGTTATGAATCATTAACGTTATTAATAGTAATCTAAAGATCAAAGAAGTACAACATTTATCGCGCGTACATAAGAATTTACTTTTTATTCGATCTGGACTATAGATAAAGTAAGGGATAAATGGAAATAGTTTAATTTCATATCTGTGTGAAGGTGGTTAAAATACGTGTTTGAATTTCTTTTCACTTGATTACATAATTTTGTATATTATTAGGTAGTATATAGGTATTAAGTAATATATAAGAAATAATAACTAACTTGTCCTTTAACATTGTGTTTAAGATGATGTCTGCCGTTATTTAATGGTATTTCTTCACCTACTGATTCAGTTATGTGTTTAGATCTCTTGATTCCAGACTTCCTATTGCCATCCAATTGAAAATTACCTTTACTAGAAGTACGTGTACCACCATTTGCATTTATTGCTGGAGTGACTTTCTCAGAAAATGTCATCGTACTAGAACCGTTCTTTTCATTATAAGTTACTATTTTACAAATTCGGTTTGGATCTTCTACCGTGTGTTTAAATTGTCGGAAAGTTGATGATGGAGGAGATAACTTTGGTGGAACAAGTAATTTTGTATTCTGAAATAAAATAAAAATATTAGACATACATTTTTATGTTCTGAAGTACGTTATTCTTATTACAATTAAATTTCCTCTAAGACCTAGACTACGAGGATTGCCTTTTATATTTCGGGAATTGGCAACCCTGATTTTGCAATCTGGCAACTGACAGCTCTATCGTAAAGTTGGACAATTTTGAGGTTATAAGTATTTAGAATGTTTTGACATACGAGCGCCATTTGTGTTGTTTACACTAACTTAAAAGATTCATCTCGGCCCAAAAATGGAATTAAATCGTGAACATTTTCGTGTGATTAATTTTTACAACTTTTGACGTGGATTAACTCAGCATGGATGAACATAATTCAATTTTTTGCCGATGAAGATCCGTCCAGGACCAGTGTTTATCGATGGTAGGGTGAATTCAATCGTGGCCGTAGTTCACTCCAAGACGAATTTCGTACAGGTCGTCCAACATCAGTTGTTGTTCCGAAAACCATTGATGCTGTGTACGAACTGATATTGCAAGATCGACATGTGACCTATCGTGATAATGAGACAACCTTAGGCATTAGTGGGACCAGCATACATTCAATATTGCATAAATATTTGACGGTCAAAAAAATTTGTTCGCGTTGGATCCCACACAATTTGTCAATCGCTCAAAAAAAGGCTGGTGTCGATTGGTCGAAGGATATACACAAAAAATACGTGGATTTACGCGTGTGAGCCCGAAAGTAAACAGCAGTATGGGTGTTTCAAGATGAGCCCAATCCAACAAAAGTTGCTGGCGCACAAAGCACTTCCATGCAAATGGTCGCCTCTTTTTTCGGAAAAACTGGACATGCCGCAACCGTACCACAAGAACAAAGCAGAACAGTCAATTCTGAGTGGTACACAACCACTTTTTTGCCATTTGTCACCACGACAATGCGAGCTCCCACACATCGGCTCAAACAACTGCATTTTTGAGCACCCAAAACATCGATTTGACGAGTCATCCGCCGTATAATCCTGACTTGGCACCGGATGACTTCTTTTTATTCCCGTACTTAAAAAACAAACTGAAAGGTCAACGTTTTTCGACACCTGAAGAAGCAGTTGCTGCATTCAGAATGCATGTTTTGGAAAAACCTCAATCATAGTGGGAAAAGTGCTTCGACAATTGGTTCAAACGCATGCAAAAGTATATATACATCTTCATGAGGAATATTTTGAAAAACAATAAAGTGATTTTCGATGATTAATATTTGTTTTTGTTCTCTAATCCCAAAATATAAAAGGCAAGCCTCGTATAATCGTTCTATCAGCCCTACAACCCTAATAAAAGTCATCAGGGCCGTTAGTGATACTTCTATGAAGTCTGTGAACTCGAGTTAATACAGACCAAATTTATTGATCCTTAGTCTCAGGAGGTCTAGGCAGTTGCATCAAATTTGCTCCGCCGATTCATCCTCGCCAATACATTTGTTCGGGTTTCATTCACCATGGCTTACAGCATAATCTATGACACGTCCAAAGGAAGAGCTTTCCTTTTTTTGGAAATGTTCTATATATTTGAAAACGGGATGGTTCCAAAGAATCACAGTCTCTTAATGAAGACAAACAGTGATAAAAAAATATATATTTTTTAATAACCGATGACTAGGATTAATATAATAAACCTATCAAAGATTTTATTTAAATATAGTTAAATATAGTTAAAATAGTTATTTATGATATAAGTGTTAAAAGTACATTTTTAAGGCACGCATATGAAGGTTTGCAGAATGGGCGAAGCGAATTCTGCAATTCACATGAGTGCCTTAAAAGGTACTTTTAACACGTATATCATACAATATTTTTTCTACAAACGTTCAAATAAAGTGATTATAAAGTTTGAATTAAATTTTAAAATCCTGTATTAATACATCCAAAGGAGATAATTTTAAATTGCATCGTATATTACGGACCTTGGCAACCATTGTTAATATAATTGTTTACGAATCATCATTCTTTCTTAGCCATGGAAAATAGTAAAACGGCAGTGCAAGAAATAAATTTGTCAAATTGCACAAATTGTACTATTAATATTAATGTTAATAAATAAAATCTAAATATTTTGACGTTTGCTTTCAAAATATGACAATTCACTTTTGACAGCCGTGCCATAAACATTTTAAGGCACTCAGTGCCATAAAGTGACATTTTTAATGTTTCTATGGAGTGCTAAAATAGTATATTAAACAACGCATTTCATATGGAATTCTGTTATGACACGAGTTCAAGTTTAAAAAACGAATCGCGAAGCGATGAGTTTTTTAAAGAACGAGTGTCACAACAGCCATATGAAATAAGTTGTTTATAATATTTTTTATATTTTGCCCTTTTTACCATTTTTTAAATTAATTTTTTATTTTTATGTAATTACGAAAATTTTTATTTTAAAAAGTATGTCGGCAGCACTGTGTAATTTATAAAATTTGACAGTTGTGACATTTAAATTATCAAATGTTAATGTTTTAAAATATTTTTTATATTTTGCACTTATAAAAATCTTCATTATAAAACGCATTTGCGTATCGTAATGTAACTTTTACGCACGCAAATTTTTGTTTTAAATGGTTGGCGACATGAGTGAAGTATCTAAAGGCAAGACTATTGACAATGACATTTGTGGCTAATAGCAATTTATTAATTTTATATTGTTCTTTAAGAAAGTATCTGTAAATATAAATATAATATTTTACTTATATAATATATTATTATTGGTATATTATTATTTTTAAAATATTTTAAAACATTAACATTTGATAATTAAAATGTCACAACTGTCAAATTTTATAAATTACACAGTGCTGCCGACATACTTTTTAAAATAAAAATTTTCGTACTTACATAAAAATAAAAAATTAATTTTAAAAAATGGTAAAATAAGGGCAAAATATAAAAAACATTATAAACAACTTATTTCATATGGCTGTTGTGACACTCGTTCTTTAAAAAACTTATCGCTTCGCGATTCGTTTTTTAAACTTGAACTCGTGTCATAACAGAATTCCATATGAAATGCGTTGTTTAATATACTATTAAAAAGAATAATATACCAATAATAATATATTATATAAGTAAAATATTTGTAATGAATATTATGATTCTAAAGATAATTTATTGATTTATTTATTTATGAATTTGACTGATTAATATTTGATATTATTATTAGCAACAAGATCTTTTCCTCTGGGGTGTTTGGTTACGCCAGTTTCCAGTTGGATTATTAGGTATGTGAATGAAAAATTTGATTCAATTATAATTATAAATTTATTACAAAATAGTTAAATTAAAACAGTAATATTGAAGTTTAATAAGGAAAAAGAAAGGCCTTTTAGTAATTATAAAAGAACTTACTTGATGTGAATTAAGTTAAATTAACCAATGTTGTTTATGTAATAGCAAATAAGATTATCAAATACACTAATTATTAAATATCAAGTAAATTCCTTTGTTTTTTTAAATTATAAAATTCAACTAACTACTACAAAAATTTTTAAAAGTTTACAATTTTATCTGACCTTGAAATAAAGTCCTGCTTCCTGATTGGTGGAAAAATCTGTAGTTGATCTATGAAAAACGGAGACGAACGAAGCGATACTTGGAACCTCCGACCTTGGCAAAATGTCGCCTTATTAGACGTTTGGACTCTCGTGTAATATTATTGTGTTTTGTTTGTTCCTCAAATTTGATACAGTTTAGTGTTTGTTGGCTTACTGTTCGTTTTATTGTATTAATAATGGTAAGTACACTTATATTCTTCTTTTTTTATCGACCAAAAACGTTTTAATTTCACTTTTGGATTCAATCTTAGTAATGTCACTTTTTTGTCACTTTATTTTACTTTTTGATTGTTTTACTTTATTCTTAACGTCACTATTTAACACTTTATTATGATAACTACTTTAAAAACTGTTTGTTCAAATTGACTGTTCACACTCAGATCTTCACTGTTTGACTTCCAATAATAAACTCCCTTCTAACGACCTCTGTTCAGTCTTTTATAGGTTTCAAACTTCTAGATTATTCGTTTTTTGTTCTAGAGCTTAGTCATTTCTGGGAAAAAGTATGTTTATCTCTTTCTTTCATATTTATGACTAGACATACTCGCTTTGTCTATCATCGATAATTCCAGAATAAAATATAGTAAAATATATCTGTCTCCTTTTTACACATTATCTGTCCTTTTTTAACACATTATATAATCAATTTTCGCGAAGTTTCTACTAAGTACTAGATATAATATCGATACATTATATAATAAAATAATTTCCAACTTAAAATTTTTTTACAAATACACAAAATATACAATAAAATAATACAATATGATTAAAATTATTGGATTTAGTTAAATTAAACAACTTCTGTTGATATTTTAATTATTATACTATTGTCAAATATTTAAACATTACATATTATATTCATATTCACAGATACTTTCTTAAAGAACAATATAAAATTAATAAATTGCTATTAGCCACAAATGTCAATGTCAATAGTCTTGCCTTTAGATACTTCACTCATGTCGCCAACTATTTAAAACAAAAATTTGCGTGCGTAAAAGTTACATTACGATACGCAAATGCGTTTTATAATGAAGATTTTTATAAGTGCAAAATATAAAAATGCTATTTTTATATTTTGCACTTATAAAAATCTTCATAATAAAACGCATTTGCGTATCGTAATGTAACTTTTACAATGACAAGACTATTGACAATGACATTTGTGGCTAATAGAAATTTATTAATTATATATTGTTCTTTAAGAAAGTATTTGTGAATATGAATATCATCTTTTATTCACAATCACATATGTAATGTAACCATTATCGACATTTCAAAAGTTAGAAAGTAAAACTTTTTTATACAGTAGCACTTCCCGACCTAGGTCGGGAAATGGCCACTTCCCGACCTGTCATTCTTCTTCTTTTTTATTATTATTTACTAAGCTTTTTAATTTTAACTCGGACAACTATCTAATTATTCCATTAAACCAATCATATAATTGTTCATTGCTGCAGGTAGTAGACTATGACAATGACGTTTCTCGATTTCTCATTATATTGACAGTAACTTCAGATTAAAAAGAAAACTCATTTAGTAAAATGTCTGACAGTGATATAGAAATGGAAAATACTCCTCCAGAAATAACTGAAATGGCTAACAGTGTCATTCAATCTTTGCTTCCTGATAAAAGTAAAACACGTTACGAAAACGTATATTCACAATATAAGAAATGGTGTACAATGAAGAATGTTAACATCGAATCTGAAACAGTTATCTTAGCATATTTCAGTCAGTTATCTCATCTCTCGACAGTAATGAAACACTTTCCACCTCGGTGTGTAATATACTATTACTTATATAATATTTTATTATTGGTGTATTAGTCATTTTAAAATATTTGAAAACATTAACATTTCATAATTTAAATGTCAAAACTGTCAAATGTTATAAATTACACAATGCTCCCAACATACTTTTTAAAATAAAAATTTTCGTAATTACATAAAAATAATAAATTAATGTAAAAAATGATAAAATAGCAAAATATAAAAAATATTATAAACAACTTATTTCATATGGCTGTTGTGACACTCGTTCTTTAAAAAACTCATCGCTTCGCTTGTGTCATAACAGAATTCCATATGAAATGCGTTGTTTAATATACTATTTTAACACGTTTGTAGAAAAACTATATTAAATAAGGTTTAAAACTTTCAGAAGTCTTTTTCTGAAATGATAAAGAACTTTTATAAATTTCAAATCATAATTTTTTTCTCATTCCAATTTTATTGCTGAATTGCACAACGAAATCTTTACTGGTGGAAACAAATTTTTTTTTCAGTATTTTTATGTAAAAAACACTTTATGCACCGACAAGATTGCTGGTATGAGTATATGATTTGTCCATATTATCATAATAGAGCTGGATTACAACAAAGTTTGTGCATGCGCAACGGATTATTCACCTTTTTTCAGAGTTTGACAAGTTTTCGACTGGGCTTATTTTTCCAACATCTCATGGATTGCAGTTCATTACTTTATTTTGTCTATAATTATTGTCGAAGAATGGTTGAGCCACTACCCTCTATTTAGATCTTAGATATTAATTTTTGTAATATACAATTTACCTCTATTTTTTGAGTCATTACATTGATGCTTGGTAGAGAACCTTCTCTTGCTGTCGAAGTATTATTGGGAGTAAGTTTGAAATTAAATTCTGAAAAATCTTTTAATGTCATACTTGGTGAATCTTGAGGTGTTGCTGCTGTGTGAGTGATTATAGGTGGTGAGGACTAAAAAATAATTAAAATTAATATTTGCAACCGAGTAATATAACGTTACTCTAAAATAAATAGACTTATTTTTAGAAAAATTAAACAAAAATTTTATTCTTAGGATATGGTCTATATAAACTTTGGGTAACTGACAGATGTAATAACAAAATAGTTCACAAAACATTCGGTTAAGCTCAAAATATTTTTAAACCATAATATTGATATTTGATTGGTACTGAAATTAAAATAACAAAATAATAAAGTGGTCTCAAAATAAAGAATCTAGAGATAAAATTTTTCAAGAATTTTGCATACAGAAATGAATAAAAAAAGTCCTCCATAATGAAGGAGGTCTTGGCTGGCAAAAGTTAAAAATATATTTTAAATGAACCACACTATGTGTTCGGGATGATAACAAAAAAATCACATTTAGAATGAGCAATTAAAGTTATAACATAAGTATAGCTACTATAAGCTTTAACTCCCAAACTTGAAAACTCTTTAAAGTTGATTTAAGTAAATTATTATAAATCATGCTTGGACTTTATCGAGATTAGACGTGAGAGTTATAATACTGTTTATTTAGCTATTAAATTTAGTTTAAATCATATTGAACCATTTATTATATGACCTTTCAAAAGAACTAGTTTTGATTTTAAAGTTATGTAAGATCGAATAATTTTTACCCAAAAATGTTATTTTGTCAAAAAGTATTTACATTCACAAATAAATAGTACCTGTTTAACTGGAAGTTTTGCTAATGATTCTTTTTGAATGTTTGACTTTGGATCACGATATATGTAAGGACAACTTTTATTGACGTGCATTTCTTTAAAATCACTCGACGAATGATCATTAAAATTTTTAAAGTTTCTTAATTCCGGAGATTTCCAACAATTTTTATAGTCCTGCAACAAGAAAATGTGATTATACTTTAAATATGGTTATAGGTTACGTTTTATCAAATACCATATATTGCATGGTAAAATCTTTACCATTCAATATTCAAGAAGTAACAATACATTACTAGCAGTAGAATAAACATGCCTGTAGTGAAATTACAAATCAAACTTTTGGTAACTTAGTAATTGTTAGATAATTTTATTATTATTTTAATTTACCTGAATTGATCAAGCCAGTTGTATAATTTTCAAAGATTTTAATCAATAGCTTTGTTCGGGTTTGCCAGTTCAAACTATCCTCAAACTGTCAGCATCCTGCGCACTAGGAAATCCCAACACAGAATTTTTTAGTGCGCCGGCTTCTGACGGTTTGAGAACTGTAACTGACCAAAACCAAACATCTGTGACAATTATGCAACAGCAAGTACATTAAAACAACAACAAAATTATCTGACAGATTTAGTTAACACATTTTTAAAAAATATACATTAAGAACAATAGTTATTAAAATAATTGACAAAAAAAGGAATGGAAGAAATATTAAAATCTAATTTTTTCAGGAGGTCTGAGACAAGATTAACAAGAAGGAAACAAGAACTATGACATTACACCCTCAGTCAAAGGATGAACAGACCCATTGGCAAATAGCTAATTAGAATAGACTTCAACAATTAGTGAGATAATGCCAGGCTGATTGCAAGGCCATAAACCAGAAGAATTCCTGAGATTATGAGAATACCATAAGTTTGGATGCCCACCCAGAAAATATAAAGCTGGCGGAATGAGCCAGACAGCTAAGCAGTGCCAAAGCCACTACATTCTGTAGAGGTCAATTCTAGACTAGTATGGGATTGTGTGTTTGCTCTGAATACTCTGGGAGACCGTGGTAGAGTTACGGTAGCCTGGGTACCAGAGCATGTAGGTCATAGAGGCAATAAAAATACAGATGAAATGGCTCATCAATACCATTAATTGGAACAGAAACTTTCTACGGCATTGTCAAAAACAAAAAAAAAGGTCACAGAAATCACTGGAACGGTGGAGAAATTCACCAGGCAAATATAGAAAAACAGTGAAAACCATAGTAAGTCTACTATCCCAACACTGTAAGGTGAATAAGCATCTTAAGCTTATGGAAGACAAAAATATGTGTCAATTATGTCACCTAGAAGAGGAAACTCCTGAACATATTTTGTCAGTACGATATACTGAGAAATGTAAGGTACTTGACATTAGGAGAGGAAAATCAACAGGCAAGGAACTTTATGAAAGATACAGTCTTTAAGCTGGTAGATTTCGTTAGGAAAGTCGAGCTGGGGGATGTAAGCTAGTTTTCGGGGGACCACAATAGATCTGAAAAAGTCGCAAAGGAATAGGTATAAACATCTATTTATCTATCTATCTATCTTGCTAGTGGAGTATACGTAATCCAGTTTAAAATAAGAAAGGATAAGGTGCACACGAATTTGTTCTTCCAGCTCATTATCAATGACATTATAAAATAAAGGCTCGACCTTAAGCTACAAAGGTTTTAACGAGGGCGATACAGCCTGAGAAAATACAGTACAGGTTTCACAAGAAGTATGGAAAATAAAAAGATCGTTGAAGGCTTTGGTTTAAATTATACCATTAGTAAATATATTTCGAATAATATTTCTTAAAAAATAGCAAATTTTTGCCTCCAGTTGTATTTAAAACTCTGAAAATGTTAAAAGATAATTTATTAATATTGTAAACGTTTCACAGATAGGAAAGATACCTTAAAAAGAGAAGAAGATTCTGACGGATTAGTGACATAAAATTTGTTATTTAGTAGTTAAGTTTAGTGTAGATAATTGGTTGACGTGGAAATATCGAGTATGTTTTATTGGTTAATCTAGAACATTTCATTAATATAAATAGGTTTTGTAATTCTCATTTTGGTTCAGTGTTTGTGAATCATACAGTTGTCAAGTTAAGGGTTATAAATAGCTACCAGCTGAATTCTTTTAAATAATTACAATTTGTGAATAAATTGTGTAAAAAAGTTTTTTAATATAATGTATCTTTACCGCAGCTTTTGTAACCTTGCTATCTTTTAGTAGACATAAATTAAACATATTTAAAACGATAAAATAACAAAATTGTTAGTGACAGTTCTACTTGGCTCTACTTCATTTAATTCCACATAACAAAACGACATTTTAAATGGAATTGCAATACCTTTTAGTAAGTTTGGTAAAAGAAAACCTAATAAAAAATTTAACCAATTTATCTTGAGAAGTATCTGTAGTTTTTGCATTTCTTTTGCAATATTACTTTATTTTTAAAAACATTTATTATAAATAAATTTATTAAATGTTAGTTAATGCAACTACTTATTTTAATTAAAATGTTTAAATTAATGTTTTTCACTATACTAATGTAACATGTTTTTAAGCTATATTTTAATTTTATCTCTATGTAGTTCATAGACCACAGTAACCAATTTTTTATTATTAGACTATAATATTTTTACCTGAAAACAATTGTCTGAAGAGCTGGAAAGAGAGTAATTGCTGTTTGTACACTTTCCTCTTAAACTAGCTTCAATAATGCATGACATTTTTCTCTTGGCCAACTCTCGTTGTTCTCTTTCTCTTCTTTCGTGTCTTTCAGAACTAAATCCTTCGACCAGTATAGCAACAAGAAGATTAAATAATACATAGTTTCCAAAGGTCATTAGAGCTACAAAATATAATGCAGCCCAATTTGAGGTCTTCGCCATTCCATTCGATAATACCATATTCCAGTCTTCTTGAGTTAAAATCTAAAAAGAATCATATAAATCTTTTCAAGTTTTTCCAAATGATTCTTAAAATCTGAAATATAACCAACGTAACGAATACGTAGGTACACCTTGCCTGTGTACTCCTTCTAGTCTTATAAGATAGTGTGTAAGTAATAGGTTAGTATATATTTTAGGCAGTTTAAAACATAGATCCAACTTCTAAGACTTTTTAAGTTAAAATTTATGGTACTAACCCTTACTGTGTGAAAGTTCATCTTATTCAGAACAATAAACAACTAAAAGGTTGAATTAACTTCCACTATTTATTCCATAAATACTTTAAATGCAATGACAGCCGTTTCGCTATCGGAATAGCATCGTCAGATTGACATATTGAAGTTACATTTTGTTTGTTTGTAACTAGGTACTTGATGTTGATAAGTAGTTAAGGCTAGACCAAGTAAGGAAGTAATAAGACATAACAATATTAAAGCCTAGATGTTATTAGCCCTAAGGGATTATCCTGGATGTATTTCCCTCTAAGATCAGTATAACTGTGCAATGATATAGAAAAACCAGGAAAAAACTATATCCTGCTGATCTTTACAATAACTTAATATATTTGTGTTGTAATTACGTCTTATCTATGTATAAAATGAAGACTCAATCAAAGTAAACAGTTTAATAGTGGTGAACTTCCAAGATTTATTTGTTCATTAACTACTTTATATTGTTGATCTGCTAGATGTCTTTTGATTTCAAGTTCTTCGAGGAAATCTAAATTTTGTTTTTTATCACAGGTGTGTAATATTTGAATGTCATTGGTGTGTATGAGTGAATGTGGATGTTCAAGAACAACCAGATAAGTCAAACTATGCAAAACATGTTCAGATCAACAATATAAAGTAGTTAATGAACAAATAAATCTTGGAAGTTCACCACTATTAAACTGTTTACTTTGATTGAGTCTTCATTTTATACATAGATAAGACGTAATTACAACACAAATATATTAAGTTATTGTAAAGATCAGCATGATATAGTTTTTTCCTGGTTTTTCTATATCATTGCACAGTTATACTGATCTTAGAGGGAAATACATCCAGGATAATCCCTTAGGGCTAATAACATCTAGGCTTTAATATTGTTATGTCTTATTACTTCCTTACTTGGTCTAGCCTTAACTACTTATCAACATCAAGTACCTAGTTACAAACAAACAAAATGTAACTTCAATATGTCAATCTGACGATGCTATTCCGATAGCGAAACGGCTGTCATTGCATTTAAAGTATTTATAGAATAAATAGTGGAAGTTAATTCAACCTTTTAGTTGTTTATTATTCTGACTTTTTAAGTTATCATTTTTATATCATTTGTCAGCATAATTATGTATTATGTTTCTTGTAGATTCAACTTATGTTATGCGGAAATAGTAGATAGATTTTTTACTTAAAAATATAACTGCATAACTGACATATTTATAAATATCTACAGCTGGTTCCTTTTTTATGATTTTGCACCTTTTATGTCAAACGCAGAGTGATATAAATGTATTATTTTAGCAAAATAAATGTATTATGATTGACATATGCCTCAATGATATTTAAACTTACTTAATTTCTATATTCTACTCTAGATAGGAGCACTAAATAAGTGGGACAATTTAAAAATGCAGTACAGACAAACTACATCCAATATATTAAATACATTTAGTAAAGCAAATAAATTATTACTTACTGATCGATCCTTTTAAATAAGATTACTATAAAAAATTTTCAGAGTAACAATAATAGAATAATTTAATAAATTAAAGTAGTTGTACACTATTACTGCGCCACTTGTTTAGTCAAAAATATCACATCTCTCGCTGGTCCATCAACGCTAGTGTAGAGTTGATTCTCCCTTAGCAGACCTTTATTTTAATTATATTTGTTCGATATGTATAGGCAATTTTATAATGTCTACCTAAATCTTGGATGATGATATAAAAGTGTCAATTCTATAAATACATATTACTTACTTGGTATAACACTCAAACGATAACTAAATACATTTTGAAATACACTCTTTAGAAAAA
The DNA here is from genome assembly GCA_035357415.1 of Ophraella communa. Taxonomy (NCBI): domain Eukaryota; kingdom Metazoa; phylum Arthropoda; class Insecta; order Coleoptera; family Chrysomelidae; genus Ophraella; species Ophraella communa. The sequence continues at coordinate 27,873,336 of CM068982.1, forward strand.
TGTAAAAATAGTCTGAATGTAAACCTGTACCTTTTATGTGCTAATTTTAATATCTGATCTGTTGATTACATGCAACAACTAAAGGAATTACAATTAAATAGATATATACATATAGATTCATGCATACAAGTATTATTTTATTAGTCACAATGAATTCAAAGACAAGAAGTACCAAATTGATTAATATATTTTTTAAATTATTGCAATAATTAATTAATTCTAATTATTAATTTTATATTGATTAAAAATTATTATTTCTGTGTAAAAAATGCTATATAAACAAATCTAATGATGACATTTGCATGTAAAAATAAAAAAAATGAATGTATACAAACCAAGACCCAATATATTATCATTATTATGGAACTTTTGATAGTAAGGTCCAGCACATACGACACAACTTAAATGCAACGAAACTGCAACTTCTAGTTACTTTTGAGTTTCATTTGAGTTTATGCCATAGACTCCTTTGAGAGACCGCACATGTTGCGACAAGTTTGAAACCAGTTTGAAACGCATTGCAAAGAGAATCAGTTGCATTGAAACTGGGTCGCAGGAAACTCTTTTTTGCGTTTCATCGGGTTTGGCGTATAACACCACATTACCTAGTTACTCTCGGAGGACTGAGACTGTGAAAGCATAGGCAGAAATTAGGTACACAATGAAAATGTCCGGCAAGTTATCTATTTATTGAATGTGTAATACTTTGGCACCCACAAACACACGACAGTTGACATTATGAAGAATGAATGGCCGCTGGAGGCATAAGCGGTCGTGGACGTTACCCTCGGAGAACCAGGCGAAACCCCCTTGAATACAGTCTTACTCCATCATGCGATGCTTTGCCAGAGTGGAACAACATTCCCTACCTACTCGTGGGAACAACGATCTTAAGGAAAAAAACCTGCAAAACCAACAAGACAGAAGAAGAAGGTAGAAGGAAGACACTTCCCTTCTTCAGAAGGTGAGGAGTGGCACCTTAGACTCCAGAGTGGGAACACACCACAAATGATAAACTGAGGAGAGGAAAATCTTCCAGAGGCTCTCACCTCGAAACTGCCTCCACTTCCCAATCTGGTAGAACTTAGAGGCAGGGACTTCCCTGAGACGAAGGTTCAGTGGAGCAGGCTGTAAATGTTAAGCCAGAAGGAATTCCTTGGAGCACAAATCCAGGGACCTACTGGGGAAGACACTGCAAAACGTATATTAAGTGCTCAAATTGTCTGCCTTCAGCTAACATACAATGAGAAAGACTTACCTAGAAAGACTAGCAAAGCTAGTCTGGGACTGCAAACAATCCCTTAAGAAACTGGCAAGAGACAAGGTCTTCTTGATGTGGGTGCCAAATAGGAAATGAGGAAGACCAGTCCGGAGCCCCAAAAAAAACCCATCAAAGAGGAAATTCGTTCCTGGGAAGAGGATCCACTATGATTTCACTGGAGGAATACACCAGAACTGAGGCAAGCCAAAAGGTTTGTAGATATATTACCTGAAAGAGCAAAATGCCTTCTTGAAATAATGAGTAAAAAAGATATAAAATTGACAGTAGATCTTCTCACTGGACACTGCCCTTTGAAGTATCACCTCAAAATGATGGGCACATCGGAAAGTGAAAACTGTCCTTTCTGCGAAAGCGCTAAAGAAACGGCGCAACGTATACTATGTAAATTGCTCTGACTCCCTATAAATTAGGAATATGCCCTCTAGAAAGCTATTCAACTTTGCTAGAAGTATTGGTGTTCAAGTTGATCAAGGTAGGCCCAAAAGATTTTCGTAGGTCGAAGTGTAGAGAAATCTAACTGGCTCATACGATCTAAAACAATTTTATTTAACCTAATCGAGTCCTAATGATCAACACTAGCCAACATATGCGAGACTCCCAGCAAGATCTCGACTACTTCAAATAAGATGATGAGCAGTCTCAGAAGGAATGGCAAAGGAGATAATTAGGTGCAGATAACGCTTTTGGGTTTCACCTTCCTCAATTTATAGATAAAGAATAATTTTTATATTTTGGTGTTAAAATTAAAAAAAACCTTTAAAATTTAAAAGAGAAACTTGATTTTTTCCTTATTAAAGTACCTATGTAAAAAATAACTTGGCACTTCCAGCAGTTAAGTTGTCTTTTGTTCCATTATGTGTTGGAAATAACAACTGTTTTTTGAAAATCACTGTAACTAGTTAAACATGGAGCATGCAGATCTTTATATGGAGTAATTTTATATGTAGAATGTTAGCGTACATAAAAAAAGTATTACTGAGTTTGCACACTGCTAAATCAAATCTTTGAACAGAACACAATATATAGGGAGCAAAGAAGAATGATCGATTTTATTTTATACATTAAATTCTTCAATAGATAGAATAGTTTAAAAAATAATTATATATTTTATAAATCAATATTTTTAAGAGAAGTAGCTAAAACATCTAGTTGAAAGTTAGATCTCACTTGAAACACGGTGACAGTCGCCCAAAGGATATCATTGAAGTGTTTTCGGTCACACCGACATCTACTTGTATCCATAAATTCACAGCTACAATCCTTCGTAGAACCATTGCTGTCTATATAGACGCAAAACTTACCACCAAAAAGGTACATTCCCAGAATGCTACAGAAAATACTTAATATTTTTAAAGTGTTATTGTAGTGTACCTACATTATTATTTAAGTAATACCAAATTATTTAAAAGTCAAACATGTATACAAGATATATTAGAAACATTTACATAGTAGTACATAGCATAATTCCTTTTTAGTTTAATATTTCCTTTTCTAAAATATCTTTTATACACTACTTGTTACTAATGTATTTCTACAAGGTTAAAATAGTAAAATTACTTAAACGCCTTATCTAAATTAAGCTACCTACTGATTAGTTAAACTCAATAGTTAAGTATTTCAAAGTAAAAAGAATTAAATATGTAGCAAAACAATAAAACCCAGTAATGGGAAATATATAAAAAATCTAGCGTTTAACCTAAATTAAGTGAATTATTTCATCTAGTTCGGGATCCTTTTCATATAAAAAAATAATTAGTTACAGCATCCTACCAAAAATAAAAATTACAAATCATGTATAGTAAATAAGAACAAAAAAAGTGGATGATGCAATTGATAACAAACGTTATTTTTTTTAGTGTACTTTATCAGCCGATTTTTTTTAGTATGTTTAATTAAGCCCCAAATATATACAGTAGGATGATAAGATTATTCGAAGTTTGTTTTCCAAGATATTATTGTTCTACTAATGAGAACTTACCATAGAAATCTAAGTTGGCTATATACAGAGCTTGGCTAAATTATGGAAAAATTATTTTTTATTCAAACAATTGGTTATTTTTTTAAAGCTTTAATTCATCTGGCCCTGTTTGTTTGCTTATTTATATTTTTGGAGCAAATCTAGTAATTGAAATTTGAATCCCTTCCTGATTGATTTGATATTTTGTGACAATACAATTTAAAAAATTCTATTTCATTGTATATCCATCATGGACGCCCATTAAAAATGACTTTTTACATTACAAATTTTGTCATAACAACCCCAATATAGGTATCAAATGAAAGCGCTTGACTAATTAAACACAGTTCATTACGAATATTAAAATCCAAGATGGCCGTCAACAAAATGGCCGGTCACTAGTTTCTCAATTTTCAAATTGGTTTCAAATTAATACATGACAAGTTTAAAGGTAAAAAACTAAGAAAGAATCCGTGTAATAATGAGGAACTAAATAAACTTAAACTAGAAAAATGTTATTGGAACGGTTTTATTAAAAATAATGTACTCAAAAGAAAAAGTAATTGAGTAGGTACCAGGTTCCTTACCCTCGTTAATCTAAGTTATTGATGGGTTAATAGACTAAAATCATAGGGCGTAGTGTATGCTGAGTTGACCACACGGGCCCAATGATTTTATTTTTTGTCTGATCGATAGCTAAGATTGATGAGGGAGAGTGGTGTGAGGATTAAACCTGGTCCTAACGAAGTGTTTTTTAGTACATTTTTTTTAAATAAAACCGTGTTTTGTTTGAATATTTTATAAAATTTATTTTTTAATAATCTGCGAAAATAACAACCAGTATACAAACTCGATATCGTTTAAAGTAAAATTTTTTGTAATACTTTTTCTGAAAGGTATTTTAATATTACCTATGTTCTGTAGAGAAAATTATTCAAAGGTCTTAGGGTTTTTTAAGTAAATAATCTAGTGGTGTAATTTAGAGAAGAGATCTTGACAGCCTCTATATCCGTCCATCTGCCAGGTATAAAATTTTTATGTATATAATCTACGTATCGACTTTAAGATATTACTATTTTGGTATACAAATGGAAATAATTAAATTATGCATGATCTCCATGATCATTTTGCTATTTAGGCATACCATAAGAATCTGAAGAACCCTCCCAACGGATACAAAAGAAAAGTAAGATATACTCTTTGCTTAACATCTCGTTTTTACAGCACTTACTTAAATGGCACTGTGATATCGAATAAAAACGAGTTTTCATTCCTATATTCACATTTCTTGCTTTATTAATTTATTACGCTGTTCCAATGTTCTGGGATCCACATATCTACTACATTATTTTCCTTGGGATCGTAAATGTAAGATCCTCACCTAAAATATTGGTCTAGAACCGATCTCTCAGGTATATAACATCGGACATTAAGAAGTCAGATGAAGAAACTAGGTTTAGAAGATAGAGCAAAGTGCAAATTCTGTGAGAAAGAGGACGAAAACTCAATACACATACTCTCGGAATAACCTGCCTTGCAAAATTCTAGGGCTGATACCTAGGACCACACAAAATAGAAGAAGAGGATCTACCCGATTTGAAACTCGACGGTGTCCTAAACTTTCTTAGGAAAATAGGACTAGAAGAGCTGTTATAAGTCGAAGAAACCATCAGACCCATGCCAAGTAAAGGGGGCATACATACATACATACATACATACATACATACATACATACATACATACCCATAACCAGTATGGGTTCCGAAAAGGTCGATCAACCCTGGACGCGATTAATCTGGTTGTTAACACGGCCAAGGAGGCAATCGCAGGAACTAGGTGGAAGGGTGGTACGAAGAAGTATTGCTTGGTGGCGGCACTAGACATCAGAAACGCCTTCAACTCCGCCAACTGGAACTGCATTATGCGGGCTCTCCAAGAGAAGAATGTACCGGAGTATCTGCGTAGAATAGTAACTGACTACTTCACAGATAGAATCTTGAAATACGACACGGAAGATGGTCTAAAAGAATACGATATTACACAGCTACACAGCAGTTCTGCTACGTACCGTCAACGGAGAGGCACGCGACCGATCAGACACCGCCATGTTAAAGTAGTGACCGCAAGCACATCGTTGATAATACGTTGTCATAATATAGTCCAATATATATACATACAGAATAGTTTCTGTTTCTGTTTCTCTTTAACAGCCTTACCCCGGACATCACAAATGCCCATGTCAAAATTTCGAATATTATTTTTATATAGTTATTGTTTATTGTTTTATGACCTACCTATCGTGAAACAATTCAAAAGTTTAAATCCTCGTAAACGGTACTAAAGGTGTGTAAAATACCGATCTAAATTCATCAAATAATAAAGTGATTTTTTGGTATTACCTTCAGAATATTATTAAAAATCACGTTATTGATTGCAGGATACTTAACATCGTGGCAACCCCTTGCCAGACACCCCTAATGTTCATGATATTATAATTCTACTTATGTTATAGTATAAAAGCTGATTTTTATAAATAATACTTAGGTAATAATTAGATGATGTTTCCTCATCAGCCAGACATTTTTGATAGTTCCAACCCCTTGCCAGACAATGATGTAGGGTCGCTGTAAAGCTGAGGCCGCACTGCAAGTGGGTAGTGGCTAGGTTGGATGGTGGTGGGTAGCGGTAGGAGGGTAGAGGGTGGATGTATATCGGCCGCACTGCGAGATATATTTTATTCCATCCACCGTCTGTTTTTATAGTTCCAGAGTGTAAAATGTCAATCTCCAGAAAATTACTTTTAAGTGAGTGTAGTCCTTATGTACGGAATGAGATCATGTCTAATGTGAGGTCTATGTGGGTGCATCAGTATTATATCGACAGACAGTGCGATGGTGAATTTTTGCGTGTATATAAAAAAATAAGAAGTTATCCTGATCAGTTTTATAAGTATGCAAGTTAACAACAAAAGTATAACTCAGAAACACAGTTATAATAATTAAAAACACAAGGTAGCTCAAGGAAATTTGTCTTATGACGAAACACCGTCCTTGGTGGGTGGATGGAATTAACCAACTGGACTGTTTACCTAGCGACACGCCAGGCGACTCGCTAGGCGGTATCCATCCGGTGGAAGGAGCAATGCGGTCGAGTCCATTCCAAAGCACGCTGCAATAATTTGCCTCGCGGGTCGCTTGGAGGGTAGCTACTATCTACCCGCGAGGTAACCATCCTGCAGTGCGGCCTTAGGTTAAGAGCGAGCGCGAGACAGTATATGTATGGTGGGTGCGAGTGAGATGGCGAGATAGGTCTATCGCGATCCCTCCCTGCGCAGTTGTTATTTCTACTGCGCATGTATTGTTTAGTACTTAGTACATGTTTACATCAGCTAAAATAATCTGCCACGATGCCACGATGTTAAGTGTCTGGCAATCAATAACGTGATTTTTAATAATATTCTGAAGGTAATACCAAAAAATCACACTTTATTATTTGATGAATTTAGATCGGTATTTTACACAACTTTAGTACCGTTTACCTGCCAAAGCCACGGTGACCAAAACTTCATAATAGTCCATCGTTCTTACCTCTTTTGGGAGCATGCGCTGACAAACTTTCAGCTTTTATAAAATAACGAAAGTCTGGGGTTCACGGACTCTTAGATTATTAGCTGGTTAAACTTTTAATCATTTTTATTACATTGGACTGTAAATGCAAATTTGTTTGATTGTTTCTTTTGAAAAAGCTACTAATAAATAATGCGAATTCCACATATTTAGAAATTCATAGATAGTAATTTTAGAGGTTGATGCACATGCGTAATTTCTATTTGGTCGTTAAAAATTTCAAATAGGGTCGTGGCAATGTGGACTGTACTCAAATAAGTATATAATTTTACCACGAAAAGGTAATAATAAAAAAAATTTCTTCAATAAACAAGGGATGAATGTCTTATTTAATGTATTTAGTGTAATGTAATTAAATATTTCACCATCACATGACAATTAACACCAATCAAAATGCGCGAAGTCACTTGTTGCCAAACAAGAATTTTCGTTGTCAAGTACTATGGTGTTTGTTGATATTTGGATAATATAATTACTATGAAATTTCTTCGAAAATTGCTCAATTATCTTTTTGAATAAATTTTCAAAGGTTTTCCCATAATGGAAAGTAGATGTTAAGTCAGATAGTTTAAATTTACCAATAATTAATTGCTTTACGGTGGCTAATTTCTTCACAATAAATACCTAGTAATTTCTGCTCTGCTGAATTTAGTAACGTGAAGTAAGTAATATACCTACTCAGGATACATTATAACAGTAATCCGAAGTATTTATCAACAAGTTCTCTGAATTGTGCATGAATTTTAGACACAATAGCTTGTAAAATATTAGGCAACTGAGGATACCTCTGATTAAATAAGTTTGCCACCTCAACTTGACTTCTGCAATTATCGCCGTAACCAATCATCATTAAAATTTGAATCCGGTAAGTTAAAAATTTCATTATTATTTCGCATGATATTAGTTTTTGATTAATAATTGACAACTACGATATTTAAATGTCAACACATCAACAAATGACAGACATTATTTACCGATTTCGTTTAATTATATTGGCATAGTTATCTATACAGTTTTTACCTATTCGTGAAAAAATTGTCTAACAAAACCCAAAATATTTATACTTAGTGAACTATTGTTTAAAGTGTGAAACTTTATTATTCTCACAATTTTATGTATTTACTATCTTGACCAAAATTACAAATAATTTCAAAATTTCACCCTGTGCAATTCATAATAGAACCTACATGGTATAGTTCGTTAAGATCGTATTGTTAAGGAGCTTTTAAAATCATAACAATATACAGGGTTTTTCATTAAAAATATAGATCATGCAAGATGCCCAACTTGCGTGTACCACCCTGTATATTTAAATTTATGTTTAAAAAGCTCACATTTGAATATCAAAATTGACGGGTCCCAGCGTTTTTTATAATCCTCTAAACTAACCCCACAAATAATTTTATTCCATAAGTGGTTTCTACACTATAATATATTAATTTGTATTGTTTATATTGTTTACTTTTACATAAATGTATTACTTTGCACTTTTTATTAAATATGGTTTTTTGATTAATTTTTAGATTTTTAATCGATTTAAAAAAATATTCATATAAAAATTTGAATTATGATCTTCTAAGGCAAGACCGGCACTTAAAAGTAGTTCAAAATGTCAGCGCCATATATTCCGGTGGTCGGACTTCTCTTTTGCGCAGTATAATGTTTTTCAGTATGTGGTTTCATTATAGAAAAGAGCGTGTGTTCCTTAGACTAGGAAAGAGAGAGGACAGCGCATGTCAATGAAAACCTTATGCGTTAGATTGAAGCCAAGTTTCAAACGTTTGACATATGTTTGGTGGTAAACAAATTTGGAACGTTGAATTGCATGTTTTTAGTTTTTTATTAATTTTCACCGTTTTTAATTACCTGAATAGACATTTGAAAATGGTTAATTTTGCAGCTTTTAAGTGCAACAGTCAGAGTGTTAAAAAATAGGAAGGAAATTTAATTTAATGGTAAGAAGTATTTTAAAACTATTTCCTTGAAATTTATTTCTATTAATATTACAGCTTTCAGGTAATAGATGTTTAACTAAATCACATATGTTATGTATGATAACTTAAATTAATTGTACATGCATTTTAAAAATTGTTTTCATTCAGTTTTAAAGATTATTTTTCATTTAATTGTTATTATTTGCTCATAGATGTAATAGTTTTGCAGTGGCGTGGAATAAAAACATATTTAAAATAGATAAAATAGATTAAATTTGTAATATTTATTAAATAAATATGTTTTAAAATGATTGTTTTTTTTGGAGCAGTATAAATTTAAAGACTTTTTTAAATTAGATTTGTAATACGAAATAATGAAAATGATTATTTAATAATCGTATTAGAAAAATCGTATGATACGCCTATGTCAATATTGTCCGCCATTAGTTTGGTGGTAAGTTGGTTACATAAACTGATTCCAGTGCGCAGTCCTCTCTCTTTCCTAGTCTAAAGTGTGTTCTAACCTTACCAATCACTCATTAGGAAAAATGAATTTCCAAGACTTATTTTAATAATACAGAATTAATGTATCTTTTAATGTAGGTACCTATCTTGTTTCATAGAGTTCATAAAAGGCTTTAGATATTATAGACTCTAAACACTCTAAACTCTGATTTTAGGCAAATGTTACCAGTCATTTTTAAGTTTTATTTTCCGACCCCCTGAAAACTACTATAGTTCGAACCAAACCCTTCTTTCAGTGAGTCATATAGGAATGTTGTAAATCATTGCATAAAATTTTAGTTAAATCTGATTGTCGCCAGAATCGTAACTTGCAAATTATGAAAAGTTTACCGCATTATAACATTTGAATAAAAAAAATCAAAAATAGTCTTATTACTCTTTGTTTTTCTTCGGTATATCTTGGCATATTTGAAATAATTTAATAAAAAATGTACATTTTAACCGTTCGCATTGTAAACGTACTAAACTAAAATTCCAAAATAGTAGGCACTAAATTCTCAGAAATGACTGTGACGTTTTTGCCTTAATCTGCCTCTTGCAGTGGCGTACGGAAATTATACTAAACAGATGTGGAAAAATTAATTATTTAAAAACTATATCCACAAATAAGAATTAAATTACATTATATTAATTATATAAAAAAAATATACACTGTGTCCACGGATGGAGTTGCTAAGAGGAGAAAAACCTTTATTATTAATTTTATGACAAAGTTATTGTTATAAAAAATTTGCATCCTTTGGAAATAAGATTGACATAAAAAAATCTGAGATCGGATGTACAGGGTGTTAGCAAAGTAATAAAACGTGAAAATGTTTCATGAGAAAAGTAGGCACCATTATTATTATTAATGCAGCCGTGTGCATGAGATTTCGATTTCAGACCTACGTTTATTGGACTAAAACCACTACCACCACAAAAAGTTTAAAATTACTTACAGTATTGTATTATTCATTATCATCTGAAGAAAACTCGTCGGATGATGAGCAACTATCTCTTTCTATAAGAGCACTTTTCCTACCTCTTTTCATAAATTTAATGTTCATTTGCTTTAATGTGCGCAATAAAACACGTCGTGATATTTTGGGCATCGATTCATCGGAACTTATTTCGGCTGCGACTTTTTTTAAAGTTGGGATTTCATTTCGGAAAAAGAACGAATGGAATTTCCTACGAATAGCATATTTGGTGCAATCATCAAGCTGAATTTGTTTTCTTCCTCTAGTTTTAATGTCTTTAGATACATTATCACATTTACCTTCATTTTCTTTAAATGTTTTAAGAATTCTGTGAACACTTCTCGTCGACACTTTAGTTAAATCACTACACAGATTAACTACGTCATTATGCAACATATTCTCATTCCGTTCACGGAGCCCACAATACACATTGTATATAATAGTTTTTTCTCCTTCGGATAAATTTGGACGTCTGCGTTTACTTTGACTGCTTTCACTTTCCATATTGCTCACAGTTCACAGCACAAAATTAAACTGATTTATAATGATATTTCCCTTGTTTCAGTCCTTAAACAAATCCCTTGGTTTTTACCTGATCTGATATGAAATTACCTTTTTTTTTACTGTTAATCGTTTTCCTAGAAATGTACCTGCCTAATTATTTGACGTCTACTACATTATTACTTCTTACGAATGGATTAAATGGATTAACTGTATAGAAAGTGTATTATTCCTCTTTTATGTTTATCTAGGGTAGGTATTATACAAAAATATCATTATTTATTATATTATTGAAAAGGGTATTTCCAATTTTAGAATTTTTACAACAGAAATTCCAAAACTGTCATCAGTGTTGAAACAGACCTAATTCGTTATAACTGTATTATAATAACAGATCAAAGAAAAAAAAATAATATTTACATTACGTATTATTCAACGAATGTTACGCTCATGAATGTTAACCTAACCGTGCTCAGCTGATGAAGCAATATTTATATCTCTCTCTATCTTACGGCAAATTTAATCTACCTCTCTTTTTTCCGCCCCACAAACGTCTCTGTGTACGCAACGTTGCCATTTATAAATTTTAGTCCCAGAATATAATTCAAATTTTTTTATATTTAATAAACATTGATGTTGTAGAATATATTTCATTAGCAGGAAGTTTCTTTAATATTTAATATTTTTTAGTATTTAGTATTTAATGAATAAAACACGTTGTCCGTTATTCTATGACCATTTAGTTGCGTGTGTATGATTTAAATAGAAGATGATAAAATATATAGAAACCCAACCTGACAACAATGTTTACGTTTTAATTCAATAATATTTCTGAGAATTTAGTGCCTACTATTATGGAATTTTAGTATATCACTATCTAGTACTTTTCGATTAAGTGTATTCTAAACGCCAACCAACTATACATTCCTAAGTAGAAAACGCTTAAATATGCAACTACACTATGTATGTTATCTATGAACTACACTTCAACACTACAAATGTTCTGTTTAGGATAATTATGAACGTACTTTTTTTCTGTCACTGAAAGAAGGGTTTGGTTTGAACTATATATTCAATCTTAGTGAACATATATCATGTTATTCTTAAAAAAGCTTTGTATAATTATTTTACGCCGGTGAAACTGCGGGACACAGCTAGCATTAATAATAATTATTAGCAAACTATTATTTTAATTATTTAGGTATATAAACAGAAAAAAAAGTACCTAATAGTTATTTTTCTATTCTACACTTAAAAAATCATGTTATTCTAAATGTATGTTAACAGAATAAGTACTTGTACTTTGAAGTTATCTTGTATAGGTACTAAGATTAATGCTATAAAAACACAAACTGCCAACCTAATTGTTTAACAATAAAGCTATAGTTAGCAAAACACGTGAAGCAACCAGGATTATATAATTTAACTCAGTGCAAAACAGCTAACTCCATTAGATACAAATAATTAACAACTCTAAAAAATTCATGCCAAAAATTTTAAGACTGTAACAAAGTGAACAAAACAAACTTACCTTAATCAGCAACAAACTGTTTACAAGCATAATTATTTAAGGTAAACAAGAAGCAGGTTTACAGGAAGGTGCTTAGCTAACATATTTTCAAACTTCAGAGTGCATTCAAGTTTTAAATATATTATTTGTTTGGGATTATGTTGGAATGAATGAAGGTGGATCAATACTGTTCGTTTTTAATTTGGAGTTAGCCGGTTTTACAATTGATTTAAAAATCGAATAGGAGTATCTTAATTTTTAAATCATGATTGCTCTGCAACTTTTAATAAAATAATTGATTCAAATTTTACTTTTTCTTGATTTTCATCATAACCGAAAACCTTAATTTTGATATGATCGAATTCTGTGTTTAAATATGATAATATAAAAAACTTCGATACACTAACTTACGTGTTTAACGGCCGTTTGCACCGACTTTTTTTTAAGGGACAATTAAACTAACGGTCCTTTAAAGTACTCTTAACGGTTTTTGTTCATTGCACCAACTTTAAGGGACCCTTAAACATCGATTAAAGCATTTGGAACTTAAGTAACCATTAAAATTAAAGGTCAATTAGTTAAATGTCCCTTAAAAAAAAGTCGGTGCAAACGGCCGTAAGTTTGTTATAAAAACTAAAAGTGAGGTAATCAATGAAATGTAAAATAATGTTTTTTTTTAATGTTAATTGGTTTGATTGAAATTTTGCCTAGATTTTATTAATTTTTGGGTACGGTTTTTTTTTATTGAACCGGTGTATTGACCGATGTGGGTTTTAAATTTACGAGTTATTAATAATACACTGTAAGGAATTAAAAAAATAAATAGTTAGCTAGTTATGAATCAGCTAAATAGAGCAATAAGGCCTATTTGATAAAGTAAATCTTTTATTTGATAAACAGATGGTCTGACACCTGAGGCGATAAATATAATGGTGAAAACAAATTCAAGACTAGGTAACCAAGAAGGTACTAAAGGATTTACTTAGAAACCAAACTTTCCCGGTAGAATTTAAAGTAGCGAATCTGGTCTTTTTACTAAAACCAGGTAAACCACCGAAAGAACCGGCCACATATACCTAGACCTATATGTCTCTTAGATTGTTTTGGGAAGTACTTCGAGATTTTAAGTAAGAAAAGATTGGGATGCGCCTTAGAAGAAAAAGAGGCACTATCAAAATCTCAGTATTGCTTCAGGAAGGGACGTTATACAGATGAATACAAGAAAATTATTTAAAACTGAAGATATAAAAAGCCTGAGTGCAGGAAGCGCATCCAGTGTAGTATCAATAATACAAGCGTAATTCAACAGAGGACGGTGAAATATTTAGGCATTATCTTTGATGAAAGAATGAGTTTTTCATAGCTTGTGGAGGCGGTGATTAAGAAAAAGGGGGATAGGATCTCCATAGTACAAAAAAATATGCCAAATATGGGAGGCCCCAGATTGCAAAAGAGGAGGGTCTTGCTTGAAGCCATCCATTCGGTGCTCCTATTCGGTGCGCCGGTATGGATGGTATCATACAGAGGAAATGAAATTGATTGTGTTAACCTCTACTTTTTGGAAGTTCATCTTACTAAGAACAATAAATAACTAAACAGTTAAACTAAATAAATCTTGGAAGTTCTCCACTATTAAACTGTTTACTTTGATTGAGTCTTCATTTTATACATAGATAAGACATTATTGTAACATAAATATATTAAGTTATTGTAAAGATCAGCATGATATAGTTTTTTCCTGGTTTTTCTATATCATTGCACAGTTATACTGATCTTAGAGAGAAATACATCCAGGATAATCCCTTATGGCTAATAACATCTAGGCTTTAATATTGTTATGTCTTATTACTTCCTTACTTGGTCTAGCCTTAACTCCTTATCAACATCAGGTACCTAGTTACAAACAAACAAAATGTAATTTCAATATGTCAATCTGACGATGCTAGTTATAGCGAAACAGCTGTAATTGAATTTTAAAGCGAATTTTTCGAATAAATAGTTTAACTGTTCAGTTATTTATTGTTCTTATACAGAGGAAAAAATATAAGGAGATGTTAACTAAAGCCCAGAGGAAACCTCTAATAAAAGTCAGGCAAAGCGGTGCAGGCAATTACCAGTGTAGGTAGAAGAATAGACGGGGATGCAAAGAGAGGCAGAAAAGCCTGGACATCTGGCAGAATAGATGGGGTGCGGAGCAAAGTAAGACAGCGTGGATCCGCACTCTTATCTATGATTTGAAGAAATGGCATAAGTGCGCACTAACTATTTTTTTATTCAGTTCCTGACGGGCCACTGATCGTTCAGGACATATATTTATTTATAAGACTCCAAGTGGAACAGACTTTAAGACAAGAGTTGGAAAGTTCGACAGAAATCTTTGGTATTGTGCTCAATAAGAAAAATTTGAAGCGCTCCTAGGGGGGATTATAAAAATTATAAGGTTAAAGGAAGGCAGGGAAAGGACCAGGAACGATGACTAAAAGGATGAAGCAAAAGAAAAAATTGAGGTAGAAGAGAGTGGAGTGGATGGCCCTATGCAACAGTGGAAACAATGGGACACCTTCTCAGGCGTCTTTCCCACTTTTCCCACAAAATTAATTATGTTATTTCAGCATAAGTATCAATTTAGAACAAAATTCATAGTATAAACTTCAGTAGCAAGTCAGTGTATCTTATCTAGCCTAACAATTGATTTTATAAAATGTTGGAGAATGTTTTTAATCGTATACGTACTTTTTGTTTATTATTGTGTAAATGTTGTATTTTTAGTAAATTAGTTATGGATTTAAGAAAAAACTTGATTAAGAAAACTGAAAAGAGTGATACCTGAAATACAGTAACAAGTGACCATAATAGAGAATCGAAATTTTTCCTGTCTTTGTCTTCATCCCTATTCGATATACATACTTTCTCAGGGGTGTACGATTCATCTTTGCAAAACTTGCAACCAAATATATTCATCCCAAGGATGCTAAAACATCCCAAAAATAAAATTGTAGTCTTAAACAACGTTAATAAGTTAACGTTATTTTTCACTTGCATTTCATCACATTCCAAGAAGCTTTAGAAAAATAACGTTATTGTACAAAGAGATTGAACCTGTTTTAGTTTTTAATTCTAGACATGTGGCAATTAAATTTTTCCGACAAAATAACTTCAGGTGGTCAGTACAAATTCCTTATGCACGCGTAAACTATTTATTTATTAGGTATATACTTAAGGAAACCTCTTGCATTAGAAATATACAGTGTATACATAAAGTAACGTAACTTGCAAACCCCTTATTTCCATTTGGTTTACAAAGAAAAGTTGAACAAACGTTTTCTCAAATAATCAGATCATCTGCATAAGTCGATTAGTATACAGAAACAAATAACTAATCTTATTTAATGAGATGTTCAAATTACATTCCTTCTTCTATTTGACAATATCGAAGTTAATTATAAAAAGCTAATATGGTATTATATAATACGCATAATATGGTATTATATATACGCAATTGCTGATTTGATCCAGATTATTTAGGACCACCGTAACCTCTCATAAAAGAATCATTATTCTTTCCTGATAAGTAAATATATACTTAAATTTACGTTGAGAAATAATTCATGAAATTTAAAAACAATTAATGAAAAACCTACTACTTTTTTGACAATTGTTTTATAACTTTAGATTAAAACCAATGTAACTTTGGAATTAATAAAGGTAGAATTATTCATAGTCTAGTCGAGAAGTGAATTTCTTGCGAAAAAGAGTTAAAATAAATTTTTAAATACGGGATTTGGTTTATCGGATTCAGAATTAAATTCAGAGAATGGGGAATTTTTCAATTTTTCCTGCCCTCGACAATAATAACTTACTTTTCTACCTTGGCGCATAATAGTATATTATTCAATAAGCATATAATGGTAGCTATTATTCACGAAGATGAAGTTTACAACACGAGCCGTAGGCGAGTGTTGTAAATCATCTGAGTGAATAATAGCCATTACATGCGAGTAGAATACTATACTTTGTTCACGACTTTCAAATAAAATTTACTAGTAATTATAAAAAATCTTTATTTTATGAAGTAAAGTACAATGTCGTAGCAGCATTATCATTTGAGTTCATACTTAAATTACTCCTTATTTAAGTCAGAACTATCAAAAAGCCAATATTTGATTTTGATGTAAATATTGCTTTTATACTTTTTTTACACAATATTGTTTGATTTTTAAGTTTTTATGTAACTAACACATATTTTAGGACAAAATTATATTTTTATTTTGTTAAATACTTCTTTATTTAGCAAAATTACAAATGAAAAAGACTGCAAAGACAAAGAAAATTGCAGAATAGCATGTAAATAAAAGTTCATATAAAATACTCGTAATATTCGTGTGTATCTGTGTATAAAGTATACCATATACCAAAGTACATTCTGTATAGGCAACACTTATTACGCGTGTGTGTATTGGAGTGTATGCTATACGTGTTATGAAAAAAGAATATTCTCATACCAAGTTTAGAATACGGTGCTGTTTTGACGTCATACAGTGTATAATGGTTCATTATTCACTAGTGAATAATGGGTAACATTATACTTGAGCAAGCACATGTATAATTAAGGTTTTATAGTACGGTCGTGGACAAATACCATTATTCAACATTTTTTATGTAAACCTAACGGAAGTAGAAATATTAGCAAGGTACGCTACTTTATCTACACACTATAGAATATTAATTAATAAACCACAAAAAATTAAGTAAAGGGTAAAAAATTATAAAAAAACAACAAATCTAACCAATAAGTATAATGAGGTTGATAGTTAAAATAATTATCAAATGTTTGAGTTGATTAAATTAGCTTTAAATTATTTATACAAAATATTAGTAATCATTTATAACAGACAATTTTTTAACAAAAATTAATTAATGTAATTGTTTTTTTTTTCTATGGTATAAAATCTTTTGATCCCTTTTGATGAAAGGATATGAATAGATTTTATGTATGATTTTATTTTTTATGTATGAATGACTAGATGTTTGACGAAAATAAAAAGTAGATTATTTTTTTGTGATGGTATTTAAAAAGAGGCATGCCCTTATCCCATTAAATGCACCCGGATCGTGAACCTACACCGCCGTGAACAAAATTTAGGTCACTTTAAATTATTTACAAAATTGCAAACAATTTAAAATTGAATGTATCACTTTATATTTGCAAACTGTAAATTTATTTACTTCATTTTTGTAGCTTTTGAACATGAAATCAGACAACATAATTCATTTTTTTATGATTTATTCTTGAAAAACCGTGACTTTACATTTTAAACGAAGTTCGAATATTGTTATTGGGAACGAAATAAAGGAATAAAACTTAACATTATTAAAAAATTGATAATAATAAATGATAACAATATAACTAATAACGTGTATTACCCCCTCTTGCATTAATTACCGCTTGCATTCGACGAGGCATACTCTGAATTAAAATAAGGATTACATTCTGATCCATGTTATTCCACTCCTGTAATAGGAACTCTCTTAGCTCTTGAGTAGTTCTTCCCTAACTCATCCCAGACATGTTCGATGGGGTTCATATCTGGACTACATGCTGGCCAATCAAACCTCCTAATTCCTACCTCATCTAGATATTCACTGACAATCCTGGCAGCGTGTAGATTTGCATTATCGTGCATAAAAATGCCTTGCTCGTCCATAGTGACATGATCTTCCAGGAACTCTGTTACATATCTGTGAGCTGTTAGAAAGCCATTCTCTATTAAAACCAACTCTGTAGGTGCTTCTAAAGTAATACCTCCCCTAACCTAACCCACCACTAAATTTACGTCTATAGTCAATACAAGCGGGGACGTATCTTTCTCCAGGCTTCTCCATACTCTTCGACGTCCGTCTGGTCCATTGAGGCAAAATCAAGACTCGTCTGTAAAGAGTACCTTGCTCCAGTGGTCATCGTTCCATAACAAGTGATTTCGAGCAAAATTCAATCTTGCAATTCGATGCTGGTAGTTCAATGTTGGCCCCGTAGCCAACCTTCTGCAAGACAATCCACTAGCAAGAAGCTAACTGTCTAACTGTCCATTCGCTAACATTAACGTTTCTAACCTCATGAAGCTGATTACGTAGCGAAACTGCAGATGCTGTTCTATTCCGCAAACTTGACATTAACAAAAATCTATCATCTCTTTGATTAGTGGCTCTTTTTCGGCCAGATTCGGGTCGTCTGGTTATAAGACCATTTTCCTGGTAACGTTGGTACACATTTTGTACAGCACAGAGGCTTTTACCAACAATTCTGGCGGTTTTACGTTGTCCTCTACCATCTTGTATGAACGCTACAATTCGTGCCACAATAATAGGATTTAGAGGCATTTTGGACTGGTAAATAAACAATGAATATCAATGAACACAATAAACCATACAACGGATCGGTTTTAGATAATAAAATTGAAAAATTATCAATGCAATATGAATTCGTAATTAGTGCTAAATTTTGTTGTTAACAAGGGTAGCAAATTAGATGTCAGAATGTGACAGGCGCCAACTATGACAAATAGCATCCATATACAACAATATAAATTTAATCGCCTACTATGCCCATGACTCCCTGATTAGTTTTATTTTTAAGATTATTTGCCATTTCTTAAATTATTTAAAGCGACTTAAATTTTTTGTTCGGCATTGTATTTTACAATCTACACAAAATACAGAGAATTAAGATATTTGAGAAATGGAATGAAAAAATGAAGAATAATAAAAATATTTAACAAGAAATAATTTTGTCGGCAACAGGCAATAATCTACACCGTACAGTGCAGAAATTATCTGGGAATTTTGGCATTGAAAAGTGTTTATCAAACGTTTTTAAAAAGGTAAAATACCATTCTTATGAAGTACGACTTATCTATGAATGTGCTGAAGACGACTGGATGCAAGAGTACCATACGCAAAGAGAAATATAATTAATGGTCCATATTTTTAGATAAAACTGTAACGGATATGAATTTCTGATTTCATCCATAGCTTTTTCCTGATAGCCATATTCCATATGGCGCATTGCCATCTCAAAGCTTAGTTTGTATAAAAAATAATGTTGTGATTTATTTCATTATAATATATTATTTTTGATGTAAAAATTATCCTTTCAGAAACTTATTTTGTTCTGAGTATTAATTATTCAATTATAATTATCTTTGTTCATACCCTCCAAATATGGAGGGTAGAAGGAAGGAAATTCAACTCAATGTATTACAAAGTGTCCATCGAAAGGAAGCAAATTGGTGGCGCCACAGTAGCAAGAGTAAGTGTCACAGGACGTTACAAATAGTAGAAAAGAAAAAATTTTCCCATGATCGGCTATGTCAAAACGAATTGTTAGAGTAAGAAACGAAATTAAATTACATTTGACTACGTAAATAGTTGAGATCCTGCAGAATTTTTAACTACAAAATTAAATTTTTTAACCCAGCTCACTTCACTCAGTTTATAGCCTATGGAGGGTTACTGATTTCACGTTGTCTTTTTACCCTTCTGCTGCTCTCGCGCCATCTACTATTTGCTGCTTACCGCTGGACAGTTTTTCCAATACAAGTTGGTCCTCCTTCTTCCTAACCTCCATTTTAACAAAGATGGTCCTACTAGACCATGAGCCAAGATAGTTTTTGCAGGTATCAACAAAGAATGAAGGTAGATTTAAGTGCTGAAATTATAATACATACAGTGTGTAAAAGCCAAATGGAATAAATTCATTATTTCGGTTACTGTACATATTTATAAAAAATCCCGAAACACGTCAAATTTAAATTATAACTTGATATTCTTTAACGTGAAAATGCAACCCCTACCTTCAACCCCCTTAGAATGACAGGTACAACCCCCAATTTTTTAAATGGGAAGTATAGGCTTGTGATATATCATTTGAAAGGTCTCTTCATTCTCTATTCAAAAATGTTATTGTTTTTAAATTTAATGCAAAAATTAACATAAAAAAATTAATATCATGTTGTTACCGAAATTCGCTAAAATATACTCGAAACTTATTACAATATACTTAAAACTTATTTTCCGTTTAGGTCTTGATAATGAGAAAGTGAACAAAAACTATAGCAATGTGGTTTTTAGATGGTAACCATTAAAAAACTTTAAAGAATTTCCGTGGCAACGCTATTTTAACAAGCAGTAGTAAATTGTTTTATTTAAGTTGTCATTGTTGTAATTTAAGTATAAAGTTTGTTCAATTCAATTCTGAAAAATGGTTAGATTAACGGAAATGCATAAAATAACAGTTTTACAAATGAATGGTTACGGAGATAACATCCGAACACAACAGGAAGTAACTCGCCTATTTCATGAGAAATTTCCTAATTTACCGCCTATATCCCAAGGAACAATAAGTAAAATAGAAAAGCAGTTTCGAGAGTTTGGTCATGTAAGGCATATAAAAAAAGCAGCTGCCAATGCACTGAGTGATGAACTCAAATTAGATGTGTTGCTTGAGTTTCAGGAAAACCCACATACATCGAGTAGACAGGCATCCACTACATTCAATGCTAGCCATACATCGATAGCAAACATTAAAAGAAAATAAATTGCATCCGTATAAGATGATACCTACTCAGGAGCTCATGGAAGACGATTTTGATAGGAGAAATTTTTTTGTGAGCAAATGATGGACATGTTGGGAGCAAATGATGGACATGTTGGATAACAATATTATCCAATTAGAAGACGTTATGTTTTCTGATGAGTGTACTTTTTTACTTAACTTGCTAATCGGCAAAATTGCCGCTACTGGTCCACGGAAAATCGTCACTGGATGAGAGAAGAATACACTCAATACCCTCAAAAGGTTAATATTTGGGCAGGGATTGTAGGGAACAATATCATTGGTCCCTTTTTTATTGAGGGCAACTTGAATGGCAACAATTATTTGGCACTATTTCAAAATGATGTCATTCCAACGTTGGCAAATTTATATCCTGATCCAGGTAACCCTCAAGTTCCAGCGAATACGATATGGTTTCAGCAGGATGGAGCATCACCACATTACCAACTTAATATCCGGCAGTACCTCGATACAATATTTCCCAATCGGTGGATAGGGAGGCGAGGATCGATTGAATGGCCAGCGCGATCACCTGATCTTACATTATTAGATTTCTTTTTATGGGGATATGTGAAGAGCCTTGTGTACAAAACTAAACCTTCTAATTTAAATGACTTGGATTAGGTCGATCACGCCTGATATGTTAAATAATGTTAGAAGACAGGTTTATTTGAGATTAGGATGTTGCCAAGACGTTCGCGGAGAACATTTTGAACATCTACTTCATTAACATTCATAGTTCTTTTTCGTGTTCTACATTTTATTACGTTTTGCATTACATTTTAGTTTTTGATTGTATTGTAGCGAATTTCGGTAACAACATGATATTAATTTTTTTATGTTAATTTTTGCATTAAATTTAAAAACAATTTAAAAAATTGGGGGTTGTACCTGTCATTCTAAGGGGGTTGGAGGTAGGGGTTGCATTTTCACGTTAAATAATGTCAAGTTATAATAATTTAAATTTGACGTGTTTCGGGATTTTTTATAAATATGTACAGTAACCGAAATAATGAATTTATTCCATTTGGCTTTTACACACTGTATATTTGTATGCCTAATTGTAAAGAAATATTTACCGACAATACAATATAAATTGTACTTTACATGTTTTTAAGTATATTTATTATAATAAAAACACTTGTTTAACACAGATCGCCGTCTATTTTCTGAAATAAATGAAAGAACAAGTTACCACAGTTTCATATTAAACCAGTGATCATTTAGTTCAGTAATATCATTAACGTATATACCGGTATGGCACTTAAACTTAACAGTGGATAAAAGTACTAATAGTAAGTAGTAATGAGTTGAATTTAAATTTTCCAAAAGACTACTATCCAAAAGAGAAAAAGCTAAATAAGTTCTTGTCATCAATTATTGCAAGGATGTAACACATACCAATCTATTATAATTGTAATTATATGATCCTGAACTGAATAAAATTGTGTGAAGATGTAGGGCCGTTTGCATAAACGCTTGTCAAAGGTCTGTTAACTAACAAGTTGTTAACTTTTGACAAGTGTATGTGCAACGATAGCGCGTGCGCGGACATTTCAAATTTATTGATTTTAGATGAAGTTAACGGTGCGGTGTTGTCGGCTTAAATAATTTTTCCGAATAGTTAGATTTTTTTTTATGGCACTGGTGTAGACCAACTGGCCAGGCTCTTTCGTGATGCGTAATTCAAGTATTCGCCTTCCCTTTACAGTACATATATTTTTCTTTTAATGACTCTCTTTTAATGTTCTTTTTTTTTTGTTTTTTCCTTTTCTTTTTTTTTTTCTTTTCTCTTCTTTTTTTTCTCTCTTTTTTTTAATTTTTTTTTTCCAAAAAAAGTTTTATTACAGGGATACACAGATGGAAACAGTTTTCTTTGCCCAGAGGACCTTCCGGGCGGGTAAAAACGAACACTGGTGTTAATCCTTGGTAAGGTGGACAATTACATAAATTACAATTACAATTTTACAATTTTATACAAGCTTTTATAACATAAGCATACAGTAATTGAAAACACTGACTTTTTGACAATAACATTTTAAGATTGATTGGGTGTTTCTATGTTGTTTAAATATAGCTGACGGAAAAAAATACTGAATTCATGATGATTCATTGGGCATTCTAGGATAACATGTTCTAGATCACCATAATCCCCGCAGGCACAGTTTGGACAATCTGATTGTTTTATCCTGTGGAGATACTCTGGATATAACGCCTTATTGCATCTCATCCGACAAATTACTCTTATTAAATTTCTATTTTGTATGTCTGAAAACCATGGTTTGAGTGGACAGTTGGGTTGGATATTTTATCAAACATCGACTAGTTGGTGGAAGATTAAAGTTAAAAGCCAACATATCCTTATAAATTTGACTGTCAAAAGACGGTGAAACTTCAAAACGAACGAGAAGCATATGAAAAAATACCACGAATGGAATTTTGCGAAAATATAACAACAAAAGAAGTACCGTCGATTTACTTAAGTTTTACTATTTTAATTTCACCAATAACATAAGACGGATTTGAAAAAAAAAGTCCATTACTTTGTATATATAAATATTAGGCAAATTATCACTTTGCCCTTTGAAAAAGCCTTCTTCCCTTATAATTAAATAAAAATTAAGAAATTATTATAATTTAAAATTATATAAACGATTGTACGTCAACACGGAATAATCTCTCTGGCGCTACTCTGAATTAGGTCAAGTGACATCACAGGCGAATCAGAAACAACAATCTATTTCTAAGTCATTTATTAATGGATTTCAAAATGTTTTCCATTGATTGATTGGTTTTGATCTATATTTTAATACCATTGTGTTGAATAGAATATTAATACCATCATGAAACTTCCTAATTGGAAGAAGCTAACTAGAAGAAATGGAAAGCAGAAAGTAAGAAGAGGAAGAGAATTGAATCGAAAGAGAAAAAAAACATAAAAAATAAGGTAAAAAAAAGTGTGGGAGGCAGGATGGGATGGTAAGAAAAAAACGGGAAGTCCAAGAGAAACGGGAATAAAAAAATAGGTAATATATTGAAAAGAAGAGGTACAACAAGGATGTTAGGTAGAGATAGAAAATATTGGAAATTGTATTGAAAAAACTATTAACACCCGGCACCTAACATACATCATAGATACTTTTTGAGAACCTAATCTAAAACTTTAGTTTTTGTTAATTTCAATTTGGCAAGACATTTATTTCGGATTTGGTACGCTTAATTTCACTTTATGTGTTGGTTAAGATACTTAATGTTATATAAACCTTTTTAAAAAGTTTTAAGCAATTATAATAAAGAAAATATTATAAATCAATATTTTTTTAAATAATTACACAAATTTAAAATGAAATTATATTGATTGTAGGCTAATTCACAGAAGTAATAAGGAAGGAAACGTGTCTCGTTGAGCTAACCTAAAGTTGTACACTAACCGTTAAAAAGTGTTGAAATTTGACAACAACCACAAAAATACATCACTTTATAACAACTGCTTTATTGTTCTATGGATCATATTGTTCTATGTGTTTAATAAAGAGAGTCAGTGTTGTATCAACCTTCAAGTTGATAACGTGTTTTATTTAACAGGTTATGGGCCCAGGCCACGTGGTTTATTATTCGAAATAGTAAAAGTTTTTAAAAACATGTCGAGTTTATATCTCGCGAGTGTCCCCAAGTTAAAAGGACGTGAGAACTATGATGAATGGGCGTTTGCGGCCGGAAATTTGTTGGCATTAGATGGTCTCAAAAGTTGCATTGATGGAAATGAGACAGATGCCGAAAAAATCATACAAGCCAGAGCGAAGCTTGTGCTAACGATTGATGCTTCTCTCTATGTTCACATCAAAGATACAGTAACTGCTGAAGGTTTATGGAAAAAACTTAAATCTCTATTCGATGATGCAGGATTTACAAGAAAAATTGGATTACTAAGATCACTCATTTCGTTGAGACATGAAAATTGTGAGTCAATGACATCATATGTTAATCAAGTGGTAGAAACCGCCCACAGATTGAGAGGTACAGGTTTCAATATTGATGATGAATGGGTAGGTTCCTTACTTTTAGCAGTAATTTCAGGATATTTGGCAGCAAAGCCATGGTTCACATTCCAAAAGAAAAAAGACAAAAGTGGGACAGAAAGTCTCAAGAAATGTTTTTGGTGGGTTACAGTGACAACAGCAAAGCATATAGACTGTATAACCCTAGCACAAATAATATAGTTATTAGTAGAGATGTGACAATTATTGAAGAAGGCAAAGAAGGAGTGTCAGTTGACATTTCAGTAATGGAAAATAATAAAACATTGAAAACAAATTCATTAGAAGTTGAAACAGAAACCGAAACAATAGAAGATTCATGTGAAAATGCACTTTCAGAAAATTCAGATTCGATCACAAGTGATGAAGATTTTGCTACTTCAAGCAATCATGAAGTTACTGATATTGTTAGAAAATCAGCAAGAAGACCAAAACCTAAGGAGTTTAATGATTATATCACTTACATGTGTACTAATGACTCATCAAAATCAATAAATATGTGTCTAGAACCAGTAACTGTGGAAGAAGCTTTATCCATGGCCGATGGGGAACAATGGAAAGAAGCCATCATAGAAGAGCCAGGTTAGTGGCAAAAGGCTTTACGCAAAAGCCAGGTATAGATTATGAAGAAACTTTTTCCCCTGTTATTAGGCATTCAACATTTAGACTTCTAATAGCCCTGTCTGTTAAATTAGACTTATCTATATCACATTTAGATGTTAAAACTGCTTTTTTAAATGGTTTTCTCAAGGAAGAGATATTTATGAAAATACCGGAGGGTTTTCATCTTGGTTCTAATAATTGTTCTACTGATAATAAAGTTTTAAAATTAAAAAAGGCTATATATGGCCTCAAGCAGGCTTCTAGAGCATGGAATGAGAGAGTTAATGAAACTTTAATAAATCTGGGCTACAAGAAGTCTAAATTGGAGCCATGTTTATTTATAAAAAACCATAATGATAAATCTATACTGTAATTGCTTTATATGTAGATGATTTCTTTGTATTCTCAAACAATCCTGTTGAAGTAAGATTTATTAAAAAGGAATTAAGTTCTAGATTTAAAATTAAAGATTTAGGTAAAGCAAAACAATGTTTGGGTATGCAAATAGATTATAATTATGAAACAAATAGTATAAGCTTGAGTCAAGAAAAATATATTGATCAATTGTTGATAAGTTTTAGTATGACAGATTGTAAACCTGCTAAAACACCATTAGAAACTAAATTGAATCTTGAATCATGCAATACAAAAATTGATGTTCCCTATCAAAGATTGATCGGTAGTCTCATGTACAGTCGGCTTTAGAATAGCATATACATGTTAAATGTGAATTTCGTTTACCTACCGAAGTTATAAAAACGCCCTTCTTATACAACAAAGGAATGGCAATTTTTAAAACGCCTTCATTAAATGGTTTTGGGAGATTAAGTGTATTTACAATGGTCGGTCATGTCCCGAATAAATAGGTTTTTTTCGCATTTTTGTACTGATATAATAAAAAAAAGGGATTTTAATCCTAAACAAACATTTATTATCGAGGGTTCCAAACCACCGAACATTAACATTTATGTACGGTGTCCAAACTAAGTGAAGATGTGGGCGTGGACAACTGTTTAACTGATTTCAAATTTATTATTATTTAAACCGTGATTGGTTATACACATAAATAGGCCGTCTATTCGATGTAAGCGATTTGAGTTTGAAAATGTATATGCTATTCTGAAGCTGTGTTAACTAGGCCTGACATTGCTTTTAGTGTTAGTTACTTAAGTCAATTCAATTCTTCATATAATGAAAGTCATTGGAAATGTGCAAAAAGAATCTTAAGATACTTAAAAGGCACAAAAAATTTTTCTCTTAACTTTTCAAAGGATAATGACGACATAAAAGGCTATGTTGACGCAGACTGGGCTAATGATACAATGGATAGGAGATCTTATACTGGTTATGTTTTTAAATTTTGTGGTTCTATAATATCATGTAATAGTGTTAAGCAAAAAACTGTAGCTCTCTCTAGTACTGAAGCCGAATACATGGCATTGTCTGAATGTGCAAAAGAGGCTATTTATTTACACAATCTCTTGACTGAATTATTGGGTTCATTTGATGGTATATGTTTATATAATGACAATCAAAGTGCTTTGAATCTATCAATGAATCCTGTATATCACAAGAGATCTAAACACATTGATGTTAGGCATCATTTTATCAGAGAGACAGTTAATAGTGGGTTGGTTGATGTTAAATATCTACCCACCGACCAGATGATAGCCGACATATTCACAAAGAGCTTGGGTAATGAAAAACACTATCAATTTCTAAAGAGTTTGGGTATTTTTTAAGTTGATTGGGTAGGGGTGTTGAAATTTGACAACAACCACAAAAATACATCACTTTATAACAACTGCTTTATTGTTCTATGTGTTTAATAAAGAGAGTCAGTGTTGTATCAACCTTCAAGTTGATAACGTGTTTTATTTAACAAAAAGCCTAAAATATTAATATTGGAGAATTTATCAAATTAATTGCTCATTGACTACTCCAAACTACTGGCCTGGCCGTTAGATTTCCTCACCAGAAATTAAGGGTAGATACAATAAAATACTATTTTCCTAATGTCGTAAATTTAAGTAGTTTCAATTATTTTCTGACATGTAGTGGTGACATATGCAGATAAAATATGTATTCATAAGCATTACAAAAACTTATAAGTAACATTTACTTACTGTTTTTTCTTACCTGAATATGAATATAAAGAGAATTAGCAACGAGAAAAATATCGCAACATTATCCATAGTCCTTAGCATTACAAATAATTGTCTTCGTAAATTTGGCATAAATCTTACTAATTTTAGTATTCTCAACAAACGGAAAGTCCTTAAAACTGACAAACCAGAATCAGTATGCAGATCACTAGTACAGTTTCTGAATAACTCTACAGCACTAAAAATGATAAAGTTGTTTACTGTAAAATCAAAGTATATTCGAAAATTTTTATTAATTTTATATCAAATACAGGGCGGGGCACCGTGACCGAACTGTTCTCTAGCATCAAAACGACAAACAATATTGAAAAAATTTAAAAATAGGTATATTTAAATTTGTTAGGACAACATTCTAAAAATATTTTGGATTGTGCAGGGTGCTCCAGAAAAGCGTGACATATCAAAGTTAGGTTATTTTAAATGGAACACCCTGTATTTTTTTTGTTTTTGAATTATACGATCAAAAATAATGTTTATTCCTTAACACGTCCCTATAGCTACCTACTTCCGTTTCTGAGAAAAAACGATTTTACGTAATTTGTAGACCCCTTGAAAAAATACAAAACATGTTTGAATAAATCAATTTGCCTTACACCATCTTACTAGAAGTCTTTAACGTCCATCTTGCAATATTTATTAATATGCCATAATATACAGAGTGTTTGTAATATAACCATACTTTACTTACCATTTAAAACGTAAATAAATGGCTTAATTCAAATGGAACACCCTGTATTTTTGTATCCTATAGAAAGCTGTAACTAATTACCTTTCAATCGGTATTTGGGTTGCCTATACTTAACTCTAATAGTTTGGGAGAAATTTTAGAATATCTACATTGGATCCTATAGTTATTTACTAACATCTAAGTTGCTTGTGATGATATCTGTCAAATCAACCCAAAATAAGTCTAGTTTATATTGTGATTTGACAACAGTTTTGTATATTGTAAGCCAATTAAAGTAAATAATTTGTTTAACGTGTCAATTTTTATTACAAAACATCAAGTAGTTTGGGAGATAATGTAAAAAAATAAAATTTAATTTGTAACTTCAAAGGGCTATAACTTTTTTTGTGGTCACTTTTGTACTAAGGTAAGTTGGATTCAATCAATTTATTTTTGTCCCCGGAATGCGTGATTTAATTTATGACATACCTTTTTGAAACACCCTGTATAAGCGACAGCACTGATCACTGATTCTACTTCTACAGGGTGATTGATTAGTGTGAGGAAGCTCAGTAGATCTGTTATAGTAAAATTTACAAAAAAAAGTTATTAACAAAAATTGCAGGCAGCTTTAAACTCCACATTTTAAAATTAGTTACAATCTTACAGGGTGTTCCGTAAGATGGTGACACACCAAACTTATGTTTTTTAAATGGAACACCCTGTATTTTATTTTAAATTTGAAATCTGCTTAACTTCCACATCACAAAAATGTAAAGTTTTATTATGTTATACCGGGTGCTTAAAAAGTTATAACCAATATTACCTGAAAATCGTATCAAGATTAACCCCCTGTATAATTAAAAAGGAGTATAGGAACATTGATCTATTGCAACCATAGTTTTTTAATAATTGTTAAAAATTATAAAACATATTCGTTTTCATAATATTCGTTAAATCAAATACAGGGTAAGTCAAAATGCTAGTACATTATTTTCTTAGTAATTTTAAATGGAACACCCTGTATTTTATATCAGTATTGAAAAGTACTAATATCATACTTCAAATTTTATGAAGTACTCCCTATACCTAAAGTTATCAGTTTTCTAGATATTTTTATTTTTCCATCAAAGTATTGATTTGGTAGATATTTTAACGTTTACCAATAATTATTGTGAGTTGGCCAAGATTGGTTTGTCAGAAACTGACAATTTGACATTATTGTTTATTAATTTAGTAACAAAATATTGTTACTGAAAAGAAAATAATTTATTTCAAATAAATTTTATTTAAAATAACCGACTGAAAAGAAAAAAAATAACAACATAGAAAAATAAAAAACAACTTATCTTACTTAAGTAAGGTGTTTATGCATGCTTGAAAGCGGCCATTGAAAGAGTTGCTTACATTATTAAGTAGGATTTGTAAAGAAATATTTTGAAATGCAATTCGGATTCTATCTTTCATATCATCCCTTGTTGTTGGAGGTATTTTATACACTTCGTTCTTAACGAAACCCCAAAAAAATGAGTCCATTTTATTGAAATCTGGTGACCTTGGGGGCCACCTGACCGGTCCATGCCTTCACCACGTACTAATTCGTTGTGGTGCGCAGGAGTACCGTCATGTAGAAACCACATTATTTGTTCACGTATATTAAGTGGAACCTCTTCTAATAATATCGGTAACTGATTTACGATAAAATCTAAATAAATCTCACCATTTAAGTTATCTTCAAAAAAATATGGACCTATTACATAGTTACCGACAATACCTCCCCACACATTTAGAGACCATCTTGTTTGACTATGTGTTACTATGTGGTATGGATTACTTGTTGAATAGTAGTGAAAGTTATGCCTATTAACAGAACCGTTTCGATGGAATGTAGATTCATCACCAAATAGGACATAATCAAAAAAATCTCTCTGCTCATTAATTTTTTCTAAAGCCCATTCACAAAACACTATTGGTTTCTGAAAATCATCATTGTTTAATTCTTGATGCTTTTGAATATGATAAGGGTGCATCTTGTTTTTAGATAGAATGTTTTGAACAGAGTAGTAACTAAGTTCTTATTCATGGGAAATACTCCTTATACTTGTATGTGGGTTTTCTGTAACTGCCATCAACACACTCATTTCGTTTTCCCCTGTCACACTTGGTTTTGTTCGTTCATGTTTTTCATAATTCACTGAACCAGTGCGGTTAAATCGATCTTTCAATTTTTCAAATGTATTTTGTCTAGGTTGCCGCCTATCTGGAAACCGTTCTTGATAAATTCTAGCGGAGAGTAATGAATTTTTATTGCATTCCCCCAAAATCCAGATCATGTCTACCAATGGACTAGTTTAGTGATTTTTTTGTATATTTGCATCTTATAAAATAGGTTTTTAGTGGTTCAACTGTACAAATAAAATTTTTATAAAATTAATCCTCTAGCCATAATCGGCTTTTGAAATTTAAATTTAATGGTTACATACGTCATAAGTGGTAAGTGACGTGTTTCAATAAGATTGGTAGAAAATTTGCGATGTTGTCGATATGCTTTAATATTAACCGAGAAACTTATCTCTCTCTCTCTCTTATTTGTTGTCATTAAAAAGAGATAAACATATCGATATTTTTGTTCTCTGATTGAAACTTTATCAAATAAGGAGTAAAACACTAAACAAAATATTCTGTCATTTTCGTTAGTTTAATTTGTTGTTTGGTTGTGTTTGGTTTATGAAAGAAATTACTTCTATACTATTTTTGGTTCGAAAATAAAAATCCCCAACACCTTCTCTTGGTGTTATAGCGGTTCCTTCAAAAATAACCAATAGAAGTAATTTTTTCTAGGGGTCTTGTTTGTTTATTATAGATAAACACGATTTTCTCTCCTGTCATATATCTTGTCAACTGGTACAATCAGTTAGTCACAGAACACGGTGTTTTGTGCCGCCAGTTCTTTGAGAATACTTGAAACGAACGTAGCTAAAATGTGACAACGTTGACTTTTAAACACACTTCATTATTGGTTATTAGTTGGCGCTACGTTTAAAACTTACTAATTATTTATTGCTAAATTTTACGAAATGAGAAAAATTAATTGCAAAATGAATACCAATATAAGTAAGTAGGTATCTTATCCTAAATATATATTGCTATCATTTTGATTAATATGATCCTACTAAACTAGTCCATTCATTAGTAGTAAAATTCATGATTTCTAATTTAAATTGAATTAATATTGTTGCTAATAATAAGTGTTGCTAATTTACAGTGTACAACAATACTGAATTAATAAACAATAATGTCAAACTGTCAGTTTCTGACAAACCAATCATGGCCAACTCACTATAATTATTGTTAAACGTTAAAATATCTACGAAATCAATACTTTGATGGAAAAATAAAAATATCTAGAAAACTGATAACTTTAGGTATAGGGAGTACTTCATAAAATTTGAAGTATGATATTAGTACTTTTCGATAGTGATATAAAATACAGGGTGTTCCATTTAAAATTACTAAGAAAATAATGTACTAGCATTTTGACTTAACGAATATTATTATTATTATTACGAATATTGATTTAACGAATATTATGAAAACGAATATGTTTTATAATTTTTAACAATTATTAAAAAACTATGGTTGCAATAGATCAATGTTCCTATACTCCTTTTTAATTATACAGGGGGTTAAACTTTATACGATTTTCAGGTAATATTGGTTATAACTTTTTAAATACCCGGTATAATATAATAAAATTTTACATTTTTGTGATGTGGAAGTTAAGCAGATTTCAAATTTAAAATAAAATACAGGGTGTTCCATTTAAAAAAACATAAGTTTGGTGTGCCACCATCTTATGGAACACCCTGTAAGATTGGAACTAATTTTAAAATGTAGAGTTTAAAGCTACCTACAACTTTTGTTAATAACTTTTTTTTGTAAATTTTACTATAACAGATCTACTGAGCTTTCTCACACTAATCAATCACCCTGTATATGGCTAACCCAAGTTTTATGGAAATCTACTATAATTGACATGCTAGTCAATGTCCAGCAGGTTCTTTAGATCTTTTTCACCAGGGCGCTGCGGCACACACTTAGGGAACCCCTGGGTGAAGGGTATAGACCTTCACGAACCCAGTCAGCGGTATTGTTGATCCCATACGATTTATCCCAAACACGTAAGTGGTACTGACCCTTACGATATCGTGTCTGTATGGAGTATTGATCAGGTGAGACAAAACCCGTACCCATATCCACAATTACGTCTGTTACCAATTTCCGTTGTTACAGATTTCGCCACAGTCCATCACCAGAGGGACGTTTAGCAGTTAATAACACTTATAAATAATTTATTGTACATATGTATATTTTACGGATTTAATATTTATTATAACAGCTCAATAAATAATATCTAGTTACACAACCAATAACTTAGTTACCCTCGCTACCCAAGGTCCAAAAGGACTTGACGCCTTAGCCATTCTCAACTAGAGTGTACGACGAGGCAACATTACACAGTTAAGCGTTGTAGAGCACTAATAGTGATTTGCCAGTTTGATAGTCAAAGTGTCTTTTATTTATTTATTTATTTATTTATTTATTTCTCATCCATACAGGCCTATCTGGCCTAATTACATGGATAAACAATACAATAACAAATAACAAGTATTTAAAGTAAATATTTAATCCTATGGGAAATTACCAAATAAAAATGATCATGTTCACTATCAGAAGTATAGTTAATAATTAATAAGTATTGGGAAACTAGTATGACATGTTTGAAATATGTGTTAGGAGAATTCGACGATATGTTTGTAGTGACATTGTCCAGTCTAAATCTATTAGCGAATTGAAATTATTGGCTAGCCTCAACATAACTACAAGGGGTGATCTGGTCAATGTGAGCACTAGTGGAATGTTAAACATAGCTGTTGTGCGCGTTCTACGAGGAGGAACATTAAAAGTTATTAAGTTTAATATATCAGGTGTATTTAGTAGGCTATTTATTATTTTATATAGAAACAACATCATAGTTATAGATCGCCTACTTTCCAGTGACAGTAATTTAAATTCAAATCGCAAATGGGAAGATCTTACTACATTGTAATCTGGTCTAATATGGTGTTTTCTGTAATATAAAAATCTTATGAACTTATTTTGGACTTTTTCCACATCTTTTAATGTTGTGTTATACTCCCCACACCAAATTATAGAAGCATATTCTAATTTCGGTCTAACTAAACTGTAATATAAAAGTTTTATGGTGCCAATTTTAGTGAAGTAAGTAGTTTGTCTTATTATATAACCTAACATACGATTAGCTGATGCTATAATATTTTTTATTACGCTTTTATAAAGCGTAACTCGTAACATTATTTTAGTTAGAATCTTAAGTGGTTATTTACACGTGGGAGAATGTCAAAAATGTACTTTATAATTCATCATAATCAAACTTAAATAAAAAACAGATAACAAATAGTGGAAAGGTTCACTTAAAAAAAATTCACTAGCAATAATCACTTTTTATTCTTACCTCAGTACCACAATGATCCCATCAAAAACATTAAAACCATTGGAAATGTAACCAAAGGGTCCTTCTGCTATTATTTTAAGAAGCATTTCTATGGCAAATATAGCAGAAAAAATAATATTGGTGACTTCAACAACGTGTGTTAATATTTCTGATTGATTATGATGTTCAATTCCCATCGAAAGTGTATTTATTAGAATAGCCAAGAGAATACCATGTTGAAAAAACTTGTGCACTACTAACTTTTTAATTTTTTTTCTGAATAGGTTAAAGATTTTCAAAACTCCTTTTAGAACCAAACAGCAGTAAATATATATTTTCGTACGCTTTTCAGTTTTGTATTCTACTTCGCACTGCCAGAGATCTTGGCAGCATGAAAAATTATCATCCGATACATTTTTTAGATAATTATTTTCCCTATCTTTTTTTAATCCTTTTGATATAGAATTAAAAAATATATCAAGCAATATTTGGCCTGTAGATAAAGCAGCGTTGATAGCTCCCAATGCTAGTAGTTCTTGGCAAGTGAGGGTTTCTCCATTCAACAAGTTACTACAATGTTGTTGGATTTGTTGCGTTTGTGCTTCGGTTTGATCTGAAGTGGTAGCAATTTGCCAAATGTTGCCATCACCTAAGAACAAGATAAATAGTAATTAAATAATATTTTTTTGAAAAAAAAAATTAAGTAGTGCAAATTAATTAGTTTTTTTATACGTACCTGCTTGGGTCGTTTTCTCACTGGAACATACATTTTTCTTATATGCTGTAGTTGAGCTATTTTGACCATGTAATGTTATAAGATCGCTAAACATGACAGAAGATCTTCGTGTATTACTCGAAATAGATGAAGATGGAGGAGATAGCAGATTAGTAGAACCCTAAAAAAGTATTTTCATAAAAAAAAGTTTATTAACAAAAAAATTATGTCGATTTTTAATATCTTAATAATATTTATCCTTTGCTTACTATAAAATCTAGTTGAAATAGCCTGAAAACATCCACAAATCTATCCAAAAATCTATAAGAATCAGTGGAATTTGAACCATTCTAGCAAATATCCACCCAAAGAATGAGTTATCCATAAAAATATCTAGCCAAAAAGTTGAGTTATCCCAGCAAATTTATAGAGTCTATTTAGGAGTTTGATATGTATTTACACAATCATAAGCATTAGAAGATGTTCTAGAGAATCTAGCTAAAAAGGTCCACTCCTGGAGGGCGACATCCACTTCATCGTTAAGTTCCCTTTGTCATTAAGTTGGCTATGATCAAACATAGACCTGGAACAAAGCGCTGAAACGATAATGCTCTCTCCAGAAGACCAACCCTACCAGATTATAGTCACTGCAGCAGACTAGAATAACAGAAGGGATGCCTAAATTAAAATAAAACCCAACTAATGAACCTGCAATATGACGGACCAAGAAGAAAAAGTTCCGTGAATGGAAAAAAGTAGACCAGCGCTCTTCATGACGCGAAGTGCATATTTTCGATTTTAAAGACACGTTTTTCACAGTGGGGCTACTTAATCCCAGATAAAGAGAAAGGTATAAAATGCCGATGGAACTGAAACAAAGAACCAGCTACTGTACCAGAAATACCAAGCTTCATGAGGGTAGTTATGAATGTCATATCGGCGTAATGAAGACCTTGCAAAAAGTCTACTAAGCAAACTTTAAGAGGATATTAAGATTGGTACCGTATGTGCAGCAAGTAATAGACCGACCAAGTGAAAGGCCTAAATACAGCAAAATATGTGGTCGGACGATTTTTTGAAAGCTGATGCTGAAAACAAAACATAAATGGGTTGTTTATCGGTTAAAGCCTATGCTGTGCTTTCAAGAAGTAGTCGATGTCTTGATGTGAAATCACATACCGATTTGGTGTAACACTAATACATTTCAAAAAGTTTGAAAATATTTTAAAATTATCAAAAAACTAGAACCACGGCAATGCATTCTGATGGAATAGTAGAATGACTTTATCCAGTTATTTGTATCGGAACACCAAAAAGATTGGAACTGACATTTAAGGGTAACCATTCTGATATTGAGTAACTAATAATATTTAACGAATCTTTTTCAAACTTAACATGTTCTCAAAACACTAATGTAAACAAAAATACTTACTGCTAAAGTTAATTTGGAACAATTGGGGTGATGTCGTTTCGCAGTATTAAGTCTTATGGTATCTCCAGCAATTAGCTGATTCTTCTGATTTCTTTTAAGAGTATAAAATCTTATTTTCAACATTACTTTTCGTTTTGATCTTCTCCACAAGTGAGCTATATATTTAATAATTTCTGCATAACAGCTTGTAGGTTCGCTATTATTTGTAGATGAAGCTAAGGTACTAGTACTCTGAAATCGAGCTCTTTCTAAACGCATTCGTTCCATTTCACGTTTTTTAGTTTCAGAAAATTGAGTTGCAATGACAACAAGGCACAAGTTGATCATAAAGAAAGAACCAATCTAAAAGGGTTAAAATACCATTTAAAATTAAAAATTAATTTAAAAACAAGTACAAAGGTTAATATTAAAATCGTTTACTGATGGTTAGCCTGTTGAATATTTATTTATTAAACATTGAGTAGTGTAAAGCAGGCTACAGACCTTCATGTAGACTACTTGCGCAAGTGCACTTGCACAATTCTGCGGCTCCACACCATGCAAGCGTACTTGCACAGTTTTAGAAGTAAAAATGGACGAAGACGACGCGCTAGCTCTCGCGGTGTTCGTGCTGGTACTTAAAAAAAGAGAAAAAAGGAAAACACGTCGAGTGTGGTGTAAAAATTGGCTTATAAAAAGGAATACTTAACCGCATACTAATATTTTAAATGTACATTTGCACAAGTCACTGGAGCATGAAGGACATTTGTTCAAGTCCATGCCACTTGTGCAAGTCTAAAGACTTGTGCAAGTCTATTCCTACATACGTTCATGCAGACTTGTGCAAGTGCACTTGTGCAAGCAGACTTTTCAAGTCTACATGAACGTCTGTAGCCTGCTTAAGTGTAACTGTACTGAATTTTCTTTCATCTAGTCTAGATATAGTTTTGTCAATAGCAAACGTATGTGCTGTCTTAAAAAGTAATATTACACTAAACAATGCATTTCATATGGAATTCTGTTATGACACGAGTTCAAGTTTAAAAAACGAATCGCGAAGCGATGAGTGAGCTCCAAGAACTATCAACGACAGGAAGTCTTAACGGCTTCTTAACGGGATTTTTTAATCCCTACTGTTAAATGTTGCTGTTGAGAATTTTTCAATTCTCACAGTAATTAGTATATTTAGGAATAATTATTATACCGGGGCAACCCGGTATCTTTAATTAATTACAATGTCTTCTTACAGATACCGCCAAGAGAGAGATGCCGACTTGACGCCCCACCAAAGAAAGTGGAGAGCAGAGGAAAAGAAGAAAGCAGAAGAGCTGAGGAAAAAAGAAGCGATGGAGCTGAAAAAAAAACTAGACAGCGATTTCAAACACATGAAGAAAGACGATACAGAAATTGAAGACGACGACGATAGCGACGAGGTAGAAGAATACGACGTAGTAGAACTACCAGTCATACTAGACACAAAAACAGCCGAACTAGACAAATACAGAACGAGATTCAAAGAACAACAAACAGAGATGGAAAAAATCAAAGAAGAATTGAAAAGATTCCAAGAAGAAATGGAAAGAATCAAAGTAGAAACGGATAGAACCAAAATCGAAAACCAAAAGCTAAAGGAGGAAATAAACTACCTAAGAGGAAACCAAGAAGAAACAAGGTCCAGAAGCCCAAGAAGCTCCAAAAGAAAACGAAACCCCGACACCGACGCTGAGAGAACTTCAACGAGAATAATAAGCCGAAAAAAAGACAAATGATGCCCCAAAAAAGACAAGCGAGCCGCCCAAGAAGACAACGGATACGAGAAAAAGACAAGGAAACCATCCACAATCTACGTGAAGACGACCAGGGACTTCCCCAGGATCCGCAGGGAAGCACAGGTAAAAAAAATTAATATTACTTATAGGTTCAACGAAAGGAGAGGAATACTAATCAGCGCGGAGACCCAAGACGACTTCAGAACGATGACAGCCTACCTCAACGAGCTGCAGGGACAAGGAGTAAACTGGCACACCTTCCAGGACCCGAAGACGAAACTAGCCAAAGGACTAGCCCCAGACGATGACATAGAAGACAATCACACAGGATCTAATCAGCCAAGAAATCAGAGTCAGTAAGACGACCCAACTGAAGGACGAACGGAAAATGAAGGATGTTGTTTTTATACTCAGCGCCAAAGTCCAGAAAGAACAACTAAGAAGAAGTGTGAAGCCAACGCAGTGTTACAACTGCCAAAGTTTCCATCACGGGTAATAAAAAAAATTTGTCCGGTTGAAAAATAATAATTCCTTGTAATTGTTTAAACAATTTCGGTTTAAACAATATGGCACCGGGTTGCGCCATGGCAACATGCATTTATATCATTAGGAGGGCAATTTGAAAAGGATCACATAAAAAAATTCAGGTGGAATAGTTTTCGGTACTCATGCGCCGATTCCTCCTGGACTAATCCGTGTATGACGGCGTGCGACGATTTCTCGAGTTTCTATACCGAAAATGGCTTATGCAGAAAATTTTTTGCGTGAATTTATCGAAATATACAAAGAACAGGAGTGTCTATGGAGAGTAAAAAGTGATTTATACAACGAAAGAAATGCACGAAGAAAGGCTATGGACATTTTAATTGAAATATTTAAAGAAGTTAATAAGAAAGCAAATGAGGATTGTGTGAAAAAAAATTAATAATTTTAGAACCTCTTATAAAAGAGAACAAAAATTTGTGAAAAATTCAAGCAAATCCGGAAATAAAGCAAATAAAATCAACTCGTTTTGATCTGACATGATCGAAAGCGAAGACTATACTGCGACGCAGTATCGTGTGTGTCCTCGTCAAACTTTCAACCAAATTGTACAATCTTGACGTACAATTCTGTTGTACGACGCCGCAGTACCGTGACTGGACAGCTTTAGTGACGTATCTGTAAGTTTGAAGCAAAATTTCAGGATCGCAATATCCCTATTCAAAATCAAGGGGTTATGCTCACTCTCAAGGGGGTTTAAATGACGGAGATGCAAAGAGAGTAAAATCAGAAATTGACAGATTTTCGATTCTCCACATTTTCATTTTAAAGACGGGAAATCGAGGTGTTAAGTTTTCGTTGGACCAGCTTGTATGTACAATATATTAACTGCAGTTAAAGTATGGATAATTAGTTTATTTATACCTAAATAATGTTTACTTACCACTATAAGAAGAACAAAGTATATCCAATCCCAAAAACTGTGCCCGTCTTGAATATAATACATAATTTCAGTCCAACCTTCTAATGAAATGACCTGTTTACATACAAAAAAAGCACATTAGTAAAATTTGAAAAAAATTAATACAATGTGTATTTAGTAGAAATAAACAAACTACGTTTCTGGAATAAGGCGTAAAACAATCATTAAACTAAGCAATAGATTTGTTTAGATTTTTAAAATCTTTAAATATGTTATATTTAAATGAAGAAAGGAAAAACCAATGTCAATGTCACAATTTTTATTATTATAAATGTTGCAAATCTAAAGCGCTACTAGTTTCGGCCTACAATACGGCCATCATCAGGCTATAAAAGTTACAAAGCAAAAGGTTAAATATTTTCCAAGAAGATTGTAAGACTGCAGTTGATAGATGAGCTTAAGCCTCTCTCTTTTACTTTATCTGTCCTTTCAGTTTCTTTTTTCATTGTCCACAACTTCTCTCTATGTATAACTTTATCTTGGTTTTAACCATTTGTGTTATATTTTCAATGTCACACCAAACAGGATTTAAAACTTCCTCGATGTACACAGCACCAGTGAGTCTTCTCTCCAAAACCAGGAGAGGCGTCCGTGTACCACTCATAATACCACTCCAAACCATAATATTCCCACCTTCAAATTGAACACGTGGTTGGGCTATTTCTAATCGGGCTTGTCGTCCTGGGGCCCTCCAAACTAGCATTCTTCGCGAATCAGAAATCAAACCAATTCTTGATTCATCAGAGAACATCACATAATTCCAGTTAGGAAAATAGTGTAACA
Source organism: Ophraella communa (assembly GCA_035357415.1). Taxonomy (NCBI): domain Eukaryota; kingdom Metazoa; phylum Arthropoda; class Insecta; order Coleoptera; family Chrysomelidae; genus Ophraella; species Ophraella communa. The sequence continues at coordinate 27,913,371 of CM068982.1, forward strand.
TTTCTTGAGCCCATTGCAACCTTACAATTTTTTGTTGATAGGTTAGTTTGGGAACACGTAGAGGTCTTCTAATTGTTTGCCTTGAGATATTCAGTCCTTCAAGTCTAGCAATTTCTCTGGATGTGCCACTTGTAGATTCCTGTCGATTTCTTCTGTTGTACATCGACTTCTGCCACTTCTTGGACGATCCTTCACATCATTTGTGTCTTGGATTTTTTTTTAATTTTTTATACAGCACCCTGAGTAACACCATCAATATTCGCGATATCACTTTGACTAAAGCCCTGTTGTAACAAAGCAATTACTATAGACCTATTAAAATATGATATCATGTCTCTGGGCATTTTTAAACAGCCCAAATGAAATTTAAATAAGAATTAGAATAATGTGAAAGCACCCAAATCAATTAAATACAAGTCAAAATAATGCGCCTGCAGCTCGGACATTCCAAACTTACACACAGTTATGTAATCACTTCAACAGAACCACCACAATGTAAATTTTGTAAAACTCCTCTTACTGTTAAACATATAATGGTAGAATGCTCTAGATACAACACAGCAAGAAACAACATTACAGGTAGTCTAAAAGAATTACTAGGACATCAGTGTGTCAGTGATAATATTATTAAATATCTATCGGAAATCAATGTACTCAAAAATTTTATATAATATACAGCATTACATTTTGGACAATTAATTTTATAAACACCAGATTTTTTAATTGGGGTAATTTTGTTTTAACATTTAACAATTTTGTACCAATATTTTTTAGTGTTTTAAATAATATTAATGCTGATGTTGCTGAAGATATTAATTTTGAATTTGTATTGGAAATATTTCCACGAAATGTAATATTTTTATAACTTTTTATCTCTTTAGTTTGTTTAGGAAATATTAGTTGTGACATTTTCTCTGTCGTTCGTTACCTACAAAACCTGCTAACACTTCAACATACAATAGAACATTTATGTCAATTTATTAAACTTTTAAAAATACCTACATATTTTTTTTTTAAATTTTAACATGAACAACAACAGCAACCATAAAATGTATTTCTTAAAAGTTTGGATATCTGCAAAAATATAGGTACCTACTTACCAAAAATATTGCTATCCATGCTAATCCAATATTATCAAATGATATCGTATCTTGAAATGGATTCTGGTTTTTATCTGAACAAAGAGTATAGTAATAGTTCCAATTAATACAGTAGTTATCGTTATTTTTATATTCAGGATATTCCTTCTCTTCTATAGTTAAGTTACAGGTGATTAAACCATTTTTATAAGGGGGTAAATCGGAGCAAAAATGCATTCCTGAATTACTGTTTTTGCTACAGATATAATCAGTTTCTGCCGGTTTGTAGTAGTAACTTAAATCACTACAAAAAAAGTTATATAATACATATTATTTGAACATATTGTGTTACATTTATTTAGATGCACATAATATTGGCTTGTTAAAATAAAAGATGTAGTATTTACATTTTAATTTGATTTCAATTATAAATTGATAAAGTTAAACCCAATAAGGCTTATCTTGGTACCAATTTTGGCCAAAATTCCATCACTTCCTCTCCAATAGTCACATATTTGTAGCTGTTAATTATTGATTTATATGTTTAAGTTTAGATTTTAAAATAATAATAATTTAAAATAACAATTTTATAAAGATTTTTTTGGAATTGTTAGCCGTTGTATTTAATTTCCTGGATAATGTCAGATATTCTCGGAGGAAACATTAAAAAAATATTTTGCTTTGATAGATGAGCATATACCCAGGCAGGCAGGTGACGTGGTAAACACGTCAAAATCACGTCAGCAAGTACGTGGAAGTCACCAAAATTTCGACGTGAAAATCACGTGAAAAAGACGATAATATGTCACAGCGAAATGACGTGATTTTCTCACGTAAAATCACGTGATTTTTTAGCCGTTAAGTCACGTGAATTGGTTACCTACTTTCACGTTTCTTACTCTTTCTAAAAGTGGAAGGGGTAAAATAAAAGTAATAGATTATGAAAAGTGTACTTTTATTTATGTATAAAATTATTTATGTAAAAAAATTGCACAATCCCAAACAAAACTTTAAGGTAATATCAGTTTGAGTCTGCCTAATAACGCGAAAAATAACATTAAAAAGAAGCTGAAGAGAAAAAGTAAAACTTACAAATTGTTTGGGCAGCTATTAGTGACATTCAAACAAAATTGAACAATATCCCAAAATAAATAACTATTGATTTTGGTAAATCATTAGAGTCGTCTTCTACTTCTGAAGGTATTTCGGAGGTAATTTCAGCTTGCTTTATTCTTTCTTTGCTTTATCGCAATTACCTATAAAAATAAAAAGCAAAATTTAAAGTAGAAATACCTACGTGTTCAATTAAGTCGGCACCATATAAGAAACATTTTTATTTTTATGAAGAAGTTATTTTTTACAAAAAGTTCCGTTCTGTAATGGTGCCGACTTTGAACTATGTATTTATTTAAACGTACTACTATTCCTATATCTATGAAACGTACACATCATCATTGCTTAAATATAAAAACATAAAAAATATATCATAAATCAGACTTACTTTCAGAAAAATAAGTTCTGGAGATGAGATACAGCATCAAATTTTCGTTGGGAGACTGTCCTCTTTTCAGACATTTCTCAAATTTGTCCTGGTTCTTAAATGGCGGCCACCACACACTTGTTTTTCTGGGGGTCAGCCACTTCTCGTGTACTAACGATATTCCGCCTCCATCACCTTCCATAAACTCTACCCCAATATTCATTGCAAATTATTAGCAAAATTACTATATTTAATGTTCATTAACCACTTTATCACTTTCGCCGCCGGACAATAAGAAGTACCACGCCACGCCACAATGCCTTATTTCAATGACGCCGTCACTCTACAGCACTTGCGCCAACCAAAGGGATGAGCCACAAGGCGCCAAATTCAATTTTGTGTTATTAATCAGTGAGCTTCTGTCAGCCTAATCCAAGACCTTGAGCATAATGAAATTTATTTTGTAAATTTAATCATAGATGTTTTTAAAATTCGGAATGAAAGTTTTATATGTAAAATTGATATATTTATAAGTTTATTTATAAGATCGATATGAGGTAAATATTTACACGTAAATCGACGTCAAATTTTCACCCCCCGACTTTACGGCCAGTTTTTATTAATATCGTTTTAAAAATGTCTTAAAATATACAATTTTATTTCACTACATGCTCAAATATATTTATACACTCATTATACTTTTGATATGAATACATTTTGGTGAAATTTTACACCTACTCGACGTCGAATTTTGGTCATTAAGGGACGTCGACCTGAAATCACCTTAAAACACCCGAAATCGACGTGATTTCACGTCACCTGCCAACCTGGGTATTTTTTTCGATCAAAAATGAAAACAAACTTAATTAATACCAACCTTGGAAAAGTTATATGGGAAAATTGTTCTTTATTAATAACGCATCTTTGTCTAAGAATTCCTTGCCATAACTGAACTCCAATGATACCAAAAATAAAGAATACAAAAAAGCATAGTAATAATACATTTCCCAACATTGGCAAGGTATCTAGGAGTAACATTACTAATATCCGCATACCTAAAAGAATATAAAAAAAAAATGATAAACGTTTTAAAATTACAAATACTTATATAACTAGACAACTTACTTGGTATTCGATTTATTGCTCGAAGTGGTCTCAATACTCTGATTGTTCTGACAGGTGAAAAATTTATATTATTAAAGTTCGGTAAGCCATATTCAAAAGCTCCAGCTATTACAATAAATAAATCTAACCGATTCCATGAATCAGCTAAATACGATCCACGTCCGTATACTCCCATAGCAATCATTTTTATCGTCATTTCCAAAGCGAAGAAAACGAAAATAAATTCGTCAAATTTCTAAAAATGAAACAGAGGAAATGTTAGCTGTAATAATGTTGCCATCATATCTAATGGAAGTTATTGAGTTACGTAAATCAATACTATTAAGAAACTAATACAATTCTCTCGAAAGTAATTTAGGTATAAAGGCGTAAGGTTAGAATTAGTATAACTGGTCTGTTTTAACTCGAAATTACAATCATTATTGATTTTTTTATAATATATTGAAAAGGTATTTTTAAGGGTCATTTCAAAATTTATTTTAATTTAATATCTTATTGTTTATTTTCAGAGAAATGTCAAAATTTTAAGTAAATGTCAAAGTTAATTTTTATTAGGTTAGATTAAAAAAACAAAATTATGTAATGTAAACAAAACTTATATTAGGTTAAGTATAGATAAGAAATGTTAGTAAGAAAGTATGAAGTGCAAGTGAGTAGTGATGAAAAAGTTTGGTTGCCAGGAGAAAGAGGTTTGACAGTTAGTTCAGAGACAACCAAAGAGACGGTCAAGTACATGAGCATTTTTGTTCGACTGTCCAATAAAATAGTCCTGCTAGCTCTATCCTTGTTTAGTTCACAAGTTTATGAAATGTCACATCTCTGTCTTATTTTTGGAAAGTAAGCGCAGATGGCACTAGGAGCATGGAATTTTTGACACAACGGCAAACCTTAGAACGTAAAGTTTGTTTGATATTCTGTGGAAAATGTGACGTGCCAACTGCCAAAGTATTCAGTCGCTATTATTGTTTTGACGAGTTGTATTAACTGTGTTTTTTGTGGCGAATTTAGAATAAGTTCTATAATTCTAGTTCTTATTTATAAACTGTGTAACAGTGGTTTGTAGAACAATTATTTTAGACTTTTGTTTGGTGATTAGTTTGTGTGTAACGATAGTTAAAAAACGATGTGATTTTTTATGCATCCTTTTAGTCTATATCATGTCATTTCTTTGAAATAATGTTTATGTATATAAGTTTAATTTTACATCATTTATGTTTCATATAAAACCACTTTTTGTATTTTTCAATAAAGTATTTTTTTTAGTTTTGTATTTAATTTTTAATGAAAGAAATAAGAAAATAAACGAAAAAGGGTTTGCCCGCGCTTTTTTAAATTTCCTGAGAAGCGCGAGCGCCATCTTAACTCACTTTCCGGTTCTGGTGGACCAATTCATTACTGTAGAACAAAAATTTAACATGTACTTGGGCGTCTCTTGGTTGTCTCTGGTTAGTTTTTTAAAAAAGTCACGAGAAGAAGGAAATGAATTTGATTTTGTAAAAAGAAGTGATATAAGTTGAACAAGTATAATTTAAAAGAAAGGAAAGGTCGAATAGTAGAAGTTTTAATTAATAAGAAATAAAGAAGGTGCCAGTTATAGAAAAGCTGTAACAGTCATACAGTTTATGGAGAAAGATTTTTTTTGACGTTTTGGTTGGAGAGTTTAGAAGAAAAAAGTAAAAAAATTGATGCAGTTATCAATTATTCAAAGTAAATTGTTAAAAAATTAAATCAATAAATAAAAACATAAACAGAATAAAGTAACCAAATACAGGAGAAGAGGATAATAGTGTTGTAACTTTGGAAAAGGTGTCTGACTAGACCAATAAGCAGTTTGAAGAAAAGAGGCTATTGGACAATAAGACAATAAAAAAGAACACTGCGGTAGATAAGGTTAGTTTAGGTAGTTAAGATTAGATAGGATTTAGTTAGGAAAATAGATAGGATTTATTTAGGAAAATAGATAGGAATTAGTTAGGCATCATTTAATAAAGGTTTATTTGGTTAAACATTCAAAATTCAATTTAATTAAAAAAAAAAATTTTAAAATAAATTTTGTTTCAACCCTACCCTTATTAAATAAAAATAAAATAAATTCAAACATATAAAATAAAATTTGGTATTGAGATAATCATCTCAATATTTATTTAGAAAAGATCCAATAAAACTCAAAGTAAAAAACCACAGACTTTTATTCAAGTAAGGCTGTAAAGAACACAATATTGCGTTCTTTCCAGTTCCATCAACCACTTTTTAACAAAATCGATATGAAGCTTGTTTGCGTCGAAATGGTAAACATTTTGAACACTTACATTACAGAAATTAAAAATTAATTTTTATTTTTATTTTCGGTACTGTTTATTTTGGGGAATACTGTATTTCCCTGCTGATGGATGCTGTAGATACCTACAGATGCTGACGAGATTAAACCTAAATATAGCATGAAAAGCGAGATGAAAAGTCTAAGTAAGCTTAATGCTCACCCTCTATTATTGGACCCAAGGGTAACGTAGGGTTATGGTTTTATGGTTCTTTTATTGCTACTTTTAATACTTTGGTTTAGTATAAGTAGCCTCAATATTTTTTTTTGAAAACTTCCGTAAGTTCTTACTTCCTTTCTTTGTCCACAGAATATACAAATTATAATACGTCCAGTTTTATTTTTTATATTAGTAAAACCATCCTGTCTAGACCACATATTGTTTTTAAATCAGATATTTTTCCTAGAGACACTTTCATTTAAAGTAGGTACTTACCTGTAAAATCTTGCATTTATTAGTTGTACAGGGATCTTTATCCGAACAGGGTTGATACATTCCCAATGTTATACAATTAAGTAAAATTACCATCATGGACACTCTCTCGAACCATGTATATATCTAGTTAAGAATTTAAATAAATAAATAATTTCCAAATATATGTCTTACAATCTAATCTAATTAAATCAAAGTGACAATGCACTTTCTATAAAACAGTAATAAAATTTTATAAGTATGTATTGATTTCCCTTAATTAAAGACAACGCTTTTATAGTAAAAATTATTTGATATTTCTTATGATATTTAGTTAATTAAAAATTTTTGTATTGATTATTTTGTGAAGTTTTTTATAGATTATAGTCCTATAAAGATGATTATTTTTGTTAAGGAATAGTTTGAGTTAGATTTAAAGAAGTTTTTTGTTTTGTATGAGAAAATTTGATTTGGGGTTAAGTAGATAGGGTCAACAGGGGTACCTAATTGTGAATAATATTTGTAACTTCAATTTTGCTTCCGAAAAAAAAATTCAATGGTGGTTAGGTCATTAGATTTCTCTACAAATTCGGTTGAAATGTTATTAGCACGTTCGTATCCCTGCACCACTATTTCTGCAGCACTGTCGTTTATCTCTTGCACACGACATACACATTTGTAATGAAACTTTTTTCTTCGCCCTTCCAAGAAGTCGACCAAAACAGAATTCCCTGCTCATCCCATCTTGATTGATGATACACGATTTCAGGTGTTACTTCCGCAATGTATCTTAGCATAGAGCAGCTTCGTCTATTTCACATTCACTTTTTGTTTTCTTTTCATTTCTTGCTTTTTCTGCAGTTTTCAGTTTCTCCAAGACCTCCTGAGTTGTTAAAATTTCCCCATCTTTCAGGGAATAATTTGTCTTTGGGCTTGTTTAACTCGAACTTGGTCACGCTGGCCACCTTCATTGTATTCAGCAAAAAAGTTTACTATAGTATTGGGTGTCAAATAAGTTTCAGTTTCTTCATTATCCTTAACACGAGTAGAGTGTATTGGTAAGGACTTTGTCGATAGTCCTACTTCAAAAAGTTGACTGCTGCACGCAGTTACAGATGGGTGATTTTCACCAACCTCGAATACTGAGTGCTGTAAAAGTGGCCTCTGATTGGACGTTTCACTGGGATTGGAGGGCTCAGGCATGCAGTTAACGGTTTAGTTTATTTTCAGAATCTTGCACCAAGGAAGCGTTAGACATTATTGAAGTCGCCGGTTTAGTTGGAACCAAGTTAGGGTTAGGAACAAAGCCTGACTTCGGATCTGGCAAGCCTAACTGCCTCTTTGTATTTGATAAGCGCAGCTTTTTAGCGTCGATAGGAAAAATTCGCGTTCACTGAAATCCTTTTATGATATTTTGAGATTTCATTCCTTCTATCCAGACTTGTGACAGTTCGACAAATAGGGAATTAGACAATCGCGCTGATTCCCTGCATTCAATTTGTATTTTTGCAAAGTCAACCACTTCCTCTTTATAAGGCCAAATACACACTTGTCTAGACGCTGAAAACGATCTGTAAGATGACTCGGAAAATTACTAATTACCTTACTTTTTGGAAGTCCATCTTATTAAGGACAATAAAAAACTCTTCGTTTTAACAAAACTTCCAATATTTATTTAAAAATTGCTTTTTTAAAAGACTCAATGACGATGCTTAATAGCGAAACGGCTGTCATTGAGTCTTTTAAAAAAGCAATTTTTAAATAAATATTGGAAGTTTTGTTAAAACGAAGAGTTTTTTATTATCCTTACTAAATGGATATTTTTCGTCATAGCCGCTTTAATTGTCCGGGCGCTAATGTGGCTGGCATGTCCGTCAAAAAGTAAAACGATTGTTTGTTGTGGAAGATCTCTTAAAAGCCATAAAGATTGTACGTGAGACACAAATACCGACAAAAACCATTCAAAGAACTGCGGTTCCTCCATTTATCCTCTGTTGCTAGAATACGTGTAGGTGGTTCTTAGGTAAGCTTTGCCCGAAGTCCACCTGGCTTGAACGCCAACTCCTTTGAAGACGACCTAAGGCAGAAGACAGGATCCATCTGCAGATACGCAAACAGGAACTGTAGTCGAATCTTGACCCGAACTTCCAGAAATTCTGAATAAGGGTCTTTATTTTTCTCCAATTGAAGATGATTAAGATCATGTTCCTTCAATTTGCACTCAACCAGTTTTGCAAGATCCTCGTAGAAGTCAAAAATGATAAATGGATCCTTGACATTCTTTCTGCTTTCTGCATTTCTGGAGCAACTCAGGTAACTTGAATGATAATCCAGAGTGTCTTCCCATAAAGGAATAATACCAGTCGTCCCTGGTATTCTATCGAGAAATGGAGTTTTGAGATTATTGGATCTGACGTACTCATCTACAACAGTCTTAACTTCCTCTTTGCTGCAAGGACACCCCATCCTGGTTCGTGCTCGTAAACAGTTTTCGATATCATACTTAATCTCTGTGTCCTGTCAGAACTCAATTTCTCGAGTGGAGTATGTCGGCCCTTAATTCTGTTGAAAACAACAGACCTAGAAATTTTTGTAATATTGTTCAACTTACAATATCCTCTACGGCTCTAGCCACATTTTCTACCGTGTACAAAGGTGGTGGCCTCGTTTTTCATATTTTCTTGGCACTTCTAGAAAAGAAAGCTTTGTAGTAATAATTTGCTTATTTCAGCACTTTTTGATTGTTTTATGCAAATACTTTTTTTAATACTTGTTTCTTCAAATGAACGTTTACGTTTACCCCGCTGCAAGCACCAGAAATTTTCCTTGGCAACACAAGCTGTACCACTGTTGTCGGATTGTGCCTAAATTCTAGTGTTATTGAAGAATCATGGTCGTTTCCATTTACCCCAGTTGACCCTACTTAATATTATTTTAATTTTCTTGTTACCTTATCACAAAATAAAACTTCTTTAAATATAACTCAAACTATTCCTTAACAACAACGATGTGTCTACATAGCACTATAATATAATGTCTCAAAAACTTCACAAAAACAAGAAAATGAACAATACAAAAATCTTAAATGTTAGCTAACTACATTAAGGTCACAGTTGTTTGGATAATATGCTTTGACCTATATCAAGCAATGACGACAGTGACTTCATAATAATGTGGCGCATACGCTAACTATTCAATGAAATTATTTAAATTCATATAAATGAATAATTCTTGATGTTTTATTAGTTAACCAGTCTTAGAACAATAAAAAATATATTCATTATCATTAAATAATTTACCAAAGTATGAATCTTTGAATATAGATTTTAAACGATATCATTATTTTTTTCACAAAAATAGCTTTATGTAAAAGGATATGAGCTCGAAACTAAGGCCAAACACCAACTTCTAGGCCGAGTTGTTTGAGAAAGATAACGTAGCGTTACAGGAGCTATGCCGGGATATGGAATGTTTGGATTCACTGCTGTTGATTGAGAAGATGTTCCAGATTCTGATTCTGCAAAAATAATAATAATTTTATTTAGATAAAATGCTAATTAATCCAAAGTTGCAACAATCTTATTTTGCCTTTATTTTTGAAAATCGACCAAACACAGTACTGCAATATTAATTATCTTCCTATCGAAAGCTCCCATACAGGAAGTGTTAATTTGGGCTTTGCTGAATGCATCTTTAAAATGATTATTGAATTCCATAATCAATCATAATTTGGTTTTTGTTCATATCTTTGTATACCAATGTTACCAAATCTATCTCAATATATATAGCGTTCGAAATCGGTGGAAATCGGTGATATGTCAAGTTAGTTAGAACTAAAGTGGGTAGAAAATAAAATTTGTAAAGTTTACTGCTGTGTCCCTGTGTTTTTGTAATAAACTATTAGAAAGTACCCCAAGTGTGTTACAATATTAAAATCCTGTATCAGTTTACCTGAGAGAGGCAAAGGTTTCCTATGTTTAACCAGTTGTTGCATCAAAAAGAATGTATATTATGTCAAATTAATTAATCTAATTAATCATTATTTTTTTAAATAGACCTTTCAGATTTAGAACAATAAACAACTAAAAGGTTGAATTAACTTTCACTATTTATTCTATAAATACTTTAAATGACAGCCGTTTCGCTATCGGAATAGCATCGTCAGATTGACATATTGAAGTTACATTTTGTTTGTTTGTAACTAGGTACTTGATGTTGATAAGTAGTTAAGGCTAGACCAAGTAAGGAAGTAATAAGACATAACAATATTAAAGCCTAGATGTTATTAGCCCTAAGGGATTATCCTGGATGTATTTCCCTCTAAGATCAGTATAACTGTGTAATGATATAGAAAAACCAGGAAAAAACTATATCCTGCTGATCTTTACAATAACTTAATATATTTGTGTTGTAATTACGTCTTATCTATGTATAAAATGAAGACTCAATCAAAGTAAACAGTTTAATAGTGGTGAACTTCCAAGATTTATTTGTTCATTAACTACTTTATATTGTTGATCTGCTAGATGTCTTTTGATTTCAAGTTCTTCGAGGAAATCTAAATTTTGTTTTTTATCACAGGTGTGTAATATTTGAATGTCATTGGTGTGTATGAGTGAATGTGGATGTTCAAGAACATGTTTTGCATAGTTTGACTTATCTGGTTGTTGTAATCTATATGCTCTTAAATGTTCATTGAATCTTATTTCAAAATTTCTTTGTGTTTGACCTATATATACAGCATTACATTTTGGACAATTAATTTTGTTTTGTTTTTTTAATTTAGGTAATTTTGTTTTTACATTTAACAATTTTGTACCAACATTATTGTGTGATTTGAATGAAATTATTGCAGATGTTGCCGAAGATATTATTTTTGAAATTGTATTAGAAATATTTCCACAATATGTAATACTTTTATAACTTTTAATTTCTTTAGGGTGTTGAGGGAATATTAATTGTAGTGACACTTTCTGTTCTTTCTTATTGCATCAGCCGCTTGTCATGTTTAGTACATTTTAGCTAATTCTTTGATACTTATTATGTACTCAATGAAATGAATTATTATAAGAATTTTTAACTGAAAAAATATAGTAAAGTTAGGTATATTATTGCAGCAAAAATATAAGGTAGATATTTTTTTTATAAAAAAGTAATAGGTACAAAATTTTGAAATGTTGTAATTTTTGTCTTTTGCTAATTTCATGTCAAATTTATCCTATTTAGCTTAAAATAAAGCTGTTACAATATAAAATTTGAACTTATATAAGGATAAAGATTTTTAAATTTTAGTTAGTAATATAGAATAACGTGTGTCCCACAAATAAGGATAAAAATACTTTTTTTGAATGGGTTTCATTTAGCTTGCGCGTAAAAGTTAAGATAGAAATGTGAGTTAGGTATTTTATCCTATGACAACTAGTTACCGCTCTATAGCCTCTTAAAGTCGAAAAAATTTTTTTTTCAACTGTCTCTAATTCAAAAACTACTTGATTAAAGTATAACATGTGATACTAAGCTCCAAAATGCGCACCTTTGCTGAATTTAAACTACCCATCTATCTCTAACCGTTTGCGAAATCCCCATGCTGGTGGCCCTCGAAAACGGGACACCCTGTATACCTATACCCCACTACATGGCTATTTTTTTTTAAATATTGCCTTTATTATTATTTAAAAGTGCACTTAATTATTCTCCCTTCGAAATTTGATTAAACTCCAAAAGATGGTATAAAAATTTTGTTTGATAAACAATTTGGCAACTATGTACTTATTTCAGTGATTGCCTATAATCGGCAAACGCTGAAAATGGTTATTACGACGTTTTCCTAAATGATTTCAGGCATTACAGGGAATGACTAAATTACTTAGGCAAACAGCGTAATGATAGGGCCGTTACACTGTTTGCCGGCAATTCATGTATTGCCTAGGCATTTCAGGGAATGACGGATTTCAGTGTTTGACGCCGACATATATATTTCGAATGTAAATGTTCTTTGATAGCATGTTTGTCCTGTATCAACCACAATTAATCTTTCAAACTCCAACAATATCCTAAGTAATGCGCCGATACATTTTTATTGCCTATGAATCACAGATTATAAATAAGTTGGAAGCTATCAATAAATATACGAAAATAATAAAAAAGCCAATTCCACAACACCAACAGATGTTTCATTGGGGTTTAAGGGTTGTGTTTCCAATAATGTATTGAGTAGCATTGACATTGTCTGAATATTGCATGTTAGATTATATTAAAGTTATAAAATTCTCTATTCTCCCTCTACTTTATTATCTCTTTAAAGCACTCTAGCCAGATTTTACTAGAATAATGATATATTTTGAAAATTAGTCGATAAACAATTTATTAATTTAGATTAAAAGCTAAGATATATTATTCCTTTATTTTATTTCGTATTTACAATATAATATAAAATTAAAAAACATTTTCGAAAGCTTTTTATGAACCAGAAAAGAACTTATTTGATGTGGAAATTGTGTCGAATAATTTTTTTTATTTATGCAATGGTGAATAAGTTATTATCTAAATTCATTAATTATTAAATATATATCAAATAAATTATTTTGTTTTAAAGTATGCAACTTAAACTACCTACTACAAAAATTTAAAATATTTAACAAAGTTATCTCATCTTAACTTGTGTACTGGATGTTTCTCATTGGTTGAAAGAGATCTATAACAGATGTTGATAGAACTTCTGCCGCTGGAAGGATTATCGGATAGATGTTCGGTTGCTAGTTGTTAGTCCTTTTCTGGGCCCTTATTCTCATCCAGTGGATATGAATACTCCTATAGGAAAATACACCATCTTCCTATCGGACTTTCCTATAGGAGTATTTATATTCACTGGATGAGAATAAGGGCCCTGGGATACAACTGCTCTTCCCAACTGGCTGGTGGATACAGTTTAGTGATTTTGTTTGTTATTACAGTTCTTTTTTTAATTCCTTTTGAATTGTGAGTATACAGGGTGTCCCGAAAAGAATGGTCATAAATTATACCACAGATTCTTGGGTCAAAAATATGTTGATTGAACCCCACTTACCTATATACAATAGTGCACACAAAAAAGTTACAGGATGCTTAAGTTAAAAATTTAAATAATTTTTTTCAACATTACTCTAAAACGGTTTAACGTTAAGGACGGGGTATCACTGTACATCAGAATGGCACCTGCAGACCAAAAGTTTATTCTAACTTTCTCCGTTATTACAACTCAAATCGTTTTATTTTTTTCACTAAATTGCATATAAAGGTCTAACTTAGGTAAGGCTTGCATTGATTTTTTGTTAATTTATTGTTTAATATTGAAAAAGAGATGTTGAATGCGAACTATTTTAGACCTTTACATTTGTATAAATAAACAAAAATCTAAATAATTTTTTTTAAAATTAAACTAAACCTTTCCTAAGTTGAACATTTTTCTATCAAATAGCCCAATCAGAATTTTCTAAAGAGATCAGACCTAAGAAATAGTTAGAAACTAAAATCATGCTGCATTTTATTTTTATTTTTTCACTTTGGATCAAAAATGGACGTAGTTAATGACGAAATAATTGTACTTTAGTTTATAACTTTTATCATAGATGGAACTAAAATGTTGAATCTGGAACCGTTGGCGAAAATGATACCGAAAACCGTTTACACTACCACTACACCAACACACACTTTTATATGCCTGACGCGCGTTTCGATAACCAAGTTATCTTCTTCATGGAACTAGGCACTATGTATTTTTTTCTTTTTTTTATTAACGAAGTCAAAAAAAATTTTTGTATTATAAATTAATGTAACGTTTTTTAAATATTTTGCAATATTTACAAAACAATTAATCAATAAAACAAATTAGTAAAATAAAAAAAAGAATACTGATTTGCGGATATTGATTGTCAGCAGACCAGTTATATCATTGTTATATTTTGAAGAAATTTTAATTATAATATGCTCAGCGTACGGCTGGCCATCTATAGTTATATATGAGGGTAAATAAAATTATTGTTTGTGTGCCGAGCGATCGCTTACAGAACAAGTGTTTATTATTCCATTTTCCCAGCACAATTAAAAAACCATTAGACACAGAATAAACATCGTTGTAAATAAATATAAAAATTATAAAATTGTTAATAACAAAAAACTGTAAATTCAAAATTCTTGAAAAAAATACCAATTACTGGTGGCCATATAGACACTTCTTGGTCAAATTTTGGAAGAAATCTGGTCACAGGTTTCTGAGAGAAAAAAATGTTAGCGTAAATTTTGTATACGTGGTATTCTGAATTAAGTAAAAAGAAAAACTGGCATCAAAATATTTTATTTAAAAAATATACTTTTATTATTATTACATTTAAATATTTTCTGGTGGATCTTTATATTTTAATCTTTTGCCTCTCCTGTTTAAAATAACTTCCGGCCCAACGCAATCCTCATAGAATCGTCTCAACTTTTCTACCATATTGTTAAAAAAGTTTCTTTGAAATTTATATTTTCGGTAAAAAGTGGATTCATATCTCCTGTATAAATAATAAAATGGCATGTTTTTCTTCTTGTGATGCCGAGTTGTCCTTGTATCTAAAATCAATAATTTGTAATATTCTAAACAAATTAGTAAAATGAAAAGCCAGTAACAAATCTTACCTGATAATAATAATTGTGGTTTTCCTTCAAGTGAATTTCACTATTTTCAATTTTTAAGCAAGGAACCATACGCTTTTATACGGCCTCTCTCAATGATATTTTTGATGTGACTACTTTTAAAAAACATTTTACTTCAATAAGTTCATCTGAATCAATTAAACCTAAAACATAATAAGTTATTAAACTCTGACATGTATATAATAGTTACAATAATTCGTTTACCGTCAGGCGATGCACCTAAGAAACCGTATTTCAAGTCAACAAATAATCCTGAAGAGTTAACATTCGGGTAGTAATAGTGGGTAGTTTGCAGCACTTCATCAAATTTTAAAACATTAGTTTAAATCCAGCAACGTTCTAGAAAACATCATTATTCTTCATAAGTATCTAGTCTCCGAATTTTCGACGCAAGTAAATAGGTATTACAAAATTAATATATATGTAATATATTTTATTAATTTTTTGACACTTACCTAGAACTGATCTAAAAAGAATCACACACAACTATAAACTTATAAAAATAATAAACTTACCCTACCGGTGATTAGGTATATATATATAGAATTAAAAATAAAAATAAAAAATGTTTTTAATAAAAACTAAAGATAAAAGTAATAATTACTATAGAGCACCTATTGATATTACTAAATGTTGATCTACCCTCGTTCTTTCCCGAGATAAAATACAAAATATATTTTGTTGGCTGGCAAGGTCTAAAAATGAGAATTATATTACTGGTTTTTAGCCCTAAAACATGTGTTTTTAGCAGGTAAAATTTTTTCCGATGAATAGAGCAATTTAGTGAAAGGATTCTATTATTATTTCTGTTAGTTTATCCTATTACTAAGAGATGTCTGCACTTCATGGACAAAAAAATCATTGACACATTTTCGTTTCAGATTGCATGGGATACGGGCTCCTTAATGTATGAAAATTTATAGGAAATACTAGTAGAGAATACCCAATAAATTGGAAACAGTTGCATTCAATTATTTTGATTTTTTATAGATTTTCAGTGGGGAACCCCCCAACTTTTTTTAGGTGTATAATTTAACAAAATATGGACCGCCACTGGAATCAAACGTCTATTCTTAAACTTTTGTATCTCTCTGTATTTCTTTGTAAATATTTTATTATGGAAGATACAGCCACCCTTTAAAATGCTAATTTCAATCTTTATTATTAAATTACAATTTATAAAATAAAAATCTAATGTAATACACAATTTTAATTATAAAATTTACCTTTTTTGCGTGCACTATATAGGTAAGTATTTTTGACCCCAGAATCTGTGGTATAATTTATGACCACTTTTCGGGCCACCAATACACGTTACGTTTTAATACACTGTCACTATTTATACTGATCTATGGTTGACCTCCAATGATATACTGACTACAATGACCTCTTTTCAAGTCCTTTTATACATTTCTAACCTTCCAGAAGTTTCCTAGAGGTTCTAGGAATTAACCAAGTGCTAGAACACTATATGCATCTCTCTCTTGCCTATATACCACTAGACATACTCACTTAGTTGAATGTGGAATTTTCTAGAGCACATACAGTACAAATATATTTGTTTTTGTTTCTACAATTTCATTTTTATTTTGTTCAGTAAGTTTATTGTATATAATTTCTAATGCTTTCTTCAATTCAGTGTTTTCGTCATTATTATTTACATTCTTTTCATCTACTATTTGTTTGTCTTCTAGTATTCTGTCTTATTCATTTTTATTGTTTGTCTGTATTTCTACAATATCCTTTTTCCAAGTTTCCTCTACTTTTTGGAACTGCTTTTTAATGTTTGCCTTTATTTCTTTTATCATAGTTTGATTAAGTTTTTTCAATCTTCATTTATTTGTTTTTGTGTAGTTATTTCCAATTTTGTTTTTTAAACTATTATTTAATTCTTTTTTTTTGATATTCTATTATTTCTTGTAATTCTTTATTTTGACTTTTTACTTCTTCTTGTAGTTCCTTCTTTTGACTCTTAATTTGTTCTTTTAATTCTATGCTTTGTGTGGTATTCGGTAAAAAATTTCACACCATAATTTGGAAAAAAAATATTAATCCAATCTGACAAATGTCACAAAAAATAATAGTGACTAGTTTAAAAAATATTACCAACTTTAGTTACACCAAATGCTAAAAACTGGGTATTGCTTTCGTCTATATCGCCCTTTCATAATTTCACTAAAGGTTGTAGATCATAAGTTAACCTACACTGTCAAAATATTTCCAATAAAATATCGTGCCGCCACGAAAAAATTTCCGGAAATTTTTTAGTTGCCATGACAACTAGTCAAAATTAAGGCATCTGATTGGTTAAAAAGTAGAGTTGTGAAAATTTCAATAAAATACTAAAGTTATACATTACCGTCCAATTCGGAAACCGTCGAATCCCCACTATCAGAAACCTCCCATCGAGATCCAGGTTTGTATAATCTGCTGTCTGAATCTGAGCGACAGTGGATATAGCTAGCGTTGGAAAGTAGAGCACCAGAACTCGAGTAACAATGCATATTTTTCCTGTAGTTACGTGACCTAATTCGCTTTAATGGATGAAGTACTTAATTCGAGGGTTAAATAGGGCCTACAAAATAAGAAAGTTAATATAGTAATAATTTTAATCGACGTTTTAATCAACTTTATTACTAAACACATCACAAAAGTGTGGGAAATAGGAATATTTATTATGCAAAAGGAGATTATCTTTTTCTGAACTGCTTTCGATAAATAATAATCGATTTGTGTTGTTTACGTGTTTAATATGGAACAAAAAACATATATTTTTTAATTTAATATTCTTGTTGGTGCAAAAAACTGTCTTAATTAAAAATTTGTTGGGTTATCGCGAACGTCATTTGCAAGAAGAATTTGCTGTTTTTACTGAAACAAGTTTTTCCTACGACCACATGTGAAAGTGCTAGTTTGCACACTTATTTGTACTTAAGAAAGTAGCTAATATCAATACACGTATTGAAAAGTAAATATCAATACACGTATTGAAAAGTAAAAAAATATAGTTCTATGATCTGTGACATTTACGTCAAATTTATCAATAGTAAAAATACATAAATGTCAAAGCAAGGACCATTTTTTTTTAAATCTTCCTTGTGTCAAATATTGTATTGTAATTGCCAATACAAATTTTTCTGTATAAAGTAAGAATAAAGAAAAAAGTTTCTTATAGGTTTTTAAATTTTTAAAAAATAAACATATTTTTATTCAGTATTATTATTTTCATAAAAACACTTTTTAGAAAGAAGAAAAGTTTATTCTTCTTTTTTATATTGTGTTTATGTTCCGTGCATGTGTCGAATGTGGATTTTTGAAGTTATGTTTGCGTTTCTGTTCACAATAATTATCTTTGTGTCTATTATTATTACATTACTTTTCAATTAATTTCACCGACTGACCATTTTACTTTTAATTTTTATAGAGCCCACAAAAAAAATTAAAATGTCATTTAGCTAATAAAGAATTTTGATGTGAATTCCTGAGAAAGGTGGTTATTTGATTTTAATTAATTATATTTCCATGCAATATATATAAACTCGTTTAAATCCTAATTTTTAACATGACTAACAATTAAAATAAATTTTATAAATAAATTTAAAATATTTATTATAATAAGAAATATTGGGGTCGTAGGAAAAATCGTGTACACAACGCGTTGGAAAGTGTATTTCTTGCACTCGTTACGTTTCCGCACTCGCCACTACGCGGCTCGTGCTAAACTTCACTTGTGCGTAATACTTCACTTTCCACACTCGTTATGTAATATACTATTTTGGACTTCTGTATCTTTCGTAAAAAATATTCGTTGTCATTATTTAATTTTATTTAGGAAATTGTAGTGTGAGCAATTGTACCAATTTAAATTGGCCGTCTGCAAAAATATTGTTATTATTTAAAAAAAAAACTGAAAAAGTAGAAAAATTGTTTCCACCTGCACCTAGGGTAAAGAAACTTAACAGTTTCTATACCAAGCTTGACCGTCTATGAAAAAACAACTACTTCCTGGGCTATGCTATGTGCCCCAACGGATATTGAATTACATACGATTTCGTCAACTTAGTGAGTTTCATAGGGGTCGTATAGTGGGACTTCGGGAAGCTAGATTTTCTTTTCGGGAAATTGCAGTTAGAGTGCAAAGAAGTGTAGACACCGTGGCTTCGAGAAGGCCGTACGCAAAGAGCAAGGGGCTCTGGACGCCCCCGTAGAACAACAGACCGTGAAGATCGCCACCTAAGATTATTGGCCTTAGGGGACCGTTTTTCCACTACTAGGTCTATTGCAAATGAATGGTTTGCAGAACACGGAAGACCTATTGGCATGCAAAGTGTTTAACTCCGGAACACCGACGTAATCGCCTTGAATGGTGCAGAGAACGGTCACTCTGGGATCAGGAATGGAACACTATTGTCTTTAGTGATGAGTCTCGATTATGTTTAGGCATGCACGATGGTCGAGCGAGGGTTAGAAGACGACGTGGTGAAAGGAGAATTCCACGGTTTTTTGTTGAAAGGCATGTTCATCAAACTGTTGGAGTTATGGTTTGGGGTGCTATAGCTTATGATTTAAGATCACCTTTAATCTTCATCAGAGGTAACATGAACGCGCATCGTTATATCCAAGAAGTTTTAGAACTCCATCTTTTGCCCTATCTTGACACCCTGGCAAATCCAACTTTCCAACAAGATAATGCCCGATCATATGTCGCAAGAATTACAATAGACTTCTTTTAACATAATGATGTCACATTGTTACCTTGGCCACCAAAATCTCCCAACTTATCCCCAATGGACTAGTTTAGTGATTTTTTTTTATATTTGCATCTTATAAAATAGGTTTTTAGTGGTTCAACTGTACAAATAAAATTTTTATAAAATTAATCCTCTAGCCATAATCGGCTTTTGAAATTTAAATTTAATGGTTACATACGTCATAAGTGGTAAGTGCGATGTTGTCGATATGCATTAATATTAACCGAGAAACTTATCTCTCTCTCTTATTTGTTGTCATTAAAAAGAGATAAACATATCGATATTTTTGTTCTCTGATTGACACTTTATCAAATAAGGAGTAAAACACTAAACAAAATATTCTGTCATTTTCGTTAGTTTAATTTGTTGTTTGGTTGTGTTTGGTTTATGAAAGAAATTACTTCTGTACTATTTCATATTATTTATTATTTATTGATTTAGCTTTTTCTCTTTTTTCTTTTATAGTACCGTTTTGGAGCATTTGAAGTATTTATTGATTTTACACATATTACAAACACATAATTTAACTAACGCATGTTCCTGTTACCATACAATACTATAATATTGGTAGGGATTTATCTTGTAAATTTCAAGTTTTAGATTCACAATGATTATCAGATCAAATTGATTAAGTTATGCAAACGTAATAAGAAATCTGAATAAATCGCATTATTCTGATATATTGATTTTTAACATTCGAAAATCCCAGACGATATCATAAAATTATCCAATAACTTAACTGTTCCCATTTCAATACGGATACGTAGAGATGTGGATAAAGTGAAACCAAAAGAACAGATCAGTCATCAAGATCAAGACTTGTTTTGTCTTAAACAGAGGGTGGACACAATGGCATAGTGGATTGAGAATGTTTAGTAAAATTATAATATATGTCAGCTTTTTATAAAATTAAAAACACTTTATATCTGTGATTTTATTCATGTACAAACCAAAAAAGATACCAAGCTGTTTTATACTTTATTTATTTAACCCTCCCAACTTTTAATCTTCTATCTCTAACATAAACAAACTCTTTTCCTTACAAAATTAACCTATTTTAATAATTGCAATTAAAAATTATTAATCAGCGTCAGCTTTTATGATGTGAGGCAATTTAATATCATAAGTGTCTATGAGTCCTACATAACATTTTATAGGCGTCCTAATTATTTTTATTGAGCTGAAAAGTTTGTACCTCCTATGAAGCAGGAAGAGTTTACAGATTATTAAGAACATTCTTAATTTAATTTTACTATCCTGGATCTCATCTTTATTTTAGCTGCAGTTTTTTTGTCTATTCAAAAAATGGTAGTGTACAATTATGTTGCCATCGTTAATTTTTCCTTCAACATTTTCCAATCTATTTGTTGTCTGCAACAACATTAAAAACTAAAACTTTTTAACAAAACTTCCACTTTTTATTTAAAAAATAGGTTTTTTTTTAACTCAATGACAGTTGTTTCACTAAAACTACCATTGTCAGATTAACATAATGAAGTTTTATTTTTTATTGTTCTTAGTGAGATGGACTTTCACAGAGTAAGGTTTAGTACAATAAACTGTATGCATTGTTATTATTATTATTAGGGATGTTTTACTATAAATCAGTACTAGATCATGTTCTATCTATCTTTGATGGGTAAAAAATTAACAGTTCGGAAAAAATGAACTATTTTATATATTAAGAATAATGAAAAACTCTTCGTTTTACCAAAACTTCCAATATTTATTTAAAAAATTGCTTTATTAACTTTAATGACAGCCGTTTCGCTAGACTTAGCATCGTCAGATTGACATATTGAAGTTACATTTTGTTTGTAGCTAGGTACCTGATGTTTATTAGGTAGTTATAAGGCTAGACCAAGTATGGAAGTAATAAGACATAACAATATTAAAGCCTAGATGTTATGAGCCCTAAGGGATTATCCTGGATGTACTTCCCTCTAAGATCAGTATAACTGTGCAATGATATAGAAAAACCAGGAAAAAACTATATCATGCTGATCTTTACAATAACTTAATATATTTGTGTTACAATTACGTCTTATCTATGTATAAAATGAAGACTCAATCAAAGCAAACACTTTAAAAGTGGAGAACTTCCCAGATTTATTTGTTCATTAACAACTTTAAATTGTGGATCTGCTAGATGTCTTTTTATTTCAAGTTCTTCAAGGAAATCTAAATTTTGTTTTTTATTACAAGTGTGTAGTATTTGGATGTCATTGATTTGTAAGAGTGAGGTTGGATGTTCAAGTAGGTGTTTTGCATAATTTGACTTATCTGGTTGTTTTAATCTATATGCTCTTAAATGTTCGTTAAATCTTACTTCAAAATTTCCTTGTGTTTGACCTATATATACAGCATTACACTTTGGACAATTAATTTTGTAAACACCAGATTTTTTTAATTTAGGTAATTTTGTTTTTACATTTAACAATTTTGTACCAATATTATTTTGTGTTTTAAATGAACAAAATTAACTTTGATAAAGAAATTGATATCATAAAACAAATAGCTACATCTAATGGCTACCCAATTCATTTAATAAATACATTAATTAATAAGAAAGAACAGAAAGTGTCACTAAACCTAATATTTCCTAAGCAAACTAAAGAAATTAAAAGTTATAAAAATATTACATATTGTGGAACTATTTCCAATAAAATTTCAAAAATAATATCTTCGGCAACATCAGCATTAATATCATTTAAAACACAAAATAATATTGGTACAAAATTGTTAAATGTAAAAACAAAATTACCTAAATTAAAAAATCTGGTGTTTACAAAATTAATTGTCCAAAGTGTAATGCTGTATATATAGGTCAAACACAAAGAAATTTTGAAGTAAGATTTAACGAACATTTAAGAGCATATAGATTAAAACAACCAGATAAGTCAAATTATGCAAAACACCTACTTGAACATCCAACCTCACTCTTACAAATCAATGACATCCAAATACTACACACTTGTAATAAAAAACAAAATTTAGATTTCCTTGAAGAACTTGAAATAAAAAGACATCTAGCAGATCCACAATTTAAAGTTGTTAATGAACAAATAAATCTGGGAAGTTCTCCACTTTTAAAGTGTTTGCTTTGATTGAGTCTTCATTTTATACATAGATAAGACGTAATTGTAACACAAATATATTAAGTTATTGTAAAGATCAGCATGATATAGTTTTTTCCTGGTTTTTCTATATCATTGCACAGTTATACTGATCTTAGAGGGAAGTACATCCAGGATAATCCCTTAGGGCTCATAACATCTAGGCTTTAATATTGTTATGTCTTATTACTTCCATACTTGGTCTAGCCTTATAACTACCTAATAAACATCAGGTACCTAGCTACAAACAAAATGTAACTTCAATATGTCAATCTGACGATGCTAAGTCTAGCGAAACGGCTGTCATTAAAGTTAATAAAGCAATTTTTTAAATAAATATTGGAAGTTTTGGTAAAACGAAGAGTTTTTCATTATTCTTAATAAGATGGACTTCCAAAAAGTAAGGGTTAGTACAATCAATTTATTTTATATATTACTTTTTACAGAATATATTTCTAGATCCAAATTTTAATTTTAATTTAATCATGCAATAAATTAATATCAAATACAATTGATAAGTAGTAGGTATATTTTTATTATTTTGAAATAATGCTGCTACTTAATATTAATTCAATGGGTTTCTGTTCTATTTGTTGGTAAAAGATGTGCTTAGAATAAGAAAAAAAAAATTAATAGTGTTTATACTTACAAATTAAATGTTATATTCATGAATGGCCGAGAAATCATTAAGCAAACTATAAATACATTCTTCAAAGTAATCCATAAAGTAATGAACATAAACTTATACAATAAATCAAAATGTAGGTGGAATTTTCACCCTATATTGATCTCCCGACGCCGAATTTTCGAGGTTCCACTGCTAACTGTTGGGAAAATCACTGGAGAAGCAACAGCGTCCGTATCCTATGAAAACTGAGCATGCTCAGTAATCCCTTCAAGGAAATTAAAAAGTGTAATTAGTCTGTTGCATCTGTTATATCTCTCCAATTATATGTTTACATTTAAGCGTAAAACAACGATAAAATTTATCAGGAAATAACTTATATACGAATAGTATCTAAATTTTGGTATAAATCAATTTTTGGATTATTTATTTATACAGTGAACTCTTCACTATTTACGTTTAAATGTATGTGTATGTCTGATATAGATGCAAGCATAGAAGCACATAGACCAGTGCCGAAGCCTTTAAAAATGGTAAAAAATGAAAAAAAATTACAATAGAATGAAACCCATTGGAAAAGGAGGGAAATATGATCAAAATGAAAGGAAAAATAAATTACGGTCGATCCGAGTTCGGGAAGTGGGAGGGGGTGAGTTTTTAAGGGTAAAAAATGGTTTATCTCGATTTCCGGCTAAACTACACGTCCTATGCGAAAAAGTTAAATGGCAAAGTTGTAGGTAATAAAAAGATCTACAACTTTTGTATTCGCAACTTTTTCACATAACCTCAAAATTTGGGTGAAAAATTCAAAAAACCAAATTTTTGGTTTTTTATTTATATCTTTTTCAAAAATTTTTTTTTTACGAAATTTGGTGAAAACTTACCTTATTATGTCCCAAATACACTGTAATTTATTTGATTAAAAATATTTATTTTTTCGCCTTATTTTCACTTAATATCAAAAAAGCACCCTAATTTTCAATCGAAAATTCTGACGTCAAAATCAGCTTTTTTCAAAAAGTTTGGGGGCTTTTTGTTCGTTGAAATATCTACTTTCTGATGGTGTAAAAAAATATACATTACTATAGGAAATGTTCTCAGAAAATGCAAAAAATTGAAACAAACCCAAATTCGAAAAAATTTTTTTTAACAAGGACAAAATAATAAAAACTTTAATGAAAAGATTACAGTCACAAGGATTTTCCTGTAAACAAGTTGAAGAAGATGCTGATGCTGACATAATTAAGACCTCGATAGAAGTTGCCAGAGATACTAATAAAACTGTCATAGTTGTGGGTCAAGATATTGATCTTTTGGTCCTTTCTAATCAATTAAATTCAAATAATCATGACATTTATTTTCTCAAACCGGGCTCTGGAAATGGAAAGGATCTATTTTTCACGTCTAATAGTTTCAAACATGAATCCTTCAAAAATGTTGTTGCATTTCTGCATTGTTTTTCTGGTTGCGATACAACATCTGGATTTGCCGGAAAAGGAAAGAAAAGTATCGTTAACTCATTATTAGACGCGAAAAATTTATCAAATTTGGCCAATGTTTTTTATAAAAAAGATGAAAGTAAAGGAAATATTAAAAAAAATGGATTACAATTAATCAAATCTATTTATACATGTAAAAAAGAAAAAATAACACTAAATCAATTAAGGTTTCAAAAATATCAATTGGCAAAAATTAAATCATCCTTCATTTTGGCAAACCTCCCACCCACAGAAGGAGCAGCAGAACAGCATTGTTACAGAGCATATTATCAGCTTCAAACTTGGTTGGGTAACGAATTGACAGCAACAGATTGGGTCTGGAAGCAACATCAGCGTGGAATTATGCCCAAATTTACAAAAAAGGATTTAATTCCGTAAGTATTGCTCAAAACTATTTGCTGCAGCGGTGAAACTGGATGTAACAGTTTAAAATGTGGTTGCCGAAAACATGGTTTAAAATGCACAAATTTATGCACTAATTGTCAGGGTTCTGAAAGTTGCTCCAATATGGAAGAAAAAGTCTACGAGGAAGTAAATGATTCAGATGAAATTGTAGATGAAGAACCAATGCATACTGGAAATAACATTGGAGACGAAGATGATGGTCTTGAAGATTTCGACGATCAACTAGAGTTGGAAAGGTTTGTCGAATCTAACGATGAAGAAATGCCTTCAAAGATACAAAAACTAATGAATAACTGATAAGAATTTCAGATAAGGTATTTATAACAAGATTAATGTTTTTGAAAAAAAATATTATGAATAACGTAATCAGAATTAAGTATCTAAATTCAATAGTACGATTTACATGTATATTTATATTGTATGAGATTTTCTATGACATGAATGTAATTCGAATTAAATAAATAAACTTTCCAACTTAAAAAAATTGCAGCAATCATATTTTTTTGATGAAATTGTACATAATGATAAAAAAAGTTTACGAATTTGGGTTTTTTTCAATTTTTTGCATTTTCTGAGAACATTTCCTATGGTAATGTATATTTTTTTACACCACCAGAAAGAAGATATTTCAACGAGCAAAAAGCCCCCAAACTTTTTGAAAAAAGCTGATATTTTGACGTCAGAATTTTCGATTGAAAATTAGGGTGCTTTTTTGATATTAAGTGAAAATAAGGCGAAAAAATAAATATTTTTAATCAAATAAATTACAGTGTATTTGGGACATAATAAGGTAAGTTTTCACCAAATTTCGTAAAAAAAAAAATTTTTTTGAAAAAGATATAAATAAAAAACCAAAAACTTGGTTTTTTGAATTTTTCACCCAAATTTTGAGGTTATGTGAAAAAATTGCGAATACAAAAGTTGTAGATCTTTTTATTACCTACAACTTTGCCATTTAACTTTTTCGCATAGGACGTGTAGTTTAGCCGGAAATCAAGATAAACCATCTTTTACCCTTAAAAACTCACCCCCTCCCACTTCCCGAACTCGGATCGACCGTAATTTATTTTTCCTTTCATTTTGATCATATTTCCCTCCTTTTCCAATGGGTTTCATTCTATTGTAATTTTTTTGGTTTCAAAAATTATCGACCCTGGTCTAATAGCTCAATGTAAACACGTTCAAAATCTTTGTATAAAAATAATTTATTGATGATACTTACATGATCACCACACGCTTGGGATGGTCTCAGATATCCTAGCCACCCAGACGCACGTAGAACATTCCTTTAAAGTCCTCTTTCCGAAGAGAGACGAATGGGAAAAGGGGATCATCTCTTTCTCTGGGACGGACTACGTACTGTACACTGATGGCTCCAAAACTCCAGAAGGTGTTGGAGCAGGAGTGTATGGTAGCAAACCGAGGGTTGAAATCGCAGAAAACCTCGGCTCATATGCTACCATCTTTCAGGCAGAGGTTTTCGCCATTGAATTGTGTGCAAGAGAGCTGATAAATCACCCTCTTGTAAACAAAAACATACATATTGTATCAGATAGCCAGGCAGCTCTTAAGGCACTGAGCTCCAACCGGCTTAATTCAAAGTTGGTATGGAACTGTATTAAAGCCTTAGAACGTCTTGGTTCCAACAACAGGGTAACTTTGCTCTGGGCACCAGGACATAGCGGAGTGGTGGGTAATGAAAAAGCCGACACTCTTGCCAAAAAAGGAGCAGAGTCTAGATTTATAGGACCTGAACCATTCTTTGGCATTACCAAAAGTACTGCCAAAGATATTATCTCCGGCTCGATAGAGAGGAAAATCCTCATGTACTGGAATGATATCCCAGGATTAATCCATTCGAAGGCTTTCATCTCCAAACCCTCGAAAAATAAAACTAAGCAGATTCTAGAGTGGGATAGGAAAGACCTACGCATTCTTATAGGACTGCTTACGGGACACTGTCGTCTAAGATACCACCTGAAGAAAATAGGTCTGAGCCAAACTTCAGACTGCCGCTTCTGCAGTGTGGAAGACGAGACTGCAGAACACATATTATGTTCTTGCTCCGCCCTGGAAAATACTAGGCACCGCATTTTTGGTTTCCCAAAATTGGCGCCTAACGACTTTAAACAGGTCTCGCCGCAGACAACCATTGACTTCGCAAGGAGGATTGGCTTGTATGGCGATTCATAACCCTAGGGGTGAGCCACAATAGACCCAACGGTGGTCGCAGTGGAGGGGTGGATGAGCGCCCCACTCACATCGAACCTAACCTAACCTACATTTTTCGTGTTCTAATTTGGTTTATTTTAAAATGAAAACTACCTACCTATTCCAAGCAGGGTCGGACGTGGTTAATAAAAATCGCTGAAAAAATAAACTAACATAAAATCATTAAAGTTAAGAAATATCCTCAATAAATTTGTGTAATAAATGTTGCCCAAAAGTTTCTGGCAAAACAGAAGACGTTGTTTGTTGATTAATTTTTTAATTTCCATTACCTTTACCTAAACCAATTTTATTATTATTAAGGCCGTTCTCAACTTCCATAGTTGAGGACAATATCAAGCACCCTAATCTAGTCATGAATTCAAAACTTTTTGGACGATTCGGGTTGATATAGGTACAATAATGGCATTTTCTAGTTTCCATAGATGTTTTACTTCGCAGCTTAATTCTTGGTATTGAGCCTTTTTTCATTTTCTGTCATAATTAAGTTGTTTATATTCGGTATCGCTTTAAGCTTTCTGGTCTATTGTAGGCAATACTTCTATCTGTAATGTCCTATCATAATACATAATAAATCGTTGAGTTACGGTTGGAAAATTATTATTATTTTTCGGTCTCCACACAGCTCTGCTGTGGATTATTTCTTCAGTTGGGAGCAAGGAGTATACACCGTATACGATGTAATTAAAATTGCTGCTTTTTTGCAAGTCAATGTAAGTGTTGAAGACTGAGTTTTTTAAGACTTTCCTCAAGACTTCGGGGGATTAGTCCAGTTAATGATACGATGATCGGTACCACCTCCACTTCTATAGCAAGATTGGTGTACTTTGCTACCTTTTCATTATATTTTTCCAAAATATTGTTATTGTTTGAAACTGCAACATCGACTAGCAGTACTAATTTAGCTTTTTTATTCACCACCACGATATCGGGTCGTCAATTGGCTATCGGTGATAATGGACATATCGTAGTAGAGCCTAAAATCTGCATTCTCGAGCGCTGCCTGTGCTCAATCTGTATATTAAGTCAGGAATATCTATATCCTTAAGCGAGTGTTTTCATTTTCCGGGAATCAACCCCATACACGATAAAAAGATAGGAACAACTTTTAGAATTCTTTTACTTAATATCTATATTCCAGTTGTTTGGGATCGATATATCAATAAGAACGGTTTATTTATTTTGTAGGTCTATTAATGGCGCATCATAGCATCTGTCATAGTAGTTGTATCCCAGTAAATTTTAACCCTTTCGTTTTCTCTTACTGAAGGGGGCTTGTACTTATAATATGGCTCGTTGTTTTTAGGAGCAAGTTTATCTTTTTTAACTATTTCCATATAAACTAGCATCTTTATTACGATGTTCCAGGTATTTGCTTTCTGCTAAGCAAATTGACAAATGGATAGAATGTGTTCTACTGTTTCTTGGCTTCTTCCACATTTTCTACATTTATAATTATAATAAAACTTTTTATGTTCCTTTTACCAGCTACAAAAATAATCTTCCATCATTTAAAACCCTTACCATTTTTAACGGATCACTAGTTCTCGAAATACAGCAAAAAACCGAAATTAAATATCTTGGAGTATTAATCGACTCACACCTGAACTGGGACAAACACATAAATAGCGTCACTAAGATATTTATTATATAAATTCAAGTTTCTGAAAAACATTTTACCGGTTGCCTATCTGAAAATTGCATACTTTGGTCTGGTAGAAAGTCGTATACAGTACGGAATATTAGCATGGGGAGGAACTACAAAAAACCATATAAATCCACTTCAAGTTCTACAAAAAAGAATCATAAAAATTATTTATAATAGAAAATCCAGATATGATACGAATAAATTATTTTCTGAATCCCAATTGTTTGATATTAGACAGATATACACTTACAATCTTTTAATGTATACGTATAAGCATCGGACAACACTTTTAAAATTGATCAGTCACGGTTATAAAACTCGCAGCAAAGTCCAGCTTATGGTAGAAACACCTTGGTCCAAAAAGCAATTGGGCAGCGGGCATTTACTTATTTGTACGGCAAAATTTATAAATTTAAATATTCACTCACTATCGCTTATAAAAAAAATACTCAAAAATTTTATTAGACAGACTAACAGACTGGAAATTCAGAGACTGATCGACTAAGCTTTTTTTATTATTCATGTTTTAACCATTTATATAAGTGTGTATATTGTAGATCCTTATTTTGTATGATGAAACTTATTCGATATTCAATCATTTTATTTTATTTTATATTATATATTTTATTTAACATGGTTTAAGTACTATTTGTTTTTAAATGTAAAAAATAGGTTCTTACAGATTTATATCGTATTTAAACGTTACCCATGCGCAACCCCTAGTGGGTCTTCAATGGGTTGTTATATGTTTTGTTTGATGTAAATGTGGCAGTGTAATTTATGTTAAATTGTAAACCTTATTTATATATGTTATTTTACATTGAATAAAGATTATTATCCATTTGTACTTGTTTTTGTAGAATGTATTTTTGATAGTCCTGATTTTAATAACTAGGTCATCTATCTTAAAGCCTTTCGTTTCTGGAAAAAGCGTTCCTGATTTAAGCCATTGATTTGATTTTGCCTGGTCAATTGTGCCTTGTAAAAGTTTAAGTTAATGAATCGTCCATGCAGTTCTTTGGAACTGTATTGTTTTATTTTGTTTTATCTGATTTTATTTCAATTGTTTCGTAATTTTCTTCGCTTAAGTTAAAGGGTGTCTATCGTATATCTGCTTTTACTATGATTTGGTGGGGTTCACGTTAATGGCATCGGAAATTTTCTTAGTCCTTCTGTTTGTTGACTGCACGCTACGACGATTCCACTACCTCCCTTTACTCTGCATAGGGTTATTCTTTCCACGGACGCTTTTGAATGATGTTTTCTGTATTTCAAATAATTGGAATTTTCCTGAGCGCACATTAATTAAAACAATTTAAAATTTGTTCCTGAGTATCGGTCGAAATATATCTTCATTCATATTAAACTGGAATCAATGTATACTTAGTGAGTGATTTTTTTTTCTTTATATACATGATGATGGCCCATGGCCGAAACTTTTTGATTCCAGTTTGATATGAATAAATGTATATTTTGACCGATACCCAGGAACAAATTTTAAATTGTTTTAATGTTCTGTATTTCGTGAGCTCTGTTCTAATTTTTCTGTTTATTGATCCAATTCTGTTTGTGTCCATTTAACTATACCAAAGGAGTATTGACGAGCAGGAATGTATTTAGAGCTGTACATTAACATGGAATTTTCAGAGTTTTTAAAGTCGAGTGTAAAATTCCTTTGTTTACAAAGTTTTTATATGCTTGTCTTTAATTTTACTGGTCTGAAGGATTCCCAGATACTTATATGGTTTATAAGTCATGGCTTCAATAAATTTTTCTGGTTCTAGCTCGATGGCCGCTCCTTCTTTGAGCTTTCCCTTCCAAAGGATATTCCAATATAATATCAGTACTCCATTGATAAAGTACGGTATCCGCCAAAATAAACAGTACCGCACAGAGAGTGCTGTGGAGTTGTTTATGTAATATGGATTTGTCATATTTGACTTAATTGTGTAACAATAGCTTTGTTCGGGTTTACTTGATTACTGTTTTCAAACTGTCAGGATTCTGCGCACTAGAAAATCCTGTGTTCGGGTTTTTCTTGTACGGTTTTCGAACCGTTCTATGATTTTAGTTTGGTGTTCGGGTTTTATTTCTGACTGTTTTCGGACGATTTGAAAACTGTCAAATTAGTCCAAGGTTAAAAGTAAGAATTTTTCGTGGACTAATTGACGCATGCGCTTGGTTATTTCTCAGTCATTGTTATTTGTAGTGTGCATTTTAAATTCGAATTATTCTTGGTATTTGAATTTATTGAGTAGGTATATTATTATGGATTTATTGGCAGAATTTTCGTCAGATTCATCTTTTTCATCAAGTGATGATGGATTGGAGATGGTAGCAAATATTTTTTTACCCGAATTATTACAGAAAAAAGTAAAAAATGAGAATCATGCCGAAGAAACAGTACCCCTATACAGGGTGTTTCTTAAGTAATCTAAAATATTATATGGGGCGCTTCGTTACTCAATTTTAAGACGAAAAGTTCATATAAACATGTGTGATAGGTGTTGTCGTTTATGAGATACAGGGTGTTGTACGTGAAATTAATTTTTCTTGGTGACGCTACTGATTTATATTTTTTTATTATTTTATTACAAGCAACATGTGTTAAACATAAAGAAAAAATAATACATTTCAGAGCAAATGTTCAAAATGTCCACCTCCAGCTAAAATGCAAGAATCCGCTCGATGTCTAATGGATTGTCGAATACGTTCGAAGATACCAGGATTGTTAGGTACGAATAACATTACAGCCGTCTATGATACGATTTTGAAGATCTTGTACGTTTAATATCAGTGTTGTGTAAACAAGCGATTTCAAATATCCCCACACACAAAAATCCAGAGGATTGTGTCCAGGTGATCTAGGGGGCCACGGGTGTGGAGATCCTCGTCCGATCCAATGGCCTGGAAAAACATTATTTAAAAACTCGCGTACAATCACTGAAAAATGTGGAGGAGCTCCGTCATGCATGAACCACATGCGCCTTCTAATAATAATAGGTACATCTTCCAAAAGAAGTGGAAGTTCATTTTCTAGAAAATGTTGGTATGTCTCACCGGTTAACCGTACAGGAAGGAAAAATGGTCCAATTAAATAATCATCGATGATGCCAAGCCAAACATTGACCGAAAATGTTTGTTGAAATCGTTTTACACTTATGGTATGTGGATTTACATCTGCCCATATGTGGTCATTATGAAAATTCATAATCCCATGTCTAGAAAAAGTTGGCTTCATCCGTAAATAGAATATTGGCCACAAAATTCGGATTGTTCGCGATTTCACGTAAAATCCATTGACAATACTGTATGCGTAATGGATAGTCAGTAGGTAACAAATGTTGAACACGTTGAACGTGATATGGATACAATAAATTATCTTTTAGAATATTCCAAACAGTTTTGTTACTAACATTTACTTCATCTGCAACTTTTCTTGTACTCGTTTCTGGATGTTGGTCAATAATTTGAAGAATCTGGTTTTCCAATTGGGGATTTCTCACAGTTCTGGGTCGTTCAATAATATTCTTCGATTTAGCAAAAGTTCCAGTTTCTTGTAAACGAATATGTAACTTAGTAAACGTATCTGAACATGGTAAACGATTATTTGGATAATGCTGGGCATACGTACGTCTAGCTTCTAAGGCATTACCATTCGCTAATCCGTACAAAAAATGCATATTAGCCATTTCAACATTAGTAAACACTGGCATAGTTATTAACTAAACACAGAGTCAATCAAATAAAAATGTACGATTTTTGCGTTGGTTTTCAAATTTGACACTTGTCAACATTATTTCAAAGGCCACTTAGAATAAGCATGTTTTTGCGTATTACTTCTAAAAACCAGTAGCATTAATTTCACGTACAATCAGAACTGACTTATTACAATAAATTCAACACCCTGTATCTCATAAACGACAACACCTATCACACATGTTTATATGAACTTTTCGTCTTAAAATTGAGTAACGAAGCGCCCCATATAATATTTTAGATTACTTAAGAAACACCCTGTATAGTGATGAACAGTTTATCCAACTTTTTAGGTTTGTGGACAAACCTAATTTACTTTTTGTATCAGATATTAAAAAATAAGGCGTTCGGGTTTTTTCATTTGTTGATAGTTTTCAAACCGTACATAAATAGTCCTAGGATTTAGTCTACTGCACATCCAGTTGTGCGCAGTCAGCAAATCGTTCTCAAACCGTCCGAAAAACGAAACCCGAATAAAGCTAATATTAGTCCCAAAAAGGCTTATCTATGATGATATACACCATCTTTGCTTGGTCTTCATTCAGCGCTTGCAGGCAATGTCAGTCCCTTTTTTTTTCAAACGTCCCCATTGAGTATTCTGTGGTTCTGTAAGATGTGATATACACTTCTGTGATAGATATACACCTTTATTTCTGTTCTGTGATCTGTGGTACACAGTACACACTACACAGCAAACAAAAACAATAATGGAGGTTATTAAATCTATTTAATGTTATTTAATTTTGTACATCCATATTTATAAAATGATTAACATAATTGAGGATTAACATAAACCATATCTGGATTAGTGATAAATCTCTAATCGAAAGTGCTATAATATGGAAAATTCAACTTTTAATTCTGGTAAATAATAATGTTTGTATGTACTACTAAACAAAACTTTTCAAAAAATTTGTTTCAGATGCATACTTTTTAATACAAAAGTTTTTGTCAACTGGTTTATTACAAAAAACATTAAAGGTTGGTAACTTATAATAAGTTTAGGAAACTTTTTCAATATCTTTATATTTTTGTAGGTATTCAATGAAGAACTTGAAGAAAGAAAGGTATGTAGCTAAAATCATTATTTGATATATTTGTTTTCTTTGAGTGAGACATGTTTCATTAACAAAGTTATCTTCTTTGGAGTCAAAAGTGTAGTTCTGTTAATAGTGCAGTTTAAGTCAACCCCTTTAAGCATATGTTTATTATATTTATTTATTGAAATAAAGCCTTCATTGAGTTGCTCTGAAATGGAACTTCTTTTATTTTTTACATTTTATAAAATAACTAAACCTAATTATAATAAATAGTATATTACATACCTAGTGGGAAAGTACTCTAATTCAGCTGAGCGGCAAGGTAAACTACAGATGCAAGGCTAGAATGAGTTCCCATGAGGTTTGTATACTATTTTACTCATAATTGGTTAGTAGTTCATGGATTTCTAATACAATCTATCAATAATAATTTTGTTTCAAATGAAGATGAATTATTTTAAGTAACCTATGAGATCATTGCTAGGTAACAAAACAGTTAGTTGCATCTGACATTTGGGCAATACACACGCCATTAATTGTACATAAAATCAAATTTTGTTTATTTTACAAAAATGTCTGATAGTGAATTTGAATGTATGCCACCAGAACTGTGGGTAGCTGCAGAGAGAGAGCTACTGAAGGAATAATTCCTGAAAAAAGCAGAAGGTAGTAGGAATAAATGTTAAGTGGATTCTATTTTTCTAAACCATCTTTTAGTCAAAAATGACATTGAAATTTGCAGGTAAGAAAAGTGACAGATGCTAGCTGGGAAAGTAAAGTAAGTAATAAGTCACTTCCTGATTACTTCAAAGGTTAGAAATCCATAAATTACTAACCGATTGTGAGTAAAAGTATTTGTTACCTGAAAAGAGAATTTTAAAGCTATAAGTTCACCTTTCAATAAATTCTTTTAATGTTAGTGCATATAACTCCTTTTATAAAATATAGATTACCCCTAGAACACATTCAAGTCTCCATTTTCTTAATTTTCATACTATCAATCTTTCTTTCCCACACCTGAACCACAACTTTTGTTCTGATTTGTTTATTCCACACAGTTCTGATGGAATAAATTTAGTTGTATTAAATATATTGTATTCTGATATTTTATGTACTGTATTTTGTAAATACTCAGATTTTTTAAATTCATTCAGCAATTCCAAACATTTACTACTATATTATAAGTAATTGAGACCTTGGAATAGGTGTCAAGGGGTATGAAATTTAAAAAAAATGTCAAAATCATATAGAAGGCAGCTATCAGGATGAGAACTGTCAACATTTTAGTTATGAAAGTTTTGTTGCAAAAAGTTTAATTTTGTAAAATAATAGAATTCAAAAACTAGGCAAGTAATTTCATTATTGGCAATGCTCAAAACACTATATGGTACTTTAGCAGAATGGGTTTTTCAGAGGAAAAACAACAACCCAGTAACCTACTAGAACTACTGGTTATTATAAAGTATACACTAGCTCAACATTTATTTCCTGGAGATTATTTATTTTAATAAAATGCCAAAAAGTTCAAGATTTTACAAAAAATATTAATTGCTGTGAGTGTTACTGTAACATTTCACCACAATTAATTGTTCCAGCACTGCACACTAATGAATCTTGGTTTCAACAAGGTGGTGCACCTGCTCACAATATTCTAGTAGTGTTTGATGAAATATTTAGCGATATATGGATAGCTAATAGAGGTCTGTTTCTCTGGCCACCAAGAAGCCCACAATTGTCGCCATTATATTTTGTATCTGGTTTTTTCCAATGAGTTTTTACTTGCGCCTATAGTTCTATTGGTAAATCTGATCATTCTGTAATAACTTAAAAATAAGTATGTTGAAAAGAAACATAACTAACGCGTCGTTCGGCCATCTGCAATCGCGTGCGGAAAAGTAACTTATCAACGAGTGATGTGCACGATTTTTTGTACGATCCCGATATGTTTTATAATTATGAATCTTTTAGCTTTATTTATAAAATGTATGTTAATTGTTATTGTTTTTTTGTTTTTGAAATATAATTAGTTAAAATCAAATAACCCGCTTTCTCGAGAATTAACATGAGAATTCCAGCTAAATATCGTTTTAATTTTTTTCGTGGGCTCCATGAAAATTAAAAGTAAAATGGTTATTGGAACAGTTGGTGAAATTAACTGGAACTCATATAATTTTATAAAAGTATTCATTTGTCATTTATTTTACCAAAGGTTAATATTGTTTGATCAAATTGAACAAATCAAAGTGATTTATTCACAAAACTACTATTTTAGTAGTTTTTTTTTTGTTTTCTAATTGTTGAAACTGCTCTGTATTACCTAATTATATTTGTATTCTCTTTGTTTTTCTCTTGTCGCCAAATTGTTGTGATTTTGCTATAAATGTATTTTAAATATGCTAATGTAATACATAACTATCTTCATACTTTTTTTATATTATGAATGTCATCTTGACAATCCCTAAGTAAATACCCATACAAAACAAATAAAAACGTTCAACATAGTCCAAGACTCTAGAATGAACTTTTTTTGTTCTTATATCAATGTAACAGTTCCTACAGCTTTTTACATTCAATAATAATTTCTAATGTATTTAAAATTGCATTTGTTGATCTAAAAGGAATCTAACAATGTTGCAATTAATATAAAAATGTTTTCAGATTTTACCAGCTAGAATAGATTGGCAAGGAAATAAACATGATCGCACAGTTGAAGATATGGTTGGACAATTTCCTAATATTCGGCCTGATTACTTATTACATCTTTGTCACCTGGCCATGCAATCTTTCCACCAAGAGGAATCTTTAAATAAAAATAATTCATTTCTGAGTTTTAGACCAAATTTTTATCAAAAAAATGGTGCATTGACCAATTTTAGACAATTATACAATTATATAACTAGAATACACTCAGTTCCAATTCATAATATTAACATTTCTTTTAACTTAGGTAAGTTGACTAAATGTATATTATTTCATCATCATAATAATTATTAATTGTTTAGATAATTTAGATTATACAATAAACAGCAGTTCATTTATTTATTCCACTTAATTATCTTAAAAAGTAATTTT
This sequence comes from Ophraella communa, assembly GCA_035357415.1. Taxonomy (NCBI): domain Eukaryota; kingdom Metazoa; phylum Arthropoda; class Insecta; order Coleoptera; family Chrysomelidae; genus Ophraella; species Ophraella communa. Next base: position 27,950,601 of record CM068982.1, read on the forward strand.
TACGTGATATTATGTCCCGTCAAATTGATATTAAAATATTCTCGAAATTTAGACCCGACAAAAATAGCCAACGTTTGGGTATATTACCTTTGACTATTACTAGATCATCAGTATAGTCTAGGCAGTATGTGTTTGACTACTAGAGTAGCCTAGTTCAGGAAGGGTATTATTATATTTTTCTCTAGACAGGCCTTTATCCATGAACAGAGGCTTTATGGCGTTTCTCTAGTGCTTGAACGCACACTCTTTATAAACGATTACAACTATTGCACTTTCCTTTCCCTCCAAGTTCTTTTATTCTGTCTTCCGGTGTATCTTGGTTATCTGGTTCTGGACCTTCTGTTATGCTTCTCCATAATTTATGGTATGTATTGGCATTGCAACCTATGACTAGATGGCCGTCACTACAGTCAGTAGACCTATAACAGTGTAACAGATATAGAATAGAATGCATGAGCCTTCCTTGATTCTGAGAGTAGCTCTCCCAGGGTCTGATGGTAGGGATGGTATCCCAATCCGCACTGTTTTGGTCCAACCCGGTTTGCCGGGTTCTTCTTTTACAAACTTAATACGGCATTTCATTTCTTTAATCTCTTGCATTATTCCCTTCTTACAATGTAGTACTGTTATTTTTAGACTTGATTATCTAACAAGTCATTGTGGTATATTAAAAGATTCATCAAAATTTAACCAACTTTCTGATTAGAATCACAGAGCCGAACTGGACGAAAGTGCCTCCCAGGAAGCGTTTGCTATGACATAACCCTGTTGCCCTGTTACCTTACACCTTCGCGAGTCCGTGATAATAAGCTTCGCAAAGACTCTGGGGGTTTTTTTAATTCCCCGCATCTTACTACCTCCGTAACTAACCATGGTAGAGTATTTACTTGAATAATTGTTCTTAAGCTAACATAATTTTTTTAATGGTATTAAGCTATAACATATTTATAAACAGTAAGGGTTAGTACAATAAATTTAATATTTATAAATGTTTTCTTACAGTTAATTCTTTGCGAGGTAGAGAAATATCAGGACCTTTAACAAGACCTAGAACAGTTAGCCCAAAACTATTCCATTCTATTCAAATTCAGCGAACAACTATTGGACACCTTTCAGCTGTATTTTGTTTACTTTTTGACCACTCAGGGAAATATATTATAACGGTAATTTTAATGTATTTTACAATTAAATAACAATGGGAATGAAAATATCACAATTATATTATGCAAAATTTTTTTAACTTTGTTAATTACTTTATTTGTGATATCTGGTATTAATAGATTTACAAAAAAAGTTATTTACAAAAATAAGAGGTAAATATGAGCTTCAGATTTTAATACTATTTACAAATATACAGGGTCTTCCATCACGGTGTACTGCATCAAAGATATGATTTCTATCTCTGTATATATTATTATTAAAAAAATGATCCAATTATTTCCATTCATACATAGTATAGATAAATATATTTTAGGGTGCAGATGATTTGTTAATAAAACTGTGGTCAGCAAAGACTGGTCGACTAATATTCGTGTTCAGAGGAGCATCTGCTGAAATAACCGATATTGCTGTCAATTCCGAAAATACCCTTTTAGCTGCTGGTTCTATAGATAGGATTTTAAGAGTATGGAATTTGCAGAATGGGGCACCAGTTGCAGTTTTACCTGGTCATAATGGTATGATAACATCAATTAGTTTCTGCCCTACTCCATGTTGGGATATAAGATACTTAATAAGTACTAGCACTGATGGTTCTATCGCTTTTTGGCCATATACTTACGAATCCAGCATAAAAGTAGAATTCAGGTAAGACTAATATTTTAGCATACAAATTTGATTTCTTTTTATTACAAACGACTTTAATATATAAGAAAATTTTGTAAAATCAAATGTAATGCATAACAATTAACTTAAATGCTTAAATGCTTTAACTAACTTTCACATAATATTTGTCTGTTAGTAAAATGTCACATTCAATCGATTGAAGCGTTGTTTTTATAAAGGCTGGTTTTAAAATTTGTTGAAAAAAAATTTCTCCTAGATGGACATGACATGGACTTTTTCAAATATTTTTTTTTATTTACAAATAAGGCCACTTTACTCTTGACTCAAAGTTAAATTTTCTAATGCATTTCGTATATTCGCCATATTTTTTGGTGCATTTTTAGTTTTAGGGGATGTATGTATAAATTAGGAGTGATAAGGATCTATTGTGTCCCCCCTTACTTGCCATGTTCTGTTGTTTTCTCAGGTTTATAGCAGCTCTTCGAGATAGATTCCCCTCTTCTATTTCATGTGCTCCTAGGTATCTAGCCCTAGAATTCTGCAAGGCAGGGCATTCTGAGAGTATGTGTATTGAGGTTTCATCCTCTTCCCCACAGAATCTGCACCTTGCTTCTTCTGCTAACCCTAGTTTCTTCATGTGGCTTCTTAACCTGCAATGCTCGGTTAATATTCCCGTTAGAATTCGGAGCCTTTTTTTACTGAGGTTGAGGCAGCTAAGAGATCTCTTCTGGTCATAGTTCCCCAGTAGTATCTTAGATTGCCTCAGTCTTTCTAGCTGATTCCAGTACTTGGATTTTTCCTTCTCCATTTCTTCCCTTAGTTTTCCTAAGATTACTCTACTGCTGATCCCACAAGATGGTTCTGGTCCCAAATGTGGGGTTTCAGCTCCTTTTTGTGCTAGCTTATCTGCTGTTTCGTTCCCCTCTATTCCTATGTGTCCCGGGACCCATAGGAGGGTGACAGTGTTCTTCTGGCCTAGTTCATTTAGTTGGCCTAGGCATTCCCAAACCATCTTTGAACTGATTATATTTGAGCTCAGCGCTTTGATGGCTGCTTGACTATCCGACATGATCACAATCTCTTGTCTGCGGTAGTTTCTTCCAATATTGAATTCCACACATCTTTCGATGGCACGGACTTCTGCTTGCAAGATGCTCGGATATGTGCCCAAGCTTTCTGAGTATTTGGCTCTCGGTCCAAAAACTCCTATCCCAGTTCCCTCGTCTAGCTTGGAACCGTCCGTATACCACTTTATGGCATTCTGGTTTAAATTCTGTATGGTGTCTTCATCCCATTCAGATTTATTACTCAACTTTGCGATGAATTTTCTCACAAAGTTAAATTTCTTTGGCATATCATCTTGGGGCATTTCCCAAGTTTGATCAAATTGAAGTGATCGAGGTTTTTCCCTGATAATTCCTTCTTTGATCATTCTGTATATTGTTTTCTTCCTTACACTTTCTAGCAGAATGTGCAGTGGGGTTAAGTTTAAAATCACCTCCATTGCAGCAGTGGGGCAAGTTCCCATTGCTCCAGTGATACATGAACAGGCTAGTCTCTGAATCTTCCAGAGGTTTTTCCTCGTCGTACTCAGATTAACCCTTACGCCCCAAGCCACTGCCCCATATGTGATTAATGGTCTCACTGTGTACATCCATTGCAGGATACGTGGGTTACATCCCCAGTTCTTTCCTGCAATGTTCCTGCACACCATGAGGGCCTTGGTTGCTTTGTGTATTACTTCGTCTTCGTGTTTATTCCAGAGTAACCTGCTATTTAGGATTAGCCCTAGATATTTTACCTCTGTTTTCCACTCGACGATGTTCTCCCCTATTTTTATGATTTTAAGATTAGGTTCATTTTTCCTTGTAAAGGCTACTATTGTGGTTTTGGTGGGGTTGATGCGAGTCCCACCGAGTCACACCATTGTTCCGCAATGTTCAGTCCTCTTTGAACAATATTACAGAGGACATTTTCATACTTCCCTTTTGCAGGGATAACCATGTCGTCGGAATACCCTTGACATGGTATGCCTTCCCTAGTCAATTGACAGAGCAGACTGTCCACAGTGAGACTCCACATAAGCGGGGATGCAACTCCCCCTGTGGACAGCCTCTGGTCATATTAATGAAGATAGTGTCTTGTCCTGCCTCCATTTCTGCGATTCTTGTAGATAGCAGTTGCGACATCCAAATGGAAGTCGTTCTATCTACTCCTTTCTCAATCAGTGCTCTTTTGACTGCCTCATGTGGCGTATTGTCAAAGGCCCCTTCTATGTCTAGAAAGGCACATACCACGGTCTCTTTTTTATTCAGAGCGTCTTGGATTTCGTCAGTCAATTGTGTTTTTGTGTGTTTTAGGGGATGCACAAACTTTTATGAAGAATAATTTTTTTTATCGAAAAAACCTTAATACACTGATGATGACACTGTATATATGTTAAATGATTCAATAGGATTTATGTAGTTAAAAGTATTAGCTAGGAATTATTAATATATCATCAAATTTAGTATTAAAACTCTTATTATTGTTTTGGTTTCTACTAAAATATTTTCACTATATAGGAACAATCCCATTATGTATCAAGAGAAGATTCGTCCGGGTCAAGCTCAAATGATATGTTCGTCATTTAGTCCTGGTGGTACATTTTTAGCTACAGGCTCTGCAGACCATCATGTTAGGGTGTATTACATGAAAGGAGATGAAGGCCCACATAGAATTTTAGAAATGGAAGCTCACAGCGATAGAGTTGACTCAATCCAGTGGGCACATCGTGGATTGCAGTTTCTTTCTGGCAGTAAAGATGGAATGGCGATTATATGGTGGTTTGAAAAACAGCAATGGAAAAATTCACATTTGGACATGACCACGAAGCTAGCAAAGTAAGTTTTCTTAAAAGTAAACTTACTTAAAGTAAGTTTTGTGATATTATTTCAGTTCAAATAATGTACCCGAAGTTGATTCAAAGAAATTAAAAGTAACAATGGTTTGTTGGAACAAGTCAGATTTGTGGATAGTAACTGCCGTCAGTGATCATACTTTAAAAATATGGACTGCTCGCAATGGCCAATTGGTAAAAATTCTTACAGGACACACTGACGAAGTTTATGTATTAGAAGCTCATCCTCAAGACGATAATGTTATGCTTTCTGCTGGACATGATGGTCAATTATTTATTTGGAATATATTGAAGGGAGAAATAGTATTTAAATTCTTGAATAACATAGACGGACAAGGGTTTGGTGCTATTTATGACGTCAAGTGGAGCCCTGATGGTTCTGTAATTGCAGGATCAGACTCGCATGGCCATATCTTAATATTTGGATTTGGAAATGGTAGTCCTTTTTTCCGTCAAGTAAGTCTCTCTTCTTAACCTTTTACAAGAATCTTTTTTATTTATTTTTTCGACCATATCTTTGAATGTACTATTAATGTTTCTGAGGTACAATATTAAAACTGTCATATATTCTCCAAGCGGGTAATTAGGGATTTACTAGAACGCAGCAGATTAATATACAGGAGGATAGATGCGCCTTTGACAATTATCAATAGCTAATTTTATTCCAATGCCAGTTAAAAAACTAGTTAGAATTAAAATTTTGTTCTTTTAAAAATTCAAATTTGAAAAATTATAAAATTATACTCAAATTGGAAGTGTATGCTGTTCTTACTGTCATGTTAAAATGTTAATACAATATTGAGTAACCTGTGATTTTTCTATTCAATGAATTATATTAATTAAATGTACATATTTAAACAAATATGCAACAGAAAATTTGTAATTTTTCCTATGATTATAAAGAAAGGGTGAATAAAACGACAATATATAATATGTAAAATGTAAAAAAGTATATTACTAATGTTTAAATAAAACTAATTTTAAATATTTGTATCTAATTCTTCAATTGCATTTAAGGTTTTTAAAACATTTGCCAGGAAAATTATTTGATTTAAGAGTATATCATAGCTACGAGTAGTAGTATTATTAAATTGAAATAAAAAATAAGCTCTTTTTTCTCGAAAGATAACAATACAAGAAATAATTTCTATAAGGTGCAGTCAAGATGGTTTTAAGTATCGACGAAGTCGGTCGCCATCACGTTTTCTATTGGAATGTAATTCAATGCCCGTTGGGGCATATAGCCCAGGAAGTAGTTGTTTTTTCATAGAAAACGGTCAAGCTTGGTATAGAAAGTATTAAGTTTCTTTACCCTGGGTGCAGGTGGAAACAATTTTCTACTTTTTCAGTTCTCTTTTTTCTAGTTTTATTGCTTGATTTGTATAGTTTTTTAGATGAAAATGTGCTGTTAGTTTTGTGCGTTTATAATATCTTCTTAAGCATTGTCCCTTTCATTCATCATTTGCCTTAGAGGAAATGTTAGCCCTGAGCTTTTTTCTTCGTGAAGTTACCAAAGGTGCGTGTCTATCAAATAAATTAAGCAAAGCAAATTTTTGTCAGATTAGGCTAATCCCTCTAGATATTCTTCAGATTATGAGATAGTACGTCTAGGACATTAAGATGAACCATATGTATCTGGCAACAATGTATTCTTGTTGACCCTAAATCTATTAAAATTTTAGTTTAAGTATTAAGTACAGCGCTATCTGTGTAATACTCTAAAAAGTATAGACTTAGATGGCATCACCTCACAGAAACCAAATTCATTCAAATTGCAATAACTGTTTAATTGATTTTTTCAGCTTATCTATTAAAAAATTTCGTTAATTTTTTGTAGTGAATGTATTTAATTATAACTACTAAATGTATATCCCATAAAGTTATATTCAAATTTATGATATAAGTATACTTTTCTGGAATAATAAATATATATATTGCAATTGCATGACTTCTGCAAGTTCAAAAATTTTTTAAAAATTCACTTATGTTTCTGAACCAAAACTAATTTATTTTATAAAAAAATTGCGACTTTTTATGTTCTGGTTTCTTTGCTTTATACTTGCAAAAAAAATAGATTGTCCGATTTTTCTTGAAAACAAAACATACAACCTAAATGAAATTTTGGTAAAATAATACCTAAGGCTGAATACGTCTTCTCAAATTTTTTGAACTTGTAGATACTTTTTCCGGAGGTCCATATAAACCTTAATCTGACACGAAATCGTCAGATTATTGCATGAGAGCTCTATTTTAGGACCCCCCTAAGAAAATCTGCCGCGCTCGATCAAATTTTTATTTTTTTGATTTTCAACCCTTACCTACGCCCACTCTCATCATGCAAACGATCATATTAACAAAAATGCAATATTAAAAACACGTAGGACTTTTATGATGCCCATGCAACAATTGAAGCTTTGCAACCCGGTGGGGTTGCAGGAATCGTTCGATGGATTTTAAAAGTATATGCCAAGGAGAAAGGATCACTTAACTGATGTCTAGAATCTGTAACCGTATGAAGGCATAATACAAAATTAATATTCTATTGTAATAAATATTTTTTAAATCTAAGAAATTATAGTTATTTGCATTATTACTATTATTTTCAGCTACCAATGGAACTATTTTTTCATACAGATTATCGGCCTTTGGTGCGAGATACTAATCATCACGTATTAGATGAACAAACTCAAATTCCACCACATTTGATGCCTCCTCCTTTTTTGGTCGATATAGATGGTAATCCCTATCCTCCAATGCTACAAAGATTAGTACCTGGTAGAGAATTGTGTAATGTAGACCAACTGGTTCCCAATATCGTTATTGGAAACGAAGGTAATTATTATTATTTTTTTTTGTTTAGAAAAAAGTCACATCCAGCAAAAGGTTGTTAGCGATAATAGGCACTTAACAAACAATAAAACAGCTATAGTAAGAGTAAAATGGCTGATAAACAATGTTACAGTTCATACAAAATATCAGCTTCTTTTAAAAATTTTATTAAATTATGGAATGTAATGCAATGTCCATTGGGGCGTATAGCCCAGGAAGTAGTTGTTTTTTCATATAAAACGGTCAAGCTTGGTATAGAAACTGTTAAGTTTCTTTACCCTGGGTGCAGGTGGAAACAATTTTCTACTTTTTATGGGCTCCAAATTAATTTCTTTTGTTTAAAAACCTACTTTATACGATATTTAAAAAAAAACTATTTAATGCAAGAAAGAATTCTTCTACTGGTAAAAAAATTATACAAAACAGTTTAATAATAATTTTACTATTGCTATGTGTGTCCCGAATATTTAGTAATATTTAACTGAAAATGTAAGAATGTGAGAAAATGTTTTACATTTCAACAATTTTCACTGTTTCTCTTTCCGAAAAATGCACAACCGCCACTCGCCATTTTTAAGAAATAAAAAAAATATTATTGTGGTGCTGTGGCTAAACTCACAGAATACCATCACGAAAAGGATTGCTATAAAATGTCAAAAAATTGCTATAATGTCTTAGAGGCCATTCGTTGTTTATTCAACCAATGGTTTGTACTATCGGCTTCAGAATAGCATATACATTTTCAAACTCAAATCGCTTACATTGAATAGAGGGCCTATTTATTGTGTATAACCAATCACGGTTTAAATAATAATAAATTTGAAATCAGTTAAACAGTTGCCCACGCCCACATCTTTAATGTTTGCAGCATAAGGTATTTTATTGATAAATTGCCTGTGTATTATACAGTACGGTTTTATTTATTTTTTATTGCAACCTCTCTACTGATTCCTTTTTTACTTCACTTAGTTTGGAACCTTCGATAATAAATGTTTGTTTGGGATTAAAATCCCCTTTAAAAACATTTTTTTCTTTCTTTTAGGTAGGTTGTTAGAAGTGATAAATAACATTCCATAAAATGAAAGATAAAATATAAAAATATTTATTTTTGAATCTCCAACAGTTTCTAATCAATTTTGATGTTACTAATTTTAATTGTTTTTATGTTGAATTTAATATTCTAAAAGAATTTTTGTTAACGTTTTTCTGTTACGTTCGGATCAAAATGACCCTACATTTATTTATTTTATATTTTATTTAGTAAATAAATAGGGTGGTAAAAATCAAAATGTAGCAATACATTTTAAAAATGAGCCGTCAACGACAGTGTGACAAATGTAATAAATATCTGATAAACATAGATATAATAATCAAATATTTAGGTTGTTTTATTGTTGATTTATTGTTCTTTGCGTAAAATAAATTATTTTTTATAAACAGACTTGTTTTTTTTATAAATATAATTTATTATGCTTAAAAATGTTTTTGGATTCGCTTTAGTTATACAAGAAAGCACACCTAAAAAAATACGCCTAGGATTCTACCTCTGTGGTGTGAAAATGTGTAGATATTATTATTTTGTGTGAATTTGTAGATAGACCCATTTATTCGGGACATGACCGACCCTTGTAAATAAACTCAATCCCAAAAAACCATTTAATGTGGGCGTTTTAAAAATTGCCACTCCTATGTTGTTGAAGAAGGGCGTTTTTATAACTTCGGTAGGTAAACGAAATTCACATTTAACATGTATATGCTGTTCTAAAGCCGACTGTACGATCGTTGTTGCATACGGGCCTCAGCAAGTAAGTAGATAGTTGCCAGGACTCATTGTGATTTTTTAATATTGAGCAATTAAAAACAGGATTTTCCGGGCCGTTTTAAAGTCTAAAATTTTCTTTCTCTGAAGGCGACTTACAACCGCTCGTGATGACCGCTTTATTCTGTCAACAACATAAAGAAATGGTCACCTGAATGCCGTTTAAGTGCAACGACAGCTCCGTGAGCTGTGAGGAGTAGCTATTAGTTAGTCTTCGCCCGAAAACATCTGCAATTGGTCCAAAACTTACTCCAGCTCATCGGCAAGCACGCTTACCTTTTGCACGGGATCATCTGAATTGGCCGTTGGAACAATGGCCTCACAAAGCAACATTACATATCAGAAGTCGGTTTTCGGGTTATGGAGTGGCCAGCATAATGTCCTTACTCAAATCCGATAGAAAATTCGTGGGATGAGCAAAAACGAAGCATTGGAACTAGACTTCATACCCCAAATCGATCCCAGAGCTTATTGTTGAATTAGAAGAAGAGTGGCTTGATATCTCACAAGAAACAATAGCAAACTTGATCAGATCTATTCCTAATCTTATAAGAGATGTATTTGGGCAAGTGGAGGTCATACCTATTATTAAAAAATTAAGTGTAGAGTTTTAAATTGTCAATAACCATATTTATGTTAATAATAAAAAAAAACCTAGTTTGCTTACTTAATGCATTAATTTCACTACGTTAAACACAGTATGTCGAAATGAGTTTTTATAAATTTATATTCACATTAAAGTTTATACTGTCTTTTAAACTGCGGAATTATTTTTTAATCTAATTAATAATTTTAGAAAAATATAGTTAAAGTTTACAGTTACAATTAATTTTGCATTATAGTTTTTAAAATTGAATATTATTTATTGTATCAACCCTTACTTTGTGAAATTGAAAACACAAAATAAAATAAACAAGGGTTTACAATGAAATATTAGTTTTATTAAAATAAAATAATCACGTCAAATACACTTCAGTTAATTTCTTTTCTAAAACTACTACTTTCTTGACAAATAGTTTTTTGGGTAAATACATTGTAAAATAATCGTCGTGAAATTTGATGGAAAAGTAGTGGTAGTTTTAAAATCCTTATAACTTCGACTAGAGAATTAAAAAATATGAATAATAAATCTGTTTTAACGTTTACAGGCTCGCAAGAAGTAATTCAGGATGTTCCGCAAAATCATTTAATTGCTATTGAACGTCAGCAGTCAGAAGAAGTGAGAGAAAGTTCATCATTTAGACCGGGTCGCCGATCTTCGTAAGTTTGTATTTGTATTTATACATTCGCCATTTGAACTCAATCCTGAACGTATTCATTACTTAATTTATATTCCCATTAAAATCTTCAAATTCTATGTTAAAGTTCATTACCCTCATAAATACCTTGATACACTGATCCTGCTTACCCTATTATCAACTAGAAATTGTAACCCTACTATTCTCCTCGTCTGCTGTTTTTCAAGCTAGGTCGTGCCATTCCTGCTACATATGCTTTTTCTGACAAGCAAAGTGTTTTTGATCCAAATAAAATAACTCAAAAGGTAAAGTTCCACATGTTTTCTTTGTAGGATTCGAGATCATGAACGCATAAGACAAAGTACGGGAGACTGGCAGAACGATCCTACATTTAAGTGGCAAAAAAATGTTTTAGTTGAACCTCTTAGTATAGCTGTTTTAGAAAGGGCGACGGAAATAAGGTAAAAACTATTGAGTATTCGCAATAAAAGTAAAACCGTTTTACAATAACAATTTTAACATTTTTCTTTTATTTTAATATTCCGATCTTTGGCTACAAAGTGTATGTTGGTAAATTCGGAATTATAATTATAGCATTGTGTAAATAGACATAGTATGACAACCCAATGCTTTATTTGTTTATTCTGGTTACAAAGTTTATTATTGGCAATCTTCGTTTCATCTTTATTCGTAGTTAATGTACACACATTTTTTAGGATAAAATTGTATTTAAAATTATAGTGCCAAATTTATTTAATCCAATCAATAGAAATTAAAATTTATTAAAATAAAATCTAACCTAAAAAACATACATAGGTATGTGAGATATGTATATGTTACGGTTAATGACGATAATTGGGCATTCACGTGAATGGCCAGCCATTGAAGTGAATGCCCATTTCTGCAGGCCAATAACGTTAAAGACCGGGCATTCTCGTAACAGCCCGTTGTTAACGGCCAATGTTGTTAATATTTCTCATACCAACATCTTTGGCCGGTCAATAACGAGAATGACCGAACACCGCTGGCCAATGTTGTCATCAATCAAAGTGATGATTATTGAAACTAGGCAATATGATATTTTTGATTTTATTCGTTAAAAAAATATATTAACAAACGGTAGAAACACTACTTATCAGTAACCTAACCTAACCTAACCTAACCTAACCTAACCTAACCTAACCTAACCTAACCTAACCTAACCCAAACCCAACCCAACCTAACCTAACCTTCCTAACCTAACCTAACCTAACCTAACCTAACCAAACCCAACCTAACCTAACCTAAAATAACCTTTTTTTTCTTTCTTTCTTTCTTTCTTTCTTTCTCAGTAATGTCGATTTATTTAAGAAACACAAAATTTAAATAAATATAACACAATACTGAAAACAAATAATTCGCGTTGGTCGTTATTTACAAATTAAAAGTTTGGTTATGTTACTTTTAATGCTTTCACGTCGTTGGCCGCTGTGTAATGGGCAATGACGTTATCGCCCGGACAATGATGTTAACTGTTCGCTTGAATTTTAAATTATCAACATTGTCAAAATTACATGGCCATTCACGTTATTGGCCGGTCATTGACGTGAATGTCTAATAAGAATGATCATTCACGTTATGGACCGGGTATTCACGTTATTGTCCAGATTAACGTCATTACCCGTAACATATACATTATGCATTATATAGATATATTTTTCACTTATACTCTTGGTAAAACTGCATCGAAAATAAATTTATTTATTATTATTTTTGTGATGACAGAAAAACTGTAACTTGCTTTACTCTATTCTTCACCAGGTACCACCACGTTACGGCCATATAGATTTAAAATAATCTCCCATAAAGGTTGTCCTACTATGTCTATTTATGCAATGATTATAGGTACTTGATACAAAAGCTAAATATATTTTTTTTCCTTTTTGGGAATTTCAGAGAAGCTATGAAAGATGCTGAAATGGAAGAATATCAAAAGCAGTTAAGGCAAAGACCCCACATGATCAGTATTAATACATCTAATAACATAAAAAAGAGAGAGGACAAAAAAAAGAAACCTGTAAAATATGTTACCAGGTCTGCTATAAGTTATCAGGTTAGTTTTTAAGTCTTAACAGAGTTTAAATTATGATGTACGCGTTGCTCCAGCGCGGATCACTTTTCGATAGAAGTAATACTAGTGTTTTTGATCGATTTCTAAATTTTTAGAATTTTTGATAAAAGTTTTGAGGGTCACTTTCTATTTAAAGTATGTAAAATGTCCCGAAAAAAAGTGGGACAGTGCGAAACAATGTTTGCAGAATAAGTTAAAAAAAAATAAAAATCCCACCTCACTGTTTTGTTTTAAAGATTATTTAAATTAATGCAGTGCTCAGAAATAGTGTTGAATAAAATAATAATAAAATTAGGTGAAGCTAAGGCATTGAAATTGAATATTAAAATAAGTAAATAATAATAAATAATCAACATTTATAATAATATCTAACAATTTTTTATTTAACATAAATATTTAAATAAGTAATGAGACATAAAGTTTGGGTAATTTTTTATCAATACATAACAAATGTTACTTAATATTTGGCTTGAAATCATCATCATAAGCCATTTTTATTATTATACTGACAATGTAAGCCCTAATTACTGAGAGCAACGTTGCCAAATCTTTGATAATGATAAACACTAAATCGTACCTTTCGTTCCTAATTGTGTGTGGTTAAACATATTCTTTTTATTATCTAATGTTTTTATTTGGTTTTTGTTTTCTTTCCTTATTATAGGACGACATTGAATCTTCTGCAAATGAAAATGGTTACGAGACATCCGGGTCGTCTGACTGGTTGGAAGAACAGGAGCGTCCAAAACGATCCAGTCGTAGACAAAAATCAAATAATACATGTTTAAAAGAATCAGAACCTGAAGATGAAGATGTCGACGTGGAAGTTTATGAAGATGAAGATTACAATGCAAGTTGGGATTATGACGATGGACCTAGTTATAGCAGAACTAGAGAATCTTCAAGTAGAAGAGACAAAGAACCTTCCAAAAACAAGGTTTGTATATTAATATAATTATTTTAGGAAAGGCAGTTTAATATGCTCACTCTTACTCAAGAAAAATAGTCCCATAAAAACTTTCCATGAAAATAATATTTTTAAAAACATTACATATCTTGTAATCATTTGGCCAAGTTTTAGACCCAACAAAATTATTTGATTAGTTTTTCAAATATTAAATTTAAAAATTTTCAAAGGGCTTGAGAATATAAAATTACGTTTACTTAAGCCCTGTCACCTCTTAGCTTAAAAATTGTTGCAGGTGCGAACTAATTTTGTAGATTTGTGAAAAAATTTACATTATGATTTCCAAGTAGGATCGAAAGGAATGGAGTTAAACGCAGAAATCGTAATTTTTGTCTAAAGCTGCAGTTTTTGTTTAAGTGGGACAATCAAATATGCATGTATATTACAAGAAACATAATATCTTTGAATACAAAGTATAAAAGGGGGAAAATTAGGTCTTTCAACCTAATTTTCCTGATCTATATGTTAAACACAATATATTAAAATATATTTGAATGATTCCCAATACTGTATAATTTTTCATTTAATTTAATTTATCCCTTATCTATCTCTAGGACCATCAAGTAAATAAATTATCAAGGAAAGATAGATCCAGCAAAAAAAGCAAATCTTCTGGCAAGATATCTGAAAACAGTAAAGATAGTGTAAGTAGCTCGAGTAAAACCAGTACTAGTAGAAGTAACATGAGTAAACATGATGAAAATCACACTCGCTACAGTGGAAGCGGTAGCACTAAAGAAAATACCGGCAAGGTAAATATAAACCAAAAGATTCATAAATAAATATGTAAAAGACGGGAAATATTGACTATATCAAAGTAGTAACATAATTTAATGTTTTTATGATATGTAAGAATCAAGCATCTATGGTTTTTGGGGATTTTAAAGCTATTTTTAACTAGGTTTAGGTTTAATGCGAGTGAAGCGCTATTCCTTCCCTTCAATGGTTCATTTAGGCGAAGCTTCCTTAAGGTCATTAGGCATCAGCTCTGTGAAACCAAACGCACTGTCCCTTTTCATTTTAATATTTTTAATTTTTATTAAATGTCTGAACCTTTTGAATTCTCTAAAATATCTTATTACTTTTCTAATTTCTTGTCCATAATATCCATCATATTTCCGTTAGTCCTTCTAGCCCATACATCGCCATATTTTTTCTTTCCAATCATTTATATTTTATTATCCACTTTACTTTTTTCGACATTTATCTGGCGGTGCTTTTTACAATGCCAAAGAATGGTTCCGGTCCAACCCTGAGCAGGATTATTCTATTACCATTCCTGAGGTATAGAGCTTCATACGAGAAGAAGGAACAGATCCACCGCCCCATTTTGCATCAAGGAGGGAAAGGTGCCATCCTCTCCAGTTGATTTATATGGGGAGATTCACCGGCCATATGAATCAGAACCTGAAGATGAAGATATCGACGTGGAAGGCTTATTCCAGCAGGAATACGAACAAATTTTTTTGTAACTCGTTAGTGCCGCTCCATAAATGTCCCAGCAACCTGTTTCCTTAGCTCGATTGACGAGACGTCGAGTTGCTGCTCAACCAAGATAACCCTATTTGGTCTCTATTTTCCTTGAATGGGCAATTGTCTTTATATGCAGTAAGAACGCATGTTGCATATGCTCGTTCGCTGCCTTTATTTCAGCTGTATTTTTTATAGAGAAAAATCCCTTCACTTAGTGATTTTGTGGGGATTTCCTGTATGCGGTCCAGTCTGTACACTTTGGGTACCAGAATATGGGCCTTGACCCCATCCTCAGGCCGAACCTGATATGGTGATGATCAGAGCATGAGGGTTCCTTGCAATCATGCTAGTTAGCAATTTTGTTACCTATAATAGTTATATCAAGAACTTTCCTGCGAATTCTATTCACGAAAGTTGGTAGAAAATATATTAAGGGATATAATAGATATAATATAACTTTCCTTGAAATAAAGCGACGAAACAAATGTACATCATTTTTTTTTTCGACGACCTAATAGAGAATATATTCGGACATTTTTTAATATTGAGTTATATAAGACATAAATTATTTGTCACACTAACAATAAGTGCTATAATTTAAAAATTATGATAATAGAAAATGAAGCAAATCATCCATATCTCCAATAAAGAAAGGGAAAACCAATAATGTCAATGTCACAAACTTTCATATAAATCATTATATGTGAAAGTAACCTTTAAATAAATGATTGAAAATATAAAATGCACAAAAAACTTATGTCAATGCTGAACTAAGGACTCTATGGTGGAAATAAAGTATTATTTTCAACTATTTAATAATTTTAATGGTTCGGTCGACTTATTGGACATGGACAATGTTCATCAATTTTTCTTTTACCATGTTTCTTAAATATCATCTATTAACATTTCTTTTTCTTATTGGGTTTTCCATTTTTCTATGGATTACCCACTTTAACACTTATTTTTCGGTTCTCTGGAACGCCAAGTTCAGAGATATTAGAAGAGTTATTATTTTTCCTAATAACCGTATTTAAATGGTCTCATAACCATACTCTAATCTTTCCGTTTTGGTCTATAACCAAAAATCACTTCCCTTATTGGTTAGTTTCGGCATTTGGGTTGCTTCAACCCCCTTTAATTTTTAATTTTCATGTACTTTTATAATTAAATTCATTGAGCTTTACTTAATCTGTCTTTTCATTTCTTTTTCAATGTCCACTTCTTCTCTCTTTGTATAATTTAATACTTTACCTTGGTTTTAACCATTAGTTTATGTATACATATGCATTATTTGTTATAATTTCAATGTTACACCATCAACTGCAATCTTACAATCTTCTTTAATATATTTAACCTTTTACTTTGTAACTTTTATAGGTAAGGAATTGTACTTACTAATCTCTGATTTGTTTGTAATGTGTTTTCTTCTTTGTAGCCTGATGGTGGCCGTATTGTAGGCCGAAACTAGTAGCGCTTTAGATTTTCAACTTTTATAATAATAAAAATTTGTGACATTGACATTGGTTTTTCCTTTCTTTATTATGATAATAGTTCTTTTCATGTTAATTCAAATAAGTTTTTTTTTATTAAGCCGAAACTAAAATTTAAGGCAATATATTTAAAAAGTATACTTTCAAAGTTGTCGAAAAAATTGGTTTCTGGGTTATCAATTACAAAATGTATAATTGCGTATTAAAATTTCAATTTAATTTTATCCTAATATATCTAAGTAAATTGTTTAATGTTTCTGTTTATTAAGAAAATAAGATGTATAAATATCGAATTTTATTTGTTTTAAGCATTCTGGATCAAATAGATTTGCTTCAGATCTGCCAAAAACTTCCAAAATAACAAAAATTTCTGAACAGTACAGACTTAGCGAATGGTTGTCAGAAACACGTCCTAGAAAATCACCTTACTATCCACAACTAGGGGATGAAATTGTTTATTTTCTTCAAGGCCACCAATTGTATTTAAATGCAGTGGAAATAAAAAATTTGTACGAAATTAGTACCAAAGATTTACCATGGAATAAAATGAATATTAAGGTAAATAATTTTTATTTTATTTATATTGATTATGTTAATAATAGAAATAAAAGATAGGAATACTTTGGCTTTGTCAATTTATTCATTAAAAATTCATTGAAAGAAGAAATAATAGTTTATCTAATTTTGTACTGTTTGATACAATATATATGCTGACCCACTTGACCAATCTCCAAAAAGTGATATACCAACACAAAATATTTAGACCATCCATTCGTTAGTGTAACCATGTAACAACCCACCCAGGCGCTAATTTGTAACCTTATCAGACCCAAAAAGGCAGGGAGCCAATTTGTAACTAAAAAACTCTCAAAAAGAGATCCCGGCTAAGAGACCCTCTCCAGGGTCTCTTCGACTCCAAGTTAATGTTCACTATAGGAAGGATTGTGATGTATAAGTAATAAGGGCGCCACTATCTTTTGAACGCTATCGATTAAGCAAACAAACTACACAAAAACTAAGGTGAGAAAGATAGAAACACCTTGTAATTAATTTAATTGAACAACAAAAAAAAAGCTACTTGAAATAAAATACCGACCACGCTACACCCTTAAGACTTATAGTCTAAGGTATATAAATGAAACGGTTTTTAAAACTATTGTTTATTTATTGAAACTGTAAGTACTTGCTGATAATGAACTGGAGTTGTAAAAAGTGGACTTAACTTTAGGTTTCTGTGATGTCTAGGAGGGCGGCTTCAGCTTCTTCGTGGAGAGATGAAAGTTTCTTTAATGGTTCTGGCAACTTGAGCTGTAATAGTTTTCTTAACGGTTCAGAAGTGGTTTGAAGGACTGTCTTCACATAGGGACCTTCCAAAAGCGGTAACTGGGCTCTAAATTAGCTATAACTTGACTCCAACTTAGCGGTAACTTGACTCCAACTTAACGGTAATTTGACTCCAACTTAGCGGTAACTTAGCGACAATTTGACTCCAACTTAGCGGGTTGTATCTTTCAACAACCAAAAGGGGAAATTTCACAAGATGAGTGCTTGAACGTTTTTTCAGACTCTTCAGACGAGCGTATTAGTTGAAAAGGATATAAAATTAATGTAAGAGTCAATAAATAGTCTAGCTCAAGACGGAAATTGTGTTCTGTGTCATTTGTCATAAAAGATACGTTCGGCACATTCAATTGCAAGCGAAATGCGCGTTCTTTGATTGGCCTCGTTCAAACAGATAAATAGTTAGCGTCTATAAGGGGTGTCTCGTGTACAGTAGCATTAACAGTGATTCGGGGTCGGTTTTAACGTTAGTAATAGCGGTATCATTTGCGGTCGGTAATAGTGCAAGGTGACATGACGATAGACATTTTACAACCACTAACTAGAGAGCACTGTAACAAAATACATAATAATTCGGCTAATTTAATGAATAATAGTGGATTACAAATAGTTTGTGTCAAACACTTTTGAAGAACACAGTTTCTTTTAATTTTAAGAGGTTGCCACAAATGTATTTATTTTTTAGTAAAATCTGTCCTTTTTAGAACAAAAGTAGTGTGACTCAATTCCAGTTTGTTGCACAAAAAGTTATATAGCCGTTGCAAAGTACTAGTAGCTTCCTTTATTCCATATAATTACACTATAACGCGATATTAGTGGTGCAATTCTATCCTTGTCTGCAATTAGAGAGGTATTATGCATATTAAGTTTTATTTTTTATAAGCTATTAAAGTAATGAAAGAGATTTTCTAAAAACAAAAACTATGTAATGTAAGATAAAGTACAAAAAGGAATAAAATCCAAAATACACTATTCATAAACGAACTCTTTTTTTATCTTTGTGGAGTAGGTAGGTCAAATGCATCAATAGCAACCACCTATTGTTTGTACCCAAAACTATTACACAATTATTTTTTGTTTTTAATTAATTTTCAATGGCTCACCCTTCACCAATCGTTAACAATGGCTCGTAATTGGCTGGTTGCGATGACCTTTCTTTTATTTCGCATATTTTCCGTGTCTCATGTTTGCTTCTGTCGACTGTAGTTGCATATTATGGATGTATAATTGACGTTTAGAACAGGCTATATCCATAACTAATCAAAGATGGGAATTAAGGTAATTTGAAGCAAAAGTACTCGATGAACACACGTATACGTTTACAATGTCCACGGGTAAAATGATCATTGTCATCCCAATTAGTATTTTCCGACATTGTGTAGTGAAAACTTTATTTTACATTTACAAAATCCTAAAATGCAACAAAAATGGTATAATGCAGTAATCTTTTCATATTTTACTGATTACGATTCTGGCAGCTGTCAGATTCATTCTTAAATTCACGTATGACTTCAAAATGAATGACACTGAAAGAAGGGTCCTTTAGTACCTTATTAATAGTTATATAGGTATTTTGACAGTGATTGAGAATTAAAACTATGTATACAATCTTTATATTTAATGGGAATCTTACGGGATCCATTTTTGAAATTTTATCAAGACTTCGATTTCTACAAAGTTTGTAATAATTAAAATATCCTCTATGTTCAACGCGTTTAGCTTTCCTTTAAAGTCTATTGAATTAATCAGGATTAGAAATTTGTTTTGTATTATTTATATGTGTAGCGGGAGTGATATTTTCATCTGTTAATTCTCCAACCAAAGAGATCTATCTGGGATTCATCCAATTTGTCCTGTAAATAACCTTCTTCGCTGCACTCATTAATAACTTTTTTAAAACTAAATAAGATGGTAGCATGGATTTTATTAACTACGGCGAACCAAAGCCAAATATGAGAAATTTGAAACACGATTTATATAACTACATGGCACTTGTATTTGTGCTTGAATCATTCTTTCAATAAATGTAAATTCAGCGTTTATATGCTTTGTAATTTTTTAGGATCATGAATTTGCCAAAGTCATTGATATACAGTATGAGATCAAACCTCCACGTTTATGTTGCTTAAAATTGGCTCTTATGGACGAATCTGGAAGATTAACGGGTAAATGTTTTTCCGTTAAATATCATGACATGCCTGATGTTTTAGATTTTTTTGTCCTTAAACAAATATATGTAACAGCAATGTCGAGAATTTGGAAAACCGGAAACAAGTAAGTAATGTAATTTTCGCCGTACATACAGGGTGTTTCATTGGGAAAGGGCCTAGCTTTAACTGTTGATGGGGATCACTTTGGTGGTTCCAAAGACCTATATTTAATGTGTCTGCTGTACTTTATAACCGAGATACAGAGTGTTTTATAGGTTTATCCTATTTCTTTCGAACCTCATAACTTCCGAGTTACCCTGTATATTATTTTGAGATTTGGTACACGTAATAACCATTACCTAGAGACTCCATCAAAAGCATCTCCAAAAAGATAATGCAGGTCCGGCTTAACAAAAAATTTCAAAACTCGCCTTTCCTAAAAACAACATCCTGTATATAGATTTTCTGAAAATTGCTCTTTATAATAGAAAAGGGTATGAAAAATCGAATCTACTTATTTCTTTTTTATTTTTCCGCAGACAATTTTACTACCAAAAATTCACCGTCAAACTTATAATTTATGCACGTTTTGGGGGTTAACAATGGTATCGGAGAGGTTTTTTTTATTTTTTTGGTTGAAATGGAATCTATTCAATGCATCTAGAGAAGCATCCTAGAAATTCAATTGAGTGTGTATGTTTACGAGTACAGACCACTAAAAATGTGATTACAGGGCCGTACTTGGAACATACTCATTCAGTATGTTTCGAATATCTCGAACACCCTGTATAAGGATATGTATCTGGAAACTATGCACTTCCACATTTAAAATAACAAGAGTAAAATACGAGGAATAAATTTATACTTCAAAAAACGTTAAAAGTACTCGTATAAACTAGCTTCGGTGCATTACAGTAATAGTGAGGAATTTTTTAAATGAAAATTTTCCTAATTCATGGATAGGCAGAGGTGGTCCCAATAACTGGCCTTCAAGGTCACCTGACTTCAATCCTGTGGATTTCCATATTTGGGGATATCTAAAATCAAAAGTATATGCTACCGACATCAATAGCAGAGAAGAACTTGTTCGAAGAATAGAGAATGCCTGCGGAGAAATCAGAAATAATCCAGATGTGATTAGAAGGTCCATTCGCAATACTACAAAGAGGGCAAGAAAGTGCATAGAGCAAAATGGAGGTCATTTTGAGCAATTTTTGTAGGTTGGACTTTTTTTGTTTGAACAATTTTGTTAGAATTTCTTGTTTTCTGTTCATGTTAATTATTTAAATTTATAAAAATCTCTTCGTTATTTGAAATAAATAAATTTATTTCTCGTATTTTACTTTTGTTGATACATATCCTTATACAGGGTGTTCGAGATATTCGAAACATACTGAATGAGTATGTTCCAAGTACGGCCCTGTAATCACATTTTTAGTGGTCTGTACTCGTAAACATACACACTCAATTGAATTTCTAGGATGCTTCTCTAGATGCATTGAATAGATTCCATTTCAACCAAAAAAATAAAAAAAACCTCTCCGATACCATTGTTAACCCCCAAAACGTGCATAAATTATAAGTTTGACGGTGAATTGGTGAATTTTTGGTAGTAAAATTGTCTGCGGAAAAATAAAAAAGAAATAAGTAGATTCGATTTTTTATACCCTTTTCTATTAAAAAGAGCAATTTTCAGAAAATCTATATACAGGGTGTTGTTTTTAGGAAAGGCGAGTGTTGAAATTTTTTGTTAAGCCGGACCTGCATTATCTTTTTGGAGATGCTTTTGATGGAGTCTCTAGGTAATGGTTATTACGTGTACCAAATATCAAAATAATATACAGGGTAACTCGGAAGTTATGAGGTTCGAAAGAAATAGGATAAACCTATAAAACACTCTGTATCTCGGTTATTAAGTACAGCAGACACGTTAAATATAGGTTTTTGGAACCACCAAAGTGATCATCATCAACAGTTAAAGTTAGGCCCTTTCCCAATGAAACACCCTGTATATTAGAAAAAACGGCGATTGACAGCAATTTAATGTTCTTTTAAATTATTGAATGTGAATCAAGTTTGGCGAACTTTTAATACATTGTAACATATAAAAAAACCATAAGAGTTGATAATAAAGAAATTCAAATCAAATGTCAAGTGAGGACCAATGGTAGCGCATTTTATAAGTTTAAATATTATTCCCTTATTTTTTACTTTTTGTTTAATATTGTAAGTGTTTAAACACTACATAAATAAATAAAAATAATTTAATTTTAACATAATGATATTAAAGATACGAGAAAAAAATTGAAATTTTATGCATATTCCAGATTTTTTAATTCAATTGTTCTTTAAAAAATTGTATGAATTTTTAAAGGTTTAGATGTATGATTGGTGATGAATGGTGGATTGGTGAAATTATTAATAAATCTCCAGCTAGTGATGCCTTTCCAGACTCTTCGTTTTTGTGCTATGAAATCAAATGGAAAAATGGTGAAAAAGAAAGGATGAGTCCGTGGGATCTGGAATTAATTGACCCTACAAGTATGTATACATTTTAAGGTTTGAACATTATAAACATGTCAGTTATAATAAATAATAATTAAATAAAAAACCTAATATATGATTTATTTTTGAAAGATACCGTATTTTTTATTTAGGTTTGCATTGTTTTTTTTTGTTTAAGGAGTTCCAGAAGATGAAATTGAATCAATACCAGTATTGGAGGAAGAATTAACATCAATTTTATATAAAACTGTACAATGTGATTGGCCCTATACGAATATTTCTTCAATGAACAATAATATTGTAACCGGACTAACAAGGGTAAGCTATTATCTTCTTAATAATATAGTAAATATTATTTGATAATAATAATTGACTTAAATTTAACACATATCAAAAATACATTTTTTTACAATTTAGATTTGACATGAGCTTAAAATAAGAAGTATACCATTTTATGTCTTATAAGTATTAAAACTTATCGGCAGTATAAGGCAGTACGATGAGGTGGCCCTTTATATCGTAAATTAAAATTATGCACATCTGTTCTAAATTTAAATTTTTTATACTACTTCATCATCTGGTAGAAAATTTTCTCTTCGTAATTTAAGAAAATGCTGATTAATTGTATCTGGTTTGATCAACTATTCTGGTAACTCGATAGGTATTGTTTTATTGTAGATGTTTAAATATTGCAACTTTTTCCTGATTAGTTTATTATTGTTATTAGCTTTATAACCAAGATTTATTCAGATTTATTTGTTCATATGCAACTTATCGATACTCAGAACCGAGCTCAGAACTAATATTATTTAGGCTTTAATATTGTCTATTTTCTAAAATACTTATTCTTGTCTGTGTACCACTTACTCAACATCAAATAATTATCTTATAAAACAAATTTTAGCACCAATATGTGAATCTAATAATTAGTTTTAACTTGAAACAGTTGTATTAAACAAATAAAGTTAAATTTAAAACGAATCTAGTTGAATAAATTAATTTTGTATATGTTCTATGTGTTACTTTTGGGTAAGCTTTAGTATAATCAGTAGTAATACTATAAGTACTTCAAAATAATCAGGTTATACATCGATAACTTGTTGCACTTTTCCAGTCACCACTTTTCCAGTCCATTACTCATGTTAATTTTCAGGTAATGGAACTAGCTATTGCAGAACCATTTTTGGTACCAGTTGATATCAATGTGTATCCATTATATGCCATGGTAATAGAATATCCCATTGATTTATCTACCATCAAAGCTAGATTTGAAAACAAATTTTATAGAAGATTAATTGCTGCTCAATTTGATATTAGATATTTAGCAACTAATGCAGAAAAATTCAATGAAAAACACAGCAATATAGTAAAACATGCGAGAATTTTGACAGAACTATGCTTAAGAATTTTCAGGTAAGGTGAAAAAACAAACAAAATTATATAATTACTTAATTTTATTTTATTAATATTTTGTTAGGAATTGTTCAGAAAATGTCGATATACCCAGTATATATCATCATCTTAACGGATCATATGACTCGTCAGAATCGGAAGAAGAAGCGGAAACATTACCATCCACTAGTAAGACTCGAGTAGATATAAGAAGGAAATTAGAAGAGACCATAGTGTGGCAAGAAGAAGCTAAGAATCTAATCGATAAATTATGGGAAAGTGAAGATTCTGTTCCATTTAGGCAACCTGTTGATCCTTTAATATATCCAGGTAAATTGTTTATTATTTGTTTACCTCATCTTCCTTTATCATATTTTGATTCATAAAACTAAAGTAAACCACTAAAAAATATAGATTGGCTAGAAGTGCAGTATAACATTTCTATTTACGATAGCATTCATGGAAGCCCTATATCGTTTCATGTTCAGATATATTAAGTGGGAAATCAAAGGATAATTAAAATTTGTATCTCAAAATTTACCTCTTTTATTCGTAAAACTCATAATAAAAATATAATTCATTCTAAAGTGGTTTAAACTACAATCAATATTAAGCCATTTAATGGCGTAGCTAAGAAATTGACCACTTTTCTTGGTTTATTTTTGGCTTTAGTTCCAAACAATCCTAAACTCAATAAGTAATGCGGCTAATTTTAAAGAATTCTTTAACTTGGAACCGCAATATAAATTCCGAAACTCTTGTTTGTTTTCCTCTTAAACATTATATAAAAAAATAAAGTTAATTGTGGCTTTGGTCAAACTCATCCCATTCATTGTAAGTTCATAGCTATTTAACCTTGAATTCACTTCTATCCATAACTTCAATAATTTTTCCTCTAATCATCATCAGTTGCCATAAAAGTTCTTGTTGGGCTATGGTTTCCTAAAAATGGGTTATAAAGACATATGTGTTTTTACATGATTTGTAGCAATCAGGATATACTCCTTGTCAATGTCCTTCATCTATCCAGCAATCCTAATCCAACCATAAACTTTTACACTAAGCTCACCCACTCACTTATCTTCAACGTCTACTTCCAATTCTTATGAATCAAATAAATAAAAAAAATCAAACTTATTCTAACATGGTTTCCTCAGAATACCAACCTGTAAACAATTCCAACAACCAAATTTCAAATCAAACACTCCTGTTTAGGTATTCTTGAAAATTCAGAAACAGTGCATTTACAAAATGATTTCTCTAATGTTGAATTAACTAACGCAACATACAGAAAAAGGCAAGCTACAGAAACATTAACTCCTATGGAATTATTTATAAAACCAAAAATAGGCTCTAAAAACAATAAATGTACAAAATAATCAAGCACATCCTTTTCTAAAAAAATACACGTGCGTTCGTTATGCGGAATTAGTAGCTGCCCACAGGAGGTCAAAATTCACAAAAAAAAACTTGGATGGAACTAAACTAAAATTCCAAAATAGTAGGCACTAAATTCTCAGAAATGACTGTGACGTTTTTGCCTTAATCTGCCTCTTGCAGTGGCGTACGGAAATTATACTAAACAGATGTGGAAAAATTAATTATTTAAAAACTATATCCACAAATAAGAATTAAATTACATTATATTAATTATATAAAAAAAATATACACTGTGTCCACGGATGGAGTTGCTAAGAGGAGAAAAACCTTTATTATTAATTTTATGACAAAGTTATTGTTATAAAAAATTTGCATCCTTTGGAAATAAGATTGACATAAAAAAATCTGAGATCGGATGTACAGGGTGTTAGCAAAGTAATAAAACGTGAAAATGTTTCATGAGAAAAGTAGGCACGATTATTATTATTTCTTCTCTTTCTATAAGAGCACTTTTCCTACCTCTTTTCATAAATTTAATGTTCATTTGCTTTAATGTGCGCAATAAAACACGTCGTGATATTTTGGGCTTCGATTCATCGGAACTTATTTCGGCTGCGACTTTTTTTAAAGTTGGGATTTCATTTCGGAAAAAGAACGAATGGAATTTCCTACGAATAGCATATTTGGTGCAATCATCAAGCTGAATTTGTTTTCTTCCTCTAGTTTCAATGTCTTTAGATACATTATCACATTTACCTTCATTTTCTTTAAATGTTTTAAGAATTCTGTGAACACTTCTCGTCGACACTTTAGTTAAATCACTACACAGATTAACTACGTCATTATGCAACATATTCTCATTCCGTTCACGGAGCCCACAATACACATTGTATATAATAGTTTTTTCTCCTTCGGATAAATTTGGACGTCTGCGTTTACTTTGACTGCTTTCACTTTCCATATTGCTCACAGTTCACAGCACAAAATTAAACTGATTTATAATGATATTTCCCTTGTTTCAGTCCTTAAACAAATCCCTTGGTTTTTACCTGATCTGATATGAAATTACCTTTTTTTTACTGTTAATCGTTTTCCTAGAAATGTACCTGCCTAATTATTTGACGTCTACTACATTATTACTTCTTACGAATGGATTAAATGGATTAACTGTATAGAAAGTGTATTATTCCTCTTTTATGTTTATCTAGGGTAGGTATTATACAAAAATATCATTATTTATTATATTATTGAAAAGGGTATTTCCAATTTTAGAATTTTTACAACAGAAATTCCAAAACTGTCATCAGTGTTGAAACAGACCTAATTCGTTATAACTGTATTATAATAACAGATCAAAGAAAAAAAAAATAATATTTACATTACGTATTATTCAACGAATGTTACGCTCATGAATGTTAACCTAACCGTGCTCAGCTGATGAAGCAATATTTATATCTCTCTCTATCTTACGGCAAATTTAATCTACCTCTCTTTTTCCGCCCCACAAACGTCTCTGTGTACGCAACGTTGCCATTTATAAATTTTAGTCCCAGAATATAATTCAAATTTTTTTATATTTAATAAACATTGATGTTGTTGAATATATTTCATTAGCAGGAAGTTTCTTTAATATTTAATATTTTTTAGTATTTAGTATTTAATGAATAAAACACGTTGTCCGTTATTCTATGACCATTTAGTTGCGTGTGTATGATTTAAATAGAAGATGATAAAATATATAGAAACCCAACCTGACAACAATGTTTACGTTTTAATTCAATAATATTTCTGAGAATTTAGTGCCTACTATTATGGAATTTTAGTATAGGGACATCCATCGGCCACGAACACCTTCATGTGGCACCCTGACTACATCACTCTACTCTCGCTAATCTAGTGGACATTTACCTTAGTAGAACTGTTCTGTCGGATAAGAAGCACTTACCTTGTACCGCCGACAGAGATAATCTTAAGTATTGACAAAGGTCAATTGCCATAATGATTTAATTTCAAATAGCCTAGTTATTGTTTCTTAAGAAAACTATCCCAATTGTTTTGGAAATTATTATAAGTTTTCCAACATTAATTAGATGGTCTTAGTAGAAAACTATTTTCTTCTTATATTTTCATTGGTATATTTAATTACATCCAAGACTAAGCTATTAGGTAAAATATATAATGTCTGCTTTTAGATTATTATGAAATTGTTAAAAATGCCATGGATTTGGGAACTGTAAAAGAGAAAATAGAAGACAACAAATATCAACAACCACAACAATTCTGTAATGATATGAAATTGATATTTTCAAATTCCCGATTGTATACACCAAATAAAAAATCATTGGTAAGTCATTACACATTAATTTATTTTTAAAATCAAAAATATAGACGTCATTAAATTATCATTAATATATTTAAAATAAGATTCACCCCAAGGTCGTTACTTAGATTACAGAAAGGATCCATTATGTGAGCTAAAGTTAATTTATTCACATTTTTATATCTTAGATATACGATATGACCAGTCGTCTATCAAATACATTTGAAGAAAACATGAAAAAAATAATGTTGAATTGGAAACATTCGAGAAGAAAGCAACGGCGCCGAAAATCCAACACTAGTGAAGATAGCTCAGATTCCTCGGCGACAAATAGCTCTAGTGAAGAAAAATCAGATATATCTGAAATTGAAGTAGAATTAGAAAGTGATAATAGTGATAATATAACACCTTTCGAACAAAAGGACTCCTCGGATTCATCTAGTTCGGAAATCAGCAATGAAAAAGTAACTAGAAGCCGGACACGTAGATCAGTAAAACTTTCAACAGGTCATCCTAGGGGTAAGAATTTCTGATATTTTCTATGCGGTACTTAACGTTTTCTAACCTTTTACCATTTTACTTCTTGGGTTGGAAGGTAACTACTTGTTCTTCTATTTTTGTTAATAGGGACCGATATACAAAAAAAACATTAGCTTTAACATAATATAATGAAGCAATTTTTTAAATAAATAGTGGAAGTTTTGTTAAAACGAAGAGTTTTTTTTATTATTCTTAATAAGATGGACTTCCAAAAAGTAAGGGTTAGTACAATCAATTCAATTATTAATAATTAAATATTTGTAGGTACCAGGAAAAAATCAGATAAAGATTTTTCCGAAAAATCTTCTATATCTTCAAGTGAAGAAGACGATGAAGATTACACAATAAAAACAAATTTAAGACAAAGACCAGTACGGAAAAAAGTACAACTATATGAAAGTTCTCAATCGGAAAATAGTAGTAATGAATCTAAGAAACGAGTCAAGAGATTGAAAAGAAATGAAGATAGTGGCAGTAGTACCGACAAATCAACCGATTTTATAGGAAACAATCGAAAAGAAAACAACTTTATTTCAACTGTTAGCAGTAGGGGTAGAGTAAGAAAATTTACTGAGCGGGCCAAAGCATTGTTTAGAAAAAAATAATGTGTTTTGATATTTACAAAATATTTAAATGGCATATTTGACCTACAACTTTTACTTTTTATTTTTAGATATATACAAGAACATTAAATTAAAACAAATATATTTCTATATGTATTTGTAATATTATATTCTTATACATTGATAATTAAATTTTTGTTGGATTTTTTTTTGTTTTTTAATGCTTAATTTATAAATATTTGTATTTACTTGTCAAATTTTAAAGGATTCCATTTGACTGCCAAGTTACTAGATTAAGAATAACACAAAAATGACTGCCTTTAAAGAAAATTGTAGTTACTAAAGGATGCAAAATTATATGCATTGTAGAAATGATGTTAATAAAAAGTGAATAAATCTTTCAATCTATGTTCAATTTTTATTCAAAACAAAACTTAAGGCAAAAAAAATATAGATATTAAAATTTGTTTGTAAACATATGAATGTATCAAATTCAAGTTTGTGAAAATACAAAAAAATGATAAATATGTCTACTAGAAGGATCTAAATAACAGTAGTGTTTTTACATCTTTAATGCAAGGCATTCCAATCGCAATGTGAGTCACACTGTAGTTATACGTATTTTAAATAAATTTAAAGAAACGGGCAGTATTAATAACAATTTCAAAAAGTCTCAGGCAAATGCAAAGATTTCTACAGAGATAAAAGAGAAATTGTGTTTAATAGTAGTCGAAAATGATAATACATCAATTAACCTCCAATATTTTAAATAGGAAGTATTGGCTTGTGATATATCGTTTGAAAGGTCTCTTTATTAGAGAGTTTGCGGTAAGGTATTTTACGTTATAAAAATTTCCGTTATAATGTATAACGTAAAAATGTAGTAAAAATTATACCGTATAAAGCTTATTTGTACGCTATTTTTAAAAATAACGTTAACCAATCAGATATTAATGCTTATAATTTACTTCCATGGTACAACAAATTTACATTGTAAATTGTTGTATCATGCATGATTATCATTAGTTTCAATCCTGTTAGGTATTTGCAAAACTTTATCGAGTTCAATAATGTCTTGTTTTTTAAAACGAAACAAGAAACTACTTATATGTCTGTGACTTTCACGTAGTAAGGGTTTGTACAATAGCTTTCATGTAGAATAATGTCTTTTATTTCTTTCTTCGACTGCTTTCTGTAAAGCAGTAAATAGAAGGAATTATTTTTATTAATTTTGTTAATTATTTTTAGCGGTCTTTTTTAAACTTGCACTAGTGACATATCATATGTCATCTGTAACCTTGATTTTTAAGGTACGATAACCGCAAGCTATGTTTACAAATTTTACGATACACTACAGTATAACGTAAAATAAGAGTCTAACGTAACGTTAAACGACTGACCGCAAACTCTCTATTAGGTAGGGATCAAATTTTCACTTTAAAGAATGTAAATTTAAATTTGATGTGTTTCCGGATTTTTTCTAAATGTGTACAGTAACCGAAATAATGAATTTATTCCATTTGGCTTTTCCACAATGCCTTTTAGCATGGCAAGATCAACAAGATGAAAAAATAATGTTTTATATAATTTTACCGATATACGGACACAATCTTCTGTAGCCAATGGACTGGAAATGTGTGACGTCAAAATTTGTGTTCTATGCTGTTGAACTGGGAAATGTCAACGAAAAGATTCCAAACGGCAACATTTTAAATCTCCAGAAATAACTTTTGTTTGAGTTATTTTGTTATTATACATATAAGCAAAATCTTTCCAAATTCGATTTTTAAAGTACCCTTTTAGTAAGTATTCTTAAAATGTATGACAATGCACAACTTTGAAGGTTATGTTATAATATTTTTACGAAATTTTCATCTATCTACTTTAGTGATATGTAAAGCATATGAATGAACACTTACCAATGAAAAAACAATAATTAACTCCGAAAAATCAAGAAAATACTATAAAATAGTCAATAACATACCATCATATTTATAAAGCATGAGCATGTTTTGAGCATATGCATTTCTAATTTCCAGCTTCGCCAGCTCTTAAGTCCAATTTTCCACTATTGTTTCGCGTGTCGGAAAGTGCTTTCTGTTTTTTTTTATTCTACGATAAAAACCGGTATTCTGTTCATCCAAATGAATTGCGAGTTTATGGCTTTTATATCTCAGAAGGTTTGTTCATACAGAAAATCCCTGACAAGTTTCCAACATGTTGTGGATATAACAGGTTGGTGACAACTAATCATGGACTTGTCCTTCATCTGTCGGTAATTTATAAATATCCTGTGTGAACATCTATTATAAGTAGACGGTAATTGGTATCACAGAACACAAATTTTGTGTGTATTCTTTTGGTATTCTGACATTGTTGTTGATTCATTGGCAACTGCCGGACTGACTCAATGCTCTGTAAATTTTTCATCATTATATTGTAGCACTGTTTGATTAATAAAGTTTTTATTTTCGGGTGTTATTTTCTCCTCAAGAATATCTTCAATATCGGAGGATGTAGAGGATGCATAATGTGGGTCGTTAAATTCAAACTCATTCATTGCTTCAATATCAATTTTAAATACAGAATAAATAATAACTTTAACGCATACTAAACTAAACACTGCTAAACACTTAAACATCAGCTAACAATAGTTGCGTTCTTTTTGACTGAGATCTCAGCTCACTTCGATTGAAGTGATCTGATATAAAGTGATGTGAGTAAGCACCAAAAAGAACGACAAACGCGCGACCTACGATTTCTTGCTCCCCACCACTTTATTTCCGACTCAATTCTAACTGATACCACCGCATAGCACATTCAGCATCGGTAAAGGGGGAGGAAAAATCTCAGCTCACTTCGAAGTGATTGAATCGATGTGAGCTGAGATTAACTGAGATCTCAGTCAAAAAGAACGCACCTATGGATCGGTATCGTCAGAAATCATTTGTTAGTCACAGAACAAATCTTGGACAATTTACTTGAGATTTATCCGCAAACAGTTTTGACTGTCCTCGGATTGTCAGAATTTTCTGTCCGAACATCCGACGCTTTGCTTGAAAACTGTCAGAAAACACTGAAAACAGACAAATAAATACTGCGCAGACTCATGATGTCCCCCACAGGTTTCTGATTGCTGTGTGAACAAACCTAGAGTAATAAGTAAACATAGAGGTGCCACAATAACATACAGTTTGTAGTCAATAGCAATGAACCTATAATTGAGAGAGATGGAAAATAAAATTGACATCTAGAGGTGTAGGTAAACCTTAGAACAAAAAGATACAGGAAGGAGTATATGCAAAATAACCTTGAGTCTAGAAAGGAGCTTGCATATGGCGGCCAATTGTCAATTTTAATTTCCGTTTCCATTGACCGAAAAAAAAATAAAAATTATATCAAGGTTTTTATTTTTAATAAATTTCAACCAATCAAGTTTGTGAATACAATTAGTGTTCTAAATAATTTAGTATTTATAAGAACCGAATGATACGCCTATGCGCTCATTTTTGATATTTATATGCAAATATTGCTTTGGCAGTATACTACTCTATGTTTACTGATGGTTTACTGATTACTTCTGAGTTGTATATCAATTATCTGTGTAAAACAGATGACTTTTCTGCTCATAATTTACCTTTTTTATTACAGCACCTGAAATACCTAATGGGTAATTTCGAGGAATGTCAATTTTCTATCCCTTGTAAATTAACAACTTCAGAACAATTCCCACCTCACAATTACACAAGATAAAATGTTTTATTCTGAATGTATGCCTGTTGGATGTTATAAATTGCCTGAAAAAACAATATCAAAGTTTTATGGATAACCAGCTTTTAAAAAGGTTGAACATTTTCTATTCCACTCTTCAAATATTCTTATTTTGAACAGTTTATACTTGTTATTAAAGGGGTGGAAGTGTTATCAGCCTAACGCAACAGTTGTTTTATCTGTCTTTTGCCATATATTTACTAAAAAGGACTGGCAATAATGGGATCTCTTGACCAAAAATCATGGTGTCATAAGTATCCATCGATGGTTGCTATTATTTGCTCATCAAAAGATTTGACAATGTACTCATTCCTGTTCTCTTCAGTTCCTATATCAAATCCTGGTAAGATACCAGAAATTTCATCATCGCAATGTTGCCAACGTAAATCTACAAATCACTATGTGAACCAATTTCGCTATTGCTATCATAATCTGCAGAAATAATGTCACTAATAATTGTAAGTGGCAAAAATTTCTTTTTCGTCATTGGATAAATCTTTGTCACTCAATTCTATTCTAGAATGTTTTGAAATACAAGTATTCTGTAAACTTCTGTATTACTGCTAAACTGGCATATCATCTGATCTTTTCGAAATACAGCCTTAGCCAAAAGTATTAGACACCCCAATAAAGTTACTATAGGGTATCTAACTTTTGGGCCAAGGCTTTATTTTGAAAAAAGATAACATAAATAAAAATAGACTATAAAGCAGTGTTTTTTATGGGTCATAAAATCAATAATAGAAACATTAGCAATCTATAGTTACACATTTTGCATTCACAAAACCTCGATAAAATTCCTAAAATTCACTAAACAAAGTCGCCTAACGACAGCCGTAGTTAAAGGGTTAAGCAAATATCTCTTGATGTACTTTGTACTACGTTACAAAAAATCTTCAAGAAAAATTAGCTTTTCAACTAAAATTTATTAATACTTTAAAACTTTAAAGGAAATGGATTTTATACGTAGGTTTGAGTTTTCCGCGTGGTATCAAGGAGAATACGAAGAAAATTCACGGTTCCCACCATAGACAAATTTAGTTTTCTACGGTTCCCACTAAATATTTTATGGACTGATGAAGCGACATTTTCAGCTAATGGAACAGTAAATTCACAGAACAGTAGGTAGTATAAATCAAATGTTCATTGTAGTGCAGCAATATGACAACTTCTAAATGAAACATTCAATGGAAAATGGATAGAACGTTATTCAGGATATCCCATGCCAGCACCCTCACCGGACTTAACCCCTATAGATTTTTTCTTTTGGGGATGTAACTGTAATTACTGATTGTGTGAGGGCCATAAAACCAGAGCATATCACGAATGCAGTCAACGACGTTATAAGAACCGAACTGTTTTTAGTGTCTCAATATTATTGAAAATTATATTCTTGTTAAGATACTAATTTTTTATGAGCAACTTTTGGTGTTAACAAGAAATCAAAAGAACTCTGCACCAAAATTTTTGATGTTTTTTCTTATTAATAAAAAAATTGACCATAATTAGCACAATAACTGAGCAATTTGTAAATTACAAGCTCTTTTAATTAAACTGTTGTATACAAGATATCATTTAATTATTATTTAAAGCAAATTTTCGTTTATAGCCACTCAACATTTAAATTGGAAAAAATTTAAAAAATTAAACTTCATTGAAACAATTAAGAATATATATTGTAAATGGTAATGGTGTATTACTGATCTGCAGTTTTTTGAATAAAACGGAAAAATATTTATTAAAACAAAATAAATATATAAAACTAACAGTTTTTATTATTAATTTAATCACACTTCTTTGTAACCTTCGTTTTGAGCAGTTCTTGAAGGTATAAAATAGCATATAAATCCCCTATAAGAAACACTAAATTACATACATCAGTCTAATAAATAAAAACTTAATCGAAGTATGGATCGAAATTACGAAAGTCGTAGTGACGTGTTTTTCTAGATAAATCTGAAAAAAAAAAATAAAATTACTAATAATTAAAGTTAGTAAATAAAATAAAGATTATTTTAAGAAATAAAACTAGTGGTCTGAGTAGTGTAGCCATTAATGTATCTTATTGGATTAAGTTTGTTCAATTTAAAGCCCAAAAATACCCTGATTTTATAAGGCTAGGAAAATCCCGTTTTAATATTGGGGCTAATTTGGGAAAATATTTTTACAAAGCTATCCACACCACCATAATTAATAATTAATGTTAATATTATTAATTTTTATCTCTTGTTTTATATTTTTTGTTAATTTACACTTGTTGTTCCTTGTCCATATATTTTGCTTGTTTTACTTATACGGGGTTGGGATAAAGTATGGAACCAAGTAAATATCTTTTAAACGAAAAGAACGATATTTATGAAAATTTGCAGGTAAGTGCAATGGAACAAAACGCATCTGATGTACATTTTTTTGATAATAATATACTTCCGGTTTAACCGGAAATGCCATCAACTTCTTTAATTTAAATGGGACACCCTATATATTTTTACAGATTTTGAAAGAGCTTGTTATTTTGAATTCATACATACTGAGTTTAATGTAAACAAATTTGTAAAAACGAGGAATATAGCACTTTAACCAACCTCCTTTGAGTTTTTTGCATTAGAGCAAAAAACTATTTAGATAAACTAATTGATGTTGTTTGTATGCCTAGTAATAAATAAACAAGTACTTTTTAGTACGTCTTTTGTTCTTCAAGTGTCAAATTCTAACTGACGGAAATAAATTGTACAATTTAGAATGGTTCAATTAAGCGAAAAAGAACGTATTGAAATTTTAATGATGATCGGTTATGGTGATCGTGTTAGAACTCAAGAAGAAGTGTGTCATATTTTTAATAATTTGCATCCGGAGAGAAATCCTATATCACGCTCAACAGTAACTAAAACATAACAAAGTTTTAATACTACTGGGATGGTAAAAAATTTGCTAAGACCGCGGACTGCAACGAACGAAACTGTTAAACAAAATATTGCAATCGATTTAGAAGAATCACCTCAAACTTCCACCACAAATTTGGCACTAAAACCATGGTATCAGTCGACGTTCTGTAGGAAATATATTAAAAAGTGAAAAGTATCATCCGTATAAGGTACAGTTACGATGATTTTGACCGACGCGCGACGGCTAGAATTTTGCGAACGGCTAATCTGTAATGTCGATGAAAATTTTACTTCTAGCATAGTTTTTTCCGATGAGGCAACTTTTTGTTTAAATGGAACAGTTAATCGCCATAACTCAAGGTATTGGTCAAATGAGAATCCTCATTGGATCCATGAAGCACATACCCAGCATCCACAGAAGTTAAATGTTTGGATGGGAATTGTCGAAAATAAGCTTATAGGCCCATTTTTTATCGACGGAAACTTGAATGGTATTTGGATCTACTAAATAACGAAATTATTCCTGCACTTCAACAGAATGGGCAATTACCACAAAATATTTGGTTTCAACAAGATGGAGCACATCCACACTATGATAGACGGGTTAGGGATTTTCTGGATGCGAATTTTCCAAATCGATGAATTGGACGTAGAGGATTCATAGAGTGGCCTGCTCGTTCTCCGGATCTTAACCCGTTAGATTTTTTTCTTTGGGGTTATCTAAACGTGTTTACGTTAGACGACCAACAAACTTACAGGAATTGAGACAAAGAATTATTAATGAATGTGAACTAATACGTGGAGAGAAGTCTTGGAAAGAGTGACTCAAGAATTTGTTAATAGGATGGCATATTGTCAGCAAGTAAACGGCGAGCATTTTGAACATTTGAAGTAATTTTGTTTCTTATTATTCTAAAATAATGAAATGTACTTTTATTGTACTACTAACAGTGAGTTATTCCTCGTTTTTACAAATTTGTTTACATTAAACTCAGTATGTTTGCATTCAAAATAACAAGCTCTTTCATAATCTGTAAAAATATATAGGGTGTCCCATTTAAATTAAAGAAGTTGATGGCATTTCCGGTTAAACCGGAAGTATATTATTATCAAAAAAATGTACATCAGATGCGTTTTGTTCCATTGCACCTACCTGCAAATTTTTATTAATATCGTTCTTTTCGTTTAATAGTATATTATTTAACGAGCGGTAATGTAGGTCATAACTCACGCAGATGAAGTTTGCAGCACGAGCCGCAGGCGAGTGCTGTAATTCATCAAGCGAGTTATGACCATTACCGCAAGTTGAATACTATACTTTATCTACGACTTTAAAAATAAATAGATTATTAAAAAGTTTGAATTATTGTGAAATCTATTAGATAGGTACCTTTGTCGCCAGATATTTTTCATGAAATTATTAAGTTCTGGTGTAAATGTTTTTGCCTTTTTAGCTACATGCTTCTCTGATTGACGTTGAAGAAACGCAAGTAATTTCCAATAATTTTCTATATTTATTTTATTATTTAAATTGAGTGTGCTTCTCAGCATAGAGAAGAAAGTCCACAGAGATGCTTTATACTTACTGCTCAGTTCTTTAAAATATACCTAAAGAACATTTTCTGTAAAAGAGTTTACATTCTTACTGATAGGTACATCAATTTTAAAAATTTTTGTTGACCGCTTTGTTTTGTGACTTTTCGGGTAATAAATTTTATACTGTAGCATTAGCTACTTGCCTCAATTCTGGAGGTGTACATAATAATTCATCTTTACTCTCTGAATTCATCTTTCTTAACACCTTTATAATTTTTAACAGATTTGAAAACGTCAAAATATCTGACATTACTCCCCTCAATTACAATAATGGACTATTCCGTTTCATCGAATCCGCCACCTTTGGTATTCGGTTCTTTAATTGTGATTTAGAATTAAAATTTAATTAACTCCATGGATTGAGTAGACATTTATGTAAAAAATAAACACAATGAATAAAATTAAAAAAAAAAGGTTTGGTAGGCACAGGGGATCGAACCGCCATTGACAGTATATAGTTACTGTGACAGTATGGTGTAATAACTCACTAGAGAGTTATTATAACTCACGCTTTTTGTTTATGGATACTATTAATTCCTCAAAAGCAGTTGAATAATTAATGTATAATTTAATAGGAGTAGATAAAAGATATTTACTTGGTTCCATAGTCCCTGATTTTTGTTCATCTTAATTTAATAAAATTCTGTGACATTGACTTTGGTTTTCCCATCAGTCACATTCGAGATATGGATGGTTTACTTCGTAAGATAAATATATATCTGATTAGTAGATATTAGTACTATAAAAGTAGAATAGTTGCAGCTTTTAGTTGAGGTTATGCATATAAACTATCATAAAAATTATTTACCTCTAACATTACGTCAATCTTTTGGGCCCTTGAGGTCCTAGTTCAAAAGAAATAGATGGAACAACATCGTAATTATGAGAAAATTGATTGTATATATTAAAAAAATTTGTTTCACTAGTGGAATTTTCAGACGGATCTCTTTTGTAATCTATAGTACTATAACTCATTTTTGCTGGAAGCGTATTGTATTGTGT
The DNA here is from genome assembly GCA_035357415.1 of Ophraella communa. NCBI lineage: Eukaryota > Metazoa > Arthropoda > Insecta > Coleoptera > Chrysomelidae > Ophraella > Ophraella communa. The sequence continues at coordinate 27,988,653 of CM068982.1, forward strand.
TTTAGGTGTTTCTAAATATGGAGATGGACTAGAACTATAATCAGAATTTTCAGCTAATTGAGAATATTTACTATTAGAAATATCTAAATCTATTAATGAATTATTTTCCAAATCTATTTCCGGTGCAGAATCTGAAAAAATTGGCGAAACAACAGATGGAGGAGATAAATAAATTTGAGGATCGTTTAATTCGGAATATTGTTGTGATAATTTAAACGGTTGTTTTTTACTTTGTGCTTCAGCAGAGTACTGGAAATGGTTAGCATTACTTTGACTATTTTTTAAATGTTTCATAAAACTTTGAGGTTCAGTTTTTACTGCGTTTTCCGGATTCTTAGATATTTCTTTAAATGAAGTTGGTTTTGAGAATTGGGAGAAAGAATACGGGACATCATCCGGTTTGTTTGTTAACAGGGTTTCATCGAAATGTTGGGATGCTTCTTCGTTTTCTACCAATTGGTGATAAGGCAAATGTTGATTTATGTTACTTGGAGATTCCTTAACAGCATTAAAAGTGTTATGAGGTAGGGTAGGGAGTTTAGGTAGGTTTGCTTTCACTTGGGTTGGTATTTCGTGTTTTACAACACCGGAAGCAGATGGGACAATATCATTATTATTTGTTTGAGCGAAATCAGCCTCATAACTGTTAATGTGTTCTGTTGGCCTATCTCCGTATAACTCAGGTTTGTGTGGATCAAGTGATGATGATGCTGAGAATAATTTACCAAGTACACTACCGAGACTTGGAGAGGATTCATGGGTATTGATTGATGAGGGATTATATTCTTGAACTTTTCCACGTCCAGAAACTTTCCTGAGAATTAGTAGTCCTGAAGTATCTGAAAGTAAAAATCAGTTTGTTAATTTGGAATTGTAAATCGATTGAACAATTATAATCTGGTACATCGTGTGGATCAAGAGTAACACATATATAAAGTCCTTTAAACCACCTTTAGGTAACAGCAAAATAATGAGATCAATATGTTTTTAAATAGCTATATTTAAAGGTAATACGTACAGCTATACCAATATGTAATAACTTGTTATAAAAGCTGAATTATAATTTTTAATTATAATTTTATGTATCATTATTATTATTCAATGCTTTCCCAAGATATAATGTGAATAATCAAAAAAGTAACTTTACAAATGACCCATGACCACAAATCACGAAAACTTTTGTGAGATACAAGCGGTCAAAGATGAAAATTCTAATCGATACCTTCATTAACATGCCAAACAGATTCAGTGAGCGACGATGAGCAGTTGAGGCCTGAGGGGAGAGGTTAAATAGTATTTAATTTAAACATTCAGATACAATAAAAAGAGGGAGGATTGGATTTCCGAAAAGAGGTACATTTCCCCGAAGAAAATCTTCAGGTAGTTAAGTACCATTGGGACCCAATACGTCTATAGATAAAGGGATTAAAATTACCACATTTTAATCTATGACCTGCCGGGACCGAATCGATCAACACCGAAATATTTAAGACGCCCAATCAATGCCGGTTTACACAGGCAGTTGAATTTTAATTAATTTTTTTGACAGGACCTGAGGAGGATAGGGAAAATGGGTTGCAAAGACGGCCCCCCATCTGCAACCGCACCTAATCCAGCAGAAAAGGTTAGGCTAGGTACAGTGCATCTCTGAAGTAAGGAATAAGTTGATGCATTTTCTAAGTAATTTTTAATGTAAGTGGTGTATTAATACTATATTAAACAACAAATTTCATATGGAATTCTGTTATGACACGAGTTCAAATTTAAAAAACGAATCGCGAAGCGATGAGTTTTTTAAAGAACGAGTGTTAAAACAGCCATATGAAATAAGTTGTTTATAATATTTTTACATTTTGCCATTTTATCATTTTTTAAATTAATTTATTATTTCTATATTTTGATTTTAAAAAGTATTTCGGTAGCACTATGTAATTTATAACATTTGACAGTTTTGACATTTAAATATTATAAACAACTTATTTCACATGGCCGTTTTGACACTCGTTCTTTAAAAAACTCATCGCTTCGCGATTCGTTTTTTAAATTTGAACTCGTGTCATAACAGAATTCCATATGATATGCGTTGTTTAATATACTATTAATACACCAATAATAAAATATTATATAAGTAAAAGATGATATTCATATTCACAAATACTTTCCTAAAGAACAATAAAAAATTAAAATAAATTGCTATTAGCCACAAATGTCATTGTCAATAGTTTTGTCATTAGATACTTGGCGCCAACCATTTAAAACAAACATTTGCGTGCGTAAAAGTTACATTACGATATGCAAATGCGTTTTATAATGAAGATTTTTATAAGTGCAAAATATAAAAAATATTTTAAAACATTTGATAATTTAAATGTCAAAACAGTGCTACCGACATACTTTTTAAAATCAAAATTTTCGTAATTTACATACAAATAATAAATTAATTTAAAAAATGATAAAAAGGCAAAATATAAAAAATATTATAAACAACTTATTTCATATGGCTGTTGTGGCACCCGTTCTTTAAAAACCTCAACTTAAACTCGTGTCATAACAAAAAGCCATATGTTAAGGCACTCAGTTTAAGTGGAGTGCTAGAAATGGCATTTTTAACACGTTTGTAGAAAAAATTAATTAAATGAATACCGAATACCACTCAAGCTTAAATTATTTCCGTAAATTTGGCACAAATAATGTTTTGATAATTTTCTTAATATTTCGGATATTATAAGTGAAAATGTCACACCATAATTTGGAAAATAATAGATGAAAAAATAGAAATGAAAAATTTTAGTAAAAATATCAAAACTGTGAATTATCGGATTGTTCAACGGAGCCAAAAAATCGTATGCTGTCTGCAAATTTTTGTATTATATTATACATTAATGCAAGGTGTTAAGCTTTGCAGATTATCTATTAATCATCTCTATATTTGTTGAGCTTAAACTACTTGAAAAATTTAGTAGCATATTTATTTGTAACGGTAATTATGTTAAAATATAAACAAACCTTCATGATGGTGCGGTGGGTATTCATCAGGAACGTGGTAATCCTCACTGGGACCTGAATGGGGTGAGTGATGGTAGACTTCGCTGGGGCCGCTAGGTGATGTATAGTGATTTTCCACTGATTCATATTCTAAAACGTATTAAAAAATATATTTATATTTATAATAATAGCCTAAAAATAATCATTAAATATTAATTGTCATCTTTATGGTCTCCTAAGTAACCTTACTTTTCTCTTCGTATGTGATGTAATGTGTCGGTAACGAAAGGGGCCACGACTGAACGCAAATTTATTGTCATGCGTAATTTGAATAGGTCAGCGCTCACTGCTAGGCTTTGTAATACGGTAGGCAACATTCTGTCAGTTTTTAGCGAAACAGCTGTCATTGCACTTAAAACCTTATTTTGCGAATAAATAGTGGAAGTTTAGTTCAACCGTTTAGTTTAGTGTTTATTATATATGGTCAAAATAAAAGAAAATTAATTAATCAAATACACTTGGGATAATAGTTTAGTATAGAAACACCAGGATGCAGCCGTATAATTTACAAATTTTACTTTTTCCACTAACTATTCTATCAACTTTCGCGAACTAACCAACTCCCAAGTTGACATGTCCCCTTTATATACCATTTTTCGACGTTCTTTGGAGATTTTAAACATTATTTGTGTAATTGATTGTGTTAACCTTTACTTTGTGGAAGTTCATCTTACTAAAAACAATAAATAACTGAACGCTTAAACTAAACTTCCACTATTTATTTATTTATTTATTTATTTATTTATTTGTGTAGAAATTTACGAAAATATATAGATTTTTTGTTAGGTACTTTAATGCGTTCAATAACTAGAAAAAAATAAAAGGCTATGTGCAGCCCTAACAAGTCATCATTGGAGTTTTTCGTTTTTCTGTATTTACTATGGCATGTTAAGAATAATGAAAAACTCTTCGTTTTACCAAAACTTCCAATATTTATTAATATGTCAATCTGACGATGCTAAGTCTAGCAAAACGGCTGTCATTATAGTTAAAAAAGCAATTTTTTAATAAATATTGGAAGTTTTGGTAAAACGAAGAGTTTTTCATTATTCTTAATAAGATGGACTTTCAAAAAGTAAGGGTTAGTACAATCAATTTTACTATGGCATGATTTAAAATTTTGAGTTAATTAATGAAATTGAATGTTGGCCAAAAATTCAACAATCAAGGATAGGCCCCTAGAGACGAAAGTGCAAGGGCTGGCTTGTCTAGACACAAAATTTAAAATCCACTAGCTATTAAATTAACTAACTGCCAATCAAGCATCTAATATGGATATGGAGGTTGGAGAAGTACAATCAGAGCTGCTACATGATTTACTTGGGTCGTAAAGACAGATAGGATAGATGAAAGGGAGTAATAGGAATTTTCGGATTTAGGTATGAAATTAAAATACAAAATTTAAACTGACTTGTAATGGCATTATATTGACGTTGTCACTGTTGTCAGTTATACGTCACATTAACAACCTTAAACAGTCCATGTCTGGTTAACGTTAAGATTAGGTCCCAAAAAATAAATAAGAAGGTGACTTGACTTATGCTATAGCCGTCTATAATGTGTTGGAAAGTATGTAACGAAGTTACTAAAATTTCGTGCCTTTCCGTATATTCCATCAAATCCGCACGGTATTATTTATTAAGTTTCGACCGTTCATTTGTTTATATTTTTAAAAGTTTTTGTAACACCGATAAGACTTCGCTAATTAGTCACTTGCTGAAATGATGATACCGTATATAATTGTAAAATTTAAAATATTTTTAATGTATCTCCGTTATTAATGGACCGATTTTTACAATTCTTTTTGGTATCGACTCAGAAAATTACGAGGAAAATCATGCTGTTAATCATTTTCACGCGAAAACCAGATTTTCAGTAAAACTATTTTTCCGACAAGTTCCAACCGAAACAGCAGCTGTAATTGTCTGAGTCGTATGATCACGCAGCACCTGTCCCCACTTTAAGTAGGTGGAAGGGCATACCGGTAGGATTTTTGTGTCCCCCCCGCAATCCGTCCCTTACCTATCAAAAATTGTATAAATTAGACGATTTTGGCAATTTTAAGGGAGTATCAGTTACAGTGATAGTAGTGCCTAACCTAGTGAACCAGTGAGGACCCCGAGACCGACCGGAATCAAGGTAAGCACACCAAACTATCTAACTAATGTTTGCCAGAGCAACTTGTTAAGATTTTTCTCTATATGCGCCACTTACCTGTTATCCTTTTCCTCGCTCAACACCATCATATCATGGGTGGTATACTGGTGGTGCACCCTTCCTAAATTTCCCCTCATCATGGGTGGTATACTGGTGGTGCACCTTTCCGAAGTTTCCCCCCCGTTATGTGTAGGACACTGACGGGCTCTACCCCTCTACGCAATAGCGGTCGCGCTTTGTTGCGATTTACCGTTACATTTTTGATATTTTAATTGGATCATCTAAAAAAATAATTTGGTTGCTCTGGAGATCTCCGTTTTAAATGATATACTTGTGTGTTGGTGTGCTGAAGCTTGAGTTTTACCGCTTTTTACCGCTTTTTACCGCTTTTACTGTTTTTCACCGCTTTTATAACCGTAGCTAGTTCACAGTTTTCCGCTTTCCGTAGTAGACGGCTAAATACCGTCGATTTATATCGCATTTTTCATGTAAGGCATGGTAAACGTAATAATTTTGATTTTCTTTTAGCATTTGCCGAAACCGTTTAACTGCATGCCTAAACAGCCTGTATAGTAGCCTCGTATTTCGCTGAGACTGTGTAAAAATATATGTATCTGTAATAAAAACAGACAATAAAAATTAAAATTAAAGTACTCTACCAGGAGTAGTTATTAACTGCAAAATTATCAATTACGGAGATGTATAATAAACACAGTTTTAAGGTTCTCTTCAGATATTTACATTCAGATGTGCCTGGTATTATCTTTCTAAATACGGGCAGTCACCCAGTTAAAGTATTCATCGAAATGTTGATCAATCCACGTGGACCGAGAGCCAATCAGAACATCGGATATTGGTGTTATGACAAATTATAATGCGTTATCTCTTATCGGCAGACTTATTCACAGTTCCAGTAAGATATGACTATATTTGCTGGGCGACCGAAATCATTAATAGTTTTTTCAGGTAGAGTCCCGTTTCGTCAGTCCAGTGTTTTGCATTTGGGTTTATAGTTATTTAGCAAGATTTTATTTTTAAATTGCAGATATGACTAGCAGATTTTGTGAAAAGAATATTTTTAGTAAAACCATGACTATTACAGCGTTCAGTTAAATTCAAATAGTGAACGCCAAGTGAGTTTGATTGTGACTTAATAATTTTTTTATGTTGGTATTATTATTTTACAATAAGTTCTGTTCAGTCGAGTCGATTAGTGTTATCGCTACCTAGGTATAATACAGAAGTTGATAACACCGATATTGTTTTTTTTAAACTTTATAGAAAATAAAATCAAATGTTGCAATAAAAACTTTTATTTAATTTAAAATTAGATATCTACGCTACTGTTCAGTAGAATATCATACTGGTCACTCTGACATTGTTGCCAATTTGATAGTGTCTTACTCGCTCTGGTTCCCGTAAATTTTCTAACGAAATTCCGTTGCTACTATACTAAGTTGATTTACTGTAAAATATATAGTTTTGTTTGTTTTCATTTATTTTCCTGTACTCCTGAAAATGTGTTGCTGGCAAGTCAGCGTTGTAATAAAAAGTAAGTATAAGATCTAGAAACCGAAAATGTATTAAACCGTAACTTATTTTGAAAAATTATTTTTGTAGTTACCGAAATTATGTACATGTATAAGTCATTTGTGACGATACGATTAGAATTAACAATTATTGATTTCTCTTATTATTCTGTTGCTAGTTAAACTAGTATAATCAGCTTTTGTTTTGTTTCTGAAAATGTTTTTTTGTACCAGTAGTTAATTGCTTTTATATTGTACCAGTCTTAAATCTACACAAATCCGAATGAGATATTTATTAAATATAACGATATATTAAAAGTTGTATTGTACATCATGATATATACCGGATGTCTGGAAATTTTAATTTATTTCGCTTATTGATATATTTGATTGTTTTATATGATTACTGTATCTCTTTTGTTTAACCGAAATTGTTTCTTTGTGGAACTTGGTACACTGTCCAAAATATGTTTTGTTTTTTTATTTATTCAAACTATATCTATTGGGTTTATTCTGACCGCTTTTTCTATTGTTAACAAATTAAATTTTGTGATACACCGCAATGGTTTGATAATATATTGTTTGATTGTTTTATATGATTCTTTGTTTAACCGAAATTGTTTCTTTGTGGAAATTGGCACTGTCCAAAATATGTTTTATTTTTTTTATTTATTCAAACTGTATTCTGACCGCTTTTTCGATTGTTAACAAATTATATTTTGTGATACACCGCAGTGGATGGTTAATATATTGTTTTGTTAAGTACTGTCCGAGTTTTATTTATTTCTGGGCTGAACACAATTACCCATTTTGTCTCCACTGTCTAAAGGCTACCTGTCGCATGTGGGCCCTCAACCACTTAAATCCTGAGGGTGGCGCCCAAAATGATATAAAATTTACTAGTTGGAAGACCGTCCCGATCAAAGTTCCGTCCGAACAAGGTAAGTTTGGATCTATCTAGGAAAGCGCCATTACAAGTAGCACTATTCGTAATGATTCTAGATCTTCTACAAGTAAGCTAAGTTTTAACCAACGTCAATATAATGACAAGTTTTGTCAAGATAAGTTATGTAGTTTAAATTTTGTATTTTAATTTTATATCTTAATAGTATTGCAACGGGTGACAGATGTGTGACGGATGATTATGACAGATGCGAGAGGAATGCATGTATTTTGATATAGCTGCTTGTCATAAAGGGTAGAGTCCGTGAATGAGGAAGAATATTTGGACAGTAACTTGACATGATATATAATTATTTTAGGTTGGTAGTTATTCGGGAACATTCTAGTATTATTTGGATTTTAGTAAATAGTTGTTTCGAGAAAAATCGAGATGTCAAGTATTTTAGTCACGAATACATATAACAAGGATGTGAAACTCCTATGCCGAGCTATAAGCGCCCGTGGCTGAATTTACGGCTCCTATCTAGGCGGAGTCCAGTCTACGGTCGTTGCGTACTTCGTACTGCGCATCAGGCTGTCTCTCTCTCGAACGAGAGATGTTTACACGAATCCATATGCGATTGGTTATCACGCTCGCACAGAGAAAAAGACAGCCTGTTGCGCAGTACGGAGTACGCAACGACCGAGAATTTAACCCCGCCCAGATAGGCGCCTTTTCTCCTGCTACCCTCTCCACTCGAGTTTGACATCCTTGTTATATGTATTCGTGATTTTAGTATATAAAGCGGGTCATTCATGTTGGGAGTAGTAGTGTTCGTTAAGCTTTTGTGAAGTTTAAAAGTAAAAAGTGACAGTTAGTAATTTGTAACCAGCTGAATTCTTGTATTATTACAATTTGTAAATAAATTGTGTTTAAAGTCCTCACAAGTGTTTCAGTATGTTGATTAATAATTTTAATTTCTGACAATTAATACAGTCATGTAAACTTTAAAATAAATGCATTTGGTATCTAGTTTTTAGTAAAAGTTTGAAAGCTGGCAACGCAGCAATTAATTTTTAATGTTGTTTTTAAGTTGTTGTTTTTTTAGTTTATTCTCATTATATTAAATTGAACTTATTTAACTTAAACAGGTAAGCAGAATTTTCACTGTTAATGACATTTTAAGAGTTACACACTATACTGAAAAGTGTAATATTTTGTAAATCGCGAAATTCAGGATTTTTACAGAAACACATTTTATCGCCTCAAATGATTACAATTTATAGCGAAGGAATAAAATATATTTTTGTGTATTCAATCCAAATCCAAATATTTAATAAATACATAACTAAAAAAATTATCCTACCTATATGTGGATGTCTATTACCAGAGGAACCCATCCAAGGCACTAAAATAGCACTCGTGGCAATTTTTTTACCAAGATGTGTAATTGCGTCACCTTGGGAACTCACAAGGTGACCTGAAGCAGAAATTAATTTACCTCCTCCTTTTACTAATTGACCTTTTACAGCAATTACTCCACCTTTAATTGCTTTAACTGCTTGGAGTAACGTATTGAGAATTGATTTTTTCAAGTTCCAATAGTCAAACATCTTTTGTGGATGATCGTGATGTTCCTAAAACAATAACATTTTTGTTTGGATATTGACTTTAAACCAATTGTATATTGTTTCTAGTTAGACATGCGATTAAATATAACTATGAACCGATCAAAAATATAATTAAACCTTACCTCAGGGTAGTGACTCGGTGGATGATGATAATATTCCTTGTGATATCCACTATTGCTACTAGTCTTACTAAAAGCTCCTGATGCTGCCGCTGAAGCCATAGCTAATTGCCCTACTTTTTTCTTAATGCCATTTCCAATTGCTGTTTTTAGTAAATTTACTATTTCACCAGATCCTGATGAAGAGCCCGATCTAAAAAAATATTAAATTTATTTGTATATACAGTGTATGACAGATGCAAATCATCAGGCCAATGAACTTTATTTGAAAGTTTATTGCAACAATTAAGATAAAATAATTTAAAAACATGTGTTTTTGGAAATTCTTTTCAATCAAAAATTCAAATTCATAACGTAACAAAATGTAGAAAACTAGGTAAATATGATTGTCAAGGAAGTAGGTAGATGTTAAATGTTCATCGCGAACGTCTTGGTAATATTCTATTCTCAAATAAAACTTTCTCACATTATTTAACATATCAGGTTTGATCGACCTAATGTGTACAAAACTAATTTTTTTTATTTAAATTACCTATTCATAAAAACTAATAACTCTTGCGATCAGGTCAATCACGACTTATATATTAAATAATTTAATGTTAGAAGACAGTTTTATTTGAAATAAGGATGTTGCCAAGACGTTCCCAGTAAAAATTTTGAACATCTACTTCTTCATTCATTCATAGGTCTTTTTAGATTATTATTTATTATTTATTTATTATTTAAACAAATAATTTTCATATTAATACAATAAAGTATGTTGAGAGAGGAGGGAGTTGCTGCTTTCCTTAGAGTGTTATTTCAATTTTAATTTCACTTGGGTCACACATATATATTGTACATTAAAACTTACCTTTTAGCTCTTTCCAGTTTTTGTTGTATATACGCAATTTGACGTCTTTCATCAGCAGTAATGTCTTTTAAACTAATGATATGGAATGGTGCATAAATTGGTGACCGCACAGCATCAATTATAATAATATATGATAGGGAAATCGTTAGAAGCAAATATGTTTTAACCTAAAAATAAAAAGGTAATGATTATAATATGTAGGTACCTAAACACAATTCTGAAGAAGTGAACGCTTATTTAAACAAAGCGTCATCTATAAGCTAATTTATTCAGCAATCAGTAACAAGCCCATGACATCATGAGTCTGTGCAATATTTATTTGTCTGTTCTTCAGATATTTCTGACAATTTTCAAGAAGTGTTTAGTTAGGAAAAATAAACAAATAGCAAAAATTAAATTTTAGCTACCTTAGTATTAGGAGTGTTAACATACGAAACTACAGGTCTAATCGGTTTTGACTCTTTATGTAATTTAATAGTTCCATATAATTCTGGACATTGAGGATTTTTATTTATTTTAGCAAATATTTTTATGGATAATTTAGAAAACAAAATCTCTAATTTTAGTTATAAAAACAATATTATATTTTGGTATAGATATGTTGATGATGTGTGGTTTTGTAGGTAGCGAACGACAATTAGATATATTTTTTAATTATATTAATACCTTACATCCTAAAATTAATTTCACCTTAGAAGTTGAAGAAAATAATTCAATTAATTTTCTAGATTTGAGAATTGAAAAGTTAATAATTCATTAAACTATTCAATATACAGAAAACCAACACAAACAGATGTAACCATACCATATCATTCAAATCATTCTATATCACATAAATTAGCAGCTTATGATATAAAGAGCATTTTCAGTTCCAATGAACAAAAATAATTTTAATAAAGAAATTAAGATTATAAAACAAATAGCAACATCTAATGGCTATTCAATACATTTGATAAATTAATTAATAAGAAAGAACAGAAAATGTCACTACAACTAATATTCCCTCAACAACCTAAAGAAATGAAAAGTTACAAAAGTATTACATATTGTGAAAATATTTCTAATACAATTTCAAAAATAATATCTTCGGCAACATCTGCAATAATTTCATTCAAATCACACAATAATGTTGGTACAAAATTGTTAAATGTAAAAACAAAATTACCTAAATTAAAAAAATCTGGTGTTTACAAAATTAATTGTCCAAAATGTAATGCTGTATATATAGGTCAAACACAAAGAAATTTTGAAATAAGATTCAATGAACATTTAAGAGCATATAGATTACAACAACCAGATAAGTCAAACTATGCAAAACACGTTCTTGAACATCCACACTCACTCATACACACTAATGACATTAAAATATTTAGATTTCCTCGAAGAACTTGAAATCAAAAGACATCTAGCAGATCAACAATATAAAGTAGTTAATGAACAAATAAATCTTGGAAGTTCACCACTATTAAACTGTTTACTTTGATTGAGTCTTCATTTTATACATAGATAAGACGTAATTGTAACACAAATATATTAAGTTATTGTAAAGATCAGCATGATATAGTTTTTTCCTGGTTTTTCTATATCATTGCACAGTTATACTGATCTTAGACGGAAATACATCCAGGATAATCCCTTAGGGCTAATAACATCTAGGCTTTAATATTGTTATGTCTTATTACTTCCATAATTGGTCTAGCCTTAATTCTACCTAATCAACATCTACACCTAGCTACAAACAAACAAAATGTTACTTCAATATGTCAATCTGACATTTAAAGTATTTAACGAATAAATAGTGAAAGTTAATTCAACCTTTTAGTTGTTTATTGTTCTGAATAGTTTGACAAGTGTTTATGCAACGATAGAAAATTTGACATAGAGTTAACATCTTTTATGCAACTGGCCTACACTTTAATAACATAAATGAAAATACAGTAAACTTAACTTCCATTAAAAATTTAATGTTTGGTTCACTTATATTTTTGGCATACCTATTATTTTTGACGTAATAAATAATAGGTAAAACATATCTATCTGTGTAAAAATAAATTAGGGCAGCAGCAGTTAATGTACGGTCTAAAGGAATTCGATATTAGAGAGTGAAAATCAAGTGCAGTTATAGTTTTCTACCAAAACAGAATGACATCCCCACCAGACGATATACGTAGTCGACTAACATAGAATCACTTTCATTTATTTGTATAAAAATATAGTCATCGCGATCGATATAAGCGACAATAAATTCAATCGTTTCGATAAAACAATCATAATAATGACGACAAGTGTACAATTAAAATCATTAAATAACGTTAATTTCATAAGTCAACGTAATAAACCGTTTTTATTCTGGATTTTACTAGAAAATAATAAAATGTTTTTAAATAATAAGAGAAAAAGCAGAATATTGAATACTATTTAATAGGTTGTATCTGTATCTGTAAATAGGATAGTGAAGTCTAAAGCCTCCATTCGCACTTAGACTTCATTAGGTCTATTGTGCTCCTCCCTGAGCCTGTCACTTTAGTTCATCGTGCAGACTAGTAGAAGTAAGTAGTCAACGACGTCCTTCAGGGGAGTCTCTCCTATATTGGCTGGTGTTGGCCAGTGATGGTAAATGTACAATTTCCGCTTAGTTTAGAGAGCCGAGCAGTCACACAGGATGTGCTTGACTGTTTCCTCTTCTTGTTCACATCCTCTGCATAGAGGTGTGTTACTTAATTTCATTCTGTATAGATTTGTGACTTAACTCAGGTAGCCAGTTGCCTTAGTCAGAGTTCTAGCACTGTTCCCAAAGTTATTTTGAATTCTTTTAAGAGTAGTAGTGCTGGTCTACTATCTTTATGAATGACAATCGATTTAGCTGTAACATTTCTGTTGCTTATTTCGTTTGCTGCTGTAGTTAATATGCCAGTAAGCACCGTCTGAACTACACTTGCATGTCTTCCTATACCAAAATTCTTAGTCTCCAGAACATCGGATCGAAAAAAGAAACATTTTTGAGAAGTCGATCGCCAGCCGTCTAAGAGGTAAACACGTACGCTCCGAGAAAACCGGTAAGCAAATCGACATATTAGGAATTTTTCTAAGTCCGAGAATCATAGTTTTGCGCATGTTTCTAGTTAGAAGTGGGAGAACCGATAGCTAGCTAGGAATTTCAGAACAGTTAGCATGTTAGCAAGGCAGTTGATCACCGCCACTTAATAGTGCCATCACGTGCAGTCCTGAGCCGCCTTGAGGAAAACCGGTAAGAAATACTTAATAATTATTTAGATTGGGGAGTCGGAAAGAATTCTAAGTCCGATATTGGAATTCTGCGCAAGTCGTTAGATAGGAGTGGGAGATCCGTTGAATGTATAAATCAGTAGATCATTAGAGAAGTCAGTTAGCTACCAGCCGTTGATAGTGCCGCCACGAATAACTACTGCTCCGTTTTGGTAAGAAAAGCTTTATAATAGATTTGTAGAGTTTCAGGTTCTATTCTGCCGGCCGAATTCTTCATATACACAAACGTAAGTCCGTATTCCGAGTAAGATATCTTAGGTGAGGTATTTTTGCCCTTGCTATCCCGCTGATAAGGAAGGCCGAGTGCCGGGTGGGTATCACAGGTACTCCGGCAGTTTATTAATCTTATTATTTTGCGTCGGAGACACTAGGTGGGTATCACGAGTGTCTCCAACGGTAGTATACCCTTATCAGCCAGCTAGTAAGGAAGGCGGAGTGCCGGGTGGGCATCACAGGTACTCCGGGCGTTTAGTCGTTTTCCGTTTTCCCTTGTTATCCCGCTGATAAGGAAGGTGGAGTGCCGGGTGGGTATCACAGGTACTCCGGTAGTTGCGTAATAGTTTTTGTGCGTTGGAGACACTAGGTGGGTATCACGAGGGTCTCCGACGGTAGATATACCTTTATCAGCCCGCTAACAAGGAGGAGGAAGTACTAGGTGGGTATCACGAGTACTTCCCAAATTCCGGAGAAAAATAGAAACCGATCCTAAGATACTTTCCGTATAGATAATATTGCAATCCGGGTTTCCGTAGTCTCAGAGAACAGAACCTAACCTACTATCATAGGAGTTTGGTAGCAAATTGTATGTACCCCGCATGTAGAATATCCGCTTGGTAATTAGACTGCCCGCTTTTTGTAAAAACCGCTTTCGCATATCACTCCGCCGTGAATAGCCCCGCATTCATCATTCACCCGAAGCATGGTAGCTTTTGCGTAACTTTCTTTGCACACCTCCACCATCCCCGTTAAACCCCGACCTGTAACGAATTTTGTATATTTATTTGTTGTTAATAATAAATAGAACTTAGGAAATATTGTGTATTTTTATTCCACTGTTCGTATTGAAGTGTGATTGCTATAGCCGTGAAACTTCAGGTATCCGACCCAGCCGGGTAATTAAAGCCTACCCTTCTGGCCGCCACCTAAGTAGGTCAACACCATAAAGACCCCTGGAGTATTTCTTCTTCACTGAAGCTGCCCGAGTAGTGTCCTTCGGCACTTAAAACCGAAGGTGGCGCCCGAGGCAATCCGAAACCTGCATTAAGGTGTCAAAGAAGACGTAGCGACGCGAAAGTAATGTTTTAGTTTTGATCTTTGATATTTAATATAAAGTTTAGAACAGTATTGTTAAAAGTATAATATTTTGCCAATTAGTAAATAAATTAATTTTTAAAAAAGCATCTTCGAATTCATTAAACGTAAATCGTGCAGAGTTATTTTATTCTATTCTAACATGTACAAAAACTGGCTCTCGAAAATAAATTAGGAATTAACCGGATAACAATCATAAACACATTAATACTCGAAAACAAGAACAACAGCGAGAAAAAATAGTTCTAAGAGTACACACTCTCTAACCAAACCCGTCCCTTCCAGAATGCATCCCTCTAGGAGCGGTGCATTCCGGGAAGAACATCCTCCACCCCCTCATCACTTCCGATGGGGGCCTCAGTCCTCGGGCTTGTGCTTTTCCTTCCACTATCTTGGTTCGGAGATGGTTTCCAGGTGTCTTCTGTTTGGTCCGGGATGGTGGTTTGCACCTTTATCCTCCTGTCTTCTTTTTCGGCGTTCAGAGTGTGTGTTTTTCGCTGCCTCTGAAAAGTTAGCCCTTAGTCGACGAACTGCGGCTAAAGGTAACCTTAGAGAGTGGATCCACTTGTTAAAGCTGTCCCTACTCAAGAATCTGCGCATCTCCCTAGGGATGGGAAGAGTCTTTTATAGGTGGTTCCTCTTCTGTCTGCTTCTTGACAGATGTTTTTTCTTCTTAGTTGTCCAGCTGTTTCCTTGGTCTAGGATGTCTCCTGTAGTCCTCTGCTGTGTAGTTTGTTAATTCCCTAAGTGCTATTTTCGGGTGTGTCCTGAGTTCTTCAAATCTTTTTCTGGTGCTGGCTTTCATTATTTCTTCTCTCTTCTCCTGGTCTAGTTCCCTGTATAGTAGTAGGTATATTTCTGATGTACCATGGGGCGTCTGCTGCTTGCCTAAGGCAGATGTTTTGCTGTGCTTGTATCTTCTTTTTGTAGGTCTTGGCCTTGTGTCCCCAGGCTACGGAGGCGTACAACATGATCGGAATAATGATTGCGTTTATAAGATGTATCTTTGTCTTCAGTCCTAGTTTGGATTTTCTTCCTATGAGTCCGGCTAGTCTTCCTCTTGCTTGTTTTGCCTTCTTTGTGATGTTTTCCACATGTTCTTTGAAAGTTAGTCCTTTGTCCAGTATCACTCCTAGGTATTTGGCCTCGTTTTTCCATTGGATCTCTTCTCTTCCTATGTTGATGTTTTCTTCTAGTTTTTTCCTTCTTTTGGAAGTAGACTGCTTGGGTTTTCTCCGGGTTTATTTGGATTTTCCATGTTGTACACCATTCGTCTATTTGGTCCATAGCTTGTTGGAGTCTTCTTGTCACCATACTTGGTTGAGTGCTTCTTGTAACAATAGCCGTGTCATCTGCGTAGAGATCCATCATTGTGTTGTCTGTCTTTGGAATGTCTGCCGTGTATATGTTGTAAAGCACTGGTGAGAGGACTGCTCCTTTTGGTACTCCGGCTTCTGTTGTTCCTATTTCGGACATTTCATTTCCTATCCTTATCCTGAATCTTCTATTTTTCAGATAGCTGAGTAGTAGTTCTCTGGTGTATCCTGCTTCTCTCATCTTGTATATCAGTCCCTCGTGCCATACTCGGTCGAAGGCTTTGCTGATGTCCAGGAAGATGGCTCCAGTAGATTGATTTCTGTTGTATCCTTCTGTTGTGTATTCTACAATTTTAAGTACTTGGTCCGGTGCGCTGTGTTCTTTTCTGAATCCGAACTGTTCTTGTGGCAGTATTCCTATTGCTTCGGTTTCTTCGTTTAGCTTCTTGAGGATGACTCTCTCGGCTATTTTGCTCATCGCTGGTAGTAGACTGATGGGTCTGTAGTTTTGTGGAAACTTGGGATTTTTTCCTGATTTCCTTAGCATCACTATTTCGGCTTCCTTCCATTGGTCCGGGGAGTGTTTTGTTCTTAATTTCTCCTAAGAGTAGTTTTAGATGGCAAATGTATATATTTTATTTTATTTTTGTGTTATTGACGGGTGCGTTATACTTCTCAATGTTAAGATATGGTCGTAAACCATTTTACTACTCCTATGCAGAATCTTAAACAAATTTTTGGTGAGTGAGTTTTGGGTCATTTACTTTATCACTATTGTTTTCTCTTTTTTTTTCTCTTATATAACTATATAATAATACGTTTTTGTAAAATATTTTAAAAAATGTTTGATTACAATGTAGCCTCGTTAACGTTAAAAGTTTTGGAACTTTCTTCTCTCATTGTATGTTAACAAAATTTAATTGATATGTATTTATATTTTGAAAAATATTTTATTACGTCTGCAATTAACCCGCTTTGCGAGTGTTGCAACGCGAAATAATATAGTGTAAGTTTCTTATGAACAAATTAATACTATATACTAGGTGTAGTAAGTAAAAGAAAACTGAAAAACTGTAAAGTAATATTAGAATTTCATTAAAAAGTGTACTAAAAGTAAGAGTGATTAAAAAACTGATAGTCAATAATAGGAAACAATTAAAGCTAATTTAATTGCAACGTTGCCAGCTTGTACTTAAATTCGGAAGCACTGAAATTAATAAAATAAATACGGTTGGACATAAAAACGGTAAGTACGACTTTCTCTGAACCGTTGAGGTGGAAGGTTGTACTTGGCGCCGCAAAATGGAGAAATATTTAGAAAAATACGAGGAGCTGGACAGTGATGACACAACGGATGAAGCAGGTAAAAGAAAGGCGGGAAGCAGATATTGCGAGCAAGAAATGGAAGCGTTTAAGAAAAGCCCGATGGTCATGAGAACACCTCAAAAAACCCAAGATAAAGAAAAGAAGATAGACAGGATGCTAGAAATGATGAATAGATTAACTAGCAATATCGATAGGCTCACTGAAGATATCAAAGAAGTAAGAAAAGACCAAAAATTAAGCAAGGATGCTATAGAACAACTTATAAACGAAAATAAACAACTTAAGAAAGAAAATAGTGATTTAAAACAAGAAAATGTAGAAATAAAGGTAAAAATAAAAGAAATTGAAGCAAATATGGAAAACATAGAAAAACAAAGACGACAAAATAATGTAGTCTTAACAGGGTTAGCAATAGATACATACGATCCAACTTTAATAAAAGAAATGGTAACGAATCTTATTAGAAAATATATGGATATAGAAGTTAAAATAAAACAAGCACATAAACTAGGGAATAAAACATGTTTAATTCAGCTAGAAGATCAAGTACAAAAGTCGAATATTATGAAAAACAAAGCAAAATTAAAAAACGTGAAGAACGAAAGAATATATATTAATGAGGATATGACACTAAAGGAAAGAGAAATACGTAAAACTATCAGAAAACGGGCAGCAGAAGAAAAAGAAAAGGGAAATGAAGTAAAGATTGGAGCACGGAAAATATGGATAAATAAAATAGAATGGAAGTGGAATAGCAATGAAAACAAAATGGAAAAGTCAAAAAACTAAAAAAAGACCACACATCTCGGATAATGTTGACGGAAATAGCTATGAAAAAGGATACGAATAATAAAGGAAAAAAATACATAAAACATATAAAAAAGACACTGTGATAGAAAACCCAAAATGTAAAGATAAAATCACAAAAGAATATTGGAAATTCGCAACGTGGAATGTTAGAGGAATAAATGGAAAAGAAAATGAATTATGCTACGAGTTTGATAAAGCTAATCTGGATATACTAACAATAACAGAAACAAAGAAAAAAGAGAAAGGAGAACAATTGCTAGAGGAAGGACATCTTTTAATATATAGTGGAATGCCACGAGAAAATCATGCAGCTGCGGGAGTAGGTTGTTTAATACATAAAAATATTATCAATAATATTATTAAATGGGAAGGCATCTCAGAGAGAATACTATCTGTAGAAATAAAAATAGATGGAAAACTTTCGACAATAATAGCGGTATATGGCCCAAACGAAGATGAATCAGCGGAGAAGAAAGACAGATTTTGGGATGAGCTAAATATTATTACAGAAAATAGTAAAGGCGATATATATATAGCAGGAGATATGAATGGCCGAGTAGGAAAGAATGAAGCAGACGCAAATGTAATAGGAAAATACGGAGAATCTAAAAAATCCAACCACGGAGCTAGATTAATAAACTATTGTATACTAAACAACTTAATAGTTACTAATGGATACTATCAACACAAAAATATACATAAATATACCAGACAAAAAACAATGGGGTGGAACAGTCCATTATTGATTATATATTGGTCGAAAAACATAACAAGGAAAAAATTAGAGATGTGAGAGTCAAACGGGGTTCAGAAATATACTCTGATCATTTTTTGTTAGTAGCAATCATAAAAAAAGGAAAAACAAAAATTGTAAAAGAAAAAGAAAACCTAGACAAAGAATATACATATGAAACAATAAAAAACTATAAATTAAAAGAAGAGCAAAACTCCCTAAAATTTAAGAATCTAGTAAAAGAAAAATTGGAAAGACAAAACAAGGTAAATTTGGTACTTGAAGAAATGTGGAAAATATTTAAAAACACAATATATATTGGAAGCTGCCAAAGAGACATGCGGCGTATTAAGAAATAACAATAAACTGAAACAAACGGCATGGTGGACCACATAAATTAAAAATGAAGTAAAGATAAAAAATATAAATGGAAGCAATATCTATAATTTAAAATATCAACAATATAAACAACAAAGACAGAAAGTGAAAGAAATGGTAAAAGACGCTAAACAAAAAAGCTGGATAAAGTTCGGAAAAAGCATGAAAAGTAACAGTAAAGCTAACCAAAAATTATTCTACAAAGTGTTAAAAACCACAAGGAAAGGAAAACAAACCCAAAACACAAACATTAAAAGCAAAGATGGAGAAATATTGACTAGTGATGTTGAAATAATGAACAGATGGCAGGAATACTTCAAAATGTTACTAACAACAAATGAAAATAAACAATTGAAAAATGAAATAAGGATAGAAACTGATAAAAAAGAACAAAAAAGCCAAAATGATATTATTAATGTGGAAGATATAACAGAAGCTATCAAATCACTAAAAAATGGTAAATCCCCAGGACATGATAAAATAACTGCAGAAATGTTGAAAAATATGGGACCAGAAGCAACTGAAATATTTAGGCAAATCTGTCAACTAGCATGGAACAATGAAGTCATACCACAAGACTGGCAAACTACAATAATATTACCGATACATAAGAAAGGAGATTTAAGAGACTGCAATAACTATAGGGGCATATCCTTACTTAGTTCAGCTTTGAAAAAATATGAAATAATATTACAGAAAAAACTGATAGCAACAACAGAACAAACGTTAGATGATGCTCAAAGCGGATTTCGGACTGGTAGAAGTGTACAAGATCATGTTTTTACTCTAAAAGAAATAATAAATAAATCACTGGAAAATAAAACAAAAGTATATTTTGCCTTCATAGACTTAGAAAAAGCATTCGATCGAGTACAGAGAGACATTATATGGAAAGGTCTTTACAGAAGGAAAGTTAATAATAAGCTAATAAGAACTATTAAAAGTGTTTATCAAATAAACAAAAATTATGTTATTAGCAAAAACAGAAGATCAGAGATATTTGAAACAGCAGATGGTTTAAGACAAGGAGGAGTACTAAGTCCAGCACTGTTTAACATTTTTATTGATGAAGTACTTAGACTCTGCAAACCTAACATACAAAAAATGAACGTGGGCTACCGAAAACTACAAAATGTTTATATATCAGAATGTTTATTTGCAGACGATCTTGTAATTATAGCTGGTACAGAAGTAGGATTGCAGAATAATCTTAATATATGGAATGGTATACTGGAAAAATATGGAATGTATATAAATACTAGAAAAACTAAAGTAATGATTACCTCCAATAAAGACGAGAAAATATCTATAAAACTAAAAGGTGAACTAATAGAACAAGTGAATAATTTTAAATATCTCGGGGTCAACATCAACAGTAAGGGAAATCAAGAAATAGAAATAAACGAAAGAATACAAAAAACAATGAATACGTATTACATGATGAACAATGCTTTTATAAGGAAAAAAGAAATAACTAAACAAACAAAAATTACCATATATAAGACAATTTATCGGCCAATATTGACGTATGGAAGCGAGTCGTGGGTATTAACAAATCGGATGAAAAGCAAGCTACAAGCAACGGAGATGAAATACCTACGAGCAGTTCAGGGAGTAACCAGAAAGGACAGGATAAGAAATGAGAAAATCAGGGAAGAGCTAAATGTAGAATCAATTTTGAAGTTCATCGAAAACAAACAACTAAACTGGTGGGGACACCTACAAAGGATGGGTGAAAATAGGCAGGTAAAAAATATATGGGAAGCAAAAATAATGAATAAAAGAGATAGAGGTAGACCAAAAATGAAATGGGAGTCCAGTATCACAAAAAGTATAGAACAAAGAGGAGAAACAATAAGACAAGCAAGAAGAACAGCAATGGACAGAAAAAAATGGAAGGAATTTGTAAATAAATAAGATAAAACGTAGAAGATACCCCTACACCGAAAGGTAGATGGGGATAAGACTATATATATATAAAATATTTTAAACAATTTTAGTGTGTTCTAGTATGATTTCACTTTATTGACTTTGTAATTTCTGAAACTTTATTTTGTTTTATTGCCTTTTTCAAAATTTATATTTATATTTTTGTATCGTTGCTACTACTTTCTTTTATAGCCCTGAAGATGTAGAAATAAATCGACGGAACGTCGGCCAAAATTTGATTGGTTTCTTTATATGCTTGTCCTCATATCAGAAGGACGTTAACAGTAAAAAAAGTACCATTAATGCTTGCTAAAGTAGGATTCGCTATGTAATTATTTCCATGAATGTGTAATAAAAGTAAGATCTACGACATTTAGCTTTTAATGTACCATCTGGAATCCGTTCATAGACAAGCTTGTTGGAAGACCATCTAAATTAAAATTTCCTATCAATTAACTATTTAGTGTTACATAATAGGGAATAAAAAATAAAAATAAAACCTAAATCCTGTGAAGTTGTGTTATTCATGTAGGACTATCTGTATTATATTCTTAAAACTAGTTTGATATTTGAAATATTTGTTTACAAGGTTTATGAGGTCTTTATAGTGAAAGTGAAATTTTATCTCAAAATACCGTATCATTTATTATGGACAAAAGTAAGAGTTGAACAATCGTTAAAAAAAGGAAATACAATGTAATTCATATAAACTGAAAGCTAAATTGTACCCATTGATAAGTTTTGTCATTAGTATTTTAAAGTTTTTTTTTGTTTCTGGTTAATTACATATAGATACACAACGGTTAAATTTTAAATAATGTACTTGGTATAAATGTAAATAATTAATGGAATAGATAATTGATGTACAACTTTACTTGACTACTATTAAAAAGTGAAAATTGTCTATTCCAAATCGGGTTATATTGCATAATATGTTAATAACCAAGTAATGACAAATATTTAAAAGCCGTTTAAAAATTATAGATAGTTTATTTATTTCAATTAAACCGTAACTATATACAAAAAGGCTAAAAGTGGAAGAAGAGGGGTAACGATTCTATTCAGATCTAGATCTATGTATATTTAATGAGGTTTATTATTTCCTATTTCTATTTATTTTCTTAAGAATATACAACTAAAAGGTTGAATTAAACTTTCACTATTTATTCGCAAATTATGAAATGCAATGACGGATGTTTGATTTAATTCTACATTTGTTGCATTGCATCATAGTATAACTAAATCTTGTAAGCTATCCATATCTCAAATGTGGGTTGAAACACAAAAGGTTCAAAGGAAACTCAAAGTCTATCCCACAACTGTTTTATTAATTGTTGCAACTAGTTTCGGTCCTATAGGACCATCATCAGGCTTAAAGAATTACAAGAAAATAGAAAGAGGATCTTAACAGTACAATATCAAGTTAAACATTCAATACACTTCCTTACAAATTGATTACAATGACAAACTGATAATACAGAGAATAGAAAAGGTTACAATCAAATTTCAAATCATATTAAAAGAATAAACATTAATAATACTATGAAACTGCAAAATATATTGTTTAAATAATTAATAAATCGAAAAATATAATAAAGTTAACATTGTTAAAGTTGAGTTTACATTAAATAATATTATAAGAATTAGAAAATAATAAATTTTTAAAAATATCTATAAAAATTATAATTAATACTGACAGGATGAAACAAAGTCAAAAACCTTTCACAAAAACCTCATCTAATACTAAAATGCTATTCAAGACAAATTATATTATATTTTTCGATTTATTAATTATTTAAACAATATATTTTGCAATTTCATAGTATTATTAATGTTTATTTTTTTAATATGGTTTGACATTTGATTGTAACCTTTTCTATTGTCTGTATTATCAGTTTGTCATTGTAATCAATTTGTAAGGAAAATTAATTTCCGCAATTCGTATACCTATCATGAAAAATGAAACTGCAGAATTTTATCACCTATATGGAATCAGTAAAACCAGTAAAATATTCATTCACAACCATATCTAATAAAAACTACAAAAGCATCGCTAATGAAATAAGAATGTCCTAAACTAGAAAACCAGCATTGTTGTCCACAAGAATTCATATATTTCATAAAACTATATTCTAGAACTATTAAAAGGTCAGTCACCAAATTATTGTTACGTTACCAATATAAACCATCAGGAACATATAACGAAGTTTTTAGTAGTAAAACAACCATTTTTAATGTGATTCAAATTCAAGTGTGATTTGAATAAGAACAGAAACATTTTCAAACAAGATACAAGTAAAAAAGCCAAATCATTTTACCGGGATTAGAAGTCATCATTAGAAATTCAGAAATTTTATTCATCTAATCTAACCAAAATTGATTTTTAAGAAATTAATAGAATTGCTAGAAATTTCAAACCAATATTGAATAATCAAACCTTTCAAAAATACTCATGATAACAATAAGTATAACTCCGGTAATAGTAATTATTTTTGCTGTTTCAATTATATTCGTCATGAAGAAATACAATCAAAACCAAAGAAAAGCAGTAAAATAAAATATGACAACAAAGATACGTAGGACCCACAGCAGACGCATAGTCATCTCAAGATTGTTTTATCCAAAATAACTTTTATAATTCATTGAAAAAATTAGGTTTTTAATCACAATGACGGCCGGTTCGCTAAGATTAGCATCGTCAGATTGACATATTTAAGTTACATTTTGCTTGTTTGTAGCTAGGTACCTGATGTTGTTTAGGCTAGACCAAGTATGGAAGTAATAAGACAACAATATTAATCTTCATTATAAAACGCATTTGCGTATCGTAATTTAACTTTTACGCACGCACAACATGAGTGAAGTACAGTGGCGGCTCGTGGTAATTGAAAGTGGTGAGGCACAGTTAAGTTTTTTTTAGCAAAGTTAGAATTTAAAGTTAGTCTAGTGGTCACTTTACTTCGTC
The DNA here is from genome assembly GCA_035357415.1 of Ophraella communa. NCBI lineage: Eukaryota > Metazoa > Arthropoda > Insecta > Coleoptera > Chrysomelidae > Ophraella > Ophraella communa. Next base: position 28,012,923 of record CM068982.1, read on the forward strand.
AGTTGTGTAATACCATTTGTAAAAAAAATTATAACATTAAATTTAAAAAAATTAAAATTGTTTATAAAGCTAGGGCTATGTTATCGGACAATAATAATAATAAGCTTTATTGTCGAAAAATTTTTTAAATTTGTGGACAAAGCTGTTAAAAAAAAGCAAATCACATAGAACAAAACATATTAAAACAGTAATACAAGAGTATTTACAAGTAAATAAAACATAAAACATACAAACATATAAAACTTCACAATATAAAACATTGCGAAAGGTCAGTTAAAAAAATAAATAATAAAAAATAAAATAAAATAAATGTATACTTTATGTATACATTATACAATGAGAATGAAAAAAAAATAATAAGCAATATAAAAAAAATTAAAATTTAAAATTTTAATTTAGTCAGAGTAACAACAAAAAAAACAACAAACAACAAAATAGATAAATATCACAAATTAACTTTCCAGTGCGTGAGATGGTCCCAAATAATTTATGTAAAAAAGTCGTCAACTGCATACAAAGCTCTCTCCACCAAGTATGATTTTAAAGCGATACGAAATGCGGTTATTGATGAAATGGACTTTATTTCCAAGGGTAGATTGTTGTGCATTTTCTTAGCGTTATAAAAAATAGAGCTTTTGATTAGTTCCGTGCGAGGTTTTGGTAAATAAAGGTCATACTCTGCACTTCTAAGAGGGTAGTTATGAGATGGTCTGTCTGAGACTTCAGGTAAATGTTTCCGAATTAAGGAAATGGATTCAAAGATAAATAGGGATGGAAGTGTTAATATTTTATGTTTTTAAAGAATTCCCTACAGTGAGTTTTACTGCTTAGTTTCAGCGTATACCGAACAGCTCTCTTTTGTAATTTAAAAATACGTTCAAATTGAGTCACACAACATGTACCCAAAAAGGAAGTGCATATCGGAGATGTGACTCGAAGAGGGCAAAATAGACTGTTTTGGAAGCTGACAGGTGAAGCTCCCTAGATATTGTTCTCAGCGCGTAACAAGAAGAGCTTAGTTTTTTTGACAAAACGTCAATGTGTACATCCCATTTTAGAGAGCTGTCAACGACTAGTCCCAAAAATCTTACAGAGTCAACGACCTCTATAGTAGAATTATTCAACATAATAAGTTACTTAACCTCAAAATAGTTTGTCATTTTTGTTGACAGCAGTGAAAGTAAATTATTCTTCTTCTTTTCTCCCCTTCTCTCACTATTTGTTAGTTTATGATCTCCGCCCGTTTGGTTTACAGTTTAAAATTAAAAAGTAAAACCAATTATACACAAAATTTATCCAAGTCCAATTTTTAGCTAGGTATTTCATACCTAAGAATTTCTTAGGTAGGTGAAATCCGTTTTAGGTAAAGTATCAAATTTAGGTATTTCCTAGCTTAGGAATTACTTAGGTAGGAAGTACCTAAAATCAAGTTGGTAAAATCGGGCATTAGAGTCGGTTTATCAATGCGTAGTCAAATGATTATAGTCAGCTAACTAAGATCTAAAAGATATACAGGTCCTATGTATTATGGGATAACTTATAGTTATCTACCTAACCGGCCCCGAGGCACGTCAACCGATAAATGTAATTGTGCTGAAGTAAATTGTAAAAAATTCATTATTTCAGTTAGTTCTTTATTTTTTATTTATATATGAATTTAGATAACTAATTTTTAATTTTTTTATATGCAAATTTTTCTCTTTTTTACTTATACCATGTATTTAATTTAAAAAGCATCTGTAGAAAAAATATTTAACATTTCTTTTTAGAGATGAAATACAATTAAATCTATTTTTAATTAATGCTTATATTTTTTAATTTAATAACTCTTTGTATTACCCACTATTTAAAATGTTTTTATCCTATATAACATTGATTGTGTAATAATTACAAACATTATTTAAAAAATTGTAATAAGAAACTACATACTGCATACAGAAGACGTTCACCTTCATTTAATTTCCAAGTAGTTTACTTTTGGAAAGTGCAGAAAGCACTTTTACTCACCTTCATTGTAAATTCAAAGTCGAGGTCCAGGTAACACTCACCTCACACACTAGCGAAGACGATACAATATATGAATGTGACACACACACACATACAGACACTCTTCGTTTCAATCCTTCACTCTCACTTTGAAAATTACATTCTACGAATTTGACACACTTTATTATTTATCCCCACCGTTCGTTCATCCCCATATAAATTCAGCATGACCATTAGACCACCTACAAAAATTCAGTTTTAATAAATAATTGAAAAATTTAAAATGTCTTCACATATTCAATAACACATTTCAAAATTGAACAAATTTTACTTGCTGTACAAATTTTTTAGACAATATGCCACTACTAACTCCGATGGCTCATGAGTATGAGTGTAACTTTAGCTAAAAATTTGTTACAATTGAAGGACAAAACATTGCAGTTACTACAAGTTGTAAGGTTTATACAACAATTTGTAATAATTTATTTAACAAGTTTTCAATTTTAAACAGCAGGTAGGCAGAATTAAAAAAAAACCTTTCGATTTTAATATTAATAATTGATACCGAAAACCGTTTACACTACCACTACACCAACACACACTTTTATATGCCTGACGCGCGTTTCGATAACCAAGTTATCTTCTTCAGAGACCGAAGGTAAACTCAGTAAACTTGGTTATCGAAACGCGCGTCAGGCATATAAAAGTGTGTGTTGGTGTAGTGGTAGTGTAAACGGTTTTCGGTATCATTTTCGCCAACGGTTCCAGATTCAACATTTTAATTAATAATTGAATAATGAAGAAAACATGGAATCGCAAATAGAGTATTTAATTGACCATTTCATACAGCCATTTAAGCGCGTATTGCTCTACAGTGTGTTCTGTGGATCTTTTCCCATGAACGAAACTAGTTACGAATTACTTTTTATATTTTATCTCTTTCTCATTCACAGATACCAAAACTCCGAGACTAACCCTTTTTTTTCTTGGACAACAGATCAGTTTGTAAAAGGACAGAAATTAAGAAATGACGTTTTTCCGAAAATCCATTAGAAATAATAACATTTTTGACAACATATTTGAAAGAAAAAGTCAATATTTTCTCCAACTTGATTGTTGCCTGGCAACCGAAAATAACAGTAAGGAAATATTCATTTCTGTACTGTAAGGAAATGTTATTTCCATACAGTAAACTTTAGAACATAAATGCGAACAGGTTTTTTCCTAAACAATTTTATTTTTAAAAATTTCAGCACAAACAAGGTTAACATTATATTTTAAAATTATTACTTATTATTTGTTACATTTACTGTTATTTGACAAAATTAGTACAAGTATTGAAAACTGCAGGAACTTGGGAACTAATAGCATTATTTTGTTGAATATTTTCCAAATATGTACTTCGTTTCCGTAGTTACGAAACAATGTTTCATGGCTTCTTTTATTTAAGGGAAAAATAATAATGTTGATTTGAAATTTTTAACATGATTAGTAATAGTTTACCGTAATTTTAATGATTCCCGATTTTCGGAAAAATAGTATGAAAAGCCACATTCCCGGACTCCGTATTGCAATTTTTACGATCGCCCAGAATATTAAGCTTTTCCTACCAGGTATCCAATATACTATTTCTGAAATCGTTTCGGAATACTTATGTTTTCAGACTAATTTCGGACCCCAAATTACGCTATTCTAATAAATTCGTTTGTTGCTGGGCAACGAACTTTCTCGGACAGTACAGGAAAATTTTTCCCGGCCTAGGCCTTAAAATTTCTTTGGTTTGTAATTGTCACTTTGACGTTTTAGAAAGGCACGTATCAATATCTTCTCTGGTACTAAGTACGCTTTTCAGCATTGAGTAATTTGACCACAATGTAGAAGCTTTTATTTCTTCGATAAATCTGAAAAGTATGCAATCATTACATTTTCAGATCGCGAGGTTGTATTTTGTACTTGGCAATAATCCATAAAACGTTTATAAGCAAATTCATATTTTGCTTTGGATTTATTTGGCAATAAATTTAAAATGGCATTTGTAGCAGTATTTAGTAATTCTGGTGGTGTCCTGCACCTCTGAACATCATCATCGCTGTCCATTTTAACTAACTAACACCAAACACTGACTTTTGTCCCAGTAATAAATAACCAGTGTTTGTCAAGGAAACGATTTTATAGACAATAAGATGGTTATTAAAAATTGTTATGCATTTATAAAAATTTCTTAATTTTTGTATTGATGCGATTTCAGAAAAAAATAGTATGTGCACCTCGGAGTAAAAGCACATTCCCAGACTCCAATTTACATTGTCGTCCGAGAATGTATCGCTTTTACTCCTAGATACACAATATACTATTATTAATACAACATACATAATACGAATTTCAACAAGTGCAACCATGGAACACAAAGAAATAAGTAATATTTCTTTGTTTTTTGTTTTGTGCTATGCGCGTTAATTTTGTAAATATTGTTTTTACAAACGAAATTCGTATTTATGCTTTTGATCATAGTTTGTGCCATAAATTTAAATATTTTTTATTTAATTTGTAAGTTTTCAGAAATTAGAATATCATTATAACAATATGAACTATACGCCCATCGGAATGTTAGTCATTTTCTTATATTGACATTAAATTATGTCTCGACCTACGTTTTACTTAATCTTTTGATTTAATTCGTGTGCACATGCATCGTGACGCATGGAAAGATACAGATACTGATTTGAATTAGTCGACGACGTTATTCAGAATAGTCTCTCTTATGCTGGCCAGTACTCGTTAAGGTAGGATTTCCGTTTAGTTGAGTTGTTCACCTCTGCATAGAGATGTTGCTTAATTTCATCCTGCATAGATGTTCTTTGTAGACTCCAGTGGCCGGTTAGAATCTCCGTCACTAGTATGAGTTGTTTTCTAGTAATTTCCAAGAATATTTTATCTGTGTACTGGTTTGGGTAGCTAACTCTTTTGAAAGTCTACAGCCTTCTGTGTCATCCCATCCCTCTTTAAATAACAGATGGGAGTGTGAACTAATTAGGTTAGTAGTTCTTGACTTTTTTAGGCTTATGGAGGGTTCGGGTCTAAAGGTCATGGATCGAGCAGTCCCTCTGACCAGAGAGTCAGCGATGTGGTTATCTCCTGAGCTAGCGTACGCTTTCGTACAGCTAGCTGTGACTTTATTGTCCTCAGTTGCCTAAGTCAGGGCTTAGTGATATTCTAGAACTGTTCCCGAAACTATTTTCAAAACTTCCAAATTTGTGGTACCGATAATGTCATGTGCAGACACAAATACATGGAACTTGAAGAGGAACTGTGGGAGCAATGTGGTTGATATTATACAGATGGTCGATAACGACTGAAAAATGTGGTACGTATGGATTATTGATGTTCCGGATATCCGTATCCTTAGGTATCCGAGGGAAAGGAAACATTCGTATCTGTTACTTTTCCCGAGGATCTTTTAACTTATTAATTCTCAATTGATACGATGAATTGCTATTTAAAGGTAGATTTAAAAAACTATTAAATTCAATTTAAGTATTTTTATTTCTCAAAAAACAAAAGTATTACCCGGGCAGTGCAAGTCGAAACATGTCCTGCCTGTCGTTCCGGCCAGCGTTTCAAGCTCTCGGGCGTTGACACCGATTGAGTGAGGAAATGAAGATCCATATCCGTTTCCGCGGATCTTGACACAAAATATCCGTATTTGGATACGTATCCGCAGATACACATTTTTAACGATCCGGCACATCACTAGTATGAATGGTCCTATTCATTGTTAAAACAATATTGTGATTACTTTTATTTTATAATATAAAAACACAAAAATATTTGTATCAAAATTGAATATAATTAATAAAATCTTTATATAATTACAATATACAATAGGTATACAATAATATATAAATTACACGGTGTCATTGCTATATTTTTTTGTTTATTCCGCGAACTGTAAAATTGATACAAAATACATAGAGAGGAAAACGATAAAGAAAGTAATCAAAATCAAAAACAAAAGTGGTGTGTTAGATCAAGATAATTAAACAATGGCATCGTGACTCGTTATTATAAAACAAAGCTATTTTTCCAGACGTTGAGCTAATGTGAGAGAAAACAATTGAAACATTTTATCTAATAAGAAAATTATGATTAGTATTTATCGAAATTATTAATGGTTATGTAAAAGCCTGTATACAGAATACAGTGTATAAAACCCAAACAAAATATATTCATTATTTCTGTTAATGTATATTATATTAAAATAAAATAAAAGTATAAATTTACCTTCTTCAATCCCCTACGAATGACAGATACAACCCTCAATTTTTAAAATTGTAGATATAGGATTGTGATTATCGTTTGAAAAATCTCTATTCGCGATCAGGTGATCACGCTGTATTTTTTTATTTGACGATCATGCTAATCGGCAAAATTACCAATATTGGTCACTGGATGAGAGAAGAACACACGTAATACCCTCAAAAGTTTAATGGGGATTGTACAATAGTATATTAACCAACGCATTTCATATGGATTTCTGTTATAACACGAGTTCAAGTTTAAAAAACGAATCGAGAAGCGATGAGTTTTCTAAAGAACGAGTGTCACAACAGCCATATGAAATAAGTTGTTTATAATATTTTTTATATTTTGCCCTTTTTACCATTTTTTAAATTAATTTTTTATTTTTATGTAATTACGAAAAATTTTATTTTAAAAAGTATGTCGGCAGCACTGTGTAATTTATAAAATTTGACAGTTGTGACATTTAAATTATCAAATGTTAATGTTTTAAAATATTTTAAAATGAATAATATACCAATAATAATATATTATATAAGTAAAATATTATATTCATATTCACAGATACTTTCTTAAACAACAATATAAAATTAATAAATTGCTATTAGCCACAAATGTCAATGTCAATAGTCTTGCCTTTAGATACTTCACTCATGTCGCCAACCATTTAAAACAAAAATTTGCGTGCGTAAAAGTTTCACAAAACATTACGATACGCAAAAGCGTTTTATAATGAAGATTTTTATAAGTGCGAAATATAAAAACAGTATTATTGATAAAAGTCAATTTTTTCTACTGTGGGTTTTTACTCCACTTGTTAATGTACTTAACAGCATACTAATTTTTGAGCATTTAGGATTTGTAGTGATTTTTAATAATTTATTTATCTACTTTCTATTTCGTAAGCTCATTTGAGCCTTTTTATTTGCTTTCGAAGTAGCCCTTTACTTACTTGTGCGTATGTGATATAATTAGTAATATATTATTTATCTAAAATTTGATGTGTTATTTTTGAAAGCTGGTCCTTCGAAAACTCAAATATTGTGTCTCCTCAGTTGTTAAAGCTGAAGAAACCTCTGTCCTCAATTATACCACGTACAACTTACAGGTGGAAATAGTCTAGACAGTTCTGCCCAATCTGGACCCTAAACAAAGCTTGTTAAAAAAAATAACCAAAATTATTGCAATGTTTAATGGTTTATAATTATAGCTCATAATATTCGCAACACTGAACACTCTATTTATGTTTTACTCTGTAGGGCTATGCTGCAAAGTACGCTACATAAATTAGTGTCAGTCGAAGTAAAAATCAAGAATTTGTAATTTTTTTAATCGTAAAAGGTTAAGGCAACCAAAAATCTCGAGACTAAGACTTAACGATGTCGATATCGAGACTATGCATGGTCTCGATCATCAAGACCGAGTCCAAGACTCTGTTTTCGAAACCAAGACCGACATGGTCTGGTCTCGGTCTCGCGAACCCCTATCGAGGACAGCTTGAATGGCGATTATTATTTGGCACTACTTCATTTGAGCTTTGAAAAATGTATACTTTGATCTAGAAAATCCTCAAGCACCTGACAGCTCCTGGCTTCAGCTGGATGGATTTGTTAAAAAGTATTAGAAGACAGTTATTAGAGTTTAGGACGTTGCCAAGACATTGGCGGTAAATATTTTGAACATTTTTCCGTTGAAAAATGTCAAATTATAATTAAAATTTTATCTGTTTTGAGTTTTTTTATAATTATGTACAGTAACCGAAATAATAAATGTATTCCATTTTTCTTGTACACACTGTACACATATTGGTGGGCTGATTATTGTTAATTTTTAAAATATTGTTTTGTGTTAATAAAACAATGACTACAAAGTGAAATTTTCACCTTTTTTGGAAACTATTTTGTATTTAATGTTGGAGAAAGTATTCAGTCAGAAAGCTATAGGGAGTATTTAAATTCAATGAAACTGTATTTTATTGGGTACGAATTTATAAATATATAAATAAATATATAAATATTAGTAGTATTTTGTGAATACCGTGCAGCAATAATGATATGTTACGTGACCTTCTTTACATGACCACATAAGTTTCTTTCATAAATACATTGTACAGAATATATATTAAAAGTTATTTAACAGAAATGAGTAATAAGAACACTAAACAAGTAATTGTTGAACAATACTTCCACTATTTATTTAAAAAATAAACTTTTTGTTTCAAGTAATTCTACTAATTATCATTTTTTAAATGAGTAGTGGAAGTATCGTTCAACTATAAAAATGAGTAATTTGAAATTAATGTAATTAATTCTTTCTTTTAAGGCAGTTTTATCGGTGCACTCTTTCAGCGCGCCCCTAATATCTCGGCTAGGGTTTTTCTTTTTGATTAATTGGGGAGTCTGCTGTGTTTACAATTTTATTGGCTATCTCTATTTTATTGGCAATGGCGTCATCGACATAGCTTTCTGCCTTTTGTTTAGGCATATTGCCAATTTTGTTAATTCCGACAATTTGCCATGTGCATTTACCCCCTTGATAATTCACAAACAGGCGTCTGTCAATGACGTTATCAGGTCGCAGACAAGCGTACTTTTTGTAGATATTAAAAAATTCTCCAGTTACCGTAAAGGATCTTTCAGTTTTAGTTTTCGTACTTCGAAGCCTAACCAAATAGGGCAGTCTCTAAATCTTCCAAGAAAAATAATTGGGGTTGGCTTAGTGAAATTTTTTTCTAACGCCATCCGTTTTCAAGATAAAGGGCGTTGAAGAAAATGAAAAATTACACATTTCTTACGATTTTGCCGAAACTACTGGCACCATTGCAATGAAATTTTATACGAATATGTTTTGGAAGCTGATATATCCCATGAATATGTTTTTATAACTAACTCTTATAGAGGGCGCTAGTTACACGATTCATACAACGTATTATTCAACATAACTTTTTTAGGGTAGAATTATTAGTCAAAACTCCAAGTGAACACAAACATCGTTTAATTCTACACCAAAAAGGTACTCTTGGTAAAACTCGATATTATGTACCGTTTTCGGAATATTTTGATTTGAAAATTATTATGTTGTGTTTATACTGTTTACCAAGGTATTAGCTATTTCTTTTTTTTCTTTATGGAATTTTCTATGTAAGTTTCCATTACGGCAGTTGATTTCCAGCCACCAAAATTTTTTACTGTTAACGTATCACCTCCAGCATCAGCAAGAATAGTGGCACCTGAACGGCGAAAACAATGCCCGGTATATAAGTTAGCATGAGGTAATTTTAAAAAGTTAGCAATTATTTTGGACTGGTTTCCAATTTTGTTGATTCCAACAACTTGTTTTGTACATTTCCCCTTTTGATAATTTAAAAAAAATGGCTCCATATTAGGCGGTCTAAGAAGTATGTACTTTTTTGCTAATTTATAGAATGTTCCAGGAATTACAAAGGATCTATCGGTTTTTGTTTTTGTGTCCACTAATTTTACTTAACATTCATCTCCTAAGTCTCTTATATGATTTATTTTTAAATTTTTTAATTCTTGACGTCTGCACCCACCAGATATACCAAATATTAGTACTATCTAAAATTTGAAGAAAAATTAAAAATTTGTATTTGGTACTTACTGGAATTTTAACTAACTTTTGTAAATAAATATACTTCATCCGGAGCTTTTAAAAGAAATTCTTTTATTTGTTCTGGCGTTAGTATTTTTGACTTTTTCGATTTATAATTTGAAGATTGTAATTTTAAAAAGCTTCGTAACTTAGGATAAGATGATATGTCAATGTTATTTTTTATATTTATCATTGTTTTTAGCATTGAATATGTTGTCCAGAGAGTAGAGGGTTTAATTTCTGTTGATAATTGTTTAAAATATGCTGTTAAAACGTTTTCGGATACGCTTTTTATTTTATTTTTCAAGAACCATTCCATAAACTTTTTATGACAATGTTCATATTTTTCTTTAGATTTTTGTGGTAATAACGTTTCGTATGTTTCTTTTGCAACAATTTTAATCAATGGTGTAGTACCATTTATTGCTTCTTCATCACTATCACTATCACTCATATTTATTAAAAAACCTATATTATTAAATACCGCAATATTTTAAAATTTTTGACAATTATTTTGACAGCAGTGACAGCTTAACTTTTAGTAAGGAATAGTTGGCGAACTATTAAATAAGGCATGTTATTGGTCGAAATAATTGAGTAAATATTAAATTATAAACTCCAATTGGTCAACATAATATCCGCACGAGAATGGATATGAATTCATATCCGCACAGTTGACCGATATTTGCTACATATACATTCAGTAAAGTGTGCATAAAATAGGTAATATACATAAAGGAGTAGAAAAATAGTATATTACGTAACGTGTGTGGTAAATAGCATTTTACGCACGAATGGAATAGTTGCGCTTTACCTACGACCTACTTGTACCTGCATTAATAATCTTTTTGTTAATAATAAGTAAACAAGAGCAACAATAGATGTTTTTAATCATTTTATTGTATAATAATTAAATACTTAACATTAGTTGTATTGGGTGGAGTTAAATTCATTTCACTATCACTTGACATTTTTTAATAATTATATAAAACTTCACGCATACAAACAAATTATAAGAATAATAAAAAATGGGATGTTTATTGATAATCGTTTTTTGATAAATAATAACGTGTGCGCATGCGGTCAGACGTCAGACGCATGCGCAGACGCTCAATGTGTAAATGATTTTAAATATGTCGGTTCAATGTACTTCTTATTGTAGTAAAACTCATTTTGGTAATTTTTGAGTGATTAATTTAGTGTTATTGCTCTGTTTCTGTAATTTACTGCATTCTTAATATTTATAACGGTTTCGTATAGTAACTGAAGTGAAATTATAGTACAAAACGAGTAAAAAGTGTCTTTATTACGATTGTATCCACAAGTTGAAACAGCTTTGTTTAAAAAGTATCTCGGTAATAATAATTTTATAAATGTTAAAATAATTAACTTAATTACATAAAAATAACGTAAATTAATCTGGGAAACGTAATTAAGTACATTTATATTATGATCCATTTATACAGACAGAAAGTAGGGTTAATGGAAACGAATCAAATATATATTTTCAAATAACTCTAAATATACATATTAAATGCAATCTTATATATAATAAATGTTACCTATCTGCCATTTGTATGTAGTATAAAATTCACCTTCAAATATGTAAATAGGAAATTTTTAATAAAATAGCGACGTCGATCTATTGTTGCTAAGTGGTTGCTAGGGAAGCCGTGCGTTTATTTTACCGTGCGTAAAGAGATACATTACATAGGTTGTAGATTGTGTGTTATTGACGGTTTAGAGGGGTGGTCGTAGGTAAAATATATTAACATTGATTTATGGGTCGAAAAATTTTATTAGTATAAATTACAAAAAATTATCTTATATAATGATGAAGTTTGGTGACATTTTAATAATTGTTACCCAATGTGTTTACTTCTTTTTAAAAAACGGATTTAGACCTAATAAACTTGGTCTTGCTGTAGTAGAAATACTATAGGGTAACTGGCTCGAAGACGCACACGGTGATGTAGACGATGATTCAAAAGGTGAAACAGTCGAGCTAATGGATGATGATTCAAAAGGTGAAACAGTCGAGCTAATGGATGATGATTCAACAAAAGGTGAAATAGTTGAACTAACAAAATCTGGACCTGATGGTCTACCTCCTATAGAAATAAAATTATCTAGATTTTCGTTATTCGAAATTGCGTTAATTTCAACTTGTGGCCTTGGAGTAGAATAAAGGAAAGGAGGAACGTTGTTTATTCCAAAATTTGTACCTAGATTTGAAAAAGAGTTTACAGGTACTTGAACCGGTGCGACCTGGGTGATTCCATTTCCTAACGTCGAAAGAATGGATTCAGTACTGGAACTGATAGTAGGAGTAAATGTTTGCTGTAAAAGTGCTTCACTTGAAATATAATTCTCAATAGGCTGTGATGGAACAGAATGTTTCGCACTTTCGACATTAAACAATTCTCCTGGCAGTGTAAGTTCTTGACCTGCCTGCTGATTTTCCAAATTTGCATTTTGGGCCTGGACTTTCGAAATAGTGTCTTGGGCTTCTTCTTCGTTTTTGTATTTAATAAAAAATACATCGGGTTTATTTGGTTTAACAGGAGGGGCTGATTTAACTAAGATATTTTGTTGGTCTTCAGGTTTCTTTACTAAAACGTAAACAACAGTTTTTTCAGCAGATTCTTGTCGGGGAGGTGTAATTTCAATTGTACCTAGAGATGGTGCAACAGGGGCTTTAATGAATACCAGATTCACATTCTTTTTATTTTGTTCAAAATGAATTCTAGGCCGAATAGGTTCTGGCTCCTCGGGAGCAGCAAAAAAGAACACGTTTTTAGAAATTTCTGGTTTTTGACTTTGTGTTTCTATGACATCTTCTGGTATTCCAAATGCTTCATTTAGAGATCCCCCGCTTGTGGTACTTTGGACAGTTACGGAGCTAAAATCTCCCAATCCTACGGGAATTCCTTGTGAGTAACCATTCGATAAGGAATTGGAGTCAACTACATTTATGAATTGGCCATTTCCAGAAGAAAACTGAGATAAATCAATAGGATTCGTTGGAATACTTGGTACAAGAAATGAGTTCAACTTCTGATTCAATATAACAGGTGCTGGAGTAGAACTATAATATTGATTGCTGATATCTTCTGCATTTAAAGTTGAAGAAACTATTGGTGTTTGAGGAGTAGAGGAAATTATTGATCCGAATGAATTTTCACCTAACGTACTTGATACTAATTCACTGTTGAATCCAAGGGGCGAAGGAGTTGACGTGACAAAAGCACTATTCGACTCTAATGGTTCAAGAGTTGAGCTAAACCCACTATTAATGTTAAGCGACGATGAATCACATGGACTTGATTTTATATTTTGATACTCAAAACCTAGAGGTAGTCCTTGAGGAAGTGGGCCTGCTTTCGCAGTAGTTACTGCAGCCAAGATCTAAAAATAAATACTTAATTAAGAAATTTACTTTTACCATTGTTATTACATGTACATATATATATTGGGTAAAACATAACATAAAATGAGAAATTTTTTTAAAATTACTACCCCACTTGAAAATAACGTAGTTAAATCATCTTAATAAATAGAAGTAATAAAATTTAAACAATTTAAACAATAATATTTTTTTAGTATTAGTTTGGATAACTGAAATATTAACTGAATAGTAATCTAAAAAATGAAAAAGATCATAATCAATAAAAATCGAAATTAATATAATATAATGTATTAATAATAAAGTTTAAGCCCTTTATTTTATTAATTGTAATGCATAAGATTAAATAGACAAAATTAATATTTCCGTTTTAATTTTTGGTTGAACAGTAACGGCGGCTCGTGCATTGGAGAACAGAACAGGCTTAGTCTGCCTTGCCTCCTCTGACGAGCCGTTACTGCTAACATTTTTTTGTGTAATTTTTCTATACAAATATGTAAGTTCGTGATATCAGGTAAGCCCGATAGTATCTGTTTTATTGTTTAAAAATACGGAAATTGGAAATTTGATTTCAATTTTGGTGACACAATTTTTTTTCATTTTCCTATTGTTAATTCTTCTAAGAGATACCTATATTCAACCACTTTAATTTTGTGAAAAATGATCTCTACAAAATAATAAAAATATGTGTTATGTTTATATAAACGTCATATTTTAAATTTAATTCAAAATAACACTTATATTTTTGCATGCATGTCTGACTTCATATACCTACAAATCTTTGGAGAATTTAGAACTTCGTGGTATAGTACCAGATGACACATGATTTTTTGGTATTTTTTTTAAGATTGATCTAGTAAAACATTTACGGATAATAAACTTAGAATTACATTTACACATGAGAATACATTTGGGTTGCCGACAGGAGTGTATCTACATTCAACATTTAAGAATTTAGAATTTTAATTTTCTTCATAAACTGTCTCATCAGGACTTCTCAAATATTAAATTGACTAACATTGGCATAAACTACTGCACCGGTAGGACCAGCCGCCACATACGCCTCCAGGGTGAGGGACGTAGGGGTTGCCATTGTTCCCAGTTGCTACCCCAGCGTTACCTTTACTTCGGAATAAGTAGACCTCATCCGTGAGGCTTTACTTAATAACATCTACGCGATGCAGAGAAAAAGAAGAGGGCTGTTAGGGACACTGTATGGTGGACCAAAGACCTCTCGAGTCTCAGAAGTGAGAAGACTCTTCAACCTGGCCAAAATAACAAATAAGTGGGAGGAGAGAATATGGCTATGCCATTCGCAAAGCCAAAAGAAAATTCTGTAAGGACATTGACACTCTTCCGGAATGCTCCAAGCTGAGAAAAACTCCCCAGAGGAACGCCGTGGATAGGGTAGGATCTCTGCAGAATGAAAAAGGGGAATACACAAAGACCAGCGAAGACTTTAGATCTTCTGAAATCACATTTCCCGGGATGTGAATCTATCACGGAGCAAGGGCACATCCGTTCGGGGACACTCCGTAGGGGGGTATCCAGGGATAGCTGAGCCCTTGCCAACAAAATCGTGAACAGAACCAGACTTGCATGGGCGATAAAATCCTTTCACCCATACAAAGCTGCGGGACCAGATGGTATCTTCCCAGCACTGTTGCAACAGGGCAGGGAAATCATCGTGGGACCAATGTGTCGACTACTCAGGGCCAGCTTGGCACTGAGCTATATCCCAACGAACTGGAGGTCTGGAAGAGTAGTCTTCATACCGAAACCTGGCAAGGCCACGTATGCTGATGAGACAGGCTCCTTCAGACCTATCAGCCTGACCTCCTTTTTTCTTAAAACTTTAAAAGTGGACAGGTACTTACGAGACGGTGCTTTGAGGGTAAAACCTCTGCATTAAAACCAGTGACGAGGGTATCTATGCCCAAGCCTTTGCTGATAATGTCAGCATAGTTGTAAACGGTAAATTCGGGGCCAATGTATCCGAGAAAATGCAGCTGGCACTGAGGATTACTGAAAAATGGTGCAGACAAGAGGGATTGTCAACTAATCCGGCAAAAACCTTCGTGATAGCCATCACCCACAGAAGGAACCTTGACTTGAGGGAACTTCGTTTGTGGGGCCAATCGCTAAAGTTTAATATCTAGGGGTAATTCTAGATAGCAAACTAACCCTTTCCAACTACATTAGAAACACAACAGATAAAGGCCTAAGAGCTCACTGGGCATGCAGAAGAGCTGTGGGCAATATGTGGGGGCTTAAGCCTAGTATGATGCACTGGCTTTCTACTAGGGTAGTGGCACCCATCATAACCTACTGTTCTGTTGTGTGGTAGTACAAAGCGAGATACTCAGTAGCATCTAGACAACTAGGCAGGGTACAGAGATTAGCCTGTCTAGCTACAACCAGGGCGATGAGAACAACGCCTACGGCAGCCCTGGAAGTTATGCTGGGACTATCTCCACTACATCTTATTGTGGAAAGGGAAGCACTGGCAACTGCTTACAGGCTGAAAATAAAAAACTCCGAAAGAGATTGAACACAATCAATTACTGAGCATGCCCTCAGCAGAATACCTATCTGCTACGACCTTACGAAACCATATACGGTTCATATTCCGGATAGGGTCGAGGCTCGCACCAGGATTAGGAAACAGCATGAATCCGTCTGGTACACAGACGAATCCAAAACAAGCACAAGCACTGGGACGTATAGTCTCAACCTGGGCTCAGTAGATACTATCCCACAAGCTGAAGTGGTTGCCATCAATACATGCTCAGAAATCATCCTGAACGAGACAGTCCCTAACAGGACTGTCAGGATCAGAAGTAAACAGTGAAGAACTGCCAAGGAACTGTAGCTGAACTGGCACAACGCCACAAGGTTATCCCTGAATGGGTACCAGAATACACAGCGATCCTTGGAAATTAAAAAGTTGACCTCCTAGCCAAGGAAGCTTCAGAAGGAACCCAGATCGGACCTCTTCCCACATGTGGGGTGTTATACCGACATGTAAAGAGAATAATGTGCTTCGGCGTTTCCTCGGTGTTGCTTACTTTCATCATATAAAGGTATTTTTGGAGACCTCAGTAATCGGTCATTTACAGAAACTTTTTGTATATATTTTTATTTGGTAGCTATTGATAAAATACAAATATCTTTTTCATTTCAGTCGGATTTTTGTTTAGGTAGTACTTGGACTGTCCTAAATATAATTCGTGTTGTGATATTAAAATAAGTGTTAATATCAATATGTCAATCTGACTATTCTAGTTTTTAGCGAAACAGCTGTCATTAAGCTTAAAAAAGCAATTTTTTGAATAAATAGTAGAAGTTTTGTTTAAAAAGTTCTATTTTTAAAGTTCTTAATAAAAAAACAAATATAAGAAAGAGTATTTGAAATTTAAAAATACAGTCAGATCCAGGAAAGATATTGCATCTCCCTCCCATTTTGCCCTACTTGAGAATTGGACGTTATAAGCACTTTTTACATGTGCCTTAATCAAATATCTCCAAATCGGTAACCCCGCCCTTCTCGGAACAGCATTAAGGCTAACAACCTTAGCTATAAAAATTAATTAATAGTCAGATTTCGAGAGTTAATATAAACGTTAAAAGTAACATCACTGGTTTTATTTGACCTTAGTGTTGGTCTACGAGGTACCTAGCACATTGGCATAAATTGTCTTAATCAAATACCCCCAAACCTTTGAAGCTGAGGGTTTCCGTTGGCAAACAAAGTCTGCCACTTATATTTTTTAAATCTTGATTTTGATAAACTAAATATTTTTCATCTACCTATGTTTTTTAAGAACATATAGTAAAACAAAAAGAAAGTAAAAGTTGAAGAACAAAAATATTCAATTAAAAACTGTAGACCATAAAAAGAATGTCTTAACTATACATAATTTGCTCCTAAATTATACCAAAAAATATTTTTTATTATTTAAATATTTTTGTTATATAATATAGATCGTCTGCAATGTATCTTTTACTTTCGAATGCTTGGCAAACTCTCAACAAATATCGCAAATTATACAAACTAGTTTACCTTCGGTCTCTAAGTCTATAATTATGTAAAAATATTTTGATTTTGTATGTTTTCGCATCTTCATTGGGAGCATTTAAAAAAATTAATTTACAAATTAATGTATTCATTGATTAAAATAAGTACAGTCGACATAAAAGCTCTCATTTATTATCGATTATACAGTAAGGACTTAAATGTTTGCAAAAATTTAATATTTTTGTGACTAACAATATTTTGATTAAACCCTCAGATAGGTCCATTTATATTTTGAACTGTACAGTGTGTAAAAGCCAAATGGAATAAATTCATTATTTCGGTTACTGTACATATTTATAAAAAATCCCGAAACACGTCAAATTTAAATTATAACTTGACATTCTTTAACGTGTTAATACAACCCCTACCTTCAACCCCCTTAGAATGACAGGTACAACCCCCCAATTTTTTAAATGGGAAGTATAGGCTTGTGATATATCATTTGAAAGGTCTCTTCATTCTCTATTCAAAAGTGTTATTGTTTTTAAATTTGATGCAAAAATTAACATAAAAAAAATTAAAATCATGTTGTTACCGAAATTCGCTAAAATATACTCGAAACTTATTACAATATACTTAAAACTTATTTCCCGTTTAGGTCTTGATAATAAGAAAGTGAACAAAAACCAATGCAATGTGGTGTTTAGATGGTAACCATAACATGATATTAATTTTTTTTTATGTTAATTTTTGCATTAAATTTAAAAACAATAACATTTTTAAATAGAGAATGAAGAGACCTTTCAAGAGACCATTTAAAAAATTGGGAGTTGTACCTGTCATTCTAAGGGGGTTGAAGGTAGGGGTTGCATTTTCACGTTAAAGAATGTCAAGTTATAATTTAAATTTGACGTGTTTCGGGATTTTTTATAAATATTAACAGTAACCGAAATAATGAATTAATTCCATTTGGCTTTTACACACTGTATAATTCGAAATACTATTAACGTCACCATTTTTAGGTAAGCAAAAATTTTCTACTTTCGTTTTTGAAATTTTGCCTTAAAAGCCGATTCCAAAATGAGATATTTATAGTCTAAAAGAAATGTTTATCACATTTTTTATTTTGAGTACGCATGCCGTTGGCAATGACCAAAGCAATATTATTTTTTTTCTTTCAGCGAGAGTCTTACCGCCGTAGTAATTGCTAGGAAACTGTACGGCAAGCATTTTCAAGTTTTAATTTAATTGTAAGATGTAGAGGTAGGTATTGTGTTACTCGAAATAAACAAAAGTTACAATAAACATTTCTCTTTCTTTCACGAATTGCTGGTTTAAGACTAAAAGGTCGTTTATTTTGGAAATCGTTTTTTTAAGCAGGATTCAAAAACGAAAAAATAATACCTATTAGCGTCCTATTTGAAAAAAACATCAATGACGTCATCCGCATGTCTTCACTATATTAAAAATAAAAAAAACAGAATATTATTCAGGGAATAAGTCTTTCTTTTGCTGAATATTTAAGTTTGTGTCTAATTACCTATAACGTCATTCCTTAAAATGAAATTAAATTTTCTTGATATGCTTATAAGAGAAAAAGTGTTACTAGGGATTTATAAAAACTAAAGGATGACATTTTTAGTTGTCGTATTTATATGTCTCAGTGTGATGAGAAAAAGCAAAGTTTAATTTTGCATGTTATTAATTACTTTTCAAAAAAATGTTACTAGTTTTTTCAAATTGGATCTTCTTTCAGAATTCAAAACACCCTAAGTATTCGTTTACCATTTAATGACCCCCTTCCGTTCAGTTTTTTGTTCTAGCTATTATAGTTTATGAGTTATTAGCAAAAATGTAAACCCCCTTTTTTTAAAATCATAAATTGTTAATAACAATAGGAAATTTTTAAAAACGGATTTTGATATTCAAGAACATTTTTATATTTGTCATTTCGAATCGATTGACACCAAAATCAGATTTTTCGGATCGGTGTAACCCAAATCCGATTTAAATGACTTCTCGCCCAGACTATACCGCTGTATTTACTTTTAGTATATTGTAACGAGTTATTTTTACTTACAGTTATTTCTCCGGTAGTTCAATTCCATGAATTACATTTAATTAGTACCTATGTAAATGTATATTATATTAATTTTTAATTTTCAAGTTTAAAAAACTAAAGGACATCCGTTACAAAAAGAGTTTTAATTCAGACAAGAGCCGCCTAGTACATTAGATTTTTTTTTCCTTTTCTGTTTTTTAATGTCATTAGTCGAAAATTGTAGATAGGAATGAAAATATAAATTTGAAAACAATTTTATTTAAATTGTAGAGGTTATACATAACTCAAATGTGGATAGTACGAATAGTAGTAATAAAACTCAAAGTCAACCCACAGTATGTAATTTAATGAAATGTTATAGTAGCGACATGTTTCGGTCACAAGACCATCTTCAGGCTTTAAGAAAAGAACACAATATGTCAGAGAAATGAAATACAAAGTCAAATATATAAAAATACAAATATAACATGTATAAAAGTCAGATCATATAAGATAAATCTAACAAGAAATAGAAAATGATAGTTTTATAACAGTCAATCTAGTTTATAAAATATATAGAACAAACAAAATCAATGTGAAAACATAAAATATCTTATAATGCATAATACAGTATGGAAACTCACCTCTATGTGCAGACTGCAGTGTTTAAACAAATTATAACAGATATTGTGAATAAGAAAAAGGTAGTATTTTAAGTTAGAGTAATAAAATAGGTTGAAAAAGGTAGTTTAAAAATAGTTTAAATTATTAGAACAAACTGTATGGAAGTTTGATGTGTGAAAATAAGAAAAACTGGCGTAAAGAAGTAAAAATTTCAGAATGAAACCAGGTATCAACATTCTATAGAAAGGCCTGTAAAGAGTTCTCCAAAATAAGGAGATCGATCTCCAAGACCAAATCAGGAACTGGCCTGGTTTAATAGCGGGGTTAGAAGAAGAAACAATGTGGAGAGATCCCCTAGACGAGGGGTTCAATCTCCAAAACCATTGGTCGATAGAAGACTGGAAGCTGGTAGGTTCAATGGAACCAATATGGAGAGTTCTCCGGAAAAGGGAGATCAATCTCCAAAACCCGTGACCGTAAATTATCGGATCAATGGTGGAAAAAATTAGGAGACATAGTCTCATAAAAATTAATATAAAGAGAGTAAGGTATAACATCATACTCCATATCAGTTCCGGAGAACTCTCCATATTGGTTCCATTGAACCTACCAGCTTCCAGTCTTCTATCGACCAATGGTTTTGGAGATTGAACCCCTCGTCTAGGGGATCTCTCCACATTGTTTCTTCTTCTAACCCCGCTATTAAACCAGGCCAGTTCCTGATTTGGTCTTGGAGATCGATCTCCTTATTTTGGAGAACTCTTTACAGGCCTTTCTATAGAATGTTGATACCTGGTTTCATTCTGAACTTTTTACTTCTTTACGCCAGTTTTTCTTATTTTCACACATCAAACTTCCATACAGTTTGTTCTAATAATTTAAACTATTTTTAAACTACCTTTTTCAACCTATTTTATTACTCTAACTTAAAATACTACCTTTTTCTTATTTACAATATCTGTTATAATTTGTTTAAACACTGCAGTCTGCACATAGAGGTGAGTTTCCATACTGTATTATGCATTATAAGATATTTTATGTTTTCACATTGATTTTGTTTGTTCTATATATTTTATAAACTAGATTGACTGTTATAAAACTATCATTTTCTATTTCTTGTTAGATTTATCTTATATGA
Source organism: Ophraella communa (assembly GCA_035357415.1). NCBI lineage: Eukaryota > Metazoa > Arthropoda > Insecta > Coleoptera > Chrysomelidae > Ophraella > Ophraella communa. Next base: position 28,034,047 of record CM068982.1, read on the forward strand.
TCTGACTTTTGTACATGTTATATTTGTATTTTTTATATATTTGACTTTGTATTTCATTTCTCTGACATATTGTGTTCTTTTCTTAAAGCCTGAAGATGGTCTTGTGACCGAAACATGTCGCTACTATAACATTTCATTAAATTACATACTGTGGGTTGACTTTGAGTTTTATTACTACAATTTTATTTAAGCTCTCTTGTTCCTGATACAGTTAGTTCGCTTTTGTCCGAATATTACCGACCAGTTTTTTTTTGAGTTTGAGAATTTTTTCTTTGTTTTCTATTTTTTTTTGGTTAGAAGTGATTTGCCGTCCGAAATTGTTTTTTTTTTGGTAAGTCAACCGAATTGTAATTCTTTTTTTTTAAAGTATTGTGTGAAGCATTAAACCGCCGTTAGAATTTTACTTTTTTTATGTTAATAATTATTTTGATAATTATTGATAACTATTTTCCTATTTTGTTTGAAACGAATTTAATTTATTATATTCACTATTAATGTTTGATCCGTTTTCCCTAACTCCCTACCGTTTAAAGTTTATTAGTGAGTTTATCCGATAATTTAACATTAAAGCTGATTGTAGAACGGGGGCGAGGCTGATGCCATGCGTCGTTCAACTTTCAGACGGTAAAATTTCATTATTTTCAATAGAAAGCTTATTAACAAATATACGATCTTCAGACAAGGCGGAGGCTGTTGCCATAGATTGTTTGAACATCGAAGTTTAATTTGTTATAATTATTATTATTGTCTGGTCCGTTTTCCCTACCTCCCTACCGTTTAGAGTTTATTAGTTAGTTTTATCCGATAATTTAACATTAAAGCTGATTGTGGAACGGGGGCGAGGCCGATGCCATGCGTCGTTCAACTTTCAGACGGTAAAATTTCATTATTTTCAATAGAAAGCTTATTAACAAATATACGATCTTCAGACAAGGCGGAGGCTGTTGCCATAGGTTGTTTTGATGATCTAAGATTCATTCATTATAGACAATTCTGTTATTCTAACGGGTTTCCTTACCTACTTACCGACCATAGTAACTTTCCATGGTGAGCTTAGCCGTTAATTCTGATATTTATTTGTTCTTTTGTTACGATAGAATTTGATTGCAGTTCTTTTCTCTGCTCCCCGATTGCTTACACACTGCTTTTATCAAAATTTACTTGTTTACGTACGTGCCACCTGCGGACTTGGCATAGTACATATATTTTTTTTATATAAACCGTTAAATTTGATGCCGATATACTAAAATGCTATTTTGATTGCACTTGCACATCGTACCTACGGAAATTGTTCGTAAGCGCCGGAACTATAACTGTTCCTCATTTAAAGTTGTATTTTGTATATTTATCTGTAATATTGAATATTATATTTGTGCCTTTGTATTTGGCTTATAGTTACGAAATACATTCGTTGTTATATACTTATTAAAATCGGTGTTTACCTATTATCCCGTAACAAAGCCATAAGGGTTTAAAGTTTTATTAAAGTGTTGAATGAAACAAGACCCCTAGAATTTTCCGTAACCTCCATCTGAGACTACCTGGAACTCTTGACGCTCAGGGTCAAGGGACCGTGGAGCATACCACGTTAAAACAACTGGCGCCCGAGCATTTATTGGAGAGATTTTGCATCGAGGGTGGCCATTGTGACGTGCCCAGAAGGTAAGAACCAGTGGGCGGTAGGAAAAAGCGTCACAATATATCGGCAAGAATGAACACTCGGCAAAGATAAAACGCTATCAAAAGGCAACGTACATTCTGAAAGCAACCTACCAGAGTCCTATTCTGAAAGGGCACTAATAGTGAAATGAAAGTAGGCTTCTCACTTAGTCATAACAGGTGACGTACTAGTCATAGATAATGTCACACAGCCACAGTGACCGATAATTTTGAATGGGACGTTTTGGCAAGTGATATCTCGTTTGACAATTAGATATTGAAATTCCAGCATACTAATTTTGTTTTATTGCTGATTTTCATGAACAAATTTAATAAATACTAAAATTGTAGTTTCGCATTTAATGAATAGAGATTTAAGAACCAGTTCTTATATTAAGTGTTCCAAATTTGTCCCATCTACTTTCTGGCAGTAGTGTATTTTATTGCTAAATTTTTTTGGTACTCGTTCAAATGTATCAGGAGAAATTTCCCATTTTTCAACAATTATTGGTTGTTTTAAAATATCAATACTGTAGGGTGCTGGAGCATAAATCTTAGATTTCAAGCACCCCACAGAAAAAATCTATTGGTGTGTGTTCCGGTGATCGAGCTGGTCATATTATCGAACCTCGTCGTATTTTCAATACCTGTCAAACGAGATATCACTTGCCATAACGTCCCATTCAACATTATCGGTCACAGTGACTGCGTGACGTTATCTATGACTATTAAGTGACCTATTATGACTAGTTGAGAACCCTACGTTCGTTTATTTCCTCCTTCCAAATTTCACTATTATAAATAATATTATAGTTCAAAAGATACGAGGGGAGGAGGAGACTTTTGGCTAACATTGTATTTTTTACAGGTCTGGTTAAAAGACAGCTGCACAATTGCCCAGGAACAAGAACGTGAACTAAAACGAGAACGGAAATAAAGGTAAAATATATATTTTTTTTATTGTAACCATGCACAACCAATTTTCGGTAACGAAAACGAGAAGATGCCCGAGAACGAAAACTAAAAAGTTGGTCAACTTTTAGCATTCCTGGAATAAATCATAGCAAATATATATAATGCTATAAGCTGAGCCAATTGGAAAGCAGCAGCCGTTTGAGGTTTAATGCTAACATCTTGTCATCACTAATAATATTAACTTCCATGATTCGGAAGTTTGCTATTCAGTCAAGTTGAGTTTTTAAGAACATAGATATCCACAGAAAACATCACACGTTCGTACTTTTTCCGTTCTCGTTCTCGTTGTATCTGAATAATATTTCCGTTTTCGTTCCCTTTCAATAATTCCCTGCAATAATTGTGCAGCTTCCTTAAGTATCCAAAAAAACTATTAATTTTGTTGCGTGGTAAAAATTATTGATATGCTGGAAATAGAAATGGAAATTAGAAATATCTTGAATAAATATGTCCCAAAAATTATTTACATGTAAGAGATGTATTTGGTTTAATTAATTCCAATTATTGTTAAACGTGAAATATTAACTTGTTTTAAATATTTGTATACATGAAAACAATTTCAAGTGAATAAGAACATTAAAAATGGAACTTTTTAAACAAAACTTCCTCAAAAAATTGCTTTTTTAAACTCAATGACAGCTAAAATACCATTCATTTTAGGTTAGACATAATTATATGAGGTACTTATAATTATAACCTTTTTAATATCCTATTATAATAGTGGGTATATTGTGTTTTATGCACAACCTCTACAATAATTAGATATTTAAATTATTTTTATTGAATCCTAAAACCATTTAATAGAAAACAGTTATTTATTGAATATAATCGTCAAGAATTATTTACTACCAAATCATTTAGTTATCCATTTTAATATCTATGAATATGAAATATATGTAAAATATATATCAATAGTGTAAATGTTAAGGCAAACCAGCACATTCAAAATACCTACACATAACGTATTGAGGAGAATAATTTAAAGCAAATTAAATATGTTTTTAAAATCATCCATAAGATGATTTACGATTTCTAGTATAATTAAGTAAATTAAAATTAATATTAATTCAAAAGTGTATCTTGCCTATTAATAGCATTGAAATATTTGAAATGGAGATTAATACGTCAACTTAAATACAACAAAAAACAATTACAGAGGAAATGCACTAAATACTTTCAACTTAATAGGTACTTCACCATTGGTAATATTTGATATTGAATGCAATATTACAGTACTACTATTATTTCGAAAACGTAGTAACAATTGTATATTAAACAACGCATTTCATATGGGCTTCTGTTATGACACGAGTTCAAGTTTAAAAAACGAATCGCGAAGCGATGAAATAAGTTGTTTAAAATATTTTTTATATTTTGCTATTTTATCATTTTTTAAATTAATTTATTATTTTTATGTAAATTACGAAAATTTTGATTTTAAAAAGTATGTCGGTAGCACTGTGTAATTTATGACATTTGACAATTTTGACATTTAAATTATGAAATGTTAATGTTGCCATTAGCCACAAAAGTCATTGTCAATAGTCTTGTCATTAGATACTTCACTCAGGTCGTCAACTTTTTAAAACAAAAATTTGCGTGCGTAAAAGTTACATTACGATACGCAAATGCGTTTTATAATGAAGATTTTTATAAGTGCAAAATATAAAAAAATAATTACAAAACGTATAAAAATGTAGTGGGGCCCCCGTAAAAAAATTGTTAAGGGGCCCTTAGGAAGGGTAAAGATTTCTTACAGAAGAAAAAAAAAGAGAAATATTTATTCATCATTATTAAGATCTGTCACTTTTACAAACAAATAACCAAAAAATTTTTAAAAACACAAAGAGATAACTAGTACAATAAAACCCATAAAAAATAATGTGCACAATTTTCGCAAGAATGAGAAATGTTAACAATAAAAAAGGTACACGAAGGGAAATCCCGCACACTGCGATAATATAGAAAAAGCAATTTGGGAAGGTTTTATCAATTTTTACTTACGCCCGAGTGCCCCGTATAATTTATACGGCTGATATGGGGGTTGCTACGCCCCTGCCTAAATTATCGAGAAAATCATTTTATGAATCGAGAAAACGCAAACAAATTATAGTTTTGTAGAATTATTGAATATAAAAAAATAAAAAAGTAAAAGTAAAAATATAAATATTTTCTATATTTCCTACCATTCCTCACACCCTATTTATATGTTCAAACTCATTATTGGAGTTTTTCAGAATGAAATAAATTTAAACAATTTAACTTAGTACCAAACAATAACCAATAATTGTACTTACGTAATAAGAAAAATAATCTGGTTTATGTGGAAACTCGTTTAAACATTGTAACTGTGTAATTTTAATTAATAAATTAGATTGAAAAGCATTCTAGTAATAATTTCTTACAAAAAAGACTTTATAAATTCAAAAATTAATTAATACCATTAATATAATCGATTTCGGATAATCACCTAATCATTATAATGCATAATCAAATTTGGTAAACTATTTTAATTAGTCAGGTACCCAAAATTTATATCAATTTTTTAAAAAATTTATATATTATTTTATGTAAATATTTTTTAACAAAAAAGATGTCCACAAATAAATTTTGAGAATTAAAGACTTACCAGTAATATCTTCATGTTGTAGGTAGACAAGAATATAATTTTTTACAAGTTTCGCCTTAAAAGTTGATATATTCTCCCCTCTCTTATAAATAGAACATCCTGATAGCAAGGACAATACGAAGAGCAGGTTTAAGTTGGTTGACATCAAAGAAAAATAGATAAATATTCTAAAATTTGCAACCTTGTCAAGGAATGTATTAATATCATCCTTAAAGAAATCAAATATTCCATTTTATTACTGAACTTTTTCTAATCATGTCCTCGATTATAATAATTTACTTCAGACCTTAATTATTATAGTTTTATTTTAATATAGCATATTTTAAAGAATTAATCTTATACAAAATTCTACCCACTAACAGAAGTAAAATATCAAGGTTTATAAATATTTAAATTACGTACATTACAAAAAGTTTATATAGAATAATTATTTTATGAAAAGATTGTGAATTTTTTTACAAATTAAAAAAATATATATAAGTGTTTGCTTTTGGTATTAAAAATACCATTAAATACATATTTAAGTCCAATCGTCAATTCTCAACGTATAGCAACTTAACCTTTGCGATTAGTAGGTAATTCTATAACCAAAATAAACAAACCTATCTACTTTCTGTCATATGCTCTACAAATTACATAGTTTTTTTACTACATATCCTAAACTTTATGTGAACCACATTTTAGTTCCTCTCGACCAAATAATAATCCGAATTCAGTGCAAATAATGAAACAACAACGATACCATCTCTTGCAGTCCTGTCATTGAATACATAGCTGTGGTAGAATCAAATCTGAACTAAGAAAACTAGACCAGACACCAAACAAAAAAATAGATGAACATACATGGAATACTCAATCCTAGATCAGATATAAATATAGTATACGAGGAATGTATAGCATATAAATTATTCATAACACCAATAAAGTTAAAAAAAAATACTTAGAGCTTAAAAGAAAAGAAATACTCATAAAGTTAATCTATCGACAAATCACAAAAACATAAATAAACACGGTAGATATTCAAGAGGAACCTAAAACAAACCTAAGTAAAAGGGAAAACAAAACAAAAACACCCGAAAGACAAATTAAGTGACGAACAAGTTAAAAAATTAATATGATCAGCCAAGAAAACATTACATGGTCAGAATAATAAAGAAGTATAAAAATAAACCATAAATAAAGAAATTTTATTGTTGTTATTAATCAGTGACACTAATCAACTCTTATGAACAAGCTGTAGCTATGAGTGGCTAAAAACATACTCGCATAGTAAAATAATCCATCATTCTACGAATGCCTGCTACTCACCTAAAAAGGATCTAGATCGACATAATGCAGTTGCAGAATTTTTTACACTAGAATATATGCAAAAAATACCCAGACAAATTAAAACATTGATTTACACATCAAATACAACTAATAAATATTTATGAAGGCCTAGAAAATAGAAATAAAGAAAAATAAGAGTAAAATAATACAAAAAAAGACAAGTAGTAAAAAATTGAGAATATAAAAAATATCATATGTGAGTTATTTAATTTATATATATATATATTTTAAATATTGGATGATATTGATGTTGATTGAAATAGAGTTTTTTTGTACCGGTTTACAAAATAAAATTAAAAATAATATTTATTATTTAATAATATTTAGTTTCAAACCCTATTTGTGTTTTAATACTCACTCTTGTATGGTTCATTGTCATTTTTGTGAGTCTTCTTAATTTAGATGGTACTTCGAGTTTTTTTAATACTTTAAATAATTGGTGCCTTTTGATGGAGTCAAAGGCTTGTTTAAAATCAACGAACAGTAATTCTATATTCATTTTATATTCGTTTGCTTTTTCCATGATTTGTTTTACAATGTGTATTGCATCTGTTGTAGATTTGCCTTTTCTAAACCCACATTGATATTGTCCTATTTTATTCTCAGTAGTTTCCTGTAGTCTTTTTTGGATTATGGTTAATAGCACTTTATATACTGTACTCAGTAGTGTTATACCTCTTTAGTTTTGGCATTCCTGCTGATTTCCCTTTTTATGTATTGTTACAATTTGTCCTACTTGCCATTCATTTGGTAATTTCTCTTTTTTCCAGATGTCTCTTATCAGTTTGTGTATTACCCTGTGTAGAGCTTTCCCTCCATGTTTTATAAGTTCACTATTTATATTATCCTTCCCGGATGCTTTTCTATTCTTGCTGTTTTTGATTATCTCTATTATCTCCTCGAAACTTAATAATACATGGTATTGAAGAAACAAGTGATGACACGTTAAAAAATAAAGTACAGGTTATTAATAAAATGGAAGTACAATGTAAAATAGAACAAGAGATGGTAGAACTAAGAAGATTGGGCGATAAAACAAAAAATTCGGAAACCAATTCTAATAGAGCTATCAAGCATGAATAAGAAGTTTGAAATTTTAAAAGCTACATGGAAATTAAAAGGATGAAAATGGTTTGTTAACGAGGATTACCCAAAAATAATTATGGATCATAAAACACATGAAATATGCCAGAGCAAATGAATATAAGGCGAAGATTAAATACAGCAAACTAATAGTTAACGGAGATGAGTATAATGTAGAAGATGTTAAAAAATGGAATGTACCCTCTGAAAAGAAGTTCTCCACTATTAAACTGTTTACTTTGATTGAGTTTACATTTTATACATAGATAAGATGTAATTGTAAAACACAAATATATTTAAGTTATTGTAAAGATCAGCATAATATAGTTTTTTCCTTGTTTTTCTATATCATTGCACAGTTATACTGATCTTAGAGAGAAGTACATCCAGGATAATCCCTTAGGACTATTAACATCTAGACTTTAATATTGTTATGTCTTTTAACTTCCATACTTGGTCTAGCCTTAATACTACCTAAACAACATCAGGTACCTAGCTACAAACAAACAAAATGTAACTTAAATGTCAATCTGACGATGCTTATCGAAACGGCCGTCATAATTTAAAAACTAATTTTCAAATAAACCTGGAAGTTACGTTAAAACGAAGAGTTTTTTATTAATGTTAATAAGATAAACTTCCAAAAAGTAAAGGTTAGTACAATAAATTTAATTTACTATCGTCATGATTGCGTTCAAAATAATCTAGTAATGCTTTACCTTGAGCGATTAACTTAAATAAAATATGTTGTGTAATTTCACGCTCCTTAATTTGAGCATCATTGTCTTCGGATATTAATTATATTTGTGATTGTAGATATCGAAAGTAAGACTAAAATCGAGAGTTAAATATTTTTAGTTAGACATTGTCTAATCGAACCCCTTTGCTTATTGAATTTTTTTAATTCTGTCATTTTATCTTAAATTAACGCCAAACATCGAACACGCAAATTTGATTAACACTCTTAAAACTTAAATAATAGATCAACAATGGGACAGGCCGGAACAGCTAATGACTTAATGACAAATCGGTTGCGAGTCGCAGTAATCGCCCTCCGCGCCAAACAATGCATCGATTAGCTGCGAGGTAAGTGGGCCGACTTACTTCCTATTTCACCTGTAATTGATTAATATTGGGATGCCTTAGTATTTTAAATAGGTACTTAGGTACCTAACAGAATTTGACTGCCAAATTGAAATAACGGCGGAGTTAAAATCGCAATTATAATATAATGAAACAAATTTAAGAATCGGGAAATGTTATTTAAGAACTGAAATTGTAGTTTATAAAAAAATAATAGTAAGAAATTAAGTTTAAAATAGAAAAATATGAACATTTAACTGTAGGAATGTATGGTACCTACAAAAGGTTATTAAAGCAATCCACTCAAGTAAAGGAGGAATTTTAGGATAAAAATAGATAAGGATTGAGCTCACTTCCTTTGAATAGATGGCTGCAGCATAATACTTCGTACTGTGTAACAGTATCTGTTAAAATTTGGTATCCTAAATATGTAGGTAATTAAGTTATTACCGCGAGCTCCATCTTTCCGAAAGAATTCTTAATAATAAAATTATGAATACGGTCTCTATAATTTAATGTTTAAAGTAGCTACGCTACGAGGTGTGCTAATGAGTTGCCATCATAGATAAACACACACACTGTTGCCATTATCGGGTTTTAATTATCTCCAGTCTCATTTCTCATATACAGGTAGGTTTTTTTCCCAATTTTGTAATTCCTTTCTGTTAAAATATTTATAAAACATCGAAAGTTATATTATATTTTATTATATCAGATGAGAATTTCAACATATTTCTTTATTATCCGAAGAATCTTTTTATGGTAATTTAAAAGTATTAATGATAATTTTTATAAAGAAAAAACTTAAAATGGCTAGTGAAAGTATATTTCAGGAATTTTAATTAATATGTAGGTAAGGTTGTTACAAAGTAAATTTAATGTAAGAATGTAACTTTGGTAATCTATTGTAATACGTTATCATCTAACTGTAGATTTCGGACTATGCTGATTTGTACCTTTTGTGCCAGAAAAAAAAAGTGTTTGACACTGGTTGATTTTCAGAAATTTGGAATATTATACAGTAAACTTGAACATCTCTTAAACTTGAACATCTCTTAAACTGGAACATCTCTTAAACTAGAACATCTTTAACTTGATCATCTCTACAACTTGGGCATTACTTAAACTGGAACATAAAAATGGAAAATTGATCATATCTATAATTTGATCATCTCTAAGAATTGATCATCCCTCAACTCTTGATCATCCATAGACATTTTGAACCACCTAGACAGTGCCTTAGCGACCTCAAGTTTTATTGTTATATCAAGTTTACTGTTCACGTATTTTTTTTCTCTCTCAATTAATATTATCTATATCGTTACAACTGTATTAGAATAAGTCGTTTTAAAGAACTGTTTGCGGATTATTTTTTTGTAACTTATTATCAGTAGTAATAACCCAAGGACATTGATAATTGTTCGAAAAAATTTTATAACAGATTTCGAAAGCTTGTTGCCTGTAAGCAACAAGCTTGAGAAAGTTGTTATAAATTTTTTTGAGCATTTATCAATGTTCGAGGGTTATTCGGATAGAAAATTTTTTGCTGGTTATGGAAAAAAATACAGAGCAGAAACAATTTATTTAAATGTGCAATTAACAAAGGAACAATTAGAAAAATTTAATGAAGATCCAGACATTGCAAAAGTCCATAAACGCTTTCCATACAAATTTTTTACTGTAAACAGTATTCTTTGGTATATTTGATTCGATAATTTCATTAATATTCTCATCAGTATTACAACCAAATCGTGACATATATTGAATATTTTAAATGTCAAAATCGAAATGAAAAGAAATGTAGGTATCCATAGCTACATGATTGAGTGAAAACAGCCCATGGGATCTGTTTTCAGTATAATGTTGGTTTTATTGGTTTTATTCAAACAGATGACCACAAATTAATTGATTTCATTGGATTTCTAATTGAGCAAAAAATTTTCAACTTAACTCATATTAGCACCAAGGAAATCTATTTATCTTTTATCGTTTGGTACATTTTCATTTCATTTTTCCTAATAGACAGTTTTTTCTGTTATCTTATATCACTCAATTTAAAAAAAAACTTTCTTTGGCAGTATCATAAAAAATAAAAAGATTTCAGTGGCGCCCTTGTTATTTCTTAGAGAAACAAATATTTTACCATAAACAGAGCTAATGAACTTACTCACCCCTAGCCGAGGTATTTAACTATCATAATTTTTGCTGTGAACATTTATAAATTTTGTTAATTATTGAAATATCTAATTAAAGACGAAATTAAGATTAATAGTTGTTTTATTGTAAATTATATTTTTTTTGGTACATTGTTATTTATTAAAAAGTAACTAAATATTTTTATAAATTCACTCTCAACATTTAAATCATATCACAAATTGGCGCTCAACGCTTAATATTATTACAACTGGCGAAATCCTTAGGTAAAAGTATAGCCTTCTTTTGTGTGTCTTTCGTCTCCACATGGATAGCTTGCGTCGTACTTATTTATTGTGTTCCTATCACATCGGGGTCACCACCGACTCTAGGAGATCGTTTGTAAATTAAAATAGTAATAACTTTTGACGATTATATTAAAAAATATGAAATTGAAATACAACGTATGCTCATTAGTGCTAATAGACGTAATGATAGCTTCGCCGTGACAGGTGTCACCTGTCTCTTGGCTTCGTTGTAACGCTGAACTTGATACCCCGTTTCCTACTTGAGAAACAGATTTTTTTATATTTATTTTCATCGAAATGACCCCCTTATCCCCTCGCTAAGGAGTTTATATTTTTACATAATGTTTCAATTGCATCTATAAATATATCCTGTAACGCTGAACTTGATACCCCGTTTCCTAGTTGAGAAACTGATTTTTCTATATTTATTTTCATCGAAATGACCCCCTTATCCCCTCGCTAAGGAGTTTATATTTTTACATAATGTTTCAATTGCATCTATAAATATATCCTGTAACGCTGAACTTGATACCCCGTTTCCTAGTTGAGAAACTGATTTTTTTATATTTATTTTCATCGAAATGACCCCCTTATCCCCTCGCTAAGGAGTTTATATTTTTACATAATGTTTCAATTGCATCTATAAATATATCCTGTAACTCTGAACTTGATACCCCGTTTCCTACTTGAGAAACTGATTTTTTTATATTTATTTTCATCGAAATGACCCCCTTATCCCCTCGCTAAGGAGTTTATATTTTTACATAATGTTTCAATTGCATCTATAAATATACCCTGTAACGCTGAACTTGATACCCCGCTTCCTAGTTGAGAAATTGATTTTTTTATATTTATTTTCATCGAATTGACCCCCTTATCCCCCCGTTAAGGAGTTTATATTTTGACATAATATTTCAAATGCATTTATAAATATTATCCTGTAACACTGAACTAAATAAGTGGTTTTTGAGTTTATTATGATGTTCTGAATTACTTCACAGAATTATCGATTCACTTATTTATAATCAATGGTTTTCTCTTAATCAGTTTAGACCATTATTATTGATGAAATTTGTCTCATTTGTTTGTGCATCATAGTTTCGCTGCATTGCAGCACAATAAGCTAAATTTTAAAATAAAAATTTTAGCAGCCAACGACGCCAATGGTTGTTCGGACGTTTTCGTCGAAGTGGCCGCTAGAAACTGGCTGCTAACTTCACACCGGTCAAAAGGAAGCGGCGACAGCGTAGGGATTCACAATCTTCAATATATGGAGACGGAAGTGTTGAGAAAGATGCTAGCATGGGTGAGAACAAGAGGGACTAGGATGACAATATACACGGAAAGGGAAAGCGTAAAGGATAATAATCAAGGAAGGGTTGGGAAAAACGAACGGTAGGGTTCATAGATTTAGGGTCTTAAGGAATAGGGAGGTGATTATAGAGGCAAAGAAGGGGGTTAAGGTAAAATGAAAGCTGGGAGAGGTGGAAAGGGTTACATGGGGCAAGGGCGGTTGTGGCAGGGAGAGCACTAAAAACCATTAAAGTAATAGGGATGGATCCTTGGATGGACGATGAACAAGTGAAGAAAGGAATAGAAAAATTGGTAGGAAAGGAATCTAAGGTGATGAAGGTGGTAAGAGAGAGGAACGGGATGAAGATGGCAGTAGGAGAAAGCGGAATGTTTATTGGGAAAGCGGGAAATGAAATTTGGAGGGGAGGGAGGAGGGCAGATGCTTTGCCTGTGGGGCTAAAGGCCATAAGGCAGCGATGTGACAGAGAAGGAAAAGACCGTATGTTGGATATGCAAGGGGGAGGAGCACTTGGCCAGAGAATGCAGAAAGGCATTCCTCTGTAGAAAATGAGGGAAAAGGGGTCATAAGGCAGGGGAGATGCTCTGTGAACTGGGACAAAATGGTCTGCTGACTCAGGTTGGAAAAAATGTAAGGGACCCTCTAGACCCCTTAGAGGGGAGAAACATGGTAATAGAGAAGGTAGGTGTAGACAGAAAGAAAGAGGAAAGTGAGGTTTTTGCAGATAAACCTGGGGAAGTGTAGGGTTGCGCACGATATTTTAGACGCGGTGATTGTTAGGAAGCAAGGACGGATTCAGAGAAGGCGGGAGGGGACTTCAATGCCAAAAATATTGCATGCATCCTGTCTATGCAAATATTGCATAGACAGGAGGGGGGTGACTCTAAAGGAGGTGTTGACATCCAACGGGTTAACGGTGCTCAATGATGGGTTGCTGCCCACCTTTGTGATGGAGGATGGCGGTTCGTCGTATATTGATGTGACTGCATATGACGAAAGCTTGAGCTTGCATAGGTACGTGGATACAGACATAAGTAAGATGGAAAAAGAGGTTGCTGAAGATAGAAGGCAATGTTGGACGAACCGAGGCGGAGAGACTGAAGAATAAAGTAGGTGAGGAGACAGAAGGCTGTAAAAGGGACGGAAAGTGTGGAACAGGCGTGTATGGAGGGCTAATTATTGATGGAATGAGGAAATAAAAAAGTTGTGGAAGGAGTACAAGAAAGAACGAAGAAGGATAAAAGGTAAATGTAAGGGTAAGGAGAGATACAAGGCGGAAAAGATGGAGCTTGAGCGGGAGGTCAAAAGGTCGAAAAGAGGGAAATGCTGCTGGGGTAATTGGACTATAATCCATGGAGTAAGGCATATGTGATAGCAGTGAAAAGAATGTGGGAACTAGGAATATTGTGCTAGAGGAAGATTGGGAGAAAGACATTATTAAAAAACTATTTGTAGTGGAAGAAGGGGTAGGGGACAAAATAATTCGGGTAAAGCAGGATTTCAGTAGGAGAGGTAAAATGAGGGGTGATAAGGCCGGTAGAACAGAGGAAATAGAGAAGGGAGGGCGTGGTAGAGAGGAAGGCCCCTACCCCTTCTTCCACTGCAAATAGTTTTTTAATGTCTTTCTCCCAATCTTCCTCTAGCACAATATTCCTAGTTCCCACATTCTTTTCACTGCTATCTCATATTTCTTGGAACTTTTCAACAAGGTGCTGAGGGAGGAAGAGTTTCCAGAAGCGTGGAAAGTAGCCAGAGTGGTACTGGTGATGAAGGCGGGTAGAGAGGGAAAGCAGACAGGGGACTACAGGCCCATCAGTCTGCTATACGGGATAAGTAGTTTGGAGGGGATCATAAAAACAAAAATTGAGAAGGAAGTGGAAAAGGAAATAGGGGTTTTGGGGGAAACCAGCATGGGTTTGTGAAAGGGAAGTCTTGTATTTTTGCACTGGGCAGAGTACTGAGCTTGGTGGAAAATGCTAGAAAGGACAGTTGGAGAAATAAAAAACTGGCCCTACTTGTATTCTTCGACGTCGCGAATGCATTCAATGGGGTCAGCAAAATGGTAGTGCTCGGCGCCTTGGCTAGACTTGAAGTGGGGAAGGGGCTAATTAACTTAGTAGAGGATTATCTGACGGGGCGGATTTTGGTTGACTCGAGAGTAAGTAGATATAGGACAGAGATGGTAGTGCCTCAGGAGTCGGTATTGGGACCGACACTCTGGAAATGCGTGTTTGATAAAGTTTGTGGGATAAAATGTGAAGATTACGAGATTAAGGTTTAACCGGATGATGTGTGCCTGGTATGTCCGACAAAGGGAGAAGCAGAGATAGAAAGAAAGGCGGAGAAAATGTGTAGAAAGATTGTGGAAAAGATAGAGGAAGAAAATTATAACTCCTGAATAACATTATTTAACAGTTTGTTATTAAGAATAATAAAAAAAAACTCTTCGTTTGACCGTAACTTCCAAGTTTATTTGAAAAAAATAGGATTTAAATTACAATGACTGCCGCTTCGCTAAGATTAGCATCAGATGCTAAGTCTGGAACTTACATTCAAACGAAGAGTTTTTTATTATTCTTAATAAGATGGACTTCCAAAAAGTAAGGGTTAGTACAATAAATTTAGTTTGTTATTGGCCCAAGCAAAGGAATTTTACTTAACTAATTTAAACTTCAGTTGAATAATTAATCAATAACTTAATATAATAAATATGTAATTAATTATTTTATTGCTATAGCTTATGCTTTTATTTCTTTAAAATATCAAACTATGATTTAATAGTAGCATTTTCATTGTTTTTAACAGATATAGCTTATCCTTCCAATTGCATTTATTTTCCAGTACATTACCTGCTTATTTATCATTTTTACTTATTTACATATTTTAGTCAATTTCTTTAAGATCATTTTTCACCGAATAGGAAGTGAAACAGAATTTTATTTCAACTTAAATTCTCTTATATTTATTTTGTCACCGTATTTGCTACAAATACCTTATAATATTTTGAGTAATCTACTAAAAATATTTTGTAAGGGCTTAACTAAATAAATAACAGCTTACACAATTTAACAAATAAAAAAATAATTTCTTTTCTTAATTAATCACATACAGAAACATAATCGTATACATTTTTAATATGGTCCACTTTGTCCGGGAGGACCATAGTTCTGTGCTGGTCTATTTCCAGATATCCCAATAACACCTCCACTTGAAATACTACTGCTACCGCTCGAGGTGGAAATACTTCCGCTTAAACCTCCAATACTACCTCCACCGATACTTCCTATGTTTCCTCCACCAATACCGCCAATAGTTCCTCCTCCAATAGCTCCAATATTTCCTCCTCCAATAGCTCCAATATTTCCTCCGCTGATACCAGTATTAAGCCCTGTTCCACCACCCAATGCTTCACTCTTAGCTTTATATCTGATAAAATAGACTTCTGGTTTTGAAGGTGGAATAGGTGCGACAGTTGGTACGGTGATATCACCAGCTTCTTCAGGTTTCTTCACTAATACATAAATTAATGTCTTTTCTTGATTTTGTGCTGCTAAAGCTATTTGTTGGGCTGTTGGTGCTGGTGCAGAAGGTGCTTTGATAAAGATAATTTTATAGTGTTTTGTTGCCTGGCCAATTTGTAATGGATTTCGAATTCTGAATTCTTCAGGTTCTGGGGGTGCTACGTGAACGTAAATGTGTTTTTGGACCAAAGTTCCCCCTGTACCAAATCCACCTCCAATTCCTCCTACAAAAATAAATATAAAATTATATAACGTGCTGGAAATAATAAAATTAAAGTGGAGAATCCAAAATAAAAACCACAAAGTTTAAGTTACTTTAAGACCCGTACTATATAAATAAATTACCCAATTTATTATGGGTAAAAAAATAAAAAGTACAGAAAATACACCGAAGTTAAAAAAAGGCATTAAAAAAATTAGTTAGCAATTGAAACAAGGAAAAATAAAAATTTAAAAGAAACCCCTTACAGAATTAAGATGCAAAATAAAAATAAAGATAAAGACAAAACAAACTTAGTGTTGTAAATTCTACAGGGTGTTTCAAAAAAAGGTAACACCGTCTCTAGGATAGGTAAAAAACTGAAAAATAATTGGGGTTTGCTTAGTAAATTTTTTTTCTAACGCCATCCGTTTTCAAGATAAAGGGCGTTGAAGAAAATAAAAAATTACATATTTCTTACGATTTTGCCGAAACTACTGGCACCATTGCAATGAAATTTTATACGAATATGTTTTGGAAGCTGATATATCCCATGAATTTGTTTTTATAACTAACTCTCATAGAGGGCGCTAGTTACACGATTCATACAACGTATTATTCAACATAACTTTTTTTAGGGTAGAATTATTAGTCAAAACTCCAAGTGAACATAAACATCGTTTAATTCTACACCAAAAAGGTACTCTTGGTAAAACTCGATATTATGTACCGTTTTCGGAATATTTTGATTTGAAAATTATGAAGTAATAATCGCTCCTGGTATAAACTAATGATAAAGTTCTACCCTAAAAAAAGTTATGTTGAATAATACGTTGTATGAATCGTGTAACTAGCGCCCTCTATGAGAGTTAGTTATAAAAACAAATTCATGGGATATATCAGCTTCCAAAACATATTCATATAAAATTTCATTGCAATGGTGCCAGTAGTTTCGGCAAAATCGTAAGAAATGTGTAATTTTTTATTTTCTTCAACGCCCTTTATCTTGAAAACGGATGGCGTTAGAAAAAAATTTTACTAAGCAAACCCCAATTATTTTTCAGTTTTTTACCTATCCTAGAGACGGTGTTACCTTTTTTTGAAACACCCTGTATAAAGATTAGAAAAGACATAATGGTAAACTATCATTTGGTTCTGCGTTATTCGAAATTAGATTTAAACACCTACAAATAAGTAAAAAATACCTTATTTTCGTAAAAACATTAATAAACAAACTTAAACAATAAATCTTTAACGAACTAAGAAAAAAATCACGGTTAAATGTAAAACGTAATTTAGAATCGGGCGAATTTAATAAGTTATATTGCTTCTTTGGCACTAATCTTGGAACTAAAATTAATAGTTCATATGATATTTTGGTATTTTTAGATACTTTAGGAGTTCTTTAAACATTTTCTTCTTACTGATGCTGTCGAAATCAAATAAACCTAAGTTATAATTAAAAATAAAAATTCATTAGGTTTGGATTAACTGTAGAATATTGTTATATCTGTAAGATTCGATGTTGGAGGTCCTAACGAAGGCTATAAATAGTTCTTTTAGTTTGTGTAATTTTTTTGATTGCTTAAAGATAGCAATGCTTTATATAAGGCAATAAAATTACAATTTACAATTACTATTAAAATGATAAATCTATAATTATTACTAATTTCCAAGTTCAATTCAATTAAAATGTAAACAATATCTTGCCTATTTATTAATTTCTTAATTGAAACTGTAGGACGATTGATATGTTTTAAAAGAAAAATTTAATTTTTATGACAAGAAGAACAAGAGAAAGAACAATATGACAAGAAAACTCAACTTCTGCAGTAGCAAGTGTTTTATATTTTCTGTATATTTACCTCTATAAAGGTTGAATAATTGATTGAAAACATACCTCCAAATCCTCCTCCAGTACCACTGCCTCCAAATCCTCCTCCAATACCACTGCCTCCTAATCCTCCTCCGATACCATTGCCTCCTATTCCTCCACCGATGCTACCTCCTCCAATCCCTCCTCCTATACTGCCACCTCCAATTCCTCCACCTATACTGCCACTTCCAATTCCTCCTCCTATACTGCCACCTCCAATTCCTCCTCCGAATCCACTTCCAATTCCTCCTCCAATTATTCCTCCACCAAGACTACCGCCACCAAATCCTCCTCCAATTGTTCCGCCGATACTGCCTCCACCTAAACCTCCAAGTGAGGATCCTGGTGTTCCAAAACTACCGCTTGGTAGAGGAGACGGTGCTGGGTAATTGTATTGAGGTTTTCCTACAGCTAAAGTTATTAGAGTAGCGGCAACCTAGAAAATTAAAGATTTAAAATATTTTGTTATATTTAAATTTGACAGTTATTCTATAGCCTAATTGGAAAGCTCTTTTTATAACATCTTGAACCAATCTTAAATATTAATCTTTACGTATTTAAAATCACGTGTTTTTTTAAATATTTAAGCATTAAACATAGAAATAAAAAAATATGAACAAAGTTTACATTCTAACAAAATATAATTGGCACTGGTTGCATGTTATTTTGAAAAGAAATAATAAAGTAAATCATCATAGAACCAACTTTGTGGAAAAATATTGTGATTTATCTTATTGGAATTACCTTAAGGCCGGGCATTGGCAGTGTATTTAATATAGGCAAACGCGACGTCCTTTTAAAGAGCTTTTAGCAAAAACTATAAGGCAATGAGAATTGAAAAAAATCAGTAGTATACTAGATATATAAAGTTATTCAATAAAGAATTTTGAAGCTTGAGAGTACAAGGAATCATCCAGAAAAAATTCCCGAAATATGTCTATTTTTACATTTCATAAAATGATTAATATCTCACTTAAACGTGATATGATTTTTAAAATATTTCTTCTTTGAATAGATGATATATCTACTCATAAGTCAGTGTTTTTAAAAATAAATTCGTTTTTTTCCTAAAAAGCTCTTTGAAAGTAATTTTTAAGAAATCAGAAATGGTGCCATTTTTTTACAAATTTAGGCAACTCTTTTGTCACATATAAAAAGGAATCTTAAAAATTATTTCCAAATTAGTGTGAGCATTGTCTAATTGAGGGCGTTGTGATAAAACATCCATTAAATCTTATTTATCAGGTCCGCATTAGGAATTTAGCAAATCTTTATTTAATTTAATATATTAATACTAATATACAGCGTGTCCACGGATGGGGTATCCTATAGGTGAAAAATGTTTAAATACCTATTAGTTTTAGTGAAAAATGTCATTCTTGATAAAAAGTTTTGCTTGTTCTGAAACACCGTAGAAGATAGATTTTATAATAACGAACAGAAAGACACTTGTGCCAGAGATCCATTTCATTCTAACAAAGTAAAGTACCTGCGATTTTTTCTAGTCAAATTTTAATCCTCTATAAGTATTTTTACCATGGTCCAAAGATATTCTAACAAGTCTGGTAACTCCTTTGATGTAGTAAAATATGTCGCTTTTTTTGTGAGCGGCCGTAAATCATCGGTACAATAGCAAAAATACGTTATACGAGGGTCAATGGGGTATGTTTATTCGAAAGTGTGTCTACGAGGATTAAGCGTGGGGTGTTTTGATCACATTCATTATTTATATTTTTGTATTATCTTTTATTGCGATTATTACATATAATATTCTAATAACAACAATGAAGAAACTTTTCGTTGTAATAACTAACATTAATACCTGATTGCTTAAATTGGGACAGGTAAAAAGGTAAAATACTTAAAAAGGGAATTCAGAGAAAAGACACAATGTTTAAGGCTCTTTATTTGCTTATGTTGAAATATGTTGATTTCATGTACAATAGTTTATCTCTGTTAAAATATTATATTATTTATAGTTAAGATTATTTTGATTGAAAAAGTGAAAGTTTCCATTTATTTTAACATTTGGTAAACATGTTGCAAACCTTGTAAGGGTTTATCTTTGTAGTAAGAATAAGGGTACTCGAACACAGTAATAAAACTCAGGTAGACTTGCTTACTCTATTCTAAAATAAAGTAACAATTTTCGTGCAATAAAATCTTCAATTATTTCATAAAAACAAATTATATCGACATCCATAATCTCAAACTCTTACTATTATCATTGTTTTCAATTATTACATATTTTGCAAAATTTTATATTTCGGATGTTCTTTATTTAAAGGTTGATCTTTTATTTGTCGGTTTACAAATTGATTGTATAGTAGATTCGAACTCTTGTAAACAATGAAAGTAAATAATCTTTATTGCCATATGGGAGGGAGAATTCTGCATTGGAAAAATCTTTAAAAAATATGTTTCCTATACCATCCTGTATACAATAATTATTAAAATTCAAAACAAACATATTCTCTGATCTTATTAAATACTCTGAAAAATTATTGGGAGGTACTGTTAAGCCATCAAAAATATTTTTACTGTGACTGTAAGCTTTGAGTTCACAAAATGAAGTAGAATTGTCTATTTCGGATGATGAACAATATTGTAAACAAGTTTGACATGAATGTTACAGAGACATCTACGTAAAAAATATCCACCAACATAAACCAGTGCATTTCCTTTCTCTGATATCTAGTTCCTATAATCCGTTGATCAATTTTTATAATAGGAGACATATTTTCGTAAGTTTTTTCCTGAAAACTTTCAATATTTTTCAATGACTTTCCATGTTATATTAAGCAAAATATCGCCACTATCGTCCATAGAATATATCTTAGAATATCTTTGGACGATTTTTTTACTAGTGGAGTTTTACTGGAGTCCTTTACTAGATTTTTGGATTAATAAGTAAAAAAAAAACATAAAAAGGTCGAATATTAGTTCTTAGTGGATCTATTAATCGTGTAATTTTTTTAATCCATTTAAAAGGTAAAACTTTGTTCCTTTTAATTTTTTAAAATGAACTGGTAGTTACTGCTGCTACACATTTATTTTAAGTTTATGCATCATTTTCTTAAATTTCTTTACTAAAAAACTTGTTAATCGAATTTTTGACCATTTTAGTTTTTCCAGTTCGTTACTTTGAACTTTTGGAACCTATTTCAGTTTTTTTATGAATATGTACCTATAGGTAATGGTAACCGAATATATTTAAACACTTAAGATTTTTAAAATAATCCGCTCAACTGCGTTTTGGTAAATTTTAATTTTTGTTTTCTTCTTTTTTCCCTTTTAAAGAGCTTTTCAAAATATTGCCATATATGAATATGTATATCGTGAGTTTTTAATGACCATCCGGTATGTAGTATAAATATTTTCCTTCGCTGTTCGGTCCTTACCTACTCGTTATTGCTTAGTTAAGATAAACAAATGATAACATTTTACACTTGAAAAAACACTTGAATAAGTATACCTCTCGGGTATACTTATTCGCTCTCTTTTTAGGGACGTTTTCTCACTCCCAATGCCCAGCCTTAATAGATTATACATAGATAGCAGTTAATTCGGGAATTGTGCATTTATTTCAAGAAAACTAAACAAATACCTAAGTTTGTAACAAAACTTCCGTTACTTTATTAGAAAAATGAAATTTTTCGTCAACGGCAGCTGCATAATTAATTAAGTTGTCTAAAAAAATAGTAGACGTTTTGTGACAAAGTTATTTTTTTAGGTATACCAAACATAATGAGCTTCCACAAAGTAAGGGTTAGTAAAATAAATTTCTTGAACTTAATTTATTATACTGTTTATTTAAAAAACATGTGCAGTTTATATTGATTAGTTTGATTATTGATTAGATTTGTGTTCAATTATAAAGAACAAAACATAAAGTACCTACTAGTTACTAATACTTTAAGAAACCCATATAAACTAGTCGCGTTTTTTAAAATTAAACAAAAAAATATGCTATTAAGTTTTAAACACCATGCACCTTAATCTTCAACTATTTAAATATATTCGTTTTTTTTGTATATTCCTCCAGAGTACCTATGTACCCTACACATTGATTTACCTTATATTTTGCTTGTCTTTGATCTTGATTAACACCGAGCTGAAACTTATCAATATACCTAATTTACGTTTCAACGTAAATAACGTTCATTTTACTGAGATGTAACATTGAAACGTGCACTTGATCAGTTTTGTACAAGAAATTGTATGTTATGAAATTATTAAATAACATAATATTTTAAGAAATATCTTTATTCAGTGACACACCCATGTCTTACGAGAAAGTAGGAACAGTTTTCTCTTTGCCAGAGTATTTTATGACCGATTTTTATTTGCGCAATTTTTGTCATGTTTGTTTTATTGCAACACGCAGTAATAAATATGTCAGTAAAAAATTTACACCTTTTGAAAATTATACCTATTGTTATTTTGTTTCAATAATGAAACAATTATTATGGTAAATAACGCCAATAAATCAGGTTTTATAAAATTATATAAACTATTTATATATTTATCCTACACTTTATATTTTATGTTGTCAGTATTTTTGGGTAAAAAATTTGAAGCTTTTCACGATTTCATGTATATAATTACTAAGAACAATAAATAGCTAAACGGTTGAACTAAACGTCCACTATTTATTCGAAAAATAAGTTTTAAAATGCATTTACAGATGTTTAGCTAATAACTAGCATCGCCAGATTGACATGTTGAAGTTACATTTTGTAAGTAAAGGTTACCACAATCAATTTTATATAATTACTGTTTTTATTTCTCAAACAATATGTTCAAAAATGAGTCTCAGTCTAAATTTAAAGTATTTAACATATCTTGGGTATCTAATCATAATTAAACACTACAATAGTGTAAATAATCATATATAATATAACGAGTGAAATTGTGATTATCGATAATCACGCGTATTTATACGAAAAATGTTATCAAAGCTTAATTTCACGAGTTCTGTCGGACTCGTGAAATTATTTGATAACATTTTGAGTATAAATACATGTTATTTTGGATAATCATAATTTCAAGAGGTGTATTCGTAAGATTATACAACAAATAAAATATTACTGAATAATAAATTATTTATTATTGAAATTAAGGGGTTTGTTATTTTTAATTGCTTATTCAATATTTTTCGAAGAAAACTTTCGTAGCGTTGTTTAAGGTTCTTAGTTTTATTGTTTACTTATATTTTAATATAGTATAATGTAATTAAAATTTTTATTGCTTTAAATTATCTTTTTTTGGGTAAAAATTAGTAAAACATTGCAAACACCTTGATTTCTCTACACAATGTAATAATTTTAAAAATGTACCTACTAATAATTCCACGTACTTTTACAAAAAACTTTGCCTACCTAATTTGAAAAATACGCAAATATAAACTTTTTATAATTCATACTCATAATATTAAAATTTCACAAGCATAATTTTTATTAGGTCTAAATAGATATGTAGAGCGATTTTAAAAATATTTTTTTTATGTTAAGTAAGGTGTGGTACAAAAAGTACTTACCGCTAATAATAGATTCATTTTTAACACAGAACAATTGGAAAGTTTTGGTAAATGAAGATGCTGCGGTACTTCTTTTATATGATATAAGACACGTAATAGCCCCTCCAAGGTTGTATCTTCACATGTATATTTTATTTAACATTTAGACAAGTGAAATTAGGGTCATAACCTTTGGGTTAGTACTAATAGAGCTTCCAAATCCAGTATATGTTCTAGGTGACAAATCGCATCTATTGACAAATATTAATGTGAAATCACATTTGTAGAAAGCCATAAACAAACTTATCGTTATCAGAAATCATATCAATGTGCACATAGGCAACGAGAAAAATTGAGAGCTAATTTTAAAAGATTAAGAACAAGAAACAAATAGTTTTGTAACAAAACTATTTTATTCAAAAACTGTCAATGACAGCTGTTTCGAAAGATTTTTTTGAAAATAATAAACTCCTGGACAAAATTAACGCACTACTCAATTTTTTTTTTAATTTTAAGATAACGATCTGCTTAAGGTTACTGTTTTTTTGCTTTGACCTGTTGTCAAAATTTCGTGTGACAAGAGTATAATTATTGTCATAATTTTACATGATCTCCAAAAGTTGAGCACATTGTTGTTAGAAAAATCGTTGATTAACAAAAAATTTCATTTGCTAGAAGATGTAGTGTTGTTAGTAGTATTAGTTTTAAGAGTTTTAGTGTTAAAAAATGAATCGTCGTAGAAATTTATCGGTTGAGGACGCAGTAAAGGCATCAATTTTACTGGAAGTAGGACATTCTATGCGCTATGTTGCGAATTTGTTAGGAAGAAATCATTCGACTATAAGTCAGACAGGATCTTACAATCGCAGACCAGGACAAGGGCGCAAACGGTCTACGAATGCAAGAGATGACCACTTTCTGAGGCTATCTGCTCTTAGAAACAGGACAGTCACTGGTACAATGTTAAAAAATGAGTTGGCAATTGCTTCCAATGTCCTGATATCATCTTGAACTGCGAGAAGACGTCTAAAGGAAGCTGGATTGAGCAATAGAAGACCAGCGAAAAAACCTTT
The DNA here is from genome assembly GCA_035357415.1 of Ophraella communa. Classification (NCBI taxonomy): domain Eukaryota; kingdom Metazoa; phylum Arthropoda; class Insecta; order Coleoptera; family Chrysomelidae; genus Ophraella; species Ophraella communa. Next base: position 28,058,745 of record CM068982.1, read on the forward strand.
GCTAACCAGGGAACACAGAGTTGCAAGACTACGTTTCGCTAAAAATCATCAAAACTAGACGGTTGATGATTGGAAGAGCGTTTTATTCTCAGATAAGACTAGAGTCAACTTAAAATCTTCGGAAGGGCGTAAGCGTGTCTGGCGAAGGCCAGGAGAGAGATTTTCAAGATGCAATATTACTCCAAAAATTCCATTTGGTGGAGGCACTGTTATGTTTTGGGGAGGAATTTGTTTTAACGGTAGTACAGAGTTGGTATCTATTCGTATGAGATCCATGAATGCGGATTATTATCTCGAACATGTCATAGTTGAACATGTGATGCCGTTTGCCCCCTTCGTGGAGCCTAATTTTGTATTCCTGCAAGATAATGCCCGTCCCCACGTGGCTAGGCAAGTGATTGGCTACTTAAATGCAGTTGATATTCAGTTAATGGAATGGCCAGCCAACAGCCCCGACTTAAATCCCATAGAGCATCTATGAGACGCTCTTAAAAAGAAAGTTCGCAGTCATAGACCCTCACCTGTCAACCATAATCAACTGGTAGATGCAGTAATAGCAGAATGGGAGAATATCCCCCAAGATGTTATCAAAAATCTGATCTTTAGTATGCCAAGGCGAATGAATGCAGTAATAAGAAGTAGAGGAGGCCATACACGGTACAAGAATCGGTTGAAACATGCTAATTTATGTGTTTACGTGTTTTATGTGTAGTTCATGTTTTGCGAATTTGTAGCATTAGTAATAAAAAATTACAAAATTACTCAAAATAGGGTCTTTTCTTCCTAATTTCAGTTCAAAACAATTGTTCTGCTTTATTTACAAGTTTCTATGAAGCTATCAATTATATCAGTCGCATGAAACGAAACTTGTGCTTATTTAATAAAGTGGTGCGTTAATTTTGTCCATGAGTTTATATAAAGGCATACACTAACATTCAACTATGCACTTTAATGTTACAGTAGGTTGAATTAGATTCTATGCGAGTGGTCGATTAACGTCCTTTATACCACGACCTGAAAGACCTATTGTGGTCACAAATTGCTTATAGTCCTTCTTTTAGCCCTTAGTCTCTTAAGCTCCGGGACAGTTGCACAAAATATGCTCTGCTGTTTCATCCTCAGCCTGGCAGCATATTCAGTCCGCACTCTCTGATAGTCCAATTAAGGCGACTATGTCCAGTAAATAGGCATATCACAATTCGTAGATCCTGTGCGCTCATATTTAGCAGCTATGGAGATCGCTTTTTAGAAAATATCTTAGAAATGCCTTTGAGTGTCTTAAACCCTCTAGCTCAAACCAGTAAGAATGTTTCATTAACTATCTATACATCCTGAAGGATTTTCCAAAGTAACCTGAAGTCTATACTATTTAATTCCAGTGATTTTTCATAACTCTTTTATGACGACCTGTATTGACAGTTATTTTTTAAGACTTGGCTTGTAAACTATAAGAGGTTTTTGTATTTTAACCATTGTGATTCCCATTTAAATAAAAATCTAAGTAATTATTTAGCACAAAGATCGAAGGTCGGGTACAGTTTAGTTGATCATCGCTGGAAATTTTCATTATTTTACTTAAGGCTCGAAGACCATTGTGTGGAGATGGAGCACAGCAATAATACATTTCTTAAATAACGCCAATCAGTATATACAAATTGATTATAAAGCGTTTTTAAAGGCTCTTTATAACCTATACGTTAAAATTAGAAAATTACTATTTTATGTTTTTCAATTGTTAAAGTGCTTATTACTAATAAATAATTAGTTTAGCAAAGTAAGTGCAATTACATTTGAATAAGTAAAATACTAAGATGAATGCTGCACTAGATAAAAATGTAAAGTTATTTTGCCTTTTACTTCTTACTACCCCTTTTAATTAAATATAAATATTCGGTGTATAAGATGTTTTATTACATTCCCAATAAAATAGTGGTCGGCATATTAAAATTTGGCATATTGCCAAAAACAATCATTTTAATTTTTGTACTTGAAGTCCTCATGTTAAGCTCTATATACAAAAGCGAGACACTATTGGAAACATTTTAGATGAGATCGAGACTATAGTTATAAGGTGCTCCCCGAGAATTCCGTTTTTAGTCTCGTAAAATTTTTGTACAAAATTCTTCTTAGAATAATAAGAAAATCTACATTGATAAAAAATTCTTTATACAAAATAACAAAATATATAATCTGCTTACTTTCTGTGAAATATTTTATTTCTAATTTACAAAAACCCCAGCGGCTAAAATGGGCTGTTGCCTCTCTGATGAAAAGTTGTCCTGGGAAATATTTTTAAAATACACTTATATCGTAAGTAAAGTTAAAAGTTCTATTAACTTTTCTATCGTGATATTTAGCGAGACGAGACCAAGACTTAAAGGAGATTATATTTTTTTCGGAAGGAGACCGAGATGAGATTTTTGAAACTCGCTCTATTTCGTATCGTGTGAAGTAACTGTGTTTGTAAATTAAGGGGGTGAAGCCCAAAAAGCTTCATCCGCACTTCGACCTCAGTAGGTCCATCGTGCTTCCTTCTGAACCTGCCTCTGTAGTTGTGGATAGTACAAAGCAACTAACCGGTGATTCAATAAGCCTCGAGGTTATCTTTAAAACTATTTTTCAATCTTTATTGATAATCTATATCAAAAATTAAAAAAAAAAATGACAATTATTGACAACTTCTTAGGAAAATCTGTGACTCACTTGAAAACTCACTTGTCTTCCATATTTTGTTACAAGTTGGGTTCTGCTTTCCTTAACGGTAGTTATTTCTCTTTCCCCTATCGCTGAGTCTTTTTTAGAAATATTATAGTTAGGCTGTACTTTCTTAATATCTAACGTGTCTAAATGTCTGCTGTCTCCAGGTCGGGTTGGTTGTAGTTTGGCCATTTCTTGTAGCTTGCCGCATGCTGGATTGCTTAGCCATTTTGTAGCTTGTAACTGGTGCAGGGGTGTCTGCTTCCTTGGGGCACCACTGGATGTCGGAAGTGAGGAAGCTAGGACCATTCGAGGTGGCATCGTCAGACAGATGACTGCTACCATGAAGGGTGAGGAAGCAAACCGCAGGGACCACAACTACGGTTCAGAAACTCCGGGATAGTCTACTCATGGTGGTTCTTAGTAACCGCCCAGAGCGACACATCCATGTGGCTCCTGTACCAGTGGTCCCCAGAAGAAATAGAGAGTGTTAACTTCGGGGCTTCCAAAGCCAGGGGGCGCCATAGCCTGAAAAGATCGGGCTAAGGCTCCGCGCCAAGGAAGTTAACGTGGAAGAGTTGAGGAAGGCATTTTCGCTCCAAAATCGAGAACTAGAGTGGAGCCCTTCGGTGATGCTCCCCCGGGACGACCAGATCCCGGGACCGTTCTGTAAGCCTTGAATAAATGAATGAATGAATGAATGAGTTAGGGGTGATGATTACACTGCGACCCATAGGATCTATTGTGTCCCCCCTTACTTGCCATGTTCTGATGTTTTCTCAGATTTATAGCTGCTCTTCGAGTCCTATTTTCCTGAGGAAGTTTAGGACATCGTCGGGCTTCAAATCAGGTAGATCCCATTCCTCTATTTCATGTGCTCTTAGGTATCTAGCCCTAGAATTTTGCAAGGCAGGACATTCTGAGAGTATATGTATTGAGGTTTCATCCTCTTCCTCACAGAATCTGCACTTTGCTTCATCTGCTAACCCTAGTTTCTTCATGTGGCTTCTTAACCGGCAATGCCCGGTTAATATTCCCGTTAGAATACGGAGCCTTTTTTTACTGAGGTTGAGGCAGCTAAGAGATCTCTTCTGGTCATAGTTCCCCAGTAGTATCTTAGATTGCCTCAGTCCTTCCAGCTGATTCCAGTACTCGGATTTTTCTTTCTCCATTTCCTCCCTTAGTTTTCCTAAGATTACTCTACTGCTGATCCCACAAGATGGTTCTGGTCCCAAATGTGGGGTTTCAGCTCCTTTTTTGCCAGCTTATCTGCTGTTTCATTCCCCTCTATTCCTATGTGTCCCGGGACCCATAGGAGGGTGACAGTGTTCTTCTGGCCTAGTTCATTTAGTTTGCCTAGGCATTCCCAAACCATCTTCGAACTGATTATATTTGAACTCAGCGCTTTGATGGCTGCTTGACTATCCGACATGATCACAATCTCTTGTCTGCGATAGTTTCTTCCAATATTGAATTCCACACATCTTTCAATGGCGCGGACTTCTGCTTGAAAGATGCTCGGGTATGTGCCCAAGCTTTCTGAGTATTTGGCTCTCGGTCCAAAAACTCCTATCCCAGTTCTCTCGTCTAGCTTGGAACCGTCCATATACCACTTTATGGTATTCTGGTTTAAATTCTGTATGGTGTCTTTATCCCATTCAGATTTATTACTCAACTTTGCGATGAATTTTCTCACAAAGTTGAATTTCTTTGGCATATCATCTTGGGGCATTTCCCAAGTTTGATCAAAGTGAAGTGATCGAGGTTTTTCCCTGATAATTCCTTCTTTGATCATTCTATATAATGTTTTCTTCCTTACACTTTCTAGCAGAATGTGCAGTGGGGTTAAGTTTAAAATCACCTCCATTGCAGCAGTGGGGCAAGTTTCCATTGCTCCAGTGATACATGAACAGGCTAGTCTCTGAATTTTCGAGAGGTTTTTCCTCGTCGTATTCAGATTAGCCCTTACGCCCCAAGCCACTGCCCCATATGTGATTAATGGTCTCACTATTGCTGTGTACATCCATTGCAGGATACGTGGGTTACATCCCCAGTTCTTCCCTGCAATGTTCCTACACACCATGAGGGCCTTGGTTGCTTTGTGTATTACTTCGTCTTCGTGTTTGTTCCAGAGTAACCTGCTATCTAGGATTAGCCCTAGATATTTTACCTCTGTTTTCCACTCGACGATGTTCTCCCCTATTTTTATGATTTTTAGATTAGGTTTCTTTTTCCTTGTAAAGGCTACTAGTGTGGTTTTGGTGGGGTTGATGCTGAGTCCCACCGAGTCACACCATTGTTCCGCAATGTTCAATCCTCTTTGAACAATATCACAGAGGACGTTTTCATACTTCCCTTTTGCCAGGATAACCATGTCGTCGGAATACCCTTGACATGGTATGCCTTCCCTAGTCAATTGACAGAGCAGACTGTCCACAGTGAGACTCCACATAAGCGGGGATGCAACTCCCCCCTGTGGACAGCGTAAGCCTTGTTGGATGGAGTGAAGGTAAGTCAGATAAAACTGCAGCACAGCCAGGATTCAAGTGCAGAACTGTCGAGAATCCAGACTGAGGCTGTGGGTAATGTTTATTTGATTCAGGAGCCGTATTGTTTTAGGAACCAAAAGGCCTAAAGTCGCCTTCAACATCTTCGTGGGCAAACTAAATAACGAAAGCCCGCCCAAGACATGCATCATGGCAACCAAGGACCTCAGAGTGCTACCTATATACGAACTGCGGAATAGGGATGTCACAACGGTGCTTCTGGAACAGAAGGTAAGCAACAACATTAGTAGTATTTATCTTCCATACGCCTCGGTTCACTTGCCACCTTCAAGGGAACTGGACCGAGTTGTAAAATACGTGACAGATAAAAAGTTACTATTAATTAATTAAGGATGTGATGACAATGCTCATCACTTGGTGTGGGTGCGCGGTGCGGCCCTACTGGAGTTTATGGCTACCACTAGACTACAAATATTAAACAGAGGTACAGAGCCCATATTTGTCAATCGAATCCGTAAGGAAGTGATAGACATAACACTGGCCTGCTTGACAACGTTGGGAGTTGGAGGGTGACGGGTGATATTTCGACCTCGGATTACAGAACGATCCAATTGAGCTTAAAGGCGGAGGTCGAAGAGCTCTCGTTAAGGCGAAATCCAAGGGCTATTAACTGGGTAACCTACGTTAAGGAGCTCAAGGATGGCCTATACACTTCAAAGGACCCAATTAGAACAAGGCAAGACTTTGAGGAGGAGTTAGAGAAGATCAAATCGTTGATATTTGGTGGCAATGAAAAGGCTTGTCCCCTAAAAGCTGCTCCGCTAAGTAAGGTCCAATGGTGGAGTGCAAAACTCGAATTCTTGAGAAAGGACACCAGGAGGACATTCAATGGAGCGGTAAAGCACGGCGACGAAACCAGCTGGAACGATTATAGGAATACCAGGAAAGCTTTAAAAAATGAAGCACGTAATAGTAATAGTAGGTCTAGCTGGAAAAGCTTCTGTAGCGAAATAATACTAAAACGTGAGAATAATGTTCCCATCGGGACACTTAAGAAGCAAGACGGGTCCTGGACATTTCGAACGAAGTTCGGTATGTGGTTACTGCTTTTAAAACCCTCTCCATTGTCCTGACACGGTCGCCAAAACGTGTACCGTACGAAGTACCTAATACGCCTCAAGGTTCGGAGTAATTTTCCCAGTTGAAAATTTATAAAAAGTTGATGATATATTTAAAACTTATATTTTTTAAGCTACATTGATACAGTGTGGGCCACAGAAAACAGTCCAACTCGATATTTGGCATTATTTATTAGATTTTAAGAAAATGAGAAAACAGGTCGATTTTTGTTTCAAGGGGGACACATTTTTACGATACATACATCTGTCATTTGTCAACCCCCTCCCTTCCACCACCCCAACCCCTTATTTTTAAATAGAGAATGTACCATGTGCGGCATATCATTAGAAAGATATTTAGATGGAGTATTCAGACATAACGATCTTTTACGATTTTTTTTTTATATTTGCATTTTATTTATATTTAAATGAATGAAGACTTTTTTTGCAAAGACGGTGCAAATATAAAAAAAATAATCGTAAAAGATCGTTATGTCTGGATACTCCATCTAAATACCTTTCTAATGTTATGCAGCACATGGTACATTCCCTATTTAAAAATAAGGGATTGGGGTGGTGGAAGGGAGGGGGTTGACAAATGACAGATGTGTGTATCGTAAAAATGTATCCCCCTTGGAACAAAAATCGACCTGTTTTCTCATTTTCTTAAAATCTAATAAATACTGTCAAATATCGAGGTGGACTGTTTTCTGTGGCCCACACTGTATAAAAAATTTAAAAGATGACAATTACTGACAACTAATTCTTTAAAATAGTGTTCTACTTAGTTTCATCCTGCATAGGTGAGACCCCAATGATTAGTTAGATTTTCCATCAGAAATGTTTTGGCTCGTTTTGGGTAGTTAACCAACTCTATTGAGAGCCTACTGCCTTTTGTGTCATCCCTTTTGTGTCGCCTCTAAATAATAGATGGGAGTGTTACTTAATTAAGTAAGTCATCGCTGACTGTTAGGCCTATGGAGAGAGTATGCCTTCGTCGAGCTAACTGTGACTTTATTGTCCACAGCTGCCCTACTCAGAACACGGTGACATTCTAGCACTTTTTCGGACATTATTTTAAAACTTTCCAGGAGTAGTAGTGCCTGTCTACTGTCTGTATGAATCACAATTAATCCACCTTTAACATTTTCGTTGGTTATTTCGTTTGCTGCTGTAATTATGCCAGTCAGCTCCTTTTCAACTACATTTGCATGTTTTCTTATAGTCCATTCAAATGGCATGTTTACGGATTCTTAGTAAAATCCACTCACCGTTCCATATTTTGTTTTAGATCCTTTCATGTAGATATCTATTCTATCTGCCACGTTCGTTTCTTCTAAATTCTTTAGTGATATAATGTAGGGTTTGTGTTGAAACCTGAGAGCTTGCAAAAGTGGGGATTTATCCACAGCCTCCTTCCAGAGGGAATACCTTGCCACACCGCACTCTACACTAGGTTTTAAACCAACTACAAGGAAACGTTGTAGTGTAACCAGCGCTAAAAATTAACCTTTACCCTGACTTCACTAACAGCGAACAGCAGTAAACACAAACTTTATAAACCTCATCCTTTTCTACTGCACACTTGTCTATCACTTGTTTAGGTATGACGTCAGGGTAAAGGTCAACTTTTTTTATTATAGTGGTAAGATATCTTTATTGCCTTAGTCGGTATAGTTTTCATGGCTCCTAATATGTTAAGGCATGCCACTTTTTTATTATTTCTAATTTTTGTAATGCTGTTGCCTGATTTGCTTTGCAACAATTTTAGGAGAAAAAACCACAATTTTGTCCCATGGTATGCCGGCATTATTCATAGGAATTACAAGTTTATTTATTTTATTTTGTCTATGTGAAATCCATGTTAACTTATTATCCAGGACAATAGCAAGGTATTTTACCTCTGATGAGACTTTATTTTTGACTTAATGAGTGTGGGAGCTCTAATGTTCTCTACTCTCATTTTTTTTGGTAAAGAGAGTCATTTTCGTCCTGTCGGGATTAAGTGACAGTTATTGTTTCTCACCCCATGCTTTTGTGATTTTTGGGGGCTCCTGTGTAGTGTGACAGTGATTGCCCTCGTTTTTGCACGTTACTAAACTAAAAGTCTTCAGAGAAGGCTATTGTATATACGTTGTGTCTATTTAAGGATCTGATAAAGATGTTCAGGGGTGCATTCGTTATTTACTCTCAGAGTAAGTTTTACTCTAACGTCTGTTCGAGAATCATGAGTTTAGTAAATAAAACGAAACCCGTAGCGTTCGAAAATACGTAGTTTGTCCAAAATACTTTACTCCCCGAACCCTGCTAAATAGGAGGGCAAAATTTACTCGTCATGCGCTGTATTGTAATTTTTGTCACAAAACATAGTACAGAGAATGTTTGAGGTTTGAGCTACAGGTTAGCGGTTAGAATACGAATACACGGGTTTGGTACTTTGGTGGAGAATTATTGTTTTTTTTTGGCTAAGAAAATGGAAGTCAGATTTAAAATTAATACGAAAGAAGTATTATTGCAAATTGTTGCAAAAAACCTATTTCTAGCTAGGTTATCAGCAGCTAAGAATAATTTTAGTTTTAAGTCTTGATCCATCCTTTTAATGCATTTTAATGATTCTGAAACACTTTACTCTTTGCTTGTACTAACCATTACTTACATACATAAACCATTAACCAAACCAAAGATTTATGAACAAAACCTTACTTTTTATTTTTATCTGTCACTGTCGTTTGTCAATGTTTACTCACTCTCATCCATTCGAGAAATATGCTACTCCGAGTTAACCAACAGCAAATTTGACATGTGGTTTACTCCAACTCTTAGAGTAAATAATCGAATGCACCCCTGCACAGTCCCATCTTATTAAATTTTGTGCAATATTTTTAAATAAATATTGAATTTTTACCTTTAACCTTTTCCTATTCACACTAGTAAAGTTACATGACGATATGAAATACCTACCTTTCACTTTATTATAATTTTTTCTTTATGATCCAATGATAAATCGACACTTAAATTTGAATAAATTATTAATTTTCGACAAATTTAAATTAATTAAGTTATCAAGATGGAGAAATCCAATTACCATCCCAAGTTCATGTTCTTTTAATTTTAACAATTTTACATATATTAGAGTTCCCACCAGTTGTTCAATAAAGGTATTTAGTCATTCATGTAAATATCTAGCTCTATCAGTTTAATAAAGCAAAACATACATAACCTTCAATTAAAACAGTCATATCGTAACTGAAAAACACTTAACAAAAATCTCTATGCCAATTATTCAGTAAAATATTAATTATTCAAAATTTACAACCGTTGGCGATTTGCAATAAGAAATAGTTTTGTATTCTGTTAAAATATTTTCTTTATCTAGTAATTTCATATAAAAAAAAAAGTTAATTTTACCGTTAATTTGTTTAGAAGAATATACCAAATTTTATTGGTCCCTTTAAAATTCTGTTGCTCAATAGATGCTATTATAGCGATATCTTTTTTCCTCTTTGGCAATATTACGATAATTATTTATCTAAACATTTGTTGTAAAAGAAATTTTTTTTGTATGTTCGGATTAATGTTTACCATTTACTTAGCAAATCTTTATAAGTACGTCTGATTTAGTGATTTACTAATCTCACGAACGTATTCAGGAAAAATAGGAGATAATTTTAACCAAAGATTAAAAATACTTCTTATATTAGTCCATCTATTTAATTTAATAGAATTTAAACAAATACTTATAAAAGATTAATTTATTAAAAGTAGTATGTAGTAGCAAAAATACATGTAGAATTAAATGATTAAACTAAAAAATGGAAGCGATTAATTACAAATAAAATTTTAAATCTAACAGGTTGAAGTCCTGTACATAATTACGATATTACAGGTATATAAATATTATTTTTTAAATTACTCAATTATACAAGGTGTCCCGAAAAGAATGGTCATAAATTATACCACAGATTCTGGAGTCAAAAATATGTTGATTGAACCCCAGTTACCTATACAATAGTGCACGCAAAAAAGTTACAGGGTGCTAAAGTTAAAAATTTAAATAATTTTTTTAATATTACTCTAAAACGGTTTAACGTATGAATGTATGAAAATTTATAGGAAATGCTGGTCGAGAATACCCAATAAATTGGAAACAATTGCATTCAATTATTTTGATTTATTATGGATTTTCAGAGGGGATCAACACCCCTTTCATCCCCAACTTTTTTTAGAGCTATAATTTAACAAAATATGGACCACCACTGAAATCAAACGTCTATTCTTAAACTTCTGTATCTCTCTGTATTTCTTTGTAAATATTTTATTATGTAAAATACAGCCACTCTTTAAAATACCAATTTTAATATTGAATATTTAAACTACATTTTCACAAATATTATAAACATCTTTATTATTAAATTACAACTTATAAAATAATCAATAGGAGTAAAATAATAAAAATTTTAATGTAATACATAATTTTAATAAATGTTATTTGCAAGTTTTTTCAAATCTTTCTTGTAACGAGTGATTGAGCTATTAAACTACTTATTTATTTTATTATTCAGTTAACAATTTTTAAGTGATAAAAGTAAGGAAAAAATCATTGTTTTATAAAAAAAAATTTAAAATAAGTTATCTTCTATAAAAAAATTAGTTCAAGTTCGAAAAATGCACAAGTGAGCGTGTGAGCAAATATTACTACAGTATTTCAACGCAGTTTCGTGTAGTCATCCGATGAAAACATTTGACATCGACATGATGGCTCAGGAATTATTAGATTTAGTTCAGAATCCGGTTCTGATGAGGAATTGGATGAGATTTTTTTTTAAACAAAATGATTCATTTGCAATATTTTCCCATATATTTTTCAATGTAGTAAGGATGGCCAGTGCCAAACAAGACACTGTATTGTCGAACTGCTTCAAATAGTTTTTCTTCCATAATATATAGCTTAATAAAAAAAATTTTAGTTCAAAGCCGAAAAAGTTTCAAAACTGCGCTACACATTCGCAGCAAACTGTATCATAAACACTGTGCTACGCAGACTGGCGTAGGAGCAGTACTGGGCTGCCCTACGCTCAACCTGTAGATCACAAAAACTGTGCTGCTCTGCATCGCCTGCATCTCAATTTGTCTTAGGGCCTACCCAAATGCACCAGAACCATATCAAATCGCAGTGATAAATGTAGTAAGCTATGACTACGTGCGAATAGTTTCGCTGTAGCTTTTTGTAGTTGAGTTGTGTTTCCGATAATGTGGATATGGTTAGGTTAGGTGTCGCTGGTGGTTGTGGTATCGCAAAAGTGTTCGATAACAACTGCAAAATATGGTAAGTACATAATAATAGTCCTATTGATTTGAATACGATATACGCCCTTAGACCCACTATCCCCTCCCAACTCCCTTTGCATCAGCTCTAACGACTATTTTTCAAAACACAATTCAAAGCGTTTCACATGAATTTAGTGTTTTTTGGGCAATTTTTTAAGTAAGGACGAACCTTTTCTTTCGAGAAGAAAAAATTACGAAAGAGATTTACCAGTGGCTACGAAACATAAGTACGGAGCACATAATCATAAATTTTTCGTGGTATACAGTTATTAATAAAAAAATCTTGACAACTTCTGAGTATAGGTCTCAAACAAATTACCAGCAAATTTGTATGCCGATGTATTTGTTAAAAAAATATAAATTAACCTAACAAAATACTTATTTCTCTAAAAATCCCTCCCCAAAGACCGCTGCCATTGGGGTCGTATTGAATGTATTTCTAGCATCCTAGGCCTTTCAGTCACCCTACCCGTTGCCATAACCGTCGATCTGCTCTTCCTAAATTTATATTGATTTTCTGAAAATCTCGTCCCGATCACGTGTAAGTAAAGTTTCGTCCCAGTGTTTATCAAGGATAAGTGTCTGTATGATGTGGCCTTCCCCCGCGGGTTTCCGGACTTAGTTATTAACACCAGTCAGGTTACCTTTCCACTCTTTGAAAACTCTTTTCTCTTCATTAATAAGTCACAAAACATTTCACATGCTCCCTAGTGAGATATCTTGCTCATTCCGGTGTCATTCTGGACCGGGTGTTCTTCCGCACTTTAATTTTTTTCCACGTCCTGTATTTCCTCTTGTGTAACTTTTTCCAATGCTTCTATTTTTCTTATTTCTCTCTTATTTTATATCTCGACAATTTTACACCCGTACTCTCTCCTTTCACACACCTAGCAACAATTTGATACCCCTGTCCCCAGGGTTGATATTTGTCTACTGAGGTATTTAATAAAAAAATAGATAAATCCATAGTTTTTAATTTTTTTATCAGATATATTTGGCGAGATTAAAAAAATTAACAACTAAAATTTTTATCCAATGTCAATTTTTGGAAATTTATGGTACTAACCCTTACTGTGTGAAAGTTCATCTTATTCAGAACAATAAACAACTAAAAGGTTGAATTAACTTCCACTATTTATTCGTTAAATACTTTAAATGCAATGACAGCCGTTTCGCTATCGGAATAGCATCGTCAGATTGACATATTGAAGTTACATTTTGTTTGTTTGTAACTAGGTACTTGATGTTGATAAGTAGTTAAGGCTAGACCAAGTAAGGAAGTAATAAGACATAACAATATTAAAGCTTAGATGTTATTAGCCCTAAGGGATTATCCTGGATGTATTTCCCTCTAAGATCAGTATAACTGTGCAATGATATAGAAAAACCAGGAAAAAACTATATCATGCTGATCTTTACAATAACTTAATATATTTGTGTTACAATTACGTCTTATCTATGTATAAAATGAAGACTCAATCAAAGCAAACACTTTAAAAGTGGAGAACTTCCCAGATTTATTTGTTCATTAACAACTTTAAATTGTGGATCTGCTAGATGTCTTTTTATTTCAAGTTCTTCAAGGAAATCTAAATTTTGTTTTTTATCACAGGTGTGTAATATTTGAATGTCATTGGTGTGTATGAGTGAATGTGGATGTTCAAGAACATGTTTTGCATAGTTTGACTTATTTGGTTGTTGTAATCTATATGCTCTTAAATGTTCATTGAATCTTATTTCAAAATTTCTTTGTGTTTGACCAATATATACAGCATTACATTTTGGACAATTAATTTTGTAAACACCAGATTTTTTTAATTTAGGTAATTTTGTTTTTACATTTAACAGTTTTGTACCAACATTATTGTGTGATTTGAATGAAATTATTGCAGATGTTGCCGAAGATATTATTTTTGAAATTGTATTAGAAATATTTCCACAATATGTAATACTTTTATAACTTTTAATTTCTTTATGGTGTTGAGGGAATATTAGTTGTATTGACACTTTCTGTTCTTTCTTATTAATTAATTTATTTATCAAATGTATTGGATAGCCATTAGATATTGCTATTTGTTTTATAATCTCAATTTCTTTATTAAAATTATTTTTGTTCATTGGAATTGAAAATGCTCTATATATCATAGAATTATAAGCTGCTAATTTATGTGATATAGGATGATTTGAATGATATGGTATGGTTACATCTGTTTGTGTTGGTTTTCTGTATATTGAATAGTTTAATGAATTATTAACTTTTTCAATTCTCAAATCTAGAAAATTAATTGAATTAATTTCTTCAACTTCTAAGGTGAAATTGATTTTAGGATGTAAGGTATTAATATAATTAAAAAATATATCTAATTGTCGTTCGCTACCTACAAAACCTGCTAACACATCATCAACATATCTATACCAAAATACAATATTGTTTTTATAACTAGAATTAAAGATTTTGCTTTCTAAATTATCCATAAAAATATTTGCTAAAATTGGAGAAATGGGACTTCCCATTGGAAGACCTTCATTTTGAATATATACTTTCTTATCAAAAGTAAAATAATTTTGGCTAATGCATACATTAAATAGGTCAATTATATCTGATATTATACCTAGATGGATATTTCTTTCATCTAATAACTTTTTAACTAGAACTATACATTCTTTAGGAGGTATTTTAGAGAACATATTAGTTACATCAAACGATACTAATTTACAAAATAATACTAAGTAGTTAATGAACAAATAAATCTTGGAAGTTCACCACTATTAAACTGTTTACTTTGATTGAGTCTTCATTTTATACATAGATAAGACGTAATTACAACACAAATATATTAAGTTATTGTAAAGATCAGCAGGATATAGTTTTTTCCTGGTTTTTCTATATCATTGCACAGTTATACTGATCTTAGAGGGAAATACATCCAGGATAATCCCTTAGGGCTAATAACATTTAGGCTTTAATATTGTTATGTCTTATTACTTCCTTACTTGGTCTAGCCTTAACTACTTATCAACATCAAGTACCTAGTTACAAACAAACAAAATGTAACTTCAATATGTCATTCTGACGATGCTATTCCGATAGCGAAACGGCTGTCATTGCACTTAAAGTATTTATAGAATAAATAGTGGAAGTTAATTCATTCTTTTAGTTGTTTAATTTTTGGAAACCTAGAGGTTGTTCCTGATATTTTTAATTAAATATTGATTGAACTTTTTTTGCTAAAATTGAAACATAATTAGTTACGAAATATTATTATTTAGAGCTGGTGTAAATCAATCGCTCTCTCTATTATTCCTAGGTACCACCTCTACATCAAAGACTAGGCTAATAAATAAATAAGAGTGAATTTGCTAGCCTGTCCCAGGTTTTGGGTGATGAGAAGTGTTGTTTGTTTATTTCTGTTTTTTACTCGTTGTAGAATTAGTGATTTCTAATTTCACGCCTATTTTTACCTCATTAAATATTTCTATTTAATATTATTGTCTAGCAAATTATTGAGTAATAATGATATTTCACAATTATAGAAATTGGATGTTTTGGAGATTAAAGAACCAAGTAATTCTTCGTCATAAAAATATTCGGTTACTACTAAACGTTTGTTAGATTCAGTTCATAATAATCGCGAAGGAAGTTACGAAGTTGGTTTGACGTGCGTAGAGAATCATTTAATGTTTCCTAATAATTTTGAAATAAAAAAAACGATTGGATGTTTTAATAAAAAAACTTGAAAAGGATGGCTATATAGTTATAGTCACATTAATAAGGTTAGTAGGAGACAAGTTATCTATAGTTTATAGTCTTTTTGATCCATTAGGGATTACTACACCAGTTCACTTTACCCTTGTATTATATTATTATAAAAGATCTAGTCATTATAATTAAAATGGTACCAAGAATTGCTAAATCATTTACAAGAGGACTTCTTGAAGTGGTTGAATGACTTGCCTGTATTAACTGATATTAGAATATTTAGGTGGTAAAAAGGTGTGCATCTTTTATATGATGCAATAAGCCGTTAATCCACTTAAACAATCTGCTGTTTTGTTACGTTCAATTCGATTACTACAAGGTGAGCCCTTAAGCCCAACTTTATTTTCACTATTTCTCAGTGACATTGACTCATTTTTCAGGAAGGTGGGAGCTTCTGGAATAAATATTGACAACACACATGATATTCTGATGCTACTATACGCAGACGATCTCGTTATATTTGGTGAATCCGAAATAGATATCGCTAAGAAACTTAAGGTTCTAGATAATTATATGTCGATCAATAATTTGTCAGTAAATGCACTAAAATCTAAAATAGTTTGTTTTTCAAGAGGTAATTTTAAACTACCACTAAACTATAGATTTACTTTTAATAATCAAGTTATTGAAATGGTAAATAAATATAATTACTTAGGAGTGTCTTTCACAGCATCCTCCCTGTTTCGTGAACAAGCTAACCAGGCAGCCGCAAAGGCGAAACAGGCAATAGGTGCGGTAATATCTATCTTGTCGAAATCCAAATCTAACTCTTGGGAATGTAGAATGACTTTATATAACTCAATAATATTAAACACACTTTCAACATCTATTCCTGTCTGGGGGCTTCGTTATCTTGGAATCATTGAGAGAGTTCAAGTAGGTTTTTTTAAAAGACTTCTTTTACTACCCAGAAACACTCCTGACTACCTTGTACGTTTAGAAGGAGGTTGTGTAAAATTAGACTTTTTGGTTTTTAAACTATGTCTTAAATGGTTGCTCAAATTATTTGCTATGGATTCCTCTAGAATGCCTAAAATAATGTTTAATAGATTATTGTATCTCCAACCTCACAACAATTTTAAATTCAATTGGGTTTTACAAGTAAAACTTACTTTTTATGAACTTGGCCTTTCAGAACTGTGGGATACCTTGTCATTTGGAAAGCTTAAGTTGGAATATAATAGAATTTTGGATACTTACAAAACTAAACTGTGTAACGAAGATCTGCAAAATCTCTCCGAATCACGCTATTGCCTCATTTATAGTGATCTTCTTGTATTCCCTGAATATGCTTATTATTTAGAGTATCAAATGCCTATTAAATTTATCAGGTTGATTAGCCAAATTCGACTTTGCTCCAAAACGTCCTTACACCTTTCGTTTGATGGCAACTTTTACAAAATCGTTCAGGATGAAATTTGTACCATGTGCAACTCATTGCAGCCCGAAACACTGGAACACATCGTTATGAAGTGTAGTCTATACAATAGTATCAGGACACCACCACTTGATAATTTGCGCACATTTGATGATTTTGTTGCTTTGCTAAATAGGCTTTGTCCTAAAACACTTAAAATTGTGTCGCTTTTTTTCATAGGAGTATTGAAACTGCGCTCTTTTGTTATTAACGAGTGAATCAAATTTTGTGTTTACTTAATTATTTTACTTTTTCTTACTTGCACATTTTGTTTCTTTTTTTTCCTTTGTTATAGGTATGTACTTATATTTAATGTAAGTTGTAATATTATGTTTTTTCCTACTATTGTAACCCAACCCTTGCTATTTGACTGTATTCAATTTAAGCAATAAAGAATTATTACTATTATTATTATTATTATTATTATTATTATTATTATTATTATTATTATTATTATTATTATTATTATTATTATTATTATTATTATTATTATTATTATTATTATTATTATTATTATTATTATTATTATTATTATTATTATTATTATTATTATTTTTATTATTATTATTATTATTATTATTATTATTATTATTATTATTATTATTATTATTATTACGTTCATTTCGATTGCTGTAGGTTAAATGGTTATTACTTAGGAAAAGCATAGAACATGAAAACGCAACATGAGAGAATAGTCAGTCTGTTAAAAAATAAAAAAAAAAGATAAATAAGAATGAGTGTTGCAACAGGTTTTGGCAATTTCCGAAAGTTAATAATTTAAAAAAAATGTTTTTAACCTTGGCCAATATAGGCGCTGACTCATCGAGGCACATAGCCATACGCGTATCATTTTCCCCAGATATAATATTCTCTACTAGTTCACCCTACCCGTTTCCTCTACCTCTAAGAACCATATAAATTGACGTGCCCAACCATACAGAAACATTTATCCTACAGATAGTCACGAAAGTAGTAGCTTGCAGCGTTCTCAGCTGAGCGACCGCCTGACTGACCTTTTTTAAGGAACGACTTACCTTCAGCGTGCTGAACTGGGTGATAGGTAAGACCTCATCCCTACTACGTACGCTTTGCCTGCAGCGTCTTGATTCATATTACCGACACCGACCATTTGCGTTTCCTTATTAAGACCTTTTTTTATAAGGAAATAAAGTCTAATATACAGCGAAAAAAAGTGGATATAATATAATGAGACTTTTTAACCAAAAATAATTAGGAAAAATGTATCGCATAGCACCTGAGAGGCGACACTCGGAATAGTCATAAAAACCGATTTACACCAGTGATTTCCATGTGAAAAAGAATTACTTTTAATTTGATTGATTCTAATAAGTATACTGATACATATTGAGATAGATATCTAATAGTTAAAAATTTAATAAGTAGAACTTACCTTATAATTTACAATAAAAGGATATATTAATAAGTTTTATAGAATCAGCATTTACTTTTTCTTTTGTACATCTAAAGTTTCCAAGTTCATAATTTTCACAAGACATACATTTAATATAAACAAAGAATGTAATGGGCATTTTATATTGAATAGAATCCATATTTTGCTATTTTATAACAATTAAATATTTCCAATCCATAATGAGTACACTTTTACATAACAATTCATCTTTTTCCTAGTTCTCTTTTAAAATTCTAAGTTTAATCTGAAACAATTAAAAGAAAATAAAAATCAAAAGTATTAATGGTTTTCACATGTTTAAGAAATCAACATGTAATTTTAGTTAATAAAGTATTTAAATTAATATTATAAAAAGGAAGTACTTACAAAAATATAAAAAGACAAATTGTAGTCTTCGATATTGTATAAATAAGTATTCTAATAGATCATGAGTACCTAAAAAAGACATTAGAACAATTAAAAACATGTAGCAGGTGTGGTGAAATACAGTAAACTAATTCCCATATCAATAGTGTTGGACATAATCACATAAGTTTTTGATAGAACACATTAATAGTGCATAGTGAAATAACTATTGAAAAACTTAGTGTACAAAATGTATGTAAGATAAGTGAGTAAGGTGTTTATATAAATTTTAAAATGTTAATCTTTGTTAACACAGAGACTCTTATCTTATATAATATGTAAGAGATACAAATAGCAAAATCTTTTAAAAATTTAAATTTTAGTTGTTAGGGTTTAAAAATAGTAATTTTTAGTTAAGATAGGATTAGTTTAATTGATTTATAGTAATTTTAAGTACAATTGATAGTTTTATTTCAAATTTTAAAGTCTAGAAAATATGACAGCTCCAGCAAACTGCCTATTTTTTTTATAATAAATTGACAAGGAAAAAGTCTATTTAAAATTAAAGAAATAAACTTTTGATAAATATAAGGATGAGATCTCACTGTAAGTTAACAAAGATACTATTATTTTTGTAATTTCATTACCTTCATATTCAAGAATTTTGGTTAGAATTTTGCATTTAAACAATGGAATTTCGTTTTTTGATGTCATACTTGTCATTTTTCCTGGAAGCCTATAAAAAGGCCGGAAAATCGATGATTCACTCTCTTTTGATTTTCGTAGCAGAGCAATTAACATCGTATGTATTAATTGATTACTAACTAGAAGAAAATTTTTTGCATTAATTAAAAGCTGTTTATGTTAAATTAATACATGTAACATTAAAAATACATACAGTAAAGTAATCAACCATTATTGAATTACTTACCAAAGTAATAAATTTGTCAAATCAGAGACTGATTCCAAAAGAATTTGAAAGATTAAATTTGAGCATTCTTTCTGCAACTGGTCCTTAGCCGCCATATTGTGGTATTACTGTTCCGAAGGCAGACGAGGAGAAGCCGATCCGAATTTTTCGTGCCATTCCATTTAGACAGTAGCAAATTTTAGAGAACGAACTTTATAATAAAAGGTAATTGTCATAGTTAAGGTTTAGTATTTGTGTATTTGTTATTTTGTGACTGTAAATTAATTTTATTTGTATGTATCATCTCCATTCTTTTCATATAAGGCTATTCATTTATTTATTTGTACTAAACATATGAAAACCAATTAACAGTTTTTGTAAAATTTCTTTGAAATACTTGACATTAAATTTATTGTGTGTTAATTATTAAATAATATTTTAATTTGAATCCTACCCTGATAAGAGTCAGATTTTAAATTTAAATTTCAAAACAAATAGTCTGAGCTAGTTAAAATTTTGATAAGGCGCCCAACCATAGAATTACAGAAGAACAAGTAAACTTTATATAAAATTAAATAGTATTTAATCATTAAAATCAATCAAAACATTTGACAAAACCAATAAAACAAAACAAAATTATAAATTATAATAATCAAACCAATTAAAACATATCAAATTAATAGAACTAAGTCGGGATATTGATAAATTAATTATAAACAATTTAAATAATAATAATCATTAAATTTAAATCATAATAAATTGACAATACCAAAGTGGGGCTGTTAATTAAATAAACTATAATAAATCAAATAATAAAATTTACAAACAAAATTAAATCATAACAATATACAAAAGAGAATGTCATTATAAAATCTTTTTTATCATACTTCCAACTCTAATTACGTTTTACAGCTGACGTAACATTAATTAGGAAGTTTCATGATATTGTTAATATTATATTCAACATAATGGTATAAAAATATAGATCAAAACTAATCAATCAGTGGAAACAATTTTGAAATCGATCATTATTTAAGTTCTGTTAAAATTTTGCATGCCTGCTCTTAAGTTTGTCTGCTTGCTGGATTCGATTGTGGCAAAAATCACCAGACAATAAAATTAATTCACCATCAAATCTGTTTTATGCAGCTCGCTTTTTTGTGTGCAAAAAAATATGAATCTGCTTAGTTGCAACACTTTTGCCTTTACAGGCAAGTGCAAGCATTTTGCGATATAATCGTTGCCACTGATATCAAACGTTTTCCACCGGTACCTCTAAAGAAAAAAATTCCAATTCCACTTTTATCAAGACATTTTTTGTAAGCTTACCAAAATCCAAGTTAAGTATCAGAATCTGGTTATGAGACCATTTAAAGAAAGATATTAGGAAAAGGAATGACTCTTCCAAACTCTCTGAAACTGACGTTCCAAAGAACAGAAAATAAATGTTTCATAACCAGATTCTGATATCTCCGTTTTGGTCTATAACCAAATATCACGTATCCAATTGGTTAGTTTCGACATTTGGGTTGCTTCAACCCCCACTAATTTTTATGTAATTTTTATAATTAATTCATTGAGCTTAATACTTTCTTCTTTACTTAATCTACCATTTTTCTTTTTCAATGTCCATTGCTTTTCTTTCTTTCTTGTGTAATTATCTGCAAACAACTCATTTTTCTATTCAACTGGACGAGTCAACTTTACTTGGTAATGAAGCTGCTGTTCGCGAAAACTTTGGAGACGGACACTAAAGGCGAATCAATATTTAAGTCCTGAATGATTTTTTCAGAGAAAAATCGATTCCATTAACAACTATTATTTCGGTGGTAGCAGATGGAGCTCCTGCCTTATTCGGGAGATATCATGAGTTTATAAGCAATTTTAAAAGAATTATACCAGGATGAAGTCACTGTGTCGTGACTTCACCTGGTAGCGAAAAATTTTAGTAATATATTGCACCATGCTGGTTTCAGATTCAGATTTAAAAGAAAACCTAGTCAAATTGATAGCAGACATCGCGTATTTGAAAGATTTGTACAAAACATTTAATGTCATTAACTTACAGTTACAAGGGCACAACCTAAATTTAATAAAATCAAAAGAGTCTAATTTCGGCTTTTCTTGAAAAATTTCAATTTATGAAGCAAAATATTATTCGGCGCAAATTCTCCCAGTTTACAAACTTGTCACACGCAGAATGATGATGATGTTCAGAAAAATATTCAACATTTAAATACCCTGCATGATGACTTCAAAAATAGGTTTGAAGATATTCTGACGATGGAAATACCACCATGAAACGAAAGTGCTGAATGTGGTACCTATTACTATTACAAGAGGAACTACCAAGCACCAAACTACTAGTACCAATGAGGAGCTGAAGGTGAAATTTAAAAAAGGATATCAAACATTCTAGCTACAAGCAGAAATACCCGAAAAAATTTTCAGTATTGTTACAAACCTATTAGCAAAAAAATGAGCAGATTGAACATCACAGAACGTGGAGATTTGCGGTTATTCCTCTCAAAACTGAAGCCAAGTATTGATAATTTTCTGTCAGTCCATCAAGTACATCCCTCCCATTAAAATTATAACTATTTTTTTTATTTGTTGATTTGCATTGTTGAAGTTACGTTACGATATTAATATTTAATTTTAACTCTATTAAGTATGTAATCATATTTTCTTTTTATTTTTACCACTCCGAATTTAGGGTAGGAACTCAGCCGCGACGCAAATTTCCATCGTTAGATCTAATTTTCACATTTTTTGACGAGTTTTGAGAATATAGTAGAAATGTAGCAGCACCGAAACCAGTAAAATTTTAAAGTGGTCTACGAGAAAAAAAGTTTGGGAATCTCAGCTCTAACGGGATGTATATTTGAGAGAAATTGAAAATCTATAACATTTCTGAAAAAATTGGTAAGGAGTAGTAAATATTGAAATTAAAAATCATAATCATCAAACATGACAACTATTTACAAATTGTCACAGAATTTAAATTATCTAGGTCTATTTATCGAGTTTTAAGTAGTAATTAAACGATAATTATTATAATTTTTTCTCATAAACACATATATACTTTTTTTCAGGTAGAAAATTTGAAAAAAAAACAAAAGCAGTCTTGATGATTAAAATTTTTGAGCCATAAGTATTTAAAATGTTAGTAGGTTTCTAGGAATTGAAGTATTTTATCATATAATACTTCTCAACTTTTTCTGAGAAATGTTAAGATATTTTTATTTTCTCTCCTTGATATTCTCTATAATCTTGTCTAATTTATTTCTGTTAGATCTAATTTTCACATTTTTTGAGTTTTTGAAAATATAGTAGAAATGTAGCAGAAATGTCCACTGAAATCAGTAAAATTTTAAAGTGGTATACGGAAAAAAAAGTTTGGGAACCTCTGTTCTAAACTACTCTTACATTTAGTTTTTTTACAAATTTCTCAATTTATTCTTTCGTAAGAACCTAAAAATGGGTTATTTCTATAGAATTCATATAAGAAAAATTAAACTTTGTATGCAAAACAATGGTTACTATCATATTAAGGTTCACGTTATTCTTATTTCATTATCATATGTATATCTCAAAATATATCGCACCCAGGCAAGAAAAGAGTCATAACACACATTGTGTACAAAATGACATAAACACAGCATTAAATAGCGCGCACTTCATTTGTTCGGCTGAATTAACGTCATTATTATGTGGCACATGGTTACCGCTAGATGGTACTAAGTACTCTTTTTTACAGAGCCATTTCGCTCTGATCACCGGCGTGAACAGTGTCACATTTGTGTTAGTACGGGGTAGATTTGTATTGTGCCGCCAGAAAAGTGTTTTATTGTGTGATGTGACTTTTTATCGGTAAGTTTTACGTTAAAGAATTAGTTTTTTTACAAAAAAGGCGACACAATCTATGTTATGACTGTTTTGTTGACGAAAAAGCTTTGTAGATATAGCCACGTCATATAAAAAAACAGACATAACCTGTAAAGGCTCTCTTTTTTCGACTATTTTTGATCTATATTCGTGTATTATGGAATATTATAAAGACGCAATACATGTAATGTCTTTTTTTTCCGAAATATTTTAATAGTCATGAATTATATGTTGTGTTCGGTCTTTTTTTTTGTATAAAATTGAACTAAAACAATATTAGGTTTGTTCCAACCAAGCAGAGAACTGTTCTAAAATAGTAATTTTTGTGCGCAGTGGTATACTGAGTTGCGCAGTGCACTAATTTGGTCTCGTGAGTGGTAATATTACCGTTCTAGAACGGTTCTTTGCTTGGTTGGAACAAACCCTATATGACTATATTGTACTTTGTTTATGTATTTAAATATTATTCTAATTAAATTTAAATTATGACATTTTCTTTTAAAATAAATAGGTTCAACATGAATAAAAATAGTCGAGCAGTATTGATAGTACAACTGACTAACGAAAGGTGTAACAGTTAAACGGAGTTCACTTATTTTGTCGGAACAGGAGCTTCAAACCCAACTTTGCGCAAATACTGGTGCATCAGAAAATTTGGTTGTGACTTCTTCTGCGTCTAAGAATATTCCACAGCGCAATAGGTCCATGTGTTCTGATTCTTCTTCATCGACTTCCTCCTCGAATAGTAGTAGCAGAAACAGCAGCAGTGTCGGCAGCAAAAATGCCGTTTCCAAACCTAGCTCACCTAATACCCGCTGTGGTTCTAATTATGCTGAATTACCCTCTCTGCAACTATATAATCAAGAAAGTAACGTACTTCACAATAATGTTCCTGAGCAAATCTTGAGTCCAATACCACGAATGGAATCTCACTGTGGAAAGTCACTGTGATGTCTATAGAGATTATAAAATCTTCTGTGAATCTAATAACGTGCCCATTGCCAATGAAACATTGTACTCAAGAATATTTAATGGTGAATTTAATAGCAGCTTTTTCAAGCCGAAAAAAGACAGGTGTGAACTTTGTGTACGTTATGAGAATGCTCTGGGTGATACAAAGAAAGATATAGAAATCCAGTATCTTAAACACATGGAAGAAAAGGATCTTTCTCGACTTGAAAAAGACGCTGATAAAAAAAGCTCAGGTCCAAATAAAATTATTGCAATTTATGATTTGCAAGCAGTCCTGCAACTTCCACAAGGCAATACCTCTATTTTTTATTATAAATCAAAACTCAATACCTTCAATTTTACAGTGTCTCATATCGGTGACGAAAAAACGATTGTTTCTATTGGTATGAAGGTGAAGCAAATCGCGGAGCTGATGAAATTGGATCTTCTGTATTTAAGTTTATTGAAAGTAGTGTGGTAAATTACGATGGACCAGTGTAATTGATAATAAGTCAAAGCTAGTAATTTACATTACGAGTTTTTTGTTTGTTTATTATATTTTGATAAGAATTTTATAATTTGTTTACGTTTCCTTTATTTTTGATTGATATTAAATACTTTTGTAATACAAGTAATGGTGTATTATTTAAAAAAATTACAGACGTTTCAATCGAAAAAAGAGTCATAATATACATCTAATCAAAATTTTCTTAAAAATAAGTTTGAAAAAAAAACAATTTTGCTGTTGAATTTTATGTTTAATAATAAACATATAAATAACCTATTTACACGCAAAATTTCACTAATCTGACTATTATAGTTTTTAAATTATTGACGTTTGTCTGAACAAAAAACTATAAAAGTAGCAATTTCTCTAAATAGGTATTTTTGTATTGTGACACTTTTCTTGCCGGGGTGCGATATATTTTAAGAAGAAAACAACATTTCTTTTTAATATATTTATCAACAAATAAAAACAATTAAATTCATAGTAGAAAATGTATATGTATAAAAGTAAAATGATTTTTGCGGGAAATAATTAAATAAAAAACTAAAGATATTTGGCTTAACCCAATATCTTTAGTTTAGTATATATAACTATAATAAGCATAATAATTATTAGTGTTCAGGGGGTCCGTACTTCGGAGCAATTCCAGCACTGTTGGTTTCTCCAAACGATGCAGCTAATTGGTTATTAGAACCATTTGAAAACTCCACTGAAGGCGCAAAAGAATTACCAGTAGTATCTCCAAATGAAATAGGAGTTTCTTCAAATTTAGTTCTCAAACTATTACGTCCTTTGGTGAAAATATTATTTCCTTCGGAGTGTGTACTGAGGTCGGGTCCATTATTAAGTGTATGTCCTGCTTCGTTTGTACTACCAATTTGTTCTTTTTTGGTTCCGTATTTAATGAAATATACTTCTGGTTTAGTTGGTTGAGTTGGAGCGGCGGTCGGAATATGAATTTCCGGAGCCTCTTCCGGTTTTTTGACAAGTACATAAACAAGAGTTTTTTCTTCATTTTGTGGTTGAAGAGGAATAATTGGTATTACTGGTTTTGGGGGAGCAGGAGCTTTAATGAAGATTATTTTGTAATGCTTTTGAGGAGCACTGACTAAAATAGGTTTGCGTGGGCGAATTTCTTCGGGTTCTTCAGGAGCAACATGAAAATAAACATGCTTATGTATAGTAGGTGAACCAGATTGAATTACCGAAGGTCCAGAGGAATAATCATTCAAGGATTCAAAAAATGTCCTAGTGGAATCTGAATGTACTCCGGATATGGGCAAATTTAAATTCGATATGTAGCTTCCAAAGTCACTATTTCCAAAATTCCCGGCCGGGAACTGAAATGTGGATGTTTTACCAATATGGTCAGGTACAAAAGAATTGTCTACTGGTTTGGAAGTGGGTGATGGGTAATTATAACCCACAGGAGCTTCTGGTCGGGCCACTGTCGTGGCAATCAAGCCGCTTAATAGCTGAAATTAAAAACATTATTAATTATATTATTTATTTTATTAGTAATGAAAATAAGACTTTGTTAATTAGTATATTGTATACTTAGTAAGAAAAGCTTAACATTCCCGGGCGATCGTAAAAATTAGTACGGAGAGTATTATAAGAATACTAAGAACAATTAATAACTGCACAGTTAAACTAAACTTCCACTATTTATTTGAAAAATTCGCTTTAAAATCAATTACAGCTGTTTCGCTATCACTAGCATCGTCAGATTGACATATTGAAATTACATGTTGTTTGTTTGTAACTAGGTGCTTGATGTTGATAAGGAGTTAAGGCTAGACCAAGTAAGGAAGTAATAAGACATAACAATATTAAAGCCTAGATGTTATTAGCCCTAAGGGATTATCCTGGATGTATTTCCCTCTAAGATCAGTATAACTGTGCAATGATATAGAAAAACCAGGAAAAAACTATATCATGCTGATCTTTACAATAACTTAATATATTTATGTTATAATAATGTCTTATCTATGTATAAAATGAAGACTCAATCAAAGTAAACAGTTTAATAGTGGAGAACTTCCAAGATTTATTTGTTCATTAACTACTTTAAACTGTTGATCTGCTAGATGTCTTTTAATTTCAAGTTCTTCTAGAAAATCTAAATTTTGTTTTTTATCACAAATGTGTAGTATATGAATGTCATTGGTGTGTATAAGTGAGTTTGGATGTTCCAGTAGGTGTTTTGCATAGTTCGACTTATCTGGTTGTTGTAATCTATATGCTCTTAAGTGTTCATTAAATCTTACTTCAAAATTTCTTTGTGTTTGACCTATATATACTGCATTACATTTTGGACAATTAATTTTGTAAACACCAGATTTTTTTAATTTTGGTAGTTTTGTTTTTACATTTAACAATTTTGTTCCAATACTATTTTGTGTTTTAAATGATATTAATGTTGATGTTGCCGAAGATATTATTTTTGAAATTGCATTGGAAATATTTCCACAATATTATGTAATACTTTTATAGCTTTTAATTTCTTTAGTTTGTTTGGGATATATTAGTTCTAGTGACATTTTTTGTTCTTTCTTATTAATTAATTTATTTATCAAATGTATTGGATAGCCATTAGATGTAGCTATTTGTTTTATGATCTCAATTTCTTTATTAAAATTACTTTTGTTCATTGGAATCGAAAATGCTCTATGTATCATGGAATTATAAGCTGCTAATTTATGTGATAGTGGATGATTTGAATTATATGGTATGGTTACATCTGTTTGTGTAGGTTTTCTGTATATTGAATAATTTAATGAATTATTAACTTTTTCAATTCTTAAATCTAGAAAATTAATTGAATTATTTTCTTCAACTTCTAAAGTAAAATTAATTTTAGGATGCAAGGTATTAATATAATTAAAAAATATATCTAACTGCCGTTCGCTACCTACAAAACCTGCTAACACATCATCAACATATCTATACCAAAATACAATATTGTTTTTATAACTAGAATTAAAGATTTTGTTTTCTAAATTATCCATAAATATATTTGCCAAAATTGGAGAAATAAGACTTCCCATGGGAAGACCCTCATTTTGAATATAAACTTTGTTATCAAAAGTAAAATAATTTTGACTAATGCATACATCAAATAGATCAATTATGTCTGATATTATACCTGGATGGATATTTCTTTCATCTAATAGCTTTTTAACTAGAACTATACATTCTTTAGGAGGTATTTTTGAGAACATATTAGTTACGTCAAACGATACTAATTTAGTATTATTTTGTAAATTACATTTGTTCAATTTTTTGATCAAATCTAATGAATTTTGTACTGAATATTTAGATGTGTAACCATAACATCAACATTAATATCATTTAAAACACAAAATAGTATTGGAACAAAATTGTTAAATGTAAAAACAAAACTACCAAAATTAAAAAAATCTGGTGTTTACAAAATTAATTGTCCAAAATGTAATGCAGTATATATAGGTCAAACACAAAGAAATTTTGAAGTAAGATTTAATGAACACTTAAGAGCATATAGATTACAACAACCAGATAAGTCGAACTATGCAAAACACCTACTGGAACATCCAAACTCACTTATACACACCAATGACATTCATATACTACACATTTGTGATAAAAAACAAAATTTAGATTTTCTAGAAGAACTTGAAATTAAAAGACATCTAGCAGATCAACAGTTTAAAGTAGTTAATGAACAAATAAATCTTGGAAGTTCTCCACTATTAAACTGTTTACTTTGATTGAGTCTTCATTTTATACATAGATAAGACATTATTATAACATAAATATATTAAGTTATTGTAAAGATCAGCATGATATAGTTTTTTCCTGGTTTTTCTATATCATTGCACAGTTATACTGATCTTAGAGGGAAATACATCCAGGATAATCCCTTAGGGCTAATAACATCTAGGCTTTAATATTGTTATGTCTTATTACTTCCTTACTTGGTCTAGCCTTAACTCCTTATCAACATCAAGCACCTAGTTACAAACAAACAACATGTAATTTCAATATGTCAATCTGACGATGCTAGTGATAGCGAAACAGCTGTAATTGATTTTAAAGCGAATTTTTCAAATAAATAGTGGAAGTTTAGTTTAACTGTGCAGTTATTAATTGTTCTTAGTAAGATGAACTTCCAAAAAGTAGAGGTTAACACAATCAATTTTATTATAAGAATATTTAAGAAAACACTACAGCTGAATTCATGGTTATTTATTACATATTTTTCGTGACGACTTCAGAAGCTGCCATCTCTGCTTTTCTATTTTCTATCAATTATGTCATCGAAGACTAATATGTACACAGAACTATGTCTTTACTAGTGAATCACGATTTTTAACTGCTAAATTTGCAAAACCACTAAGGATGCACTGGATACAGCAAGATTGCTTTTTTGATGCCACGAGTTTGCGATATTTTTGACCGCTGATAACAGGGTAGGCAATATGTACTTTAACCCTGGCTGTCGAAGCGAGACTGCGAACGCGAAATGCGAGACTTTTGCCGTTAGCGACTGGTAACTCAATTCTATCGAGCGGCAGATTATCGATTTTTTCGGTGGCAGGGGTTGTTTACCCCAGAGATATTTTTGATTTATAAACGACGGTCGAACTGCAGAGACCGAGACTAATGCCCGTATGCACCAACATAGTTTAATCGCGATAAACGCTTAATCCGGATTATCTTTACATTTTCTTATGCACCAACACTTTTTCGGCTGTTAAACGAGTTTATCTTTAATCGCTCGAGTTCGGGCGTTTAATCCAATGAAATGTCAATACGGATGGTTTAATCGAAGTTTTTGACTCACCTAACTTTTTGGTCCGACAAATTGAAGAGATGTCTGTTTTTATCCTCTAATACTTCTAGGTATTCAGGCAAAATAACATTAAATAAGTGAGTTTTTTCTTGCACAGCGAAATTAGGTTCTCTTCCATGATTTGCCAATGAATTAATTTAAACTTTATCTTTACAACTTCTAACGACTCTACTACATTAAATAAAAACCTTAGATAATAAAAAGACAAATATCGATAGTAACCATAAAGAAACTACATTTCTCCAAGTAAATAAATTTAAAAATCTTATGCCTGTATGCACCATTGTACAATTTCTCTGATTAAGACTTTAACCGTGATTACTTAATGTTTTTCTTATGCACCAAGCCTTTTTTCTCCTAATCAGCAATTAACTTTTAACCGCTTGATGGCCTGGGATTAAGACTAGATAACCGCGGTTAGTTAATAAGTGAGGTTAGGATGTTTTGTTTGGTTCTGATTTCTGATTTCATTTACATGTATTTTTGTCAATAGTGAGTAGTGATAAACTGTGGTAGTGAAAAATAATTATGGAAGTGGAAGACATATTATTTGATGATGAACTAGACATTAATGACATAGTGTTAGATGGGTTTCCTAGTCGTTGGAATGAGAAAATTATTTCGAAGCCTTGGATGACCTTAGTTTCTTTCGTCGCTTCCGCCTCACGAAACCAACAAAGGTAGATCTTTTTGAAGAGGTTGCGAATCCCTAACTTATGATAATAGGGTGTAAGTATACCCTATGCAATTTTATGTCTCCAATAACTATGTGGAATTGCACTTTAAACTGTATTCTTAAAACAAAAGGAAACAAATTAAAGCTGACAATTACCTATAATTTTGTTGTGTTCTGTAATCGCGCCTTTATTTTATTTTTATTTATATATTTATTGATGAGATCTAGTAGTTAAGAATAACATGTGTCATGAAGATTCGATTTGAAGTTCTGTCATTAATTTATGTACAATCGAAATACATTCTTTTAAATAATATGTAATGTTATTAGTTACAACAAATTTCAAACACCCGAATCCCTCTTTGTCCGTAACCTTCACATTAATCAACATCAAATTGTGAAAGACATGACGGATTCCTAGGAAAATTGCGATGTTGCCAGCTGGCCATAATTACCAAATCACGATTAGCTAATTTGAGTGCAAAATTCTTTGGTGCATCGAATCGACTTTTTAACCGTGATTAGACACTTAGCCATGGTTAGCTAATTACGATTAAACGTGAAAATGGTGCATACAGGCATCAGAACGCAAAATTGTAGCGGTGTTGTCATAATGTGTACACGGGTTAACTAATCGAGTTTTATTGGATGTCGGTGCATAGCATCTTATAGTGTTTTCCATTCGTCGCACTGGGGCAGAACTCGCGCCAGTTTTGTGTTCCATTCGTTGAACTCTTTTCATTTTTTTGTGTTCCATTCATGTGTCACTCAAACTCCGAGCGAGCTAAGGGCGAACCGAGGGCAATAATTTGGCACTAGCTATTTGATGAAGGGTTACGGTAGTTATTATTATTATTATTGTTATCAAAGGTCAATAAAAACAGTCTCCGGGTCAAATCAATTTTCATGTTCCATTGGTTTTGCCCTAGAGCATGCATCTGACAGCACTGACCTTGAATTCTTTAAAAACCCAGTGCTGCCCGAGTGCGTTGAATGGAAAACGCTATTAGGTTCTCGACACTAATCTGGATTACATAATCCTCGTTTACAGTGACAACGGTGCATACGGGCATTAGGGAGCGAATTATGATTTTAAAAGTAAATATTTTTGTTTAGTTATGGACAAGATGTGAATTCTTCTTGTTAGAAAATAATGTATGTTTTCGAACAATATAAATAATTGCAGAGGAATGGGTACGGCGAGAGAACCTTGATTTGGCAACTACCCCTGAGGCGCCTGAGGTTTGTCTAACGGCGGTTTTGAAAAATAGAAGATAATGTCAATCTTAAGATTAGTTTTTACTCTACATATGTACTATTTTACTAAAATTGTTTACTATAAAAAAAGCAAAAGTAATAATAATATGAAAATTTCATCTTTTATTAATTAAACCAACCAAACATAAAGTAAAATTTTAACAACTATGTTTATAAATATGTATACCGAAGAAACTGTAGAAATAATTATAAATTCAAATATGTTAAACTGAGAGAAATTATTTATGTTCAAAAGTAATTTTATACATTTCACAAACTTCTATTGGCAATGAAGCAAATAAGTCACCTAACAGATTTAAAATTAATTAGTATTTTACTTTTGTGTCAAAATTGGAGGATGTTATGTTATGATCAATAGAGTAAAACGGTCCAAGAATTATAAAGCACGTTTCCTTACCGCTTCTGTTCTAAATCAAAAGTTGTAAAAATATGCCAGACTGATATTCTATAATTTTTGTATCAAAAAATAACAAGATTTTTATCTGTTTATATTTATGATAGCCAACTTTTCCCATATAACGAAGGTATTAAATGGATATTCTATGCTTATATAAATATTTAAAACTTTGTTATAAAAAAGTAATGCATTACAAAATAGTATATTAAACAACGCATTTCATACAGCTTTCTGTTATGACAGGAGTTCAAGAGTGTCACAACAGCCATATGAAATAAGTTGTTTATAATATGTTTTATATTTTGCCATTTTATCATTTTTTAAATGAATTTATTATTTGCATGTAAATTACGAAAATTTTGATTTTATAAAGTATATTGGTAGCACTGTGTAATTTATAACATTTGGCAGTTTTGAAATTATCAAATGCTAATGTTTTAAAACATTTTAAAATGAATAATACACCAATAATAATATATTATATAAGTAAAAGATGATATTCATATTCACAAATACTTTCTTAAAGAACAATATAAAATTAATAAATTGCTATTAGCCACAAATGTCATTGTCAATAGTTTTGTCACTAGATACTTCGCTCATGTTGCCAATAATTTAAAAAAAAATTTACGTGCGTAAAAATTACATTACGATACACAGATGCGTTTTATAATGAAGATTTTTATAAGTGCAAAATATAAAAAAGCAATACACCTATCTCTTTATTGAATACTCGTGCGCAAATATTTTTGAATTTTCCCCTTCCACTGCTAAAATATGACTACTTCTTGCCATAGAACACAACGTATTGCTACCCAGGAATACCACAATTTAAATGAAAAACACCCTTTTAGCTGTCAAAAGCTAGCTTCTATTTGCCGTATAGCCGCGGCAGCCCAGGCCATAAACCACAAAAAGGAGAAGTTTTAATTTTTATTTCGTTCGTGTACGCCGCTTGCTAGTTGTTATTGTGTTTTTCTTGTCTTTGTGTATTTAATATTAACGACTTGTGTGTGTACCTAGACTTCTCTTTGAATTTACTTTACTTTGGATTACTGATTACTTTTGCATGTCATACCAACACAATTTTATAAGGGGCACGAACATTTAGGGGGAACTACGAGAGTGGGAGTTGGTTCACGCATGCGGATTCAATTTGTGCCATTAACGAAATGGGTCTATTAGATAATAGGTTGATTCAGAAAATAACGGGAGTTTTTAAATTTCATACTATTGAGGAATAAAACTGTCATTTTTTTATTTTGTTGCATAAAGTACATGTCTCTGAATATAATAAAATATTTAGCTGCATTTATTGTTTAGACAGCCGTGAAGACGTTAACGATAAACTAGAAAACCATGAAAACGTAAAAAAAAAAGAAGTAACTGATAATGGATCGGCTCATGTCATGAAATTCCGATTGATATGAAAAGGATGACACAATTAAATTTAAAAAATCTGAACAGAAGTTACTAAATGAACTCAACTATGTAGAATTGGGATATAACCAAAAGGCATGATGAAAATATCAACTGTTGTAAACATGTCGACCAATACAAAAAAATTAATTCTCCAAATCTACGATGTTGTTATGTTGATTTCTGTTACTTTCTGACAAAACCTGAACAAACAAAATTTTATAATTCTGTTTGGTGTAGTTCCTATTTTTATTCAGAACTGTCAGTTATATTAAAAATATAATTAGTAAAAAGAGACCTGTTGTGTTATTTTTGTTCACCACACATCAACTTTAATACCACATTATTACCTACAATATTAATAAATCTAAAACGAATTGGATTGGAAATATGAATCTCAAAATGGTTTATTCTAAAAATTGTCATAAACCTTTCTTTTTATTTATAACATTCTTTTGATTAAAAATATTTTTTAATAAAAAGATGATTAAAGAAAAAGTTTGATATAGCTGATCATAAAGTTTAATGCTGTATTTTCCACAAATGATTTTTTAATTAAATAATGTTACATTCCACATTTGAAAGTTCTAATCTAACCAAAAGTTAAATATTTATTTTGATTAAATTTTGCATTTAAAATAGATCCACCTAATTAAAATAAAAAATACAATTAAAATGAACAGAATGCATTAATGAAAGTAATGTAAAAAAGTAACTTTAATAATTACAAATATTGTGTAATCTATCAACATTAAAATTAAAATCTACTGAACAATTTAGAAAAAATAATTAAACCTTATATAATACATCACTTTAATGTATGAGGTGAAAAAGTGTTTTCTACTTACCACAAGTAATCTCATATCTTAATAAATTGTGTTATAAATTTAATGATAGTGTTCCAAATTTTAGCATACTTTTTATACTAATCTTATTGATCCCCACTAATGGTGAAGCGATAGTTGTGGTTATTAAAATGAAGATTTAAATTAAGCCAATTGTGTAAACATTATTTGTACTTGAAAGATATTTAAGAAAGAAACCGTAGTAAAATTCTCGGGAGTACCTATACACATAAATCAAATAGAAGATACAAGGTTCTTTTAGAATGTGGATGGATCAGTTTGTAAATAAAATCATTTAATTTTAATTTAAAAGAAAACTCTGAACAATCTGTAAGTTTTAGATTTTTATATTAGGTTCCTGTTTCTTTAAAAAAAATTTAAAACTAATATTTTATTTTGTCGATTTTCAAAAATCAACATTTGCGGAAACCTACAGATTGTTCCTTTATTTTTTCCTGTAGGTTTTAAAGTTTTATGGCAGGTCCTCGTTTACAAAAAAAAATAAAAACTAATAGTTGATTCTGTTAATTTTTTAAACCTTGCCGATTGTTCCTTATTTTTTTAATAACTTTTTATCTACAATTTTTTTCTAACATGTAAACCTATATAAGTTTTGAGGTAATTCGTTTTGAAACAATAATATTATTGTAACCGGGAGAAATATATCGCGATATTTAAAATTTCTGCTTCCACCACTACATCACAATACGTTTACGATACTTCGGGGAGATGTGTACCAACATTATAAAACAATAATTAGGACAAATAAAGGAAAAATACCAAAATCAATAATTAAGACAGTTGGACTCATCAAACTCGCGAAATTTAAAAATTCACATTATTTTCTGAACACGTTTCTTATACTACGAAAGGTCGATCTAGTACTAGTAAATGTGGTGTAAATATGAAACATTTTTACTCCTTGTTTGGACTTTTAACTCGGCTTTCAAAGGAAAAAGTTGGATAGAGAAGGAAGTTTAAAAAGTGTGATAAGAAGTATGGGTTGTTTTTTGGTATTTTTTATTATTTGTTTTCATAAGAAAAATAAAATAATTCTTTAAATGATTTACCTTTAAAAACTATTAGAAAAGGTAAGTCCTTGCTTATAGCTTGCTTCCTTTTCCTATTCTTACCTTTATTATTATATCAGCTACAACCACTAGCTTTGCATGAGTACACATAGAGGGGGGCTCAGTCTCCCCCAAAAAATGGCTTAACGCACAATAAATTATTAATTGAATAATACAAATTTGGAGATGTGGGTCTAGAGGTGTAGTTAGAGGAATACCAACAGACATAACACCAATAGAAATGGTCTAAATAGTAAATGAAGAAGGAGACAATCTCAGAAAAGTAATTTCGGCAAGAAGGTTAAATAAAAAAGTTACCAATTTTGATGGAAGTGTAGAACATCAATGGTTTTAACAATTGAAGGAAAAATTACTCCAAAAGAAATAGATATTGCTCATTATAAAGCAAAAGTTGAAGATATGTACTTCAACCTTTATAACATTGCATATTGTGATGGAGAGCATAGTCATATAACAGACATTGACCAGAATATTTAAGACAGCAAGAGATAAAATTAATATTGACAATACAAAATATGTCTTATTTTGAACAGGAGGTTGTGTCCAAAAAATTACAATCCATCAAGCAATGCAATAAATGAGAAGCAAGCAAAATGTATCTTCAGGAAAAATGAATTTCCAACAGTAAGCATAAATAAACAAAGTAGTTAACTCATTTGAATGAATAGTTCACAACAATCTTATCAATCTGGAAGCAGTACTGAAGTTGGAAAAAGTACAACCTATGCTTACACAGTTAAACAAAAAAGAAGACATCCAGTACCCATTACGACACCACCCATTGATAAAAAGATGAAAGAGAATACTAAAATGTCAAGGGAAAGACATGCTCCAATATCTACATGAGAGAAGAGAAACTAAAAAAGAAACAGAAAGCAACACATTTGATGATGAGATGGAAAATGTAGATATGGAAACTGAAAACAAGGTACAACAAATTCCGTGAAAAGGCCAAATGATGGACAGTGAAAAAGATGAATACATATACTTATCGAAAATCCATTATCAGGAAAGGCCCTCAACAAAAAAGAGAGAAGAAAATCAAGAAACCTATAAAGAGAAGTCTAATTAAAAAATGACAGATTTTAGCCTGGAATATTAACGGTCTAAAAATGGAACAATATGGCTTACGCAATCTAATAGCAAAAGAGAAAGTTGATATCATAGCTGTCGAGTTCAAACTCAACATGAATTTGTTTTAAAAAATTTGTTTACATTTATAATTAATATAATTTTGATAGATGTCGAAAAATATTGTCAAATAATATTTTATAATAAAAAAACCGTCAAAAAAACCTGACAAAAAATACTTAATAAACCCAGACCTACAAAACCCGGACAAGAAGACCCTAATTTTTATTAATAGCACTAAACGAAACCCATTTTAAAAGGAAAGATTTTACAAAATTTCATAACTACACAATGATAAGACAAGATGATTCAGGATATGGAGGAATAGCTTTACTGGTAAATAAAAATATAGGTACCATTTAAAAAATTGCAGATTAATTTAAATCTAAATGCAGAAGTACAAGCAATAGAGAATGACAACTGGAAATTGATTAATATATATTGTACCCTAGCAGTTACAATAAATCCAAAAGAATATCAAACTAATTAAATACTCTAATGGAGATTATAATGGGAGATATTAACGCACAACATGATGGGGATCAACACGAGTAAATCAATCAGGACGAAATTTGGTGGAAGCACTGTCCAGAGAAGATGATATAATCATTATGAACGATGGTAGCAGAACTAGAATAACACAGGAAGGTAATAGTTACCCAGATATTACACTAATTACAGGAGATATGGCCAGGAGATATGGAATACTCTCGACGTTACTAATGGAGCTAATATTAGAAAAGGAAAGAAAATATATACTGCACCAGGAATAGACGAAATATGCTATAATTTAATTAGAAACCTTCCAGAAAAGTACATTGATTACCTGACAAACCTCTACAATAAGATAATCTTAGAAGAAGCAAATATCCTAAAAGAATGGAAAACACAAAGCATCAAACCCATCTCAAAACATGGAAAAGATTTTCTCAATTACAGAAATTATAGGCCTTTTGCGCTTAGTTCATGCGTAGGCAAAATATTAAAAAGCATGAATGAAAGCATAGAAAGCACAAATGAAAATGGACCATCTAATAGAATCGAAGAAACAAATATGTAGCCTACAAAATGGATTTAGGAAGGGAACATGTACTATAGAAAATTGTATTTATTTAGCAACAGAAATTGTATATAAAGCATAAAGCCCACTTCTTTACAACATACCAAAATGAATTAATTACACAAGATGTAAAAATACTCCAATATACGGATGACATCGTAACAAAGCAGCTTGGTTTAAACAAAAGAAACATCATTGAAAAGAGTATGTGGTTAGAACATCATGGTCTAAAATTATCACATACAAAAACCAAAGCGATGTTATTTTCTAAATATTCATCATATTTAATACTTTCTCCAAATTTATGGTAAATTATTAAATGATCTAGATATATTGATTAAATAACAAAGCAACCAAACAGAAAGCAATAAAATTTTGGATTTATGATATTTTGTATATATATTCGTCTATATTCTTTTTAATTAACATAATAACACATATTATTATTCATGCTTCCATGATAATACTTTGTTTATTTAAAATTGTTGGAAGGACTTTACTTGATATTTTTATAATTAACAAAAAATACATAAAATATATTGAATTGATCTGTTTGATATCTATTTGACGAGATATAAGAGTCTATAAAAATTGTGTATTTTGGACATTAAGAATAATTAAAAAAAACATTTTATCATAGAACATTTAACTTCTTATGTAACTTTAATGGCATACTTTAGAAGAGTTCTTTATACATTTTGAAACAAACATCCATTTCCTAAAAAAATAAACAATAATTAGAAAATAGTTTAGATTGGAGAGAAATATTAAATTAGATTACAGATGAAATAGATAGTTAAACAGTTAGATTTATAAAATAATTAAGAAATTAGAGTACTAACTTTAGAATACAGATTTAGAATTTATGTTAAATTTTCTTTTTTAATGCTTATGTGTAAAACTAGAAAGACAATTGAGAATTCCTTTAAATATGTAAAATGTAATATAACACGGAAAATGTTCAGTTAGTTACCTATTTAAGATAAGCACATAGATTAAAACTAGAGCTAATACAAACCATACTGGGGTTATCATGGAAGTGCCCAAGCTGTGTTGTGTTGCTTATTACTTAATGTTAATAATCTGCAGGATTTAATTGATTCTAAATTAAATGATGTTATTGGTATGTTTAAAACTCAGGTATCAGCTATAAAATCTGAAGTAAGTAAGCAAGCAAGCATCAATTAATTTGTGTTCTGAGACCCTTCCACTCAAATATTCAGACGTTCTTAAGGATAAGTCGCGCCAAAAGACAACAAGGAGCCACTACCTCAAACCAAGTACGATATGCTTCGAAATATTGATCCTGTGACGGAGAACCTTCAGCTTGCTAAATTAAAATCTGTTAAGGATGGGGGATTGCTGGTGGGTTGCCAAAACAAAGCAGATTACGAAAGGATTAAAAACATGGTTCAATAAGAAAAAATTACTGATTCAAATGAAATTAAAGAAGTTCCAGGAATACAGTCGTGTTTGCGCGTGGTAGGAATGACTGAGAAATATTCGGACGATCATATTTGTAGTCAACTTTTAAGTAGTAACGCCGGATGTTTTTTTGATAGTAATGAATGTACCTATTGAGTGAATTATCATTGTTATTTGGACGCTTTTAAAAGCTGTACATTCCTTGCATAAGGATAAAAAAATATTTGAAGGTAGTGAGCCTTCTTTGCGTACAATACTAGGTACATAAAATTGGCTTTAAATGGCAATAAGACAATCCACGTAGAGGCCTAATGGAACTTCCTTATACCGTATTGAAGCGAAGTTTTTAAGAACATATAAACAGCTGAGAGAGAAAGGTCTGTTATCAATCCATTTATGTTTAAAATAAATACTTTTGCATTTCCAGTATTTTTATTTTCAAAGTTATCCTCAAAATATTTGTTCTTAATATGTTGTTTTATTTACGTTGTTTATTAAACCTGCTGGGCTAGATAGTATTTATTCATTGGACATCGTCGAATTGGTTTTAAAGTATTTTGGATTTAATTTTGGATTTAAAATAAACTTTGAAAGAAAGCATATAGAATACCATTAGCAAAACATGGAGTTAAAAAAATGTATATTTTAACTTTATTTCTTGTTCTTTATAATATGCGTAATTTTTTAAATCCGGCAACGTCGCCTTTGATATTATCGCAAATTCGCTTCTTTTGGTCGATTGTTTTTATTTCCTTGGAAAAAGTTCACTTTTAATTTACACTGTGTTACTTTCCTTGATTTAATTTTCGCTGCACCTCCCGATATTTCGAGTTTAATGCAGGAGAATTATATAACACTTTTATTAGTTCAAAGCACAGTTGCCAGTAGTTACACAACCCATATCTTTGTCCTACCCAAGCAGCAAAAAGGACTTGACGCCTTAGCCACTCTCAACTAAAGAGTGCGCGACGAGGCAGCATTATATAGGTAGGTATTTATTAATTATTAAAGAACTAATCGTGGATTATTGTAAATTTCGCTTATGTATAATTGATTTCTTATCCTACTCGGTAGGTACGTCGTATTAAAAAAAAAACATTACAACATCATTAAAATCAAATTGTTTTTTGGCTTGGCAAGGCACTTCGTCGATTAAATAATTCAGTCAATAGTGTTTCTGTCATTATAAGGGTTAAGTGTTTATTTTAATTTTCGGAGAAAGCAATTTTTTGGGATAAAATGAAAAAACGAACTGATACTCTAAAGTTATTATACATTTTCGGTAGTGTTTTTTTAACATACCCTTGTAAAGGAAGCTCAATTTTATTAAGGATTCAAATAGGACTCGTGGTAGTGTTTAATTTTCTTGACTATTACTCTGTTTCAATGATCATTTTGGACAGTTTTAATGTACCACTTATGGAAAAATGTATATTGTTTACAATTATTTTTTTATATATTATATTTCATAATTTCTGCGTGTATGGATTATTGAAGGAGAAATATGCATGGAAAAGGTTCTTTAAAAGCATAGAAACTTTAGAAGAAACATATGAAAATAATATTTGCCATTTAATAAAAATTTATGGATTTACCATATTTTCAGTAGTTTTAAACTTTTTTATCGTATTTTACGGTTCTATTAATAGAACTGTTCATTTTACAATATATTCCTATGGAAAGTGTTTTATACTAATTCAAATAACATGTACTATACTAATTGTATGGGAAACAACTTATTTAATTACCTTAAAATATGAAGAAATCACCAACAAAACTAAAGTATTATTTTCGTTTAACACCCATAATAATTCAGCTTTTACCAAAGACTTTGAGAATTCGAGAAGCAGCATCAAAAACATATATAAATGTATAGACTGTTTTGATAAAGTAATTGGATATCGATTATTTATGGTATTTGCAATTTCAATGGGTTCAGCAGTGACTGCTATTAATTGTGTTGCATATACCTATATACATGGCATGAAAACAACAGAATGTTCCATTTGGTTCGTTCAATTTACTACATTTATGGTAAGTAATACTTTAAGTAATACTGACATTTTGTTAAATTTTTCTGTTAATATAGAGAAAGAATTGTATGCTTAAATAGTTCAAAATAAAAATCATTGTTAGCTGAAAACGGGTAGCAAGAATGAATTGTACTGTATGTTGTTGACATTTTTCCATCCTGTAAACAACGAATAAAGCTCTAAACATTTTCAGAAGTTCATCTAAAGTTATCAAAAGGTAATATTTTATTACCTACTAGGATTTATTAAATTTTGTTTATATTATTTTGCTAAATGTTTTTAAGAAGACGAAAGTTTTAAATTGATCAGTTCATTTTGTAAATGCAGCATATTATTTTATCTTTTAGTTAACCTCAATATTAGATTTGGTATGGCGGTCACCATAAGGAAAAATAAAATTTTCAAAAAAAATGTATATAAATTTATTTAGTTTTTTAACAGCACTACAAAATTCTATTGACATACCTTAAAGATACAATTAAAATAAAAAGCTCTTACAAAAGTCAAAAAACCTCACATAATTTACAAATTATAATGAAATTTTATAAATAAATAATAATTACAAATAAATAGTGAGAGAAAAACATTGGAATAATAAAATCCTATTTATAGGCTAACTAAACTTAATATAATTTTTCACTGAAAATAATATTTCACTCAAGCAAGCAAATTTAAATTTTAAAGTCTCTTATTATTATCTCAATTATTATTTATTGGTAAAAATGAATCTTATTCTCTAAAAGTCCTAAAGTTGCTTGCTCAGAGAGAAACATTGACCAGTCACAGCAAAAAATATAAAAATAAAACAAATACAAAAACTTAAAATACAATTTTGGTAGTTTTGAAGTCATTAGCATGATATTTCACTTAAGCAAGCAAATTTAAAGTCTTTTATTATCTCGATTATTATTTATTGGTGAAAATTAATCTTATATTCTCCAAAAGTTCTAAAGTTGCTTGCTCAGAGAGAAACATTGACAGGCCAGTCACAGCAAAAAATAAATAATACAAAAACTTTAAATACAATTTTGGTGGTTTGGGAGTCATTAGCAAATAAATAATATTTTTAATCTTTCACATAGTGAGAGTACAATACATTAAAAAAAAAAGAAAATTAATAAAAATAAAACCAGATAAAAATACAATGCAATAAATTGAATTTTATTCTTTCAATTAAAAAAATCTAAGAACTAAAAAACTAAGAAAAAAAACTACTTTTATATTCCCATAAATGTATAGATTTATCATGAAAAAACCTGAACTAAGAAATTGAACCAAAAATAATACACTTGGTAATAAATTTATGCCAAAAGAATCTAGCTACATCCCTTGGAATTCTAATATCCCTATAACTTTATCAAGAAATGTAGAAAAAAAAAACAAGAATGTTTTTCAATCAAAAAGAGTCTTACTACTTCTCTAAGAATTCTGAGTTAAGAACTCAGAAGTGACCTGAGATATGTAGCAAGGTGTCATATAGCAACTTCTTACGTCCCTTAGATATCTGAGATACTAATTCAGATGTACTAAAGACGCAGCAAGGAGCTAAAAAACACTGCAGATAATTATTTCTTCAGTGATATCCCCAATTCCTTCGTAGGATTCTGCCGAAACATATGGCATTGCATGTAGCTATGTACCAAGTGGCAGAGGTAAGGGGTTTTCACCTACGAAATATATCTACCACCCTGTTTAATTGAAAAGGGATGAAATGACCCAAGGAAGGATTGCAAAGAAAAAAATTCAAACCAGAAACGTCAAATACCACAATAAACATTTGAGACCCCTACAACACTAATTTGTTCTTCAAGAAATGTAAAAATAGAAAAACAAGAATGAATTTCAATCAAAAAGAGTCTTACTACTTCTCTAAGAATTCTGAGTTAAGAACTCAGAAGTGACCTGAGATATGTAGCAAGGTGTCATATAGCAACTTCTTACGTCCCTTAGATATCTGAGATACTAATTCAGATGTACTAAAGACGCAGCAAGGAGCTAAACAACACTGCAGATAATTATTTCTTCAGTGATATCCCCAATTCCTTCGTAGGATTCTGCCGAAACATATGGCATTGCATGTAGCTATGTACCAAGTGCCAGAGGTAAGGGGTTTTCACCTACGAAATATATCTACCACCCTGATTAATTGAAAAGGGATGATGAAACGACCCAAGAAAGGATTGCAAAGGAAAGAAAATCAAACCAGAAATAGAAAAACAAGAATGAATTTCAATCAAAAAGAGTCTTACTACTTCTCTAAGAATTCTGAGTTAGGAACTCAGAAGTGACCTGAGATATGTAGCAAGGTGTCATATAGCAACTTCTTACGTCCCTTAGATATCTGAGATACTAATTCAGATGTACTAAAGACGCAGCAAGGAGCTAAACAACACTGCAGATAATTATTTCTTCAGTGATATCCCCAATTCCTTCG
Organism: Ophraella communa; assembly: GCA_035357415.1. NCBI lineage: Eukaryota > Metazoa > Arthropoda > Insecta > Coleoptera > Chrysomelidae > Ophraella > Ophraella communa. Next base: position 28,102,232 of record CM068982.1, read on the forward strand.
TAGGATTCTGCCGAAACATATGGCATTGCATGTAGCTATGTACCAAGTGCCAGAGGTAAGGGGTTTTCACCTACGAAATATATCTACCACCCTGATTAATTGAAAAGGGATGATGAAACGACCCAAGAAAGGATTGCAAAGGAAATAAAATCAAACCAGAAATAGAAAAACAAGAATGAATTTCAATCAAAATGAGTCTTACTACTTCTCTAAGAATTCTGAGTTAGGAACTCAGAAGTGACCTGAGATATGTAGCAAGGTGTCATATAGCAACTTCTTACGTCCCTTAGATATCTGAGATACTAATTCAGATGTACTAAAGACGCAGCAAGGAGCTAAACAACACTGCAGATAATTATTTCTTCAGTGATATCCCCAATTCCTTCGTAGGATTCTGCCGAAACATATGGCATTGCATGTAGCTATGTACCAAGTGCCAGAGGTAAGGGGTTTTCACCTACGAAATATATCTACCACCCTGATTAATTGAAAAGGGATGATGAAACGACCCAAGAAAGGATTGCAAAGGAAAGAAAATCAAACCAGAAATAGAAAAACAAGAATGAATTTCAATCAAAAAGAGTCTTACTACTTCTCTAAGAATTCTGAGTTAGGAACTCAGAAGTGACCTGAGATATGTAGCAAGGTGTCATATAGCAACTTCTTACGTCCCTTAGATATCTGAGATACTAATTCAGATGTACTAAAGACGCAGCAAGGAGCTAAACAACACTGCAGATAATTATTTCTTCAGTGATATCCCCAATTCCTTCGTAGGATTCTGCCGAAATATATGGCATTGCATGTAGCTATGTACCAAGTGCCAGAGGTAAGGGGTTTTCACCTACGAAATATATCTACCACCCTGTTTAATTGAAAAGGGATAAAATGACCCAAGGAAGGATTGCAAAGGAAAGAAAATCAAACCAGAAATGGAAAAACAAGAATGAATTTCAATCAAAAAGAGTCTTACTACTTCTCTAAGAATTCTGAGTTAGGAACTCAGAAGTGACCTGAGATATGTAGCAAGGTGTCATATAGCAACTTCTTACGTCCCTTAGATATCTGAGATACTAATTCAGATGTACTAAAGACGCAGCAAGGAGCTAAACAACACTGCAGATAATTATTTCTTCAGTGATATCCCCAATTCCTTCGTAGGATTCTGCCGAAACATATGGCATTGCATGTAGCTATGTACCAAGTGCCAGAGGTAAGGGGTTTTCACCTACGAAATATATCTACCACCCTGTTTAATTGAAAAGGGATGAAATGACCCAAGGAAGGATTGCAAAGGAAAGAAAATCAAACCAGAAATAGAAAAACAAGAATGAATTTCAATCAAAAAGAGTCTTACTACTTCTCTAGGAATTCTGAGTTAGGAACTCAGAAGTGACCTGAGATATGTAGCAAGGTGTCATATAGCAACTTCTTACGTCCCTTAGATATCTGAGATACTAATTCAGATGTACTAAAGACGCAGCAAGGAGCTAAAAACACTGCAGATAATTATTTCTTCAGTGATATCCCCAATTCCTTCGTAGGATTCTGCCGAAACATATGGCATTGCATGTAGCTATGTACCAAGTGCCAGAGGTAAGGGGTTTTCACCTACGAAATATATCTACCACCCTGATTAATTGAAAAGGGATGATGAAACGACCCAAGAAAGGATTGCAAAGGAAAGAAAATCAAACCAGAAATAGAAAAACAAGAATGAATTTCAATCAAAAAGAGTCTTACTACTTCTCTAAGAATTCTGAGTTAGGAACTCAGAAGTGACCTGAGATATGTAGCAAGGTGTCATATAGCAACTTCTTACGTCCCTTAGATATCTGAGATACTAATTCAGATGTACTAAAGACGCAGCAAGGAGCTAAACAACACTGCAGATAATTATTTCTTCAGTGATATCCCCAATTCCTTCGTAGGATTCTGCCGAAACATATGGCATTGCATGTAGCTATGTACCAAGTGCCAGAGGTAAGTGGTTTTCACCTACGAAATATATCTACCACCCTGATTAATTAAAAAGGGATGATGAAACGACCCAAGAAAGGATTGCAAAGGAAAGAAAATCAAACCAGAAATAGAAAAACAAGAATGAATTTCAATCAAAAAGAGTCTTACTACTTCTCTAAGAATTCTGAGTTAGGAACTCAGAAGTGACCTGAGATATGTAGCAAGGTGTCATATAGCAACTTTTTACGTCCCTTAGATATCTGAGATACTAATTCAGATGTACTAAAGACGCAGCAAGGAGCTAAACAACACTGCAGATAATTATTTCTTCAGTGATATCCCCAATTCCTTCGTAGGATTCTGCCGAAACATATGGCATTGCATGTAGCAATGTACCAAGTGCCAGAGGTAAAGGGTTTTCACCTACGAAATATATCTACCACCCTGATTAATTGAAAAGGGATGATAAAACGACCCAAGAAAGGATTGCAAAGGAAAGAAAATTAAACCAGAAATAGAAAAACAAGAATGAATTTCAATCAAAAAGAGTCTTACTACTTCTCTAAGAATTCTGAGTTAGGAACTCAGAAGTGACCTGAGATATGTAGCAAGGTGTCATATAGCAACTTCTTACGTCCCTTAGATATCTGAGATACTAATTCAGATGTACTAAAGACGCAGCAAGGAGCTAAACAACACTGCAGATAATTATTTCTTCAGTGATATCCCCAATTCCTTCGTAGGATTCTGCCGAAACATATGGCATTGCATGTAGCTATGTACCAAGTGCCAGAGGTAAGGGGTTTTCACCTACGAAATATATCTACCACCCTGATTAATTGAAAAGGGATGATGAAACGACCCAAGAAAGGATTGCAAAGGAAAGAAAATCAAACCAGAAATAGAAAAACAAGAATGAATTTCAATCAAAAAGAGTCTTACTACTTTCTAAGAATTCTGGAGTTAGGAACTCAGAAGTGACCTGAGATATGTAGCAAGGTGTCATAAAGCAACTTCTTACGTCCCTTAGATATCTGAGATTCTAATTCAGATGTACTAAAGACGCAGTAAGGAGCTAAAAACACTGCAGATAATTATTTCTTCAGTTATATCCCCAATTCCTTCGTAGGATTCTGCCGAAACATATGGCATTGCATGTAGCTATGTACCAAGTGCCAGAGGTAAGGGGTTTTCACCTACGAAATATATCTACCACCTTGATTAATTGAAAAGGGATGATGAAACGACCCAAGAAAGGATTGCAAAGGAAAGAAAATCAAACCAGAAATGGAAAAACAAGAATGAATTTCAATCAAAAATAGTCTTACTACTTTCTAAGAATTCTGAGTTAGGAACTCAGAAGTGACCTGAGATATGTAGCAAGGTGTCATATAGCAACTTTTTACGTCCCTTAGATATCTGAGATACTAATTCAGATGTACTAAAGACGCAGCAAGGAGCTAAACAACACTGCAGATAATTATTTCTTCAGTGATATCCCCAATTCCTTCGTAGGATTCTGCCGAAACATATGGCATTGCATGTAGCTATGTACCAAGTGCCAGAGGTAAGGGGTTTTCACCTACGAAATATATCTACCACCCTGATTAATTGAAAAGGGATGATGAAACGACCCAAGAAAGGATTGCAAAGGAAAGAAAATCAAACCAGAAATGGAAAAACAAGAATGAATTTCAATCAAAAAGAGTCTTACTACTTCTCTAAGAATTCTGAGTTAGGAACTCAGAAGTGACCTGAGATATGTAGCAAGGTGTCATATAGCAACTTCTTACGTCCCTTAGATATCTGAGATACTAATTCAGATGTACTAAAGACGCAGCAAGGAGCTAAACAACACTGCAGATAATTATTTCTTCAGTGATATCCCCAATTCCTTCGTAGGATTCTGCCGAAACATATGGCATTGCATGTAGCTATGTACCAAGTGCCAGAGGTAAGGGGTTTTCACCTACGAAATATATCTACCACCCTGATTAATTGAAAAGGGATGATGAAACGACCCAAAGAAGGATTGCAAAGGAAAGAAAATCAAACCAGAAATAGAAAAACAAGAAAGAACTTCAATCAAAAATAGTCTTACTACTTCTCTAAGAATTCTGAGTTAGGAACTCAGAAGTGACCTGAGATATGTAGCAAGGTGTCATAAAGCAACTTCTTACGTCCCTTAGATATCTGAGATTCTAATTCAGATGTACTAAAGACGCAGCAAGGAGCTAAAAAACACTGCAGATAATTATTTCTTCAGTGATATCCCCAATTCCTTCGTAGGATTCTGCCGAAACATATGGCATTGCATGTAGCTATGTACCAAGTGCCAGAGGTAAGGGGTTTTCACCTACGAAATATATCTACCACCCTGATTAATTGAAAAGGGATGATGAAACGACCCAAGAAAGGATTGCAAAGGAAAGAAAATCAAACCAGAAATAGAAAAACAAGAATGAATTTCAATCAAAAAGAGTCTTACTACTTTTCTAAGAATTCTGAGTTAGGAACTCAGAAGTGACCTGAGATATGTAGCAAGGTGTCATATAGCAACTTCTTACGTCCCTTAGATATCTGAGATACTAATTCAGATGTACTAAAGACGCAGCAAGGAGCTAAACAACACTGCAGATAATTATTTCTTCAGTGATATCCCCAATTCCTTCGTAGGATTCTGCCGAAACATATGGCATTGCATGTAGCTATGTACCAAGTGCCAGAGGTAAGGGGTTTTCACCTACGAAATATATCTACCACCCTGATTAATTGAAAAGGGATGATGAAACGACCCAAAGAAGGATTGCAAAGGAAAGAAAATCAAACCAGAAATAGAAAAACAAGAAAGAACTTCAATCAAAAATAGTCTTACTACTTCTCTAAGAATTCTGAGTTAGGAACTCAGAAGTGACCTGAGATATGTAGCAAGGTGTCATATAGCAACTTCTTACGTCCCTTAGATATCTGAGATACTAATTCAGATGTACTAAAGACGCAGCAAGGAGCTAAACAACACTGCAGATAATTATTTCTTCAGTGATATCCCCAATTCCTTCGTAGGATTCTGCCGAAACATATGGCATTGCATGTAGCTATGTACCAAGTGCCAGAGGTAAGGGGTTTTCACCTACGAAATATATCTACCACCCTGTTTAATTGAAAAGGGATGAAATGACCCAAGGAAGGATTGCAAAGGAAAGAAAATCAAACCAGAAATAGAAAAACAAGAATGAATTTCAATCAAAAAGAGTCTTACTACTTCTCTAGGAATTCTGAGTTAGGAACTCAGAAGTGACCTGAGATATGTAGCAAGGTGTCATATAGCAACTTCTTACGTCCCTTAGATATCTGAGATACTAATTCAGATGTACTAAAGACGCAGCAAGGAGCTAAAAACACTGCAGATAATTATTTCTTCAGTGATATCCCCAATTCCTTCGTAGGATTCTGCCGAAACATATGGCATTGCATGTAGCTATGTACCAAGTGCCAGAGGTAAGGGGTTTTCACCTACGAAATATATCTACCACCCTGATTAATTGAAAAGGGATGATGAAACGACCCAAGAAAGGATTGCAAAGGAAAGAAAATCAAACCAGAAATAGAAAAACAAGAATGAATTTCAATCAAAAAGAGTCTTACTACTTCTCTAAGAATTCTGAGTTAGGAACTCAGAAGTGACCTGAGATATGTAGCAAGGTGTCATATAGCAACTTCTTACGTCCCTTAGATATCTGAGATACTAATTCAAATGTACTAAAGACGCAGCAAGGAGCTAAACAACACTGCAGATAATTATTTCTTCAGTGATATCCCCAATTCCTTCGTAGGATTCTGCCGAAACATATGGCATTGCATGTAGCTATGTACCAAGTGCCAGAGGTAAGTGGTTTTCACCTACGAAATATATCTACCACCCTGATTAATTAAAAAGGGATGATGAAACGACCCAAGAAAGGATTGCAAAGGAAAGAAAAATCAAACCAGAAATAGAAAAACAAGAATGAATTTCAATCAAAAAGAGTCTTACTACTTCTCTAAGAATTCTGAGTTAGGAACTCAGAAGTGACCTGAGATATGTAGCAAGGTGTCATATAGCAACTTTTTACGTCCCTTAGATATCTGAGATACTAATTCAGATGTACTAAAGACGCAGCAAGGAGCTAAACAACACTGCAGATAATTATTTCTTCAGTGATATCCCCAATTCCTTCGTAGGATTCTGCCGAAACATATGGCATTGCATGTAGCAATGTACCAAGTGCCAGAGGTAAAGGGTTTTCACCTACGAAATATATCTACCACCCTGATTAATTGAAAAGGGATGATAAAACGACCCAAGAAAGGATTGCAAAGGAAAGAAAATTAAACCAGAAATAGAAAAACAAGAATGAATTTCAATCAAAAAGAGTCTTACTACTTCTCTAAGAATTCTGAGTTAGGAACTCAGAAGTGACCTGAGATATGTAGCAAGGTGTCATATAGCAACTTCTTACGTCCCTTAGATATCTGAGATACTAATTCAGATGTACTAAAGACGCAGCAAGGAGCTAAACAACACTGCAGATAATTATTTCTTCAGTGATATCCCCAATTCCTTCGTAGGATTCTGCCGAAACATATGGCATTGCATGTAGCTATGTACCAAGTGCCAGAGGTAAGGGGTTTTCACCTACGAAATATATCTACCACCCTGATTAATTGAAAAGGGATGATGAAACGACCCAAGAAAGGATTGCAAAGGAAAGAAAATCAAACCAGAAATAGAAAAACAAGAATGAATTTCAATCAAAAAGAGTCTTACTACTTCTCTAAGAATTCTGAGTTAGGAACTCAGAAGTGACCTGAGATATGTAGCAAGGTGTCATAAAGCAACTTCTTACGTCCCTTAGATATCTGAGATTCTAATTCAGATGTACTAAAGACGCAGTAAGGAGCTAAAAAACACTGCAGATAATTATTTCTTCAGTGATATCCCCAATTCCTTCGTAGGATTCTGCCGAAACATATGGCATTGCATGTAGCTATGTACCAAGTGCCAGAGGTAAGGGGTTTTCACCTACGAAATATATCTACCACCTTGATTAATTGAAAAGGGATGATGAAACGACCCAAGAAAGGATTGCAAAGGAAAGAAAATCAAACCAGAAATGGAAAAACAAGAATGAATTTCAATCAAAAAGAGTCTTACTACTTCTCTAAGAATTCTGAGTTAGGAACTCAGAAGTGACCTGAGATATGTAGCAAGGTGTCATATAGCAACTTTTTACGTCCCTTAGATATCTGAGATACTAATTCAGATGTACTAAAGACGCAGCAAGGAGCTAAACAACACTGCAGATAATTATTTCTTCAGTGATATCCCCAATTCCTTCGTAGGATTCTGCCGAAACATATGGCATTGCATGTAGCTATGTACCAAGTGCCAGAGGTAAGGGGTTTTCACCTACGAAATATATCTACCACCCTGATTAATTGAAAAGGGATGATGAAACGACCCAAGAAAGGATTGCAAAGGAAAGAAAATCAAACCAGAAATGGAAAAACAAGAATGAATTTCAATCAAAAAGAGTCTTACTACTTTCTAAGAATTCTGAGTTAGGAACTCAGAAGTGACCTGAGATATGTAGCAAGGTGTCATATAGCAACTTCTTACGTCCCTTAGATATCTGAGATACTAATTCAGATGTACTAAAGACGCAGCAAGGAGCTAAACAACACTGCAGATAATTATTTCTTCAGTGATATCCCCAATTCCTTCGTAGGATTCTGCCGAAACATATGGCATTGCATGTAGCTATGTACCAAGTGCCAGAGGTAAGGGGTTTTCACCTACGAAATATATCTACCACCCTGATTAATTGAAAAGGGATGATGAAACGACCCAAAGAAGGATTGCAAAGGAAAGAAAATCAAACCAGAAATAGAAAAACAAGAAAGAACTTCAATCAAAAATAGTCTTACTACTTCTCTAAGAATTCTGAGTTAGGAACTCAGAAGTGACCTGAGATATGTAGCAAGGTGTCATAAAGCAACTTCTTACGTCCCTTAGATATCTGAGATTCTAATTCAGATGTACTAAAGACGCAGCAAGGAGCTAAAAAACACTGCAGATAATTATTTCTTCAGTGATATCCCCAATTCCTTCGTAGGATTCTGCCGAAACATATGGCATTGCATGTAGCTATGTACCAAGTGCCAGAGGTAAGGGGTTTTCACCTACGAAATATATCTACCACCCTGATTAATTGAAAAGGGATGATGAAACGACCCAAGAAAGGATTGCAAAGGAAAGAAAATCAAACCAGAAATAGAAAAACAAGAATGAATTTCAATCAAAAAGAGTCTTACTACTTCTCTAAGAATTCTGAGTTAGGAACTCAGAAGTGACCTGAGATATGTAGCAAGGTGTCATATAGCAACTTCTTACGTCCCTTAGATATCTGAGATACTAATTCAGATGTACTAAAGACGCAGCAAGGAGCTAAACAACACTGCAGATAATTATTTCTTCAGTGATATCCCCAATTCCTTCGTAGGATTCTGCCGAAACATATGGCATTGCATGTAGCTATGTACCAAGTGCCAGAGGTAAGGGGTTTTCACCTACGAAATATATCTACCACCCTGATTAATTGAAAAGGGATGATGAAACGACCCAAAGAAGGATTGCAAAGGAAAGAAAATCAAACCAGAAATAGAAAAACAAGAAAGAACTTCAATCAAAAATAGTCTTACTACTTCTTCTAAGAATTCTGAGTTAGGAACTCAGAAGTGACCTGAGATATGTAGCAAGGTGTCATAAAGCAACTTCTTACGTCCCTTAGATATCTGAGATACTAATTCAGATGTACTAAAGACGCAGCAAGGAGCTAAAAACACTGCAGATAATTATTTCTTCAGTGATATCCCCAATTCCTTCGTAGGATTCTGCCGAAACATATGGCATTGCATGTAGCTATGTACCAAGTGCCAGAGGTAAGGGTTTTCACCTACGAAATATATCTACCAATTCCCTGATTAATTGAAAAGGGATGATGAAACGACCCAAGAAAGGATTGCAAAGGAAAGAAAATCAAACCAGAAATAGAAAAACAAGAATGAATTTCAATCAAAAAGAGTCTTACTACTTCTCTAAGAATTCTGAGTTAAGAACTCAGAAGTGACCTGAGATATGTAGCAAGGTGTCATATAGCAACTTCTTACGTCCCTTAGATATCTGAGATACTAATTCAGATGTACTAAAGACGCAGCAAGGAGCTAAAAAACACTGCAGATAATTATTTCTTCAGTGATATCCCCAATTCCTTCGTAGGATTCTGCCGAAACATATGGCATTGCATGTAGCTATGTACCAAGTGCCAGAGGTAAGGGGTTTTCACCTACGAAATATATCTACCACCCTGATTAATTGAAAAGGGATGATGAAACGACCCAAAGAAGGATTGCAAAGGAAAGAAAATCAAACCAGAAATAGAAAAACAAGAAAGAACTTCAATCAAAAAGAGTCTTACTACTTCTCTAAGAATTCTGAGTTAAGAACTCAGAAGTGACCTGAGATATGTAGCAAGGTGTCATAAAGCAACTTCTTACGTCCCTAAGATATCTGAGATACTAATTCAGATGTACTAAAGACGCAGCAAGGAGCTAAAAACACTGCAGATAATTATTTCTTCAGTGATATCCCCAATTCCTTCGTAGGATTCTGCCGAAACATATGGCATTGCATGTAGCTATGTACCAAGTGCCAGAGGTAAGGGGTTTTCACCTACGAAATATATCTACCACCCTGATTAATTGAAAAGGGATGAAATGACCCAAGGAAGGATTGCAATGAAAAGAAATTGCTGAGATACGCAGCAAGGTGTCATATAGTAAAATGTCCGATACCAAATTAAACATTTAACCAACTGAAATTGAAACAGTAACCATCCAATTTTTGTATTCTGCTCCTGAAAAGGTATTGAAATATACTAAAGGTTAATAAAGTTATCCTCCCTCTATTCTTATACCCCTAAAACACTATTTTATTTATTAAGAAATGTAAAAAATGAAAAACAAGAATAAGTAAATTTTAATTCAAAATTGTCTTACTATGGTCCACGGAACCATTATATTTTATCTATTTTCTTATCATTAACCAAATCTAAGCATTTTTATATGATAATAATTAAATTTTTGAAAATATTTGTGGAAATAAATGATGTACATTAAATAAAACTTTCAAAAAATAGAATAACTTCTCGACTTCAACTATCAAAATTTCAATTTATAAAGTTTGTAAGTGTAAATAGTGGTTTTATTTTTATCATTTTAAAATATAAATTTTAAAAATTGTTCACTGATAACTATAGTAAGTTTCTTCTACCCTTATCTGTAATAAAGAAGGAAACAAAGTTTAGATTCCACGTATATTGCGTAACTTTCAAAGAAATATAAAAAACAAAAATAATGTTAAATAAGTAAATAACTCACCCCGAACGTCTTGGCTACATTCTAGCACATATTTATCTTCTAGTTCTACGGAGTGGTTGATCTGGTCCCAGGTCCCAGCGTGTATTCCTCTTCTATCCATCCATCCATCCACATATAACCACATATAACTACTCAGCAATTTGGAGGTTAGGTACTGTCGTACATTGATTGGAGATTGAGAAAATGTGCTTGTTGTTACTGAAAACAAACCAAAGAACTGGATTCATATATTTATTTTCTGATCCTAAATCAAAAAGAAAAACATCTCTTGAAGTCTTAATGAAATAATTTGCGCAAAATTTTACCCTAAAGAAATTAAATACCGTAAAACGGGGCTACTTGAAAACTGCGAGGTAACTTGATAATTTCAGCCGCCACTGTTTAAGTCACGTGCTACTGATAGGTGGTGTGAAATATGACGTGTGTATGTGAGGGGAGCGTATCGACACCTGTTAGTTGATAGATTGTATGATACGCGGGAAGTTTGTTGTGCTGGTTAGTAGTGATTGTGTAGTGTTAAAAAAAAGTAAGTTTTATGTATTTTTTATATACCTGTATACTTCCTATTACACAAAGACACATATGAGTAATATTACACAGCAACAATTTTTTTTATTAAGAAATGAGTATTTCCTTTGACACCCTAACCTCAAAAAAATTTATTCGTGTTTCAGTAGCCAGTGGTGTAGCATTTTATTTTTCATCGTCTTTTCAGGGGTTACTTGAAAATGGTGCGAATTTACAAAAAGAAAGCCAGGAAGTCGAAAATATCGAGACTACAATGAAGAATCACTACAACGTGCGTTACAATTATATAGGCAGGGTGGAAACTTAAGAGATTTGAGTGAACAATTCGAGATTCCCTACATAACTTTATATCGAAAAGTTAAGGGCTTGCACACAAAATCGGTTGGGGCCCAACCGGCCTTATCAGCTGAAGAAGAAAATCATCTGGCTCATGTGATAAGTATCGCCGCAGACTGGGGTTATCCCTGCGATTCAGATGACATTAAGGAAACCGTAAAAACTTATCTTGACCGATTGGGAAAACAAGTGAAGCAATTCCGGATCAACCGACCAGGCGAAACCTGGCTACAAAAATTTTTACTTCGACACAAAGATCAACTTTCGAAACGACTGTCGCAATCCATTAAAGAGAGTAGGGCTGCAGTTTCTCCGGAAGTAATTAATAAATATTTTGACCATTTAACAGAGAGCATGAAGGATGTTTTGCCAGAGGCAATCGTCAACTACGACGAGACCAATTTTACGGACGATCCTGGCCGTGTAAAAGTAGTTGTTCGCAAGAGTTCTAAAAGAGCTGAGAAGGTTATGGACACGTCTAAGGCAGCAACTTCAGTGATGTTTTCGTGTACAGCTTCAGGATATATGCTTCCTGTCTATATTGTATACAAAGCTGATCACCTATGGAATACTTGGACAGAAAACGGACCTTCTCATGCCAGATATAATCGCTCACGATCTGGATGGTTCGATGCCAGTATTTTCGAAGACTGGTTCGACAGAATAGTATTTCCATATTTCAAAACTTTACCACCTGGCCCTAAAGTTCTTATTGGCGATAACCTGGCTAGCCATCTGTCGTCTGCTGTTATTACAACATGTGACAAGAATAATATTCGCTTCATTCTTCTACCGCCTAATAGTACTCAACTGACACAGCCACTGGATGTAAGCGTTTTTAGACCAATAAAGGCAGCGTGGAAGAAGATTCTACAAGAGTGGAAAAAACATAACAAGGGAACCATCAGAAAAGAAGTTTTTCCCCGCCTCTTAAAACAAGCACTAACCACAGTTTCAACCACTAATGAACAAAATATCAAGTCAGGATTTGAAGCGACTGGTATATGGCCATTAGATAGGTACAAAGTATTAAATAGGTTGCCTAAAACAGACCAACAGAATTTACAACAAGCCACAGAAATTGTCGATTCACTAAAGACAGTTTTCGAACAATCTAGGTTTAAAACCGCAACTTCTGTTGGTAGAAAAAAAGTTGTTGGTGGAAGCTGGTAAGAGTATTACACAAGAAGACCTCGCTGTCGCAGGTAAAATTATTAACCAAAAAGACATTCCTGTCGTAGATAACAATGTTTCCCAAATAGACCTAGCCGTCCAGATACCGTCCGGTTCAGAGATCAAAAAGAAGAAAAAAGAAAGGCAACTTATTTACCATCGTCTTCTTCTGAGAGCGACATTAGTGAAGAAAAAATTACAGTTGATAGCGATATGGATCTAGAGCCTGAAACATTTTCTGATTTGGAAGAAATAGACAACTCTACGATTATTGCAGACAGTTCTGCCGAAATGAAAGGTTTCAATCCAGGTGATTACATTTACGTCGAAATGAAAACTCAAACTGGGACGAATAAACAATATGCCGCAAAAATTATAAACTGCGAAGAAAACGACACTTACCTGTGTAGTTTCTTAAGAATGAGCGACAAGATTAAAGGTGCTTACATTTTTCCAATGGCTGAAGACATCGGTATCGTCGAAAAAAAGGAAATAAAGAAACGGCTACTCGAATACGAAGTTTTGAGAAGAGGACCAATCAAATTTAAAGACTTAATTTAGAATCGTTTTACCTATTTGATTTTCTTTATTTTACTTGAGAGTTTTCACTGAGTTTGTGAAAAATGATTGATATTTCAATATTTTGTGTTTCAAGTTTGTTTTTCTTTATTTTCCCTAAGAGTTTTCACTTAGTTTGTAAAAACTGCTTGATTTCTCGATGTTCCACGTTTCAAGTAGCCTCAATTGTGAGTATACTTGTATTTTAGATGCAGTTTTCAAACAAATATCATTTAGCCCCATCACGGGGCTACTTGAAAAAATGTGTTTCAAATTTTTTTTCTCTGGTATGGCAAGGGTTAGATTTTTTTCAAGTGTTACACCTGATAGCCCTTACCCCAAAGTAATCTAAAATAATTTTTGTTTCCCTGAACGTAGCTTTGTTGCAACGAGGTAGGATCTAAAAGATGAAAAAGTTTATCAAGTAGCCCCGTTTTACGGTATTGGTTATAAAAAAATAATATTGACAATCTAAAACATAGTATCCACAAAAAAGCAACTAATTTGGACGAAATTCCAGCTAAAAACCTGAAAAATGTTGTTTATGAATTTACAAAATTATAAATTAGTGCTACCTGACAAGAGATTTACTGCGAGATTTTATTGTAAATGGTTTTACATTTATCATAACTATAGAATAAAGAAATCTACCGTCCCATTATTTCTAAGTACTTGCCATAATCAATAATAGATTATACGCGAAGATATACACTTTGGTAAAGGAAAAGGTACCTACCAGAGAGGACATTTTAATCCTAAAGAGAAAACTGCTCTTATAGCATGCCATCAAATTAATACTAAATATTTTAGAAAAAGATAAATGTTTGTAATTTAATGTCTAGAAATACTACGAGATACGTATTTAATTTCGTAACATCTTTAAAATTTATAAAGAAGGAAGCAGAAATTAGTACAGAAGTTCCTTGTTCTTTCTATCAATTTGTTTAGTATTTTTTATTATTTTCACTGAAAATGTTTTCTTTAAAAGTTTAACTAGGTGTATAATTATAAAATATATAAAAATAGCTGTCTCAAATTTATGTCTATAGTCTATATAAACTCACTCAATTTCAAAGATTAAATAAAAGTAAATGTACCGAGACTGGTCAAAATTCTTGTTAATACCATATAAAAAAAATATGAAATTGATCATTAGACCTCTCAAAGTCTTGCCGCTGTATGCCGTCTGTATCTAGATGAAGTTTTTATACCGATAGCATAGAATAGACTACAAAAAATATACTTAATTATTACAATTGTCAACCTAAATTAATAAAGACGAATTTAATTTGACTTGTAATATTTATTATTATATATTTCAAATGCCATATTAAAATCCTCAACTGACGTCATATTTTCAAAATTTTAAAACTTTGAAAACATTTTTTTATAATTTGCCTTTACAATACACTGCATTGTAACACTCAACAAAGTGTAGAAATGAAATCTCTTCAAGTCTAGTTATTTTTTGTGTCCCAGTTGGTAATTGTGTCAATTTTGAAAATGATAGAACTACAGAACATAGAATCTCAGATCATAACATAACCTAAAATAAATTATGGTTCTGCCCCAAGAATGATAAACTTATCATTCTTGGGTTCTGCCAATTAATAAATAAAAATATTTTAGAAAAGTAAATTATATGTTAAAAGCTATGATAAAAAACGCTAACGATTATATTTTTTATTAAATCAAAACACATTACTTGGAAAATAAATGGATATGTTCTGCAAACAAACTTGATAATCTGATATGTCATTTTAGTAAGTACCAACATAATTTGATGAACACAGAAAGTACTAATTGTTGAATAATTTTATTTAAAAAACATTAATAAATGCGAATTATAAAAAAATATTGAGTATTTTACAAATAATTATTGTTAAACTTAGTTGAATGGTGAAATGTATTGTACCAACAACCTTTGTAGAGGTCAATTTGAATAATAAAAGTATTTGTGGAAATAAATGATGTACATTAAATAAAACTTTCAGAAAATAAAATAATTTCAAGTATTAAAATTTCAATATATAAAGTTTATAAGTGTAAATAGTGGTTTTATTTTTATCTTTTAAAATATAAATTTGAAAAATTGTTCACAGATACTCTACTAATAAGTTTCTTCTATCCTTATCTGTAATAAAGAAGGAAACAAGTTTAGATTTCACGTATATTGCGTAACATTCAAAGAAATAATAAAACCAAAAATAATGTTACATTAGTTAATGTACTAAACTCACCCCGAACGTCTTGGCTACATCCTAGCACTTAAAATTCTTCTGGTATCATATTTATCTTCTAGTTCTTCGGAGTGGTTGATCTGGTTCCAGCGTCTATTCCTCTTCTATCCATCCATCCACATATATAACTACTCAGCAATTTGGAGGTTAGGCACCGTCGTACATTGATTGGAGATTGAGAAAATGTGCTTGTTGTTGCTGAAAACAAACCAAAGTACTCTGGATTAATAAATTTATTATCTGATCCTAAATAAAAAAACCATCTGAATTGTGTATTTTATAAATAACTATGGTTAAACTTAGTTGAATGGTGATATTTATTGTACCATCCTCTGTGAAGGTCCATCCTATCACGAACAAAGAGAGAAATTTTTAACAAAACTGCTTCCACTGTTTTATTTTAATAATAATATCGAAACAGCTGTCAAGCTAAAAAGTTAATATTTTTTAAACAAACCGTAGAAACTTTGTTAAAAAGTTCTTTGTTCTTACTTGAATAAAGAATAAATTGTTAAGTAATCAAAAGAAAATGTCGAAGAAACTTTTGAACAAAATTTCTCTATTTATTTAAAAAATTACCTTTTTTAACATACCTATTGGAGTTGCATTTTATTTTTACAGTCTTAAGTTGATTAAGTAGTGTTAGACTAGACCAAGCATAGTAATTAGACAAATATTAAAGCTTAGATGATAAAAAACAAAATTTAGCTTTTCTGGAACTGGAAATACATAATTTAAAGTTGTAAATCAACATATGAATCTTGAAAATTTTCCACTATTAAACTGTTTACTTTGATAGAGTCTTCATTTTTTTATATATAATATAATGATCACGGAAACCGGTGTCCTAACCTAACCTAACTTTTTGTTGTCCGATATCGATAGTTTTTAAATATATCACCTATTTAAAATGTTTGGATGATTCAATGGAATAATTGTTAAAATGTAAAAACATTATTTGTTATTTTTCCGTGCTCGGGTACCTACCTATAAAAACCTATCTTGATTATTAATTAAATATTTAATTTTGTTAAATTATTAATACTATCGGTGTCTGATTTCTAACAATGGATACAAGACATAAGTGTGGCACAAATATATTGTTATTGTAAAAATCAACTTGATATAGTTTTTCCTGGTTTTTATAGGTATATCATTATACTGATCTTAGACGGAAATATATCCAGGACAAAACCTTGGCTAAAAAACTTACCTAATATGTATTTATAAATAATTAATATAAAAAATCACTAGGTATTAAAATTTACACAATAAATTTATCACCGGCAAATTATTTTACGATTTAGTTATTAATATTAGATTTGTTCCAACCAAGCAAAGAACCGTTCTAGAACGGTAATATTACCACTCACGAGACCAAATTAGTGCACTGCGCAACTCACTACACCACTGCGCACAAAAATTACTATTTTAGAACGGTTCTCTGCTTGGTTGAAACAGACCCTAATACTAAATCTCCGTACTAAATAAAGAAATACGTTAACACACATTCAAATTGGACTAGACCATGACTAGACAAAAAGAAAAAAGACATTTTACAGATTATTAGTGGTTTTTTTGACAATTGGATTTTTATTACTTGTTCCGTGATCATATAAATTACGCCGGTAGGAATTTTTTTGTTTCGTCTAAATAAAATAGTTTATCACAAATGTAAAAATTACCTAGTTATATATTATACCAAATTACTTTGAATAATCAGTTTAAAAGAATATCTAGATTTTTTTTAATTATATATAATGTAGGCCATTACATAATGTAGGCTACAGAAGTACATTTTTCGATGAAAAAATCAGTTTATAGTTATAATAACGGCCTATAGAAATACAGCTTTGGAAAAAAAAATCAGTTTTTAATCCTTATCAATGTAATAACTTTCTTAAAGTAAACCTACACCTAGAAATTGAACATTAGGTATAATCCGAAGATTACTAGTAAATCGTAATTTTAATTTTTTATTTCAAATCAATAAATAAATCATTCGTTTAAAGCATGAAATAATAAAAAAATCATATTTTTAAACTAAATTATAACAAAACCTACAGTTGGGTAAATATTACAGCAAAAAATCAAGTTCGTAAATTCTTTCTAGCTTTTTCATTTAAAATTATAGTTTTATTAAAATTAAAAACTTACCTAATATATGTTTTTATAGATAATAAATAAATATAAAAGAACACTATAATAAATTTTAACACCGGCAAATTATTTTATGCACACAATCCTTTGTCTACCTAATTGTTAATAATACTAAATAAAAACACGTAATGACGCTAACACGCATTGAAATGAGACTAGACAAAAGAAAAAAGAGCTTGGTGGATTTTTGACAATTGCATTTTGATTGGTTGTTACCGTGAGCAAAAAACTAACCTAGCCAAGCATAGAACTAATAAGACAAAGATGATAGAAAACAAAACTTACTTATTAGATTTTCTGGAACTAGATTTTTTAAAGTTGTAAATCAATAATAATTGAATAATTTCTTAGATAAATCCCAATAAAATTACTAGTAAATCAGAATTTTATAAGTAGTTTGTATCTCAAGAACCAATAATATTTAATTAATTTATTTAAAACATAAAATAATAAAAAAGTCATATTTTTAAACTAATAAATTGTTAAAATAAAATTATAATAAAACCTACAAAATAGGGCACATGCACATATAGGTATTACAGCAGAAAACTAAAATTCTTTTTCATTTAAAATTATTGTTGTATTCAAATAAAAAAACTTACCTAATACGTATTTATTTATAAATAATTAATCCTCTAAAACGACACCAAAGCCACTATTAACATTTACACAATAAATTTATAAAAGCCGATAAATTATTTTACACACACAATCCTTTCTACATCTAATTTTTACCTGGACTGAATTATGTATTAAAATGCAACTAAAGAATCAAAAATTTCAAAGCTTGCTTGGTGGACTTTTTGAATATTGGAATTTGATTGGTTGTTACCGTGTGCGCATAAATCCCGGTGGTCACCAAAAAAAGCTTTTGTCGGGGAACTTTTTTTGTTTCGTCATAAAAAATTTTATCATGAATGTTGAAATTACATAGTTATGTATCAAATTATTTTGATTGATAGTATTATTAATAATTTTAAATACTTAAAAATAATTTATCTTTTTTATTGTATTGGACGCATTAGCTTATAATTTATAAAATTAATTAAAACAACTATGATTTTCACTTCTAAAGTTTTTTCCCTAACATTTGGATTTCCGATTTCCAAAGATTAATATAAAATAAAATTTACATCGTTGACAATATAGAGAATATATTTTTTAATATATAATGTAGGTACTTATAAATAAAATATTATAAAAATATTAATTAATAGTATATTACGTAACGTGTATGGTAAATACAGCACTAGTTACGTACTATACTTTACCTACGACCTATTTGTATCTGCATTAATAATATTTTTGTTAATAACAATCGTATAGGTACTCCTTTATTGTAGTGAATCTCGTTTTCGTCATTTTTGAGTGATTAATTTAGTGTTACTGATCGGTTTCTCGCGTAATATTAACATTTAGTGCATTCTTAATATTTTAAAACGGTTTCCTATAGTAAATGTAGTGAAATTATAGTACAAAACGAGTAAAAAATGTCTTTTATATGTTACGATTGTATCTACAAGTTGAAACAGCTTTGTATAAGTATTTTTCAAAAGTATCTCGGTAATAATAATTTTATAAATGTTAAAATAATTTAATTACATAAAAATAACGTAAATTAATCTGAGAAACGTAATTAAGTACATTTATATTATGATCCATCTGTACAGACAGAAAGTAGGGTTAATGGAAACGAATCAAATATATAATTCCAAATAACTCTAAATATATATATTAAGTGCAATATCTTATATCTAATAAATGTTATCTGCCATTTATATGTAGTATAAAATTCACCTTCAAATATGTAAATAGGAAATTTTGAATAAAATAGCGACGTCTATTGACAGTTGCTAAGTGGTTGCTAGGGAAGCCGTGCGTTTATTTTACCGTGCGTAAAGAGATACATTACATAGGTTGTAGATTGTGTGTTATTGACGGTTTAGAGGGGTGGTCGTAGGTAAAATAACATTTTCTATACCTCTATTTACATTAGGTACTTGTACTTCATACGATATTACACATGGTGTAATGGCGTTTTCAGTATATAATTTATTATTTTTTGGATTTTGGCAATAGAACTCTTTTAATCTATAAATATTTATGGGTTATCAGAGAAAATAGACCATACACATCACATATTATACCTTATTCTATAAAAACTATATATTCAATATTTAACAAAAAAGAACTACTAAAATGTGTAACGGAACTGAAAAATAAGAAAAGTGCAGGACATGTATCAATGAGTTTACAAAAAAGGTGATGAGTCACAAATCAAGAACTACAGACTATAAGCTTATAAGCATGTTGTCATCTTTCTCCACAATTTTTGAAAAGATCATTGTTTCACGCATCTTAGAGTTTATAATGTATTCAACCAATCAATTGACTAATATTCAACATGTGTATCTGAAACATAAGTCAACATTAACAGCTGTTATCCATATCCATCCCACAGACTTTCAATGACAGAACATGATTAGGTTAGGTTAGGTTAGGTTAGGTTTAAGTTTATGTTTCCCTAAAATAATATACGAAAACATTATGAACATGTCCTTGTGGTAATCTCCCGTTTGCTTTATACACATATTAGACTACCTTCTTTTAAAAAGCTTTGTGGCTTCCAATATGCAGGGTTCATTTCCTGGAGGAATTTTTAATACTTATCCTTCCATAAAAGCTTGCCACGATGTTTGAATGCTTGCCACATTTTGTGTACTGTATTCTGTTTTTTTATCCATGTTTCGTCCATATAAAAAAATTGTCTCCCGTGTAAACGATATTGTTTAATGGTTCTTAAGTAATTTCTTCTCCAGCAAACAATTTCATCACTATCAATTAAAGTTGATTTTTTATGTTTTTTGGACAGTAGTAAAATAAAATATTATTCCCTTATTTTCCAAAGGTTCATTCTTTAAATGTTCTGAAGACTGGGCCCAACTTTTGTTAGCTTCGGAATTTCTCAAAATAAAATTCATGCTCCTTTCGCTTAATAATTATTTTTTAAAATTTTTCCGAATATTTGTTTGTTCTTACATCCCTTATGTTGTTTTAAAGGAGTAAGCGCTCCCTATTTTTTTTGTATATAGATGTTTTTTCCACACCTGTCATTGTCGATGTCTTTTTGTAAGTTACCCCCCACTGTTCAGTATGATTTAAAATTGTTTTCCTTATTAAATGATTTAAATAATTATTTTTTTATTATAATTTCTTTTTTTGCAGATGTTCTCTATAATGATGATCTTGTGTTGCGACAGGGTTGAAAAAAAGGCCAACGAGTTATTCAAAACTTGTATTTATATTCAAGCATCCACTGGAAACGAAAATGCTCTAGCTCTAGCTAGACTAGCTAAAAATCTACGACCTAAATTTTCAGCCGCAGGGTTTTTTGATGTAAACCGACAGCTTCTACCTACTTTCTTTTCCAATCTCTCTACGTATTTGATAATTATATTACAGTTTAAGTTTTCATCGTTCAAATAAAATAGCTACCTAATAAGGACGACAAGCTGTCTATTATAGTTTTCTGTAAATTGTTCAGACTAGACAATAGACAGTTTTCT
Organism: Ophraella communa; assembly: GCA_035357415.1. NCBI lineage: Eukaryota > Metazoa > Arthropoda > Insecta > Coleoptera > Chrysomelidae > Ophraella > Ophraella communa. The sequence goes on from CM068982.1 coordinate 28,123,233, forward strand.
TCAAGGTACTTATTACATTTTTAGTCGATCTTTACAAAAAAAAAAGAATTTGAACAAAATGTATTTTGACTTGTAGTGTAACAACTCTTTATATTATTGAGAATGGGATCTTCAGGAAGTATGGGAAAACTTTCCAAGAAATGATATAAAATTAGTTATAGGAGACTTCAACGTGCAAATTGGAAAAGAAGAGTACAAGGAAATGGTAGCAAGCAAAGAAACAATACATGAAAAAACAAACAATAATACGAATACGACTACGCAATTTTGGAGTTAGTACAGAATAAGCACCAAATTTAAGCACAAAAAAGACCACAAAATAACTTGGATGAATCCTGGAATGAGAGATTGTAATCAGATAGACCACGCACTAATAAACAAAAAATGGCTACGAATCAGAGCTGGGCAGTGCTTGCCTCGAAAGTGCTTGAAAAAGTACTTCGAGCACAGTGCTTGCAAGCACTTTTAAATTGCAGTGCTGGGTAATTGGTACCTAACTGAAGCCCTTTATAAAAAGCGCTTGGTAATTGAATTTCGCATTTCAAGCTCTTTAAAGTGCTTGCAAGCATTCAGATTTGTTCACATTAGGCACTGTTTGGACCAAAAGTGTACGTACCTGGGACGTCCACTTACGCGGAATCTGGACGTACCCTGTCCCTAATCCGTACGTCCCCAGGACGAACGATACTTCCTTTTCCAACGTCCCCAGTACGTCCATAGGTCGTACATGTGCTATATGGGGTAGATTTCGCCCTGGTTTCGCACTCGTGCTGCATTTTTACCAAATGGAATACGCTAGTAATATGTTCATAATTTGCAATTTATTGATATTAACACTTTAGAAACGTATAACTTAGGTTATGATGATTCCTGATTACCGCAAACTGTTCTAGAAGAAAATAGCTAATTAACAGTGTCAGCGCTTACCGCTTAGTGATCACCATTGTTCCAACCTTAGAACAAAAAGAAACAGGAAGGAGTCTGTCATATATTAACTTTAAGGAAAATTTGCGACGGAAGTCGGCCATCTTGAAGCTCCTAGTATGACTGATTGTTTATGTTTACAGTACACTGTCAAAGCAATATTTGCACATAAATGTCAAAAATGAGCGCATAGGCGTATCATTCGGTTCTTATAAATACTAAATTATTTAGAATACTAATTGTATTCACACACTTGATTGGTTGAAATTTATTAAAAATAAAAACCTTGATCTGATTTTTATTTTTTTTCGGTACGTCAATGGAAACGGAAATTAAAATTGACAATTGGCCGCCATATGCAAGCTCCTTTCTGGACTCAAGGTCATTTTGCATATACTCCTTCCTGTTTCTTTTTGTTCTAAGGTTCCAACCAATTTGACTATACTTAATATTTTAATTTGTTAGATTCGACTTTTGTCGCTAAAAATTGTACTTTTATTTTATACTTGATTGACCTCTATGGAGATAGATTTATTGCTTAGACCATATACGGTCTATACGTATATGGTCTAAGATTTATTGAGTTTTGATGACAGTTTTTTAGTGTCATTTTTTGAATGTAGGAAATAGATAGATGAACTAAGAAAAGTAGTTTTTATTTCTCATTTGCCGCTATACAAAAATTTTCTTGCTGTAAGTTAAAGTCCGATCTGAGCTATCGTTGGCTCCAATAAGCAAGTGGTCCTTCAAATAGTATACCTACATCGTTTGACATTGCCGTTCAAAAAGCCATATTGCTTCCCCAATATTTGTGGGCAAGAACTTTAGGAAACTACATTGTTGGACCTTGGGCTGCCAGAAATCCGGTTTTCGACCGGACTTTCCTGCTACCTTAATACTTAACCGGTCAAGATATTTTTAGCGAACAGGACAAAAGATAGCATTATTTTCAACGTATAAATTTCTAAGAAAGGGAATGTCCGGTTTTTTTCATACTATCTGGCAGCCCTAGTTGGACCTACATTTATAAACGCCAAATTGGCTGGAGACATTTAGCTAAAATTGCTCCAGAATGCTATTGAACCCCAAATAGCAGAAGATCATACTGAAGAATTTGCAACGTCCTCCTCAGACTCTAGAAGAACTTCGAGAGGAGTTGGTGGTTGCCTGGAATGAGATACCACAGGAGGACAGTGATCACCTGGGCTGCGATTTTCGAATTCAATCGACTAACCGCATGCGACGGTCGCATCGAATGCACAAAATATTAAACGTTAGTTAATATTTTGTGATCGAATGAATTATAAATGTTGTATTTTCGACTTCCGACCGATTGTTTTTTCCTATTTTAAAATTTTGAACGTGGCAACACAGTAGATGTCAAAAATATGACCTCTAATTTTTTTGTTTGGAAATTAAATAACATAGCGGTTGTTTTAAGAGGTGGATTGTCTTCAGTCTTGGGCATTATTATTAAAAAAATGTCAGGAAAAGTGGCAGGAATGACAGAGAAACAAAAAAATATTAATTGAGTATGTTAAGCGGCACCCACAATTACAAAGTGGAAAATTTTCAAAAGATTTTTCATTTAAAGAGGGAGAAAAACATTGGGTAGAAATAACTACCATATTAAATGGAATTCCTCGATCGCAAAAAAGTTGGAAACAATGGAGGAAGGTAGTTATGATACAATTTATATATATTTTTTGAGTATGGAATTTAATAGAACATTGTTATTTTATCTTCTAATACATCAACTCCATTTAAATTGATATGATTATTAAAATTCATGATGGCATGTATTAAATGTAATACATAAATAACAAATAAATAAACCAATACTGAAATGACTAATAACATACAAAATTACCGTCGTACACGACAGAAAACATCGACCACTAACCGATGTCATATCGCACACGATAGATTGTGTCGGTGGTATATTATCTTTGGTGTCGGTTACGGGGATTCAAAAATACATGTTCTTTCAATTACGTGCAAAAGAGCATGCGACAGCGCATCGCACAAGCTCGAAAATCGCAGCCCTGATCAGAAGCATGCCTAGGCGCGTTGGGGAATGCATAACACATCGGGGTGCATCCACACATTATAAAAGGTAAAAGGGCTTTAAAGCAATGCAATCATTTTGAAATTTTTATCATTTACTTATCATGCTTCAGTAATAACATACAAAATTTTATAACAATAAAATCATTTAAACTGGGTGTTTGGATTTTTATGTCACTTAGTATAATAAAGATTCCTTAGTTCGGTGCCAAAATTTAAAATTTCTAATTCTCACGTTTCATAAAATAAGGGGAGGGGCAGATACTTTAGAGCCGTACTAAATATGTTTGAAACTAGAATCGCTCTCCACTGAATATTTGTATCTTAAAAATAACCAGATTTATCACCAAAAGGATAACCTGCCCAATTAGGGACGCCCCTCTTAATCTAGTGATCGGTTTTCGTCTGTGTTAACTAGTATCCATGATAAATTTGTTTAGTCTTACTTTGATCACATACCACACAGTCGTTTGCCAAAAGGTGTTCTTCGCAGATGACTACCCACCTTCGATTCGAGGTAAGTTTATATGTTGCTGCAAAATGCATACCCATAAAAGAATTTTACAAAAATAAATTTACATAATAATCTTTAAGTATTTTTTCATAGAAAAGATCCAATAAAACGCAAAGTCAAAACCACAGACTTTTATTCAAGTAATGTACAATTATTGCAACTAGTTTCGGTCAAGATCAGACCATCATCAGGCTGTAAACACAATAAGATGGTAAGAAAGAAGTGCAAAACAATTAACAATAGTTGAAAATAATATTAAACAGGTCAAACAGTAATGCCAAAGATAATAATTTTAGTATAAAAGAGAATGTGTCAACAGAACAGAAGTTTTTTCCAAATCATAAGAATATCAATATTTTTCTTTCTTTTGGATTACAATAAGGAAATCTTATGTCTGTATATATGTATATAATACTAAAATAGTTACAAAGAGTTACATCTTAAATAGATCAAACAACGATAAAGTAAAATTAATACATTGTGGTTACATGAACATGCGAAGCAATGGAAAACTGACAAACAAGTAGGTACTATTACTAGAGTCACAAGAGTAGAAGTTGAGGGTATTGAAACAACGTAGGTAGGTGAAGATTGTAATATTACATTTCATTAATACTAATAGGAGTGGATTTGAATATTGTGTGTGGTTTTAAAAAGTTTTTAAGAAGTTACCAAAAATTAATGAAATATGGGGGATTTTAAGGGGGAATTCTACTAGATGGAGTCAGAAACCAAAAGTAGAGAGAAATTTGATATTTCCCTATTTCAGGTAGTAAAAAATCATAAGTAGGGTAGGAGTTAAGGAATCAAAGGGAAGGAGGGATTATATCCCACTAGATGGAATAAAAAACCAACATTAGGACGAAGGAGAGGGTGGAGGGTTCCCACTAAATGGAATAAAAAACCAATAGTGGGAAAGGATTTAAGGTTGAATGTTTAATATTAGGGTGGGAATATTCAGGGTGTAGGGTGTGTTTTTTTTTTATTTTTTCATAGGTTAAGTAATAAGGCATGTAATTAAATTATCGTTTTATTTAAAACTCACAGCCTATATAAGACTCTTTATCAACACAATACTTCACAACAGATCTCCAACAACTATCACGTATCAACAATTTTGGATTACCAATAATAATCAATAGACATTTAGATCTTGATATGGCAACGTTTAGTCTTTTAGGACTAGCTACAAAACCCAAATTATAACGTAAATCAAAAGCAATGTTATCTTCACATGATCGCACCACAGATAAAATTATAATGTTATACTCTTGACCCTGAAATTCTTCGATAGTACCAATCCTTGGCAAATCAAACTCGGCATCAGTTAAAAGAGATCGAATTTCCTTCACCTAAAACACAATTTAATTGTTTAATTTAAAAATACGATTTTGTAGGTCATTGAACATTGTTGGCAATGTCCACGCCAGGGCCCGTATTCTTGACTAAGAGAGTGGAGTTTTCCGAGAGAAGATATATTTTGTCTTTGTCACTGCAATAAGAAAGTTACAAAGCAGAATAAAGATAAAATAAATGTTCTCTCGTGAAATTCTACTCCCTCAGTCAAGAATAAAGCCCAAGTAGTATTTTATTGAGGTCACAGAATACAACCAAACACAAGGTTTTACCCAGAATAATTTACAATTAGCAATTTCAATTAAAATTTATTACAATTAAGAAAATCAAATTAATAATGAAATACATATATCCTTTTAGATTTCCTTCCGATAAAAATATGTTAGAAGTATGGTGCCATGCCATAAGTGTAGATATAAATTCCTTACCAAAATGTGCGTATTAAATTATTTAACTAACATTTATATAGGTATTACGGTGATACTCTAACCAATTACACGCCACTGTACGGCTGTGTTTACCTACACCTCTAGATGTCAATTTTGTTTTCCATCTCTCTCAATTATAGGTTCATTGCTATTAATTACAAACTGTATGTTATTGTGTTGTTGTGGCACCTCTATGTTGACTTATTACTCTGAGGATAGGACATTGACACCACCGCTGCTGTCAGCGGTGGTACTGCACTAGCACCTCTCTCAGTAAAATCCTCTCTGTACCCGCAGGAGGGGTCTAGTCATCCATTTACCCCCGCTTTTCCACCCCATTAACTTTTCTACCAATAACTCAATTCTTCCCCTTCTAGCCCTTTAACATTACACATCAAATTCCCCATAGCCATGCTACCCTTACTTTCACTTTTTGTGCCACCTTCAGCATGTGTACTTTGAAGGATACTCTCCCTCATGGCAACCTCAGATCGTTCTCTAACCCTGTCATTCTCATATTCTTCCAAACTGACATTTGTATTAGAGTCTGTTGTCTTTGTTTGTAAAACACAACTGATAGACCAATTCATAGATATCCTTCAAGAAATGTGGATTTCAATGTCTACCTAACTCTACCTTCCTCGGACTTAATTAAAAACTCATTCATCTACATTGCTAGAAAACTTTACAACTGACTTCCAGCTGATCAATTCGCTCGTATACCACATCTCATATATTGACCAAGGAGTTTCTTCAAGAAAAGTATAGACTACTGTACTGTATATAATGGTATAGGATTTAACACTTATTTTGGTTTTTATATTTTTATATGTTATTAGGTATTATATCTGTTATATCTGTAAAAAATTTTCAGTGACAATAAAGCATAATAGGACTCTCCCTCTCTATCTACCTTTCTTGTACAATTTTTACTTGTAATCTTCCTAGAATGTTGCGAAATTCTAATTAATCTATTAATTTTATTCACTATAAATATATGATTTGTGTGATCTGAACTTCATGTGGTAGATATACTAGTGCCGTTGAATGAATAAATAGAAAGAGCGACCTTATGGAACTATTTGTAGCCGAAAATCCCTCTTATAATGGGATGGCGTTGTTGATTGCCTACCTAAAATCCCTCTTATTTTTGTCAGTCGACGTCTAGATCTTGTTCTTGTTACTTCGCTTTTAATTTTTTGTGCTTTTGTGTATACCGTTGTGCTTGTTACCGTTGATTGATTGAGTGGGTATTTATTCATTCAAGGATTTTATTTACTAGTTTTTCACTGACGAGTCGTATTTTATTTATTTTACTTATTGATATTTATCATTCATTGAACTTTATTAGAATAATGTGCGGAAAATATTCGGTCATATGCAGTTACATTAACTGTAGAAATATGAAGGAAAAGGAAGAAACAGAGGAATCTATATCATTTTAAATACCCTATAAAAGATAGTAACCGATTAAAAGAGTGGGTAAAGCGCTCTGGAAATATCAAATTGGATTATTAATTTAATTTTGTCTGTGAAGTATATGATACTTTTAACAATCATTGTAAAATTTGATAATACATTACTTTTAAAATTTCAGTTATTAACAAATCACTACTAAATTATAATTTTAAAAAAATCGTTTCTTTTACTCACTGCCAGATGTTACAGTGATTGTTAAAAATGTCACAAATTACACTAAATATGTTTAATTTCATTTTGGTTCTTTTTTAAATTTTACGGTGAGGTTTCAATAAAACTTTAGTCAGACTGGAAACTTATGATATACCCTGTATATCTGAATAAAATAAACTTCTACTTTTTTACCTGTAAGCGTATGTAATGTAAATGTGTAATGAGGAACTTATTTATTTTTTGTTGTAACTAATTAAAAATTTGCAATAGAATGCCTATAAAACTATTGTTGGAAATTTATAACAATTAAACAAATCAAAAATAAAGAATTTCAAAAATCAGTAAAATTCATATTTTATTTTTGTCCGTACAAAATAAACGCCACCAGTAGTAGGTAGAAGATCTTTCTCAATATCGTAAATGGGTATAATCTCAAACCGTACCGATGCTGTTGTTTTCTTATCAACACAATGCCAAAAGTGGCTAGTTTTCGTTTCTCGCGGTAGAGGCGCATCATTACGGCAACTCATTTTTACAAAAATAGTGGGGGATCATGAACATTTTAAAGCATAGGATCCGCATATCTTGTTATACTCAATCAACGGTACTGCACATTAAAATAATTTAAACTTTTTATGTAAAAATTCGTAGTGTAAAAGCCAAAGTGTGTAAAAGCCAAATGGAATAAATTCATTATTTCGGTTACTGTACATATTTATAAAAAATCCCGAAACACGTCAAATTTAAATTATAACTTGACATTCTTTAACGTGAAAATGCAACCCCTACCTTCAACCCCCTTAGAATTACAGGTACAACCCCCAATTTTTTAAATGGGAAGTATAGGCTTGTGATATATCATTTGAAAGGTCTCTTCATTCTCTATTCAAAAATATTATTGTTTTTAAATTTGATGCAAAAATTAACATAAAAAAAATTAAAATCATGTTGTTACCGAAATTCGCTAAAATATACTCGAAACTTATTACAATATACTTAAAACTTATTTCCCGTTTAGGTCTTGATAATGAGAAAGTGAACAAAAACCATAGCAATGTGGTTTTTAGGTGGTAACCATTAAAAACCACAACATGATATTAATTTTTTTATGTTAATTTTTGCATCAAATTTAAAAACAATAACATTTTTGAATAGAGAATGAAGAGACCTTTCAAATGATATATCACAAGGCTATACCAGAGACAACCAAGAGACGCCCAAGTACATGTTAAATTTTTGTTCTACAGTAATGAATTGGTCCACCAGAACCGGAAAGTGAGGTGAGATGGCGCTCGCGCTTCTCAGGAAATTTAAAAAAGCGCGGGCAAACCCTTTTTCGTTTATTTTCTTATTTCTTTCATTAACAATTAAGTACAAAACTAAAAAAACATACTTTATTGAAAAATACAAAAAGTGGTTTTATATGAAACATAAATTATGTAAACATTGTAAACAATATATTAAACTTATAATATACATAAACATTATTGTGGTCTTTGACATAATATATGGCCTATTGGGCAAATTACAGGAGCAATGAAAACATACCCAACATGGAATATGGAAGTGGTTCTTAACTTTTCAAAAAAATGACATGATAGACTAAAAGGATGCATAAAAAAACACATCATTTTTGAACTATCGTTACACACAAACTAAGCACCAAACAAAAGTCTAAAATAATTGTTCTACAATCCACTGTTACACAGTTTATAAATAAGAACTTAAATTATTGAACTTATTTTAAAAACGCCACAAAAAACACAGTTAATACAACTCGTCAAAATAATAATGGCGACTGAATACTTTGGCAGTTGGCACGTCACATTTCACATTTACCACAGAATATCAAACAAACTTTATGCTCTAAGGTTTGCCGTTGTGTCAAAAATTCCATGCTCCTAGTGCCATCTGCGCTAACTTTCCAAAAATATGACAGAGATGTGACATTTCATAAACTTGTGAACTAAACAAGGATAGAGCTAGCAGGACTATTTTATTGGATAATCGAACAAAAATGCTCATGTACTTGACCGTCTCTTTGGTTGTCTCTGGCTATACTTCCCATTTAAAAAATTGGGGGTTGTACCTGTCATTCTAAGGGGGTTGAAGGTAGGGGTTGTATTAACACGTTAAAGAATGTCAAGTTATAATTTAAATTTGACGTGTTTCGGAATTTTTTATAAATATGTACAGTAACCGAAATAATGAATTTATTCCATTTGGCTTTTACACACTGTATAACTGTTAAATTATTTGGTGATTTAAAATTAAATATAATAAATGAATAATATCTACTTATATTTAACACCCCTAACCTACACTATCTTTGAAAATACCTACTATAAAGCCAACAAAAAAGTTATTATAGTGCAAGTATTAATTTCATCTACAATTAAAAGTAAAAAAAGTATATCAAAATACCTGCTTAATGTAAGGAGTAATAATTCCTATACTACTTGATTTTACACCCAAACGATACAATTCATTAACATAGTAAAATACTTGGGCTGCTTCTTGGGGATTGAACCAAGATGGCGAATCAGCAGTTTGATAATTCTCGCCTTCTACACCGTGAAAAACAATCTGTGGACATTTATTATTATTATTATTTTTAGGTAAAATATCTTCTAGAGTTTTTAACAATTTTGCTTCTTCACTATTTTCAGGATCAACCTAAAAGTTTTATAAGACTGATTAACAATAATGAATAACGAATAGTACGTGCATTTTGATTACCAAATTATCTTTATCACAAGTTGAAGGTAAATTACACAACTATTTAGTCAAAGAAAATTATTTCTGGTTAATTCACAAAAATTAATATTTTCTTCTAAAAAATACAAAAACCTTTATTTACCATTGGGAGAAGTTCGTTTCTATAAAATAGTGTATTGTATAAGTTTAAGATATCAGGAAGAGATCTATAATTGTAAAGTAACTTTGTCACAAGCCTTGGATTAAATCCGCAAGTCTGTGGAAATCCTTCAGGATCACATACATATGGGAATCTGTTGATTAACCTCTCTAAATACGAATCGCCCAATCCACACATTTGAGCAATTTTACAAGTCACTACTGGTCCTAACTGCATGGGATCTCCTAAAAAATATAATTAATAAATATTTACATAATATATACTTATAACAATTAAGTAAGTCATGGGGATTATTAAAAGATAGGTATTAATATATTAGGTAATAAAAAATGTTAATTTACCAGCTAAAATGACCTGGCCAGAATTTTTATCTAAAAATGATAAAGGTATCATGATATCCGGTTCTCCAGCCTGTGCTGCTTCATCTACAATAATATGGGAAAAATGTCCTTTTGGAAAAGCCATGGAGAAAAATTGTCCGGATGCGCCACATGTACATACAGTAACTCTGTGTCTACCAAGTGTTGTTTGGTCACAATCTTGAACATTTAAATAATCAGTAATGCGTTAAACACATAAAAAATGGCTAAATGTTAGTATCATTTCAAATACAGTAAAAACATTAAAGTAGGGAAAAGAATTAGAATCAAAAATAGCAATCAATTATTTACAATCTACCCATAATTCACTGTATTATTTTTTCATATCTACACCTCAAAACTTTATGTCCTATATACATCCAAATAAATGAATTACTAATTTTTTTCTGATTTTAGTTTGTATTGCTTGTAATATTTATATTAGAACGACGATACAAAGAAAGACCGACAAATAGATACAAATTTACAATGACACGACTTTATTTTAAAGATTGACAGTTTTCGACTAACTAAAACAAACAAAAAAGATTTATTAACAACATGAACATTGACTCGAAATCTAAGCAAACTAATTCGCATAGAGAACTTTTCAAACGTTCTAATACTCCCCCTCGAGTAGGTTGCTCATCTTCATTCCAATTAGCTCGACGCAATGTAAATGTTTCTCTCTAGGCAAACTCTTCGTTATAAAATCAGCTGCTTGGTTTTCGGTCGATATATGTTGCAATTGAAACTATTTTTCTTTTAATACGTCCTGAACAAAATGATGCCGTATGTCAACGTGTTTGCTTCTGGAATGATACGTCGGATTCTCTGCTAGGCTCAGTGCACCACGATTGTCTCCAAAAAGGATCATCTCGTAGTCACCGGCGTTAATCTCAGCCAAGAGTCTCTTCAGAAAAATAGCCTCCTTGGAAAACTCAGACAAAGCCATGTACTCAGGCTTCGAACGTAGACAACGCAACCGTCCGCTGCTTACGAGAATCCCTGGAGATTCGTCCGTAATTGAGCATAAAAAGGTAACCGGTGTAAGACCTCCTGTCAATGGTACAATTTCCTCAGTCAGCAGCGACGTAGCTTTTGAGAGAACCTGGATCAGAACCATAAGCTAGACCCAAATCAGCAATTCCCTACAAATATCGTAGAACACGTTTGGCTGAAGACCAATGATCCAAACTGAAACAATTGTTAAACTGTCCTAAATAACTAGCAGCAAAAGCTATGTCTGGACGAGTAGAGGTAACCAAAAATGTTAAAGTACCAACGACTTCACGAAACGGCTTCAAGTCTTCCGTAGATTGCTTCTCCTTCTTCAGTAATTTGGTGCCTAAACTCATAGGTGTGGAGACAGGATTACAGTCGCTCATTCCAAAGCGTGATAATAAATCACGGATGTAGCCCCGCTGGTGTAGCAATACGAGATCTTCATGTTACTGGAACTCAATACCAAGACAGTACTTTGCCTTTCCCAGGTCCTTGATAGTGAAAAACGAAGCGAACGCACTGACGCCGTCTTCTATCTTCTGCCCATCCTTTGATGCGATCAGAATATCATCAACATCAATAGATATGAGAACGACATTCTGACCAACTCCAATAGTGAACAAACGCGGGTTGTATGTGGATTGATTAGCTTCTAGGCTCTTCAAGACATATATATTAGACGGTTGTATCAACTCCTACTAGCCTGACGAAGTCCATAGAGCGATTTTACTGAATGGCACACCTTATTTCCTTGTTGTAATTTCTATAGCATTTTCTTGGTCGTCTTTATGATATGACAGGATTTCTATATTTTTTGGTGGGTCCATGTAGACTTCCTCCTCCAGAAATCTGTTTAGTTCTTCACGTCGATTTGACGTATTGTCATTTAGTGTTGAGCTGCCAAAAATGCCATTAAACGAATTGTGCTCCTACGAGCCACTGGAGCAAATGTTTTATTAAAATGTAGGTATACCTGCTTGTTGACTGAAACCTTGTGCAGCCAGTCGAGCCTTTCTCTTCTGAAGTGAACGGTCGAAATTGAATTTATTCCTCAGAATCATTCGACATCCGACAACCTTCTGATATTTTTGACGATCGACAACAACCCAAGTCTAGAGTCTGCTCCTTCCAAGACTTTCTACATTGGAACTTCGTATAATACGATCTGTTCGTCATTGCCAACTTCTTCAGCTAACCTGGAAATCATGTTAAAAACTTTCTTAGGTTTCTCCCTCGAACCAGATCTCACTATTCGTGGCCTGCCTGGACCTCTCTTCAAGGTTTTATATTCACCTCTTCTCTGTGAGCTGCTCTTGGGTCATAATCCATGGCTAAATCTTCCTCGATGTTTTGAAATCCCTCTGAATCTTCATCTGACAATTCTGGTGCCGCTTCTGACATATCTTCATCTTCGTCATTGAATTCCAGGATTGCATTGTTATCATCATCTGCTTGTTGAAGATTGTTGTCAGTTCTAGAAATTGAAGAAGATTCAAGCTCGACATATTCACGTTGTGGAACTTTTTTCAATGGTCGATCAGTATCAGGTGGAATTGGATTCGCTTTCGGTGATTTTTCCTCTAGAAATTTCACATCTCGCGTAATAATTACTTGATGTTTCGCTGTATCCCAAACTCGGAACGTATTGTAGTTTTCGACATATCCTATGAATATGCTGTGTATCAGCTCCAGGGTCTTCGTTTGCCTATCGGATCGTCAATCACGCCGATTCAGGATTCCACTTTTTTTAATTCACTGGTTCTGGGCGCATAACCTGTTAGAACGACAATACAAAGAAAGACCGACGAATAGACACAAACTTACTCACTTTACTCACTCACTTTATTTAAATATTGACAGTTTAAAACAAACAATGACATTTATTAACAACACGAACATTGACACGTAATCTAAGCAACCTTAACAGTTTAGAAATAAAATTACACTGAGATCAAAGCTATCTTAACTAATATGTAGGTAAAAATATTTGTTAATGACTGACCCATGTGGTATTACATAAAAACAAAAAAAATATTCAATAATATGGTATAAAAAAATATTTAGCAATTATGGGTACCTATTATATAATATATGTAATCAACATGAATAACTATACAAATGTTTTATATTTTACAAAAGATACCTACCCATACGAATTCCATTGGATTCAAAATTAAAAATCATAGTATCTTCTTTAGCTGATGATGCAGTAGCACAATATGGCACAATTTTATGTGGTATATTATTACTTACAGCATAATTGTAGGAAATAACTCTAACAAGGTCTCCAGGTTTTAATACTCCTGAGTCAATTAACTTCACAGCTATTAAATCTGCTGCACTATTAGATGGTGCTGCAACAAGTAACCTGGATGCTGGAAGTAGTCTTAGGATTTGCAAAATAACTTCTACCAGAGTAATTGTCTTTCCAGTACCAGGAGGCCCAAAAATTATGTAAGGCATAGGTCGAGCTTTGCCTAACAGAATATTAATGACAGCATTTTTTTGATTAATATTTAGTTTTCTATTATACCATTCCAGTTTAAGCTTAACTGTTTTATTATCTGGCAAATTTTCCTCTGATAAAGAATTATGTTTGTTTTCCTGTACTTTATCTAGAACTTTGCATATTTCACCCTTATTAGTATCAGATGTTAATAAATTATCCAAAGCAAAATCAACCTGAAAATTTTTTTCAAACACTCTGGTTGGAAACAGTAGGTCTTGACCTAGATTCTGTAGTGCTAAATGAACTGCATGATGTAGTCTGCGAAAATTATTTCTAGATGGTATTATCCTAATAGAGTATATTTCTCCATCATAACTATCATGAAACAATTGATTAAATTTTATGTAAATATGCTTGCTTCCTACTTTATGTATAAAACCCTCATATTGAATTTTTTTTGTGTCAATTGAATCACTAGCTATTATTTTATCTCCTACAATTAGTGATGGTCGCTGCTCTGAGAGATTGTCAATTTCTACCATTAGATATTCTCCATTTTTTATAAAACATGTATTCTGATCATATTTCCTGATTTGTATTAAATTTGATATTTCATTTAAATATAATAGAGTATGAAATTTATCTTCATAATTTAAATATGACAGATTGGATGTGAGACAAGGTTTGAGTTGCTGTATTTGCTCTATAGTAAAATCCAAGTTTTTAGAATTGATTTTTGTTATTTCATTGATAAACCTTTGAGGTACATTATAATGTGGAATCTGATTCTTAATAAAATGTGGTCCACGTATTCTTTCACCTCTTAGTATTTGATTGTCTGATTGTTCATGTGGTGTTAATTTAGTATGTTCATACACAATTTTCTGATTACAGTGATTAACTGAAACTATTATATTGCAATATTTACTAAGGGTAAACTCCCCAAAATCAAGAATAAAAAATTCTTTAATACATCCAACATTTTTAGAGAAGCATTCACAAATAATATTATGGGTAGTATCAGGTAGTAATTCAATTTGTTTATAATTTTTTAAAAATCTGCATTGTCCATTAACATTGATAAAATCAGATGAAATCAACTTAAAAGTTTTTTTGGAGATATTTAAAATACTAATATAAAAAACTTTTGTTTCACCCAGTTTTTCAAAATTTATAGTGACATCTGAAACTTTCAATTCTGGATTAGAAGTTTGGGAATCAGTTATATTAGCAAGGGAGTAATTCAGTTTGTCATGATTTTTACAGAAATCTTCGGGTAATAGTTTTATTGCTCTCCAACAGCATCTATTTTGTTGACTTTCTATTACTTCAGCTACAGCTTTATCACCTAAGACTGGTTCATATCCTGAAGAAAGAGAACATTTATTAAAAAATATTTTATTGTTTAAGGTCCCTATTCCTTCAGATTTTTTCCAACTAGTTACTTTTCCAGTTTGAATGTGTAATCTAAGTGCAGATATCTTGTTAATTTCTATTATTTTTCCAGCTAAATCAAGAGTGTTTTCATTAACAACACATTTTACATCTAATTCTAACCAATCCCCTGGAATTGGCAAGAATTGTAAAGATACACTATCTAAATTCAGTGTAATGTCATTTGTGAGAATTAGTTGTCTACTCTCCCTTCTCACAACTTGGCAAATAACTATTTTATTATACCATACCGAATCAGATTGGACTTCTAATGAATCCCAATCATCAATTACTTCTACATTAGAAACTTGAAAAATATTATTTAAAGTAAATAAATTGAATTTCACTTTATCCCCTATTACAAAAGTGGCGTCAGTTTGTTTAAACGAAAAGGAATTATCAATTATATATTGATCGTCTTTTTTTTCTGTAATTACTCCCGTTTTACTTGAGACTAGATTCTTTGGGGTGTCTAAATATGACTCTTGTATTACGGTTTTCTCATCTTCTTCATGTAAAATTTGACAAGCATTTTCCAAACTTAACTCTTGTTCACATTTATTATTACCTAATAATAACGAGCTATAATTACCCATTAATTCTACTTATAAAATAATAGATGAATATATATTAATTTAGAACAATTCAAAAACACTTCAATATACCACAGAACAAATAATAAGGTTACTGCTGTGCTTGTGCTGTGTGCCGTAGACAGACAAGGTTTGTGCTGTACACAGATGATATAACTACTAAAAAATAAGTATGTACTGTTCTGAGTTCATACTGCACTGGAACGGAACTAGCGCAAGCATGGTCATTTGTCAGCAATAAGTGCAGGTATTGCATCAGTGCAATAATCAACATGACTTTGTTTATAGCTGATCTGTTATAAAAATCCTTTTATGTCCTGTATAATGTAAATAATTCACAATGTTTTGATTATAAATGCAATTTTATGTAATAAATACATTAGTTTAATATAATAGGTTATTTTATATTTACAAACAATAAATACGTACACCTGATTAACTCACCTCAAATAGATTATTATACTTTTTTTTAATATTTTATAAGTTGAGGTGGATTCATACAAGCAAAAATTAAAACAAAGATTAATTTAAAAGTAAAACTAAGAACATAAAACCATGTACCTAATGTAATGTAGATGTTTATCAAGAATAATTTATCATTCTTGAATGTTTATGCTAGAAACAATAGCGTTTTTCATTCGTCGCACTGGGGCAGAACTCGCGCCAGTGTTGTGTTCCATTCGTTGAACTTTTTTCATTTTTTTGTGTTCCATTCATGTGTCACTCAAACTCCGAGCGAGTTGAGGGCGAACCGAGGGCAATAATTTGGCACTAGCTATTTGATCAAGGGTTACGGTAGTGCAAAACAATAATGGCGGATAGTGAGTTTCGTAATCATTTGCAAAGTTGAGTGAGAAAATTTCATTGTTAATTTACAATTTCAATAAATATATTATTATAAATATGTTTACAACCCTAGATATATAATTAATGTTTACAACCAAATGACAAACCACATCTAGTTAAATAAAATCTACACTCTACAAAACAAAAAATTCTAATTTTTTTTATTGTTATCAAAAAATGTCAATAAAAACAGTCCGCTCCGGGTCAAATCAATTTTCGTGTTCCATTGGTTTGCCCTAGAGCATGCATCTGACAGCACTGGCCTTGAATTCTCTAAAAACCCGAGTGCGACGAATGGAAAACGCTATTAACCTAGGGCAGCGAGTACACTGTAATAAAGAACGGCAACGGGTTCGTTCTACGTTGCACTGCGTTAAAGAACGCTTCGGTGTCAGCAATTTAGAGAGTGTTCTGTTGTTCTGTGTTCTATCGGCACAATGTGGCGCAATGGTCTATGCTTTACGAGAGAATATCTTATTTTGTTTGCTTAATTTGTCAATGCAGTGACAAAGGAAAAATACATCTTTTCTCGGGAAGGTTCACTCTCTTAGTCAAGAATACGGACCATGAAAGAAAAAGCAACTTTATAAACTAATGTGGTAGACAGTGTTACAGAAAGTTTTACTTCTAAAGTTAATTCATCCTAGAACAGTTAATTTAATAAACATTACCTTGGCCTTGATTACCAATAAAATCCGTGTAGGACTAGGCATAGAACACAAGAACTGGGACCATACCTTATTTCTGTTCTGTGATTAACATCCTAACATCTTCGATTTTCTAACGGTGGAGTAAAGAGCATGGTATGGTTTCTTATATGGGCGGCGTTGAGACTACGTTTTAGTTCCTGATCAATTTGTACGTGGCGCTGTAGTAAGTTGTCATGTCATTTTTTTTGTCAAATCAGGAAGTGGAAGTGTTGAATACATTTGCATTTGTTAAGTGTTCATTATCGTGTGAGGTTGAGTTCGTAATTTGTGTTTTAATCGCCATTTTTGTTATAACTGTTCTTTATTATTGACTATTTTTTCAAGTGATTTGTGTTTAATTTGGTAAGTTTATGTTGTTTAGTTCATTTGTTCTTTGTAGTTATATACTTTAGGTTTTAATTCTATTATAATATTCTTATTAGACATGTACCTGTTTTGAATATATAACATTTTAATTATCAGCTCTATTCATTATTTTCATATATTTATTTAATTATGCTAGTGACATAATATATTCGTTTTGCAGTTAAAATGGGTAAGATGAATAGATGGTCAGCATCTTGTGCTGTTGTTGGGTGTGATGATTTGGAATCAACCCGTCACCGGTTTCCAATCCCAGCAAAAGATAAAATTCGATTTATAAAATGGGTTGAAGCTACTGGCAATGAAGAATTAAAAAGGGTACATTGTGATTTAGTGTATAAGTCGCATAGAGTTTGCAGCAAACACTTTTTGCCTGAACAAAAAGCTAGAAATAATCGATTGAACCACAATGCTATTCCAACATTATTTTGTAAAACTAGTACACCTCCAGGTAATTGTATATTTATTAATAAAGTTTATAAAATAATTAGTGTTAGTCAGGTGGATTCAATATGATATTTTTTATAGATCAAATTTCTGAAACTGTAAATGAAGTGGATTCCCAAGATTTGCCATCAACCTCTAACACAGTTGCTTGTCAAGAAATATGTAAGTACATTATATTTATAATTTTATATTTAGAAATATAATCTAGTGTAATATTTGGGATACTAAAGTTATCTATCTTTGTTGCAGATGCTTGTGACCATGATTATTTGCCAGTAGATGACATTCCTGAAGGCGAATTTCTTATTCCAGATGCTGCATCTGTTTTAAATACCAGAAACATAAAGAAAAAAAGTAAGTGTTACTTTAACTCATATATTTTGGGGGGTGTATGTAAGTTCAAATTTACCAAGAGTTAAAAAGTTGATATTTTTTACATAATTCTTAATTTCTATCTTCTTATATCTTAGTAGAACTGTAAATAATTATATACATTTCAGATTCATTCCAAGTATTAAAAACAATTGGAGTTAGGAAAGTCTCTCAATTGAACAAAAGGGAAGAGGTTTTGTATCGCAAAACTTTAAAATTAAAAACAATTGATTAATAAATCAAGAAAAATAAATAAAAACTTAACCAAAGAAGAGATGCTAAATATAATGACTGAAGATCTTGACAAACATGTTGCTACATTAATTAAATTGCAAATAAGAGCCTCAAAATCCAAATCTCCAAAAGGCCGAAGATATACTTTGGATGAAAAAGTATTGGGTCTGGTGTTGCAAAAACAAGGTGGAAAAAGTTACAACTTGTTTTCTAGATTTTTTGCAATGCCACATAAAAGATCATTGCAAAAACTTCTTAATAGAATTCCCATAGAAGCAGGTATAAATGAGGCTCTTTTTAGAAACCTCAAAATCAATGTGGCAAACTTAGAAGAAGAAGACCGAGTGTGTGCGTTACTTTTCGACGAAATCTCTTTGCAGGCACACATTGATGTAAATAAAAAAAATTGGGATCTTGATGGATTTGTAGATTGGGGAAATAATAACAGATATTCAGAATTTGCAGATCATGCACAAGTATACATGATTAGAGGTAATTTCTTTAACTAAATATAATGTAGTATTAGCTTCAATAGACCATACTATTATTTTTTAACATTTATGAATAAAGTAGTATGAATAAAAATGATTGATACTGTAATACTAATTTTAAAATTTTATTTGTTCAGGAATTCAACAGGTTGGAAACAACCAGTGGCTTATTCCTTTGTATCAGCAAAAACGAATTCCATTAATATCGTGAGGGAAATAAAAGAAGTTATAACTGAATGTCAAAAAGCTGGACTTAAAGTAGTAGCTACAGTGTCTGACCAAGGCACTAAAAATACTGGGGCAATAAATTATTTGGTTCAACACAACGGCCTAACAAGTAATATTAATAAGAAATTAAAAATTTTCATGCTAAATGGTCAAAAAATTGTCCACATTTACGACCCGCCTCATCTTTTAAAAGGCATTAGGAACAATTTTTTAAAAAAACAAATGTGCTGGAAAGTCAACAATAATAGAATTTTAGGTGATTGGCAAGATATTGTAGCAACGTATGAAATTGACAATGAAGCGGGCAGCTACGAGCCCTTAACAAAATTCAAAGGGGACATATTTATGAAAAATTTATGAAGAAAATGAAAGTTTCTGTGGCTGCTCAAGTTTTCAGTCATAAGTTTGCGACAATTATGCATTTAATGTATAGAAAAGGTAATGTTGAACATATGCTTTACATATATCTTATTATGTTCTTAAACTTAGTTGAATAAATATGATAGTTAATGTGTATAAAAGTTTGTTTTCTAAATATTTGTATTTACATAACATTTATATTTTGATATGTACAAATAAACTGTTGGTTAATATATTTTTTATTGTTATTTTCAGGAATAACATCTAAAGATAAGAAATACAAGCTTAAAAACTCAGTTGTGTGTACCACAAAAATATTAAATTTTTTTGATAAATTATTTGATAGTGTAAATGGGCATAATCTTTTTGGGGTCTCAGGAAAGCCCCTAAAATGTGAAGTTTCGGCAGAGAGTGGCAATCTACAATATTGGTGTACTGATAGGCAAGAATTATCAAGAATGCATTTCAAAAAATTCGATAGCAGTACACTTATTAGACCACCAACTCTAGTTAATTGGGAGGTAACGTTAAATGGTTTGGGATTTCTGAGCAAGCAATTAAAAAATTTCAAAATTTCGTATTTTAAACCAAGGTTTTTAAACCAAGATCCACTGGAAAACTTTTTTGGGCAATTGCGCCAGCATGGTTTAAGAAATGTCAATCCAAATCCATACACCTTTAAAAAATTTCTTTAAAACATTACTTATAAATAACATGGTTGATCGCCATTCTTTAGCTGCAAATTGTGAGGCAGAAAAGGTAAATACAGAGCAGCTCCTTAATAGTGTAAAATATTTTGTATCTCAGGGGTGGAAGATGATGATATTGACTATGAAAATCTTGAAACCGATGACATAGACAATATTACCATTGATTCACACCCTTAACGTATATTGATAAAGCTGCGACAATATGTTATTGGTTTTGTTTTGAAGAAATTTAAGGATATGGATCAATGTAAAACATGTACCCTCAATTTTGTAGCAGACGAACATAATTTAATAGATAGTTGGTATGATATCAGTCAAGCCAATGAATATGACCAAAATATAAATAAATTAAAATATGCATCTCATAAACTCATTTATGGCTTGGTTGATATCTACCAATGGACTTTAAAGATTTTGCCATTAAAATGTAGCAACAAAAATATAATAAAAAAATTAATAGCTGCAGCAGTTAAAAATCAATATTTTAAATTTCAGCAATGTGAGCATATGATTTCAATGAAACAGACGATAATTGAAAAATTTATTAAAATAGTCTGCTACAACTGGGTTGATGGACTTAACAATAATTTACTGGGGATAAACAGTTCTAGTATTGATTCAATTTATAACTCAGCAATACAATATAGTAGTACTAAATATAAAAGAAAATAATTTGTACTGTCCCCAGTAAATTAATGGTCACTTTTAATATAATTTTCTCCTATTACCCTTTGTAATAAAATGTTTAAAAATAAATAAAAAAATGTGTAAAATTATCTTTTATTTATTATCCATCCCATGATGTAAGTGAAACACGAAGTACAAGAGTAAAAGAAAAGAATATCTTGAAACGATCCAATTTAAATATTTTAAAGTATTAAAATTGGGTCGTTTAAAGATATTCTCTCTTTTTATACTTGTACTTTTTACGTATGAAATAAATAAAGCATTTAAATTTCCCGCTAAACAGGTTTGTGATATAACTTGGATAATCCTCCTATAGGGGGCACTATGCACAGAACATTAAATTTAGTCACTACAGAACAATAAACTTAGTTCATGATCAATTTGCAGAGGTCGTTTATAAATCTCAAAATTTAGCATTAAAGATTCACATCTATCCCTATATTTATCTATGGTAAAGAGTAAACTGGCTTGTCGTGAAATTGAGTAATTTTTAATATAGTGATGTGAATTTAAACTACTTATGTTATAAATACCAATAAGGAAAAACTACATATTATATGTAAGTAATAATATCATTTAATTAAATATTCCGTATTGCTGTGTACCTATTTATACTTGTATGTATGTGTATATTCATAATATGTCACACAACAGCCATTTTAGATTCCATCATGGAAACTTCCAAATTTAATTACTAATTTCTATTTTAGTCTATTTATTACAGTGAAAGCTTAATATATATATAATAGAGAGTTTGATGGTGAAGTTTAAAATTAAGGCAACATTTTTTTGATATTTCTAATTTAATTTTTTCAGAATAAATAAAAATTGACAGTGATCTTATCTTTATGAAATGCAGGGACAGCGGTTAATAGTGAATACTCAAAATCAAATAAATTCCTCAAACAAGGGATTCTCTCTTGGAAGCCAATTAATTTTGAAAATGAATGATTCTATTCCAATGTCATCAGTTGGTAAGTATTACCAAGTATTGTATTAATAATAATTATTTAAGATTTTATATTGGCAGAATATATGATTTTATGTGTGTAAATATTAAACCTTCAAAAAATAGTGGGAGGATTTTTGTTTTGATATTAATAATTTAACTCAAAACCTACATGCTAAAAATCTCTTAAAATAACAAGAATTGTTAACAAAAATGTAACAATTTTAAACTTTAGGTATGTATGTTAGTTAAATATTATATATGTTACTGTGAAAGACCAAAATCTGGTGAATGTCAACATTCACCAAGTTACTTGGTGTTTGATATATTGATTAAATATAATTATTTCTAACTTACAGTGCATGATATTCATCATGCACTTTACGGTGTATGTTCAAAAAAACATTTTGGTTGCATAAGTTATAATTTATTTTTGATTAAACAATAAACATAAAGAACCTATTGATCTTAAAACAAACAAAAATTGAATATATCATTTAAAATTCATTTTATTTTTTTTAACTAAATTTAAAAACAAAGCAAAAGAAACTGTATGACAACCTTATTTATTGCAACAACTTAAACTACTGTGACACTTTGAACTACACAAAAGCCTCTTGTTTTTGCAGTTACATTTAGTAGTGGAACACTTTTAGCAGTTGCAGCATGTATAGCCTTGACCACCTCTTTTTGAATTAGCTGAAGCTGCCTCTTAAAATCTCATCCATGGGAATTAACTGTTTACAAATTGATTCCAGGTAAAAAACTGATTCAAGATGCCATGTTTATTTGCTAATTTATAAAAGTCTTATTCTTAATCCTCTAACAGTGGTTAACACATTTTGGGGATCTGTATGATCATGGACATGAGGGACTTTAATTCTCATGGTATTACCAATTTGTGCCACAGGAAACTTATTTGAGGTTCACAACATTTTTATTGTTTGGAGTTGAAAATTATATTTTGCAACTACTCATTTTGAATAAATTAGCTTGTGCTGTTTAGTTAATATTTGAGATGAAGACATACTCAGTTGTGGATCAGTCTGCAATTCAGATGGAGACATACTGGGTAGCAGATCTGTCACCATTTCAGAAGAAGGTGTGCTGGATTGTAGATCAATCAATACTTGAAATGAAGGTTAATTGGCTCCAATAGTATTTTGGTTATCCACGTCATTTTCATCTGAAACATGATCATCAAAATTCTCTTCATTAATGTAAGCTTCTAGCAGTTCATGTTTGTTGATACATATCAGTGATGGTTCGAATTTATAATGAAACTAATAAATGTTGGGTCTTTCACCAACATTTACTGTGTTTACATGAAGGATTGGAAGATTGAGCTGAGATTTGGTTATCGACTAGATTTTTTATGTAAGCAGGGCTGAAAGATTAACTTGAGATCGAGTTCAAGTGTAGTTGAAATGACAGCTAATTATAACTTTACATTTTGTGGTGTTTTCAAAAAACTGTAATTAAAAAACTTTTACAACCATAACAGTAAATAAATTAACCTAACAAAATATAAATGTAAACACAAACACAAATTCCAGCTGTAACTGTGTTTACATGAAATTGAACTCAAGTTGAACCTAGGTTCGATTCCGCATGTAAACATGGCAATATTGGTTTCTTTTGAAATTAAAAGATGTCTGTCAACATTCACTAATTTTGATCTTTCATGGTAACATATATATACATTCTTCTTTTGTTCTTATTTGTGTTGATATGGGTTATGGCAAACAATGAGAAACCACAATGTTTTGATAGTCTTTTGGATTTATTTGGAATCTGCTTTTTGTCTAATTACATTACATTGAAATGTTATTAATATTTGTTATTGATTATGGACATTAAGTTAATGTATTGAAACAAGTTTTGGCTAATTTTTTGGATGTTTTCTTTAGAAAATTTCATCTTAAATTAAATATAACTTAATATTTTCAAAACCATTATCACAACTTGAAAACCATAGATTGTATCTTCTGGTACATGCATAGAAAGAAAAAAGTGATTTAACAAATTTATTAGGGTACAATAAACCATACACAATTCTGTTCCAACCAAAAAAATAACTGATCAAAAACCAGTTCATGTGGGATCATTTTAGATTAGAGCATAAATCATTTGTAGTGCTTTAGTATTTAAATATTGCCGTTGTATTCTATATAACATATTTTTAAGTGCTACTTTTTCTGACAAAATACATAAAACATTGTATCAGATGTGATAATTTTGAATATTATATTAAGAAAACTACTTAAGCATGTTGTGTCTTAATTATACAGGAGTTTTATAATAAATAAAATGATATTTACAGTAAACTATTCCAAATAGTTCCAATGTAACTAGTAGTTATGACTTATTCAAGGATGTTATGTCTTAATTATACAGGTGTTTTATAATAAATAAGATGTTATTTACATTCTATAGTAAACTATTCCAAATAATTCCAATATAACTAGAAATGACTAATCTTTTTTAATTATAAACAACAGGCAATTCAAACTTCAAATGCTTAATCAATTTAATTATTTCTTCCACTATTTTATTTATTTATTACTTACTTACATAAAAAGCAAATTGTTTTCCACAGAGTGGACAAACCTTAGATTATTAAATAAAACAGATACATTTATAAACATTTAAACTTGAAGATGATTTAATGAAATTGATTGTGGTAACCTTTACTTTGTGGAAGTCCATCTTACTAAGAACAATAAATAACTGAACGGTTGAACTAAACGCAAAATCGTGAAGCGTTCCACATTTTTATTGCGTTTTAAAACGTATTTTTCGAATAAATAGTGGAAGTTTGGTTCAATCGTTCAGTTATTTATTGTTCTTATTTAAACTCGATCATACATTGCTAACAAACGTAGCACGTAGCGATTTTGTAGGAGAATAGCAATAAGTTTTATTAATAAAGATGACTTGACAAAACAAACAAGTATAAAATGTGTACAGAATGCATTAACCTAGTTGCAGCCTTAATATTTTTTACAAATACCTACCTACTTTTACACTATTATACATATCGTTTTGAGTATCTATGAGGGTGCCGACACGCCCTATTAGCTTACATTATGTATTTCAAAAAATTTAAATATTCTTCAAAATTATTTCAAAAAAAAATTAAAATAAAATAAAAAATAATCGATAATACGCCAGAAAAAAACAATAAATTTTATTGTTCTTTTGGATTATAAAAAACATTGTATTTATTTTTTATTTTTTTATTTAATTTGTTTGTTTTTTTATACAACTTTTAATATTTTTGTGTCTAGAAGCTTTTTTTCTTATTTTTTTTTTATTTTTAAATTACTTTTGGAAATATGGCAGATACGTCAATACTTAAGGTCTTTTTAATTAACAATTTTAGGTTTTAATCAAAGCCCTAGCTCTCTTTTAAAAATCAGAATACCTTTAGCACTATTTTCAGGGCTCTGTAAAAATTATAAATATTGAAGAGTTCCGGGAGTTGGGACGTTTTTTTGTAAATTTAATGATCTTTTCAAACCTTTTTTAACATTTCGAAAATCTTGGATATTTTTTGAGATATTAAAAAAATTAAACGACTTTGTTTACTCTATTGCATTTTACTTTTGCTATTTTTTTGGCTTCTTTTGGAAACTTTCTTTAAATGAACTACATAATATTCTGGATCAAATGGCATCTTGGTCGTAATTTTCGGTGAATATTCAAATTATTTATGAAAAATCATACATGTGAACCAGATTAACAGTTCAAAAGGTATATTGTGGTTATTTGTTAAATTTGTGAAAAATAAAATGATTTTCTGATCTCCTTATTATATATTCTTAGTTTTTTCTCCATTACGTTTGGCCCTGTTGAAGAGCTTTCGTGTCTGGGATCTTAGGTTTGACAGATGTCTGTTCCACCATATCGCATCTTTTGATATTCCTGCCCTCCGTAGAGGACAGCTTGATTCATAGGCATTGAGTATTGCCTCGTTTAGTTCTATGAGATAATTCTCTAATACCAGGTGGTTTCTGGCATTTCCTTTAGTCCAGAATCTTGCAAAATGTCTCTTCAGGTTAGTGTTGTAGTCTTCTCAATTGGTTTTCTTGGGGTTTCTCCTGTGTTGACACAAGAGGACTACACTCTAATATGAACATAATCATTCTATGATCAGAGAGGGATGGTTTGTTCGATACTCCAATCTTTAAGGTTCAGTGTACTTATAGTTATGTCTAGCACTCCTTTTCTTGCTCTAGTTACAAAAGTAGGGGTATTCCCTATATTATGTATAGCGAGATTCCAAAAGTTTCTCACCTCTTTTGTTGGTGTCTGTGCGTCACATCCTATGAGAGGCGATAGCTTCTTCTGTTCACAGTACTCTACTAGTCTTTGCAGTTCTAGAGGCAGTGCAGTCCCGTCATCTGCAAAGTACCATGAGGCTATCATGACTTCTTGACTTCCTCTCTCGAACTCGAAACACTGTTACTTTCCAAGATGCTGGGTATGTCTATATTACTCACTTTATATATTAAGTCGGCTTCCCTGCTCGTGAATCGTCTCTCCTGACTGTCACGGACCCATGGTTCCTGAATAAGTACAAATTCCTTCTATAAACGTCTTTGAGATAACCGCCGATGATCCCTTGAAGTGATTGGCGTTGATCTGAGCTGAGCGATATTGATTCCAGCTAATTTTTTTACTACTCCCCTCATCTTCCTCACTGCTTAAGTGATGTCAATCCCTACTTCTTGCACATGCTGCCTAAACTTCCACATTAATTGCCGCAGTGCCTCAGACCACTAGCTATACTTCCCAACTCCCTGCCCTAAAATCTATTCCCTAGTTGTACCATTACTCAAACACACCAATCTTTCTCTGACCACCCCCTCCCTCTTCCTTCTATTCCCTGATGGACCAAACATCTGCCTGTTTTTGACACCTCTCTAACCAATTTTACAAACATAACACACCTAGCATAGTTATAAAGAAAGCATTTCTGAAAATCTAAAACTGTTGATGGCGTCGGTTACGCAGTTACCGATTAACACGCTTTCCTAAATTACTCGATATTAACTGCAACATGCAGTATCTACACAGGAGTGCTGTATAGCATTCTTCTAGCCTCCACTCAATCAATAGTGTTTACACTGGTCACCAAATTATTCAAAATATATACGATATATACCAGACCCTAATGAACTAGTGTAGTGTTTTTTTATTCCTGCATTTTATAAAATAGGTCTCTACTAGTTCAACTGTACAAATACATTTTTTTATAAAATTTGTCCTTTGGTACGTCATCAGTGCTATGTGACGTGTACCTACGAATAAAATCTGTAGAAAATTGTTGTCGATGTCTATGCTTTAAAATTAACTGACAAACCTTTCTCTCTCTCATTTTTGGTCATAAAAAGTAGATAAACTTATCGATAAATTTGATCTGTGCTTGAAGCTGTTAGCATCTGTTAACGTTGACTATTAAACGCACTTCATCATTGGTTATTAGTTGGCGATAAATTTAAAACTTATTAATTTATTGTTAAATTTTACGAAATTAGAAATATTACATACAAAATTAATGCCAATATAAATTACTAAGTATCTTATCCTAAATATTTACTGTTACCATTTGAATGAATGCGATCATACTAAACTAGTCCATTACTCGTGATAAAACAATCTCAATTATTTGGCTCACTTCTCACATCGGGGTCAACGGCAATGAAATTGCTGACCATCACGCCAAAGAAATTGTCTCTATTACCAGCGAACCAATCTTACTACATCTTAGAAACGATCTCAAACTCGTTTTCAAGCACTCAATTGAGGAGTCCTGGCAACATTTATTGCGCAATATCAACGTCTTTACGTGAACTCCAACTATCTACTGGCCGGTTTTTACAAGAAATAAATTGCTATAAGGTGCAGTCAATAAAAAACTGAAAAAGTGGAAAATTGTTTCCACCTGCACCCAGGGTAAGGAAACTTAACAGTTTCTATACCAAGCTTGACTGTTGGTTTGCTAATTGATAGAGATGGTTTTAAGTGTTGACGAAGTCGGTCGCTATCACGTTTTCTATTGGAATGTAATTCAATGTCCGTTGGGGCATATAGCCCAGGAAGTAGTTGTTATTTTGATAGAAAACGGCCAAGCTTGTTATAGAAACTGTTAAGTTTCCTAACCTCTTATGGTCTTATGCATAATAATATACGGATTGATAGGCTTGCCTACACAATTTAATAAGGGGCACGAATATTTAAGGGGAACAACGAGAGTGGGAGTTGGTTCGCGCATGAGTATTAAATTTGGGCCATTAACGAAATGGATATATTGTCTATTGGGACCTAAAGTTTTACGCCGGATCTGAACGGCAAAATGAGAGGCTTTCCTGGGCAGAATACTTTCGGTGGTTTGCCATTGCCTTCCGAAAGGTAGCCGCCGTACTATATTTTTATATATTTTTCACTAATAAATATACAAAATTTTGAAGTGAATCAAACACTACTAAGAAATACAGTTACACGTTATTAATACATATTCATTTTGTTTGTACATGTGCATATAAAAAATAAGTAGTATTTTTGTTATTTTATTAAATACCTAAAAAATGCTTTTGTTGCAATATAAGAAAACCAAAAACATGATGATTAAATAATAGTGATACTTTTACATTTCCAGTACATTTGTATTTAGGTTAAAAACAATTTTCAAGGTAATCTTTAAAATATTTGCTCATAACATGTTGTTTATTAAAATCATTCATAAAATTTTCCAGGCAGTATACTAATAAAAATGCTATTTTTAAAATGCGAGTAAGATCCAAAAAAAATATAGAATGCAAAAGATTCTTAATAATACAATTAAAATCTACTGGTTTAAAATATTTGAAACAATTGCTAAACATAATTAAATTAAGCCTAAAATATTATAATAAATACTGATGAATTGATTTGTGTCAGTTTTATAATTTACAACATTCTACGTTTTCAATATATGCAGTGACGGATTTAGGGTAGGGGTCATGCTCCTCCCCCAAATTTTCACTAATGTTATTATTTGGGGATAATTTGGTAAAATCAGATAATATAATTAATTTTGTAAAAAATAGTAGTTTTATGTTTTCTTGCTACTTTAACAATATAATTTCTCATATTACGTTATCATATAGCGTAGAAATACGTTTTAGAGTCTTCATCTTATTCACCAAAATTTTCCGGTGAAGCCCCCCAAATTTCACCCTAAATCCGCTACTGAATATATGGCATATTTTGAGAAACAATCTAATGTTAACCCTCTCCAAAATTTTAACATTCTAATATAAAATATAATTTACGTTTAAAAATATTTAATTGCAGGATTATTGGAACTTGCTCATCGAGAGTATCAAGCGGGAGATTATGAAAATGCTGAAAGACATTGTATGCAACTATGGAGACAAGACCAAACAAATACAGGGGTTCTGTTATTGTTATCCAGCATACATTTTCAATGCAGAAGATTAGACAAATCTGCTCAATTTAGTACTTTAGCAATCAAACAAAATCCTCTTTTGGCTGAAGCTTATAGGTAAATATTAACTAATATTATATTAATAATTTGTTTATTTCGTTATTATGTAATGTTTGGAAAAAAGTAACATTACTTTTCCTAAAAAAGTACTGAAAAACTTTCATTTGGAAAATGGAAATGGAAATGAAAATGGAAAAATATAACAAAATATATATTTCCATCCATTAATTTATAAAATATGTCAAGAAGTTTTCAAAGTGCTGACTGTAAATGTACTCCATTTTCATGACGAATTCTGATCAAATGAAACTGAAGTAGATTAGTTAGCCGACATAGTCAGCTATAAGTTGTAGGTGCGGAGAGAATCTATTTCTTTTCATTGAAATTGTGGTGGCAGATTTTTCTCCTCTTCGTCGGATTAATTACGAGTATGAAACGATTTGTTCCACAAAAATTCAAGTATTTTCTGTAGTGTCATGCCATACTTCTCCGGTATGACTTACAGCCCGCCACAGCAACCCCAATGAGTTAATTTAAAAAAAATTACCCATTTGTTCCAAGCTAGTTTTTACACAGTTAGTCATCGTCTTGCAGCCATTTACGAACATCACCAAGCCATATTTTTCGGACGATTCAAAGTGGCCACCATACCGCCGAAAATCAGCGACTAACGCCCACGCGATTGGGCCGCCGGTGCCAGTGTTATGGCCATCAATTTTCTTTTGTCATTGCGTAATAAGACCTCGGACGAACCGCCATACTGTAACAAATGACCCAATATAAATATTGTGTCAGTATCTCCCAGTCTACCACGTATAAAACTTATTTCATATTGTGTTCGGACTTCTACAATTCAGGCTATCAGCGCAAAAGTGGTGTAACCCCCGGCACTGCACTTAGGAAAAATAGGATTTAAAATTTGCTAAGATAGATTTGTTTTTATTAATTTATTTTTTATTTAGCGCCATCTTTTGTTTTGATAACAAAAGGTGGCTTACTCCACTTTTTTATTCAAAGTTAATAATGTATAGAATGTAGTTTACACCAAAACTGCAACCAACACAAATAGTGGGTTACACCACTTTTGCGCTGATAGCCTCAATTAATAACGGGATTAAACCGAAATACTTACATATTTACATTTGGTACCGAGAGATGGGGTGTAAAAAAATAAATATTAACTACTACAATATTTTTCTTTTTTATCTTTCATCAATATTTAATATAGAATGTTCTCAATCGGCTCCATTTAAAAATAATACTTAACCCTTGCTATTAAAACATCCGTGTTTATTGACTTTACAGTAAACTGAGTGGTTCGATCATGTTTGTGACTACGAAACATTAGATATTAATAATTATACATTGTGAAGTTCGGTAATAGTAATTTACACAGTATATTCCTTGATTCTAATAAGACTTGTACTACTTTTTGTTGAAAGTACCATTATTTGTTTGCTTTTACATGTCCATTGCTAACCAGATAATGTGGTGTTGATGGTGCATTCCATTTTTGAATGTTTTGAATTGTCTGCAAGTATATTAACAACCACCATTTGGTCCTAATCTAACCGGTACAGAACAATAAGCAACTAAAAGGTTGTATTAACTTTCACTATTTATTCTATAAATTGCAATTACAGCTGTTTCGCTATAACTAGCATCGTCAGATTGACATATTCAATTTATAGAATAAATAGTGAAAGTTAATACAACCTTTTAGTTGCTTATTGTTCTGAATAACATGAATTTTCACACAGTAAGGGTTAGTACCATAAATTTCTAACCGGTACAGTTTTCAATTATTGGTTTTCCACATTGTTATAATTTAGCTCCTACATTTCAGAAAGGAAGTAAATTAGAGAACTCATTTTTAATTATATTTTTCAATAATTCACATTCATTCCTTATTGTAATTATGTGGTTTCTTCTATTTATGAAATCGAGTCTTGTAGATGAGAAAGGTAACAAATATTCTTGGCTCCATTTCACGGCCCTTTGTAAAGCATCCTTAACTGGTGTTTTCCTCTATAATGGCCTTGATTCTAATGTTAATTTGTCATTATGTTGTCCTGTTGTTCATTTATATTAGCAATTGTCAGTGAATCAACTTTGTTGTTATTTTCTTCTAATTCCAATAAACATTCTTGGTCTGGAAACATTGTTTAAATATCCCCACTTGTCACACATTAAAAATGTATTGCAAAACATTTTTGGCAGTTTATGTTGAGTGAATTTTTTCTAATTCACACATTTTTATGACTTTTCTTAAAGTTGTTGTATCAGGTAGTTTACTTCATTTTTTTCATATCGTTATATAAGAAAGCGTTGCACGTCATAGAATCCATTGCCGTCATTCGTCAGTGATAACAACACAATAAAAAAAAATTACTCTCACTTAAAATTTAGTTATTTTAGAGCTGTATTAAAAAGAAGTAAATTATACATAAAAAAAATTTTTGTGACATTGATTTTGGGTTTTTTCTTCATTTAGAGCTGTATTGTTTGACAAGAAAGGGCTGTTATCAAATAAAAAATGCCGATTAAAAACATCGAATATAATGTTGTCTTCGTCTTCTCCAAATATTAAAAGAAAAAAATTGTCATTATCAAGTTGTAAACAAATATTTAAGGTTATTTCTTCTGATGTGGTGTTAATAACATTGATCTTCATTCATTATTTAATGGTGTACTATTTATAAAGCAATGTGTAACCATTAAAACTGTACATTCTTTGCTTAAAGATATGAATATGAACATTATGAATAATAAAATTTGCCAGATAGTATTTATCATTGTCAATAAACGTTTTATCAAAGCAATTGACTTTTTAATGGTAAGTTTACATGCTTACCAAGGCTTGGCAAACGTCCACAAAAGCAAACATGGTCAATCGGAGCCGGTATCGGTTATTCGACACAAATCAAAAGAAGTTTATAGAAAGCTCTTTCGACTTATTTACACGTTTTGTTGTCGAGTGTTCAAAACCTCCCGCTGCAAGGGCTATTTTATGCTGTTCTCTATAGGAGGGCGTATAAATAGTACAAAATAAAGAAATTGTTAGGTACTTAAAAACACCAAACAAATTTAATGACTTTTTAGTCAATGATAGCTGTTTCGAAAAATCATTTCATCGTCAGCTTGAAATATTGAAGTTTCATATTAATTTCATCAGAGAACAATGTGGCATACAAGATGGGGAAAGCAAAGAAGACAAGAATGGTACTACCACGTAAAAAGAATGCCCGAACATAGATTAGATAGTTCTAGAGGGAAAACCAGTAGGAAACCGTCCACCAGAAAGACCGCCGAAAATATGGAGAGACAGCTGGCAATCCACATCACAGGAAATGGTACAAAGGCAAGCTCGGAATTAACAGATCTCAAAAAAGTTAAAAAAGAAGAAGACATTTTAATGTATATGATTATTTTCTTAAGTTTCTATTGTTAAAGTTATTGTTAGGATGCAAGGTATTGTTGTAAATTAAATCTAACTGTTGTTTACTACATACAATACTTCATCTACATATATAAATAAATAAATAAATAAATAAATAAATAAATAAATAAATACATACATACATACCATAAGTATACAACCTCATATAAATATGAGTGTTTGGACATACTAAGAAATTATGATTTAAAAAAACTAAACAAGTTTTTAACAAAACTTCTATTATTTTATTCAAAAACTTGTCTTTTTAGTCAATGACGGCTGTTTCGAAAAATAATTTCGTTGTCAAATTGATATATATTGAAGTTATATTTTAATTTATGACAGCTATCTGATGTTGATTGAGTAATGTAAAAGTGTAAGTTGAAGTGCATAGGTATTAATATAATTTAATTTGTGTACGTTTAGCGTTTGTGGACGATTGCCAAAGGTTTGAATAAAACTGCCTTAACTTTTCCCTGTAGGATACTTAAATGACACCTTCCTTTTTAAGGTTCATAAATTGACTGCATCTATTTTAAAATTGTTTTCAAGCTAGTCCAAGAATTAATTTGCTCTGATTTTATTGAAATCATTGTTTCTTATGGGATGACTCTCGCAACGTTATGGCACGAGGAGTAGCCGAGGCGAGAACTTATTTGGCTAATAGACCCAAACTAGTAGCGTTATGCTAACTTCTGTATTTGTAATAAAAATTTGTGGCAATGACATTTGTTTTCTCTTTTCTTAATTTGACAAATGTCTACTTCAAATATCACTAACTATAAACATTACATACAGTGAACCATGACACTTTGAGCATAAAGTTCAGTTGGATTTTATAAAAGACAAGTTTTACTAGAGGTTTTTCTTTTAGTAAACAATACAGAAACACCACAATAAATGAACTGTTATTTTTATTTTCCCTTTGTTTTATTTGCTTAATGATATCCATGACTAATTTGATTATTTATAACATAATAAAATCTAATTATTAAAGCTACATATTGGTTTTGTTCCAGCAACCTTGGTAATGTATACAAAGAAAGAGGGCAACTTCAGGAAGCTTTGGAAAATTATCGACATGCTGTCAGGCTGAAGCCAGATTTTATTGATGGTTATATTAATTTAGCTGCAGCATTAGTAGCTGCTGGAGAAATGGAACAAGCAGTGCAGGCATACATAACAGCTTTACAATACAAACCAGTTAGTACTAACCACATTTGATTTACCTAATTCACATATTTACTTAATTACTTAGTAGAAAGTCGGACAACTTTTTAGAAAGTGCTTAAAATTAAATGATTATTGACTAATACACCTAAAAATATATATTTAAAATAATAAAAACTTTTTACCTAACCATTTTACATTTCATTTAATTTTTAATTTTTTTTTCATATACCTGTACGAATAGAAATTTAAAATTGTAATATTTTACTTGTCAATTTATGGTGGAATTCTAAGCATTTTCTATAAGCTCCTGAATCAGTAAGGTATAGGGTTTGTCATGTTAATTTTTGTAGATTTTTTCTTAAAGACCTTACAGATGTGCTCAGAATCCCTATTAAATTTTATAAATCACTATTATTTTATAGATACAAATTACATATTATAACCAATTTATTTTTTGCAGGATCTCTACTGTGTTCGTAGTGATTTGGGAAATCTTCTAAAAGCTCTAGGTCGTTTAGATGAAGCTAAAGTAAGTATTAAAAGCTTTGCAATTATTATATATATATTAAATTTAAAAATAATTAATAACAATGCCTTAGTATCATTATTTTGTGCGTATCTATATAGATTTGGCTGATTATCTTGTACAATTAATGCGTTTTTGCGTAATACTTTTGGCGCGTCAATAATGCAACGGTTAACATAAGAGAATTCAATGAAAACTAGTTAAAAATAAAACTACAACAATTAAAATGTTTATTTGGTCGTGTCTATTATCAATGGATATATTTTTAAGAAATCAATAAAAAGTATTTCATTAGTGGAGTAATATATTATCTTTTATTGTATGAAGACAAATAATGCACGCTTTATTTTTTTAAATGCAAACAAATACAAGTTTTGCTGACGTAATGAAATTTGTGTGTATTTTCTCAAATCTCACAAGATCACTACTTACTTATATTTCATAAATGTTCAGTCATTCTTTGATTATATTTTATATTAAACAATAATTTTGTTGTTTATTTACGAGTAACACATTGCTTTTTGTAGTATCTAAATTTTGAATTCTCTTACTAAATGTGCGTAGTATATTTTCATTAATTAGTAGCAATTATTTTTTTTTTTTTAGAAAAAAATAAATATTTTGTTGGCGTTAAAATATTTTATGAGCGTTTGTTTTTTTTTGGCTATGATATTAAAGGTGAAACATATTTATTGGTTATGGCTTTTACATTTGTGAATTATTGGAATTATTTTAACTTAAAATTTAATCACTACAAATCTTAAATAAATATTTGGAGTTGCAAGTACTTATTATTATAAAAATGCGTTGGATTATTTTATTCATGTTAATTATTGGGTTAAAAGTTAAAAAAAAATACTATAACTAAACAAAATAACTTTACTCCCGTATTAACATAACGATATTATCCGAGGATTGTTTATTTATGGAAATCACCCACCAAAGTGATCTCTTTACGACGTGAATTACTAGCTTTAAAAAGGTTGTAAAAAATTAATCCTACTAAATTTAATTTCAATAATTTTAACTATGTTCGATTAGATTTATTAGGTCGCCATTTAGACTTCTATGTTTTTCAGATATAAAATACTGTTAAACTAATCAATGTTGTTTCACCTTTAAACTTTAATTTTTAGATTTAGCAGTAAATAATTACGGCGTTCCATAGTAATTATTCACTGTTGCTGTTTTGCGTAGTTTTTAAAATCCAATTGTAACAAAATAATCATCCAAATTATCAAAAAACATAAAATTATTTTTATGTAATTTCATGAATATTGTTTTTGGATTGTTTTACAATGTTAAACTTGAATAGCTGTTATATTGAATATATAACCTAATCAACATTATTAATATTGGTGGTGTATTTTTTATATTACTAAATAAATATTATCAGACAAGTATTCCAATGAAAACAACTCAAGTTTTGACGTTTATGGTGTTTATTAGTGATAAATATAAAATTAACACTTTTAATAAGAAATTTTATTTTTGATGGGAGTGGCAGGATATTTGAAAATACTAGGAAATCAATAAAACAAGAACCTATTTTGAAACTGAATATGAATGAATGAATATCAAAAGGACTCTTTTCTCAATTTTCGGGATATAAACTTGAATAATTTGTTAATACATAGGGACACATTCTCTTAAAAAACAAAAACACGAAGCAGGGGTCTTCAACCTTTTTTAGTACAAGGGCCAAACATCAATTTCACATCGTCCGGAGGGCCACAGGTTCAAGGTTCAATCATCTTTATTTGTTAATTAAAGTTAATCAATGTGATTTTTAACACTGTTTATTTTTTATGAGTCTATCAATATTCTTATTTTTGTGGTTGCAACCCGAAGACTTTCCTTTTCCTCCAGATGTGCATCTGTAATACACCTATCTCTTTATTGAATACTCATGCGCAAATATTTTTGAATTTTCCCCTTCCACTGCTAAAATATGACTACTTCTTACCATAGAACACAACGTATTGCTACCCAGGAATACCACAATTTAAATGAAAAAAAACCTTTTAGCTGTCAAAAGATAGCTTCTATTTGCCGTATAGCCGCGGCAGCCCAGGCCATAAACCACAAAAAGGAGAAGTTTTAAATTTTATTTCGTTCGTGTACGCCGCTTGCTAGTTGTTATTGTGTTTTTCTTGTCTTTGTGTATTTAATATTAACGACTTGTGTGTGTACCTAGACTTCTCTTTGGATTTACTTTACTTTGGATTACTGATTACTTTTGCATGTCATACCAACACAATTTTATAAGGGGCATGAATATTTAGGGGGAACTACGAGAGTGGGAGTTGGTTCGCGCACGAGTATTCAATTTGTGCCATTAACGAGATGGGTCTATTCTCGACCTTGTTTTTGACTTGACATAATTCATACGAGAAAACCGCTGTTCACACACATAAGTGCCCCAAATAAACACATCATTTTCTGGGCATATTTTCGGATTTCAGGAAATGAGTTATGATCGACATATTTAGCATAGATATTAAAAAGACCCACGTCTAACTTGTCTTTCAGTTCCGAATTACACTGCAAATCGATAAGCTCCATCTGAAAATTAACCGGCTTGTCTTCAACGGATACACTGAATGGTCGCGCAAAGAGACTGATGCAATTTTCACTATCTCTGAAGTCAGAAAACTTCGATAGGAACTCATTTTTTAGTAAATCTATTGCCGCGACATATTTATCCACAACTGTACATTCGCAGCTCTTCAGTTTAGGAAAGTGCGTAAACTCTTTTTTGAACAATAGATTTTTCCATAAATCCAGTTTAAGCTCAAATGCCTTCACAGTGTCGGCGCGCGGTGCGATGAGGACAGATAGCATAATATTATCACTGGGCGCGACACAATATTTTATTTGGCCCTGAGGATCGTGGGCCGCAAGAAATTAGCTGGCGGGCCGCGGGTTGAAGACCTACGCCGTAAGGTTTCTGTTTTCACTTACTTGGAATACGAAATTTAAGAAAAATTAAAACCTGTAAACTCCATGCCAAAATAGAAAACAGTTGTGCCACTCTAACAACAACAAAAAACATTTGAATTGAACATTATAAGAATCATCCATTCCCGATATTTTTTTGACTGAATGTGTCTACGGAAGCTTATTTATTATCCAGAAATAGTTTCTATTTCAATAGTTTTCACTGGATTATTGCTTGATTTTAATTTTTTTATACCAATAAAAAATTGTGAATATCAAAAGTATGATTATTCCATGACGTATATAGGTGCTATTCATTTTAAATTGCAACACATTCCAATTTATCTCTCTTACTATATGATTGATTTTATATTATTCAGAATTTCTATTACACTTGTGATATTTTGTGAAGAGTTTTAATAACCTTTGAAAAACAGCTTGTTTTATTTACAGGCATGTTTATTAATGCTTATTGTTGATATCAATAATGATATATTTAAAAATGCAAAATAAATAATAACAGTTATTTTTTCCATATCAGAATAATACTTCTTGTTGTGTTTTTTATTTCAATATTAAGATTAAATATTTACCACATCCTGCAACCATGTTGTTTTAGGTCTTCTTATTCTGCGCTTAATGCAAGGGTTCAATTTTTAATAAATATAGTAGACTTTGTACATGCTCTCCATATATAACCTACCAATTTTATTATTTCCTCTTTGATTTTTCTGAATATTATCCTTTTGTAATTCAAATGAAAATTCCGAGTTTGTCCGTTTGATATATTTTTCTCCAATTTTTTTGTCCTAGAATGACAAGTAATCTCCTTGTTTGACTCCTTTGTTGTGGTTAAACTCTTGTGTTATTCCTTTCTGTGTTTTAACCTTCGCTACTATTTTAGTCAGAGTTATCTTTATTATAATCTTGTAAGCTTGTCACTTACTCCTGATTGTCCGTTTGATATATTCATCTCCAATTTTTTTGTCCTAGAATGACGAATAATCTTGTTTGACTCCTTTGTTGTAGTTAAACTCTTGAGTTATTCCTTTCTGTGTGTGCTACTATTTTAGTCAGAGTCATCTTTATTATATTCCGATCTACTGGTTCTTAAATATTTCAGTCATGATTATTTTTTTCTCTTCAACAATTTTGCATTTTTTCTCAATATACTTTTTTAATTATTAATCATATGTGTCAAAATCATTTACTTTTTTACTATGCTTAGCGCATTCAATATCTATGTGATTATTAAAGTGCAGCTAATTAAAACTCATCCCAAAATATTCAATATTTTATTTTGTTGGTTAAGAATATATAATAATTTTAACTATTGCTATGTTGCTGTATGATAAATAGGTATGTGGCAGATTTGGTCGATTTTGTCAACAGATGGCAGCCATAAAAGCATAAACCAATTGGCACAAGAGTCAGGTAAAGTAGTACAACAATGCAGGATGGCACTGGTCTTTTGTTTTTAGGTAACGGAGTTTGGGGTACCTCTAAGCGTCAATTGCACCGGAGCGTAATACTTATTTTTTAATCGAGCGATTATTTTTTTAACCTTGGCGTAACTTTAATATATTGTTAGTATTTTCGAAAAACGGTTGCGTTGCTAAATTTTAATAAATAATTCCACAACTGCTGATGGAAAATAGATTACTGGAGAATTTAGGTTAAAATAGTATTTTCGACTGTTTGGAAATCATATTTTGTTCTATTAAAACCGTTAAAAGTTTAATAAGCCAATTAGTAGCGGCATGTAGTTACCTTGTTTAGTCATTTAGTATTCTGTATTAATAGCACAAGAATTAGAATAGACCCCTTTTAGAAAAGTTGGTCTTGAAGAGTTGGTATTTAATTTATCGTGTGGTAGTTTATGGATTATTTTTTGAAGTTACAATTCAAATCACTTTTAAGATTTAATAATTTAATAAATTATCATATTCACTATAAACCAGAGATAAGTAACCAAACAAGATGTGCACTTTAATGCTGTAAATTGGAAATATTTTAACATGGTTTTTGAATCAACCCATAGATGGAAGGAACTAGAGCCGTTGATTACAAATATAGATAATAGCTTTATCATATGCAGACCATGAACCGCATTCATTTTGTCTTTATCCTTTGTTGATATTAATTCAATGATTTAGAAACTTGATATAACTTTACAAAGTGTATAATATTCAAACGGACGAAATTCGTCAAGGTCTCGTACGACGTAGTTCAGAGAGTGATTTGAAGTGGGAGCTTAATATTTTAAATACAAAATAAATATTCACCTAATTTATTCGCATACTAAAACAATTTTTTTAAAATATTGTAGAAGATTTTACAATTAAAAATAAGTAATTGAGTGAATTTAAATTATAATTTTGTTATTATTTCAGTTTTTAATGTGGTATGTATCCTTATATATTATAATACAAAAGTTTGCATTAAACTCAAAAACTACTCCACGAATTTTCATACGGTTTTTACCAATAGGTAGATCGATTCATGAAGAACGTAGGTATAGTTAAATAGTTAAAACGCAACGATACATACCACAAGCGAAGTTATGTACAACGGTTTTTAACTATAGTATAAAACTAAAATAAAATCTTCTCATTTCTTCTGTGTTGGTTAAAAAGGGAATAAAAATAAATTTCTTAAAATATCTGTAAAATCAAATATTTACACAGTAAATGGAAAAACTGCAAGTACATATTTTAATTACCACCTACTAAACTTTAACTAAAACTATACTTTATATATATTTTATTTGAAATGCAGTATTCTTTAAATAAATCAGAAAACTGTAGTACACACTTTAATTTAATAAAAAAAATTACACCCTTAATCTACGGTTTTTTAAAGTACACATTTTCCTTTATTTTATTTTTACAATCTTTATTACTTTAGTATATCAAAGGAAAATAGGTTGCATAGTCATCGAGTCAGATCAGCTTTTTTAATAATTTGGACAACCTTTTTTAAAAGACCTGAAACAATTTTAATTTGTTTAGAATATGTTCTTCAGATATGAACAGTTGTAAAAGGGTGTTGTCTTTTTAGCATTAAATAAGAAAGCTTTTGGACTTGCAGAATAAAGTGATATTGCAGTTTATATTTTTTGCACTTAAGCCTGATTTAAGGATTTTCCAATTTATTTTTTGTTTCTCTATAAACAGTCTTAAGGGCTCAGGTGTGGCTTTCCAATTTTTATATATCCATAAGTTTACACGAAAATAATATGTTTAAATTGTGATCATTCTTTGGTAAGTAAAAAAAACTTGCAAAAATAAAAATATTCTTTAAAACAAGCTTTGTTTCACCTAACAAATGTACCCAATGCTGTTACTACATCAAACTAAAACTTCTCTTGTTGAAGCAATCATTATTAATCTCAGTGTAAAGCTAACAATAACAAATAAAAAAGTTAAAAGAAACTTAAGAAAATACAACTGATATTCATAAAATCCCAATTAACTAAGATTATAATTAAATCAATAAAAAATATACAATAAGTTCATAAGATTTCTGCGAGTATTTTTAATAAAATAAAAAAAATACAGCTTAATCATTTTTTATGATAATAAGTAACCTCATATTGTTTCAAAGATTTGTTGCACCAGCTTTTTGTTTTATTTTTTTATAACTCATGTTAAAGATTTCTTTTAAATAAATCTGAAAAATATCTATAACAAATTCTTGCTGTATTTAAATTAATATGGCCACTTTGCCACAATTTCTTAAAAGCATGATTCACGAACCATATTAATGGATATTAAAGAATGCAATCAACTCGTAAAAAAAGCCTAAAGTGTTTAAAAACCGAAAAAATCTATTCAAAATTGTAAAAATATCTCTATGCAAGTTTACAAGTGTTTACTCTCTGAACTACGTCACGGCTATTTTCACATATGAATAGGGTCATAGGTAGCTTGTAAATTTTTTGTATCATGTTTTAATAATGATCACATAGTTATCAGGGTTATTTGTTTTCATAACTCTAACTTTACATCTTAATTTTATATTTTTATAGATATTATGCAATGTGCGCATTCTATTACAATAGATATGATCAAAAACTAATCACGTGACTATATTTCCATATGTTCCATTAGACGTGCACATCTTGTTTGGTTACTTATCTCTGCTATAAACAGAATAAGTTATTTAAATTAAGATGCATTGGACCATGAGAAATTAATTTAATGAATGAATAAGGGTTACATCAAGAATATAAGTTGTCATGTGGTTGTTATTCAATAAAAATAATGTACTTTGAATTATTTTCCCACGAGAATAATGTTTTCATCTGAGAACTAATATGAATTACGTACCAAAAGTGAGCATTTCTATTTATTTCGTAAAACGTCAAAAAATAATAATTTTTGTTGAAGAGCTTTTCCGTAGTAGTATAACACATTTTTTGTCTGTATACATTTTCTATGATTTTGTGTCGTGCGACCAAGTAGGTAAGAAAAATATAAAACTAGCGGCCGCAAAGTAGCTACCACCTAGATCCGAATGCTAACTTAAGAAAGTAGAGTCAAATTGGCGAATCTTGTTCAAGCTTTGTAAGAACTGAAACAATAGCTGAAGCTTCCAATGTATCTTTTTCAAGCTTGCATATTTCCTCTTTTACTTGTTGATTCTCTAGTTGCAACTACGTGATCATGTACTACACATTCTTAACCTGCAATTGGTGATATTATCACGCCAATATCAATTAGCATTTTTCAGTTCTTTTATTATATAGGATTTTTACGATAAGTTGACCATGACGTCATTCCTAGTTAATTATATTGCCAACAAAGTAACTTAAAAATAACTGACAGTAGATGAGATTTACTTGTAAGAGCTAGGAAAATTAAACGTGTACAGATTGGTAACAATTCGCGCTGTTGCCACGAGCCAATTGCCACGCGTCATTATTGTATTGTACACGTTTGACATTCGATTGTGGATAATTGTTTTATTGATTTTGCGTTCAGTTCTCACATTCCGATTTTTTTCAACAATTCATCAGAGGCCCGATTCTATTTCACGAATTCGATTATGGAATCGTTCGATGTTTTTTCCGAAATCTGATAAATCGGTGATTCATTATAGAGAGTTAAAATACTTTTTTGGTTGGTTGAATTATAATATCGTCGGTCCCACGTCAAAACCATGAATGTACAAAATTGGCCGTTTTGACCTAAGTGCACCATAAGTCTTAAAACGATCCATATTAGCCATGCCAAACTCACGAATGTGTTTACGCGCCAACTCTTCACAAGTCCAAGTCAATTATTCACGAAAAATCAGTTCTCCGCCGGATTCCACCACGGACTCCCCACGAATGTGACAGTTTCGCGATTTTGGCTTTGGGAACAATTATTTAAAATATTTGAATGTGCCACTTTCGTGTATTTGGCGTTGTCAAGTTTTATATTTAATTTATCTGAATGTAGAATGTAGTGATTATCTATTTTGATGAACTTAACAAATAATCCTGAATATAACATTTTAGTGCTTTTGGAATTGCAGACTATTTTATAAAAATCTGAATATTGCGACTTTTCAAAAAAGTGGATAAATTCAAGTGAATGTGTCCTTTTATGTTGTGAAATTTCATTTTACAAAAATTTCAAGAACATTTACGAAGAAAGGAATTAGCTCGCAAGTCCAGGGATGACCACAAAAAAATTGCAAAGAAAAATACGAAAGTTTTATCTTTTAATTTCGACCTAGGCTCAGGAGGTCAAATTTTTTATTTGAGAAAATTAGTCTTCTACAATTTGACATTTTACAACTTAGCCAACCAAGATGTTCTTTGTTATGTTTGGAAGGAAACTCAAGGAAAAAGAGGATTAGTTGAAATTTCTTTTTGTAGAAGTAAAAGCAAAATACGTTCCAGTGTATTCTGCGGAAGGTTGGACACAAATTATTCGTAGTGCAATGACAAGGCCACGACCTTTTGTAGTCAAAAATCTGACATACGAAGACTTTTTTGATTTTAAGACATTCGGAACAAAGTCTTTCAGCATGATTCAAATTCCATGGCGCAAAGTTTGCTGGCTTCGCTATGTGAAGGACCATGTGAGCCAACAAAAATTTTCTTTAAAACCAATTAGAGTAGAACCAAACTAAGAATGGTACACCACATGGCTGAAACCTGCGCGAAGGTGTGACGTCAGAAACAGAGGCGGACAAATTTCTAGTTAGTTTTTAATCATTAATATTAATATTATGGATGATTTCCCTTACTTGACTATTAAGGGGTCTTCCTTTTATTCCAATTTTTTTTGGAGCCATTTATAAAATAATAACAAATAAAAAAGTATATAGTCAGAACTCACAATAATCACTTTTCGCTTTCAGCTCACTTTGCACTTACTCTACTCAACCAAGTCACGCCACTGAATAATTACATTTCGCTCTTTCGGGAGTCGTTACTATGGTAACTGCCACTGCGCAACTTATGCGGTCGCCATGTTGTGTACCATTCTTAGTTTGGTTCTACTCTACACAGATGAAGATTTTAAGGAAGTAAGTTGTTCCAAAATAGGACGTCCAAGAAAAGTTACATTAAACAAGTCGTACAATGATCAGTTGCCTATTTCCAATGCAAAGTTTAAAGATTTGCAAAAAATGTGTAATGATTTTAGAGTACCTAAGATGTACCATAATTACTACAGATCTTTGAAATGTAGTGAGAAAATCCGGGACTGTTTACCAGAGCCGAATGCGTCGGAAAATGACTCCGAAGAAAGTGATTAGTTCTTATGTTCACCAGTTAAAAATTATTTTTTTCTACATTACCTGAGTATTAG
This sequence comes from Ophraella communa, assembly GCA_035357415.1. Lineage (NCBI taxonomy): Eukaryota > Metazoa > Arthropoda > Insecta > Coleoptera > Chrysomelidae > Ophraella > Ophraella communa. Next base: position 28,167,651 of record CM068982.1, read on the forward strand.
AGTTTATTTCCTTGTTTTATTTTCATTAAATGAATTTGCAAAAACTTACCGAGTTTAATTTTTGTGTTCAGCGAAACTACAATATGTTTAAAATCTTTCAACGGCAAAAACACAAATGTGGTTTTTTACACAAAAAAATAAAAGATACAAAATTTTGTTAGACAACTTAAATTGTTTGTTACGAATTATACTTATGGCAGAAAATATTTAAAATTGCCCAAAAACCTTATTTTTCCCTGTCATTACAAACTTTAAAAGCAATTATCTCAAAACTATAGTTTTGCACATTCATGGTTTTGGCATGGGACCAACGATATGTTGTAGAATGACTTATCATTTGAGTTATTCTTTTATTCATAAATTTTTTTATAAATATGATATATGTTTTTTGCATTCATTCATAAGTGAATTTTATTATCATTATTATTGGAAACCACAATATTCCCATTTGATAACTTAAATATTAGCACAGCACTACCAGTTAACCTATATGAAGGAAAAACAACTGCGTGACAACACCGCAATATTTTATGCTCTGACGTCATTGTCAACTTATCGTAAAAATCCTATATATTATTATATTCCTGTACTATAAGGTAACCTACAATTTTTAAAATAAGTCTAGCTAATCGATATCCTGCAACTTCTGTTTTATCTATCTTTGACACGCTATCCAAATAAATTATCTACAAATACATACTTTCCTTTCTAAAAAAAAAATAAAAATTGGTATTTATCATGAATTTCAATATTCTGTTTAATTTTCGGTTTCCATTATCTTAATGTATGCTTTGTATTTATGTAACTATATTCATCATGTAATTCATTATAAAGGTGCTTTTAAACCATTGGCTTTTTCATTTGATTTTAACAAATCGGATGAAATCATCAATTTGAACTCGTTTACATTGTTCGATCTGAGTTGGTCCGTCTGATTTTACATTAACAACAAGAATGATAAACATTTTACCAGGATTGCTTAATCCCATAAGACGTACGTTCGCCAAAAAATCGATCGCACGTGACGTCACTGCAGTCCTCGGCCGTAATAAAACGATTTTATGAGAATATTTATTGTAAATTATAAGTGTTTAATCTTAAAAATCCAAATAGTGGTACGTTAGTATTACAGAAATCATAAAAATACTGTCTAATTCCTATTATTTCCATGCATTTATATTAGGTTTGTTCCAACCAAGCAAAGAACCGTTCTAGAACGGTAATATTACCACTCACGAGACCAAATTAGTGCACTGCGCAACTCAGTACACCACTGCGCACAAAAATTACTATTTTAGAACGGTTCTTTGCTTGGTTGGAACAGACCTATGGTAAACGTTATAATGAAGGACTGCAGTGACGTCACACAGCTGGCGGACAAATCAGCCCGATTAGGCAATCCTGGTAAATGTTTATCGTTCTTGATTTAACAACATTCGAGTTTGTCAAAATAGAACTGTATCTATTTTGGTTCGATATTTAAGCATGCGCATTTGTTGTTCTTATTACAGTCTTTGACGGACAAGGATTATCAAAATGTTTGATTAGGGTTAATTGTTTGTGTTTTGCCAGAACGTTTGGCCTGTGGTTGGTTTTTATCCATATTGTTTAACAGCCGTGCTACCTGTTAAAGGCATTATTATTATTATGATTTAAAAAAAAAATTAATATTGCGAACATAACCACAAAGAAACAAAAAAATATACCCTCATGCCCGGTTCTGACGATTCAATTTCGTCTCTGCAACTCCATCGCGGCGACAAAATTGCATGCAATTTAGATGGTCACACCATGCAACAGATCAATACAATCGAACACCAAAATAGAACTGGTTCTAATTTTGTGACACAAGTTGCAGCAACTTGGTAACTTTTTTAGTGACTTTTTCTATGCAGACTTAAAATTTCTGTCAGTATGACTAGCTGAAATAGCAGTTACGAGGTTATCTAGTTATCTGTAATTGATCGCAAATTGCAATAAATCGCTGAAAATTTGAATTTATAGTTAAAGAAGTTGCCGCAACTAATAACATTGGGGATACTGTCAATTGCTTTTTCGGCTAAACGCCCCCGATTAATGAATTGCACCGTCAGATCCGGGCTTTACGTTTTCAAACTAATGACAGTAGAAGTCGATTTATTATTCCTCTAAATCCAAAATTAGACAAATGTAAACGGTAATATTTAGAAAGGTCCAAGTTCGTCTATAATTTAAAATCAGATGTTTTATCAAACCTAAAATCAAATGAAAAATCCAATGGTCTAAAGGCACTATAAAACTTTTGGCTTTGTTTTTTTCGATTTTTTTTTTAAATTTTTAATGCAATATCAAAATATGTACGTAATTCCAACGTTTATAAAAATTTTGGCTTGTAATCTATTTTCTGTCAAGTATTTTTGCGTCAGCGAACTTGCAAATTTGGCGATATTTTTTCTAGAGGTTCCGTGAAAATTGGAGCGCTTACTAATTCAAAAACAAATAAAACGACATCTCTAATATTGTTTATTTTTTGTTAGGCTTGTTACTTGAAGGCAATTGAAACAAGACCAGATTTTGCAGTCGCCTGGAGCAATCTGGGATGTGTTTTTAACGCACAAGGCGAAATCTGGTTAGCTATACACCATTTTGAAAAGGCGGTTGGTTTGGATCCCAATTTCTTAGATGCATATATTAATCTTGGAAACGTACTAAAGGAAGCTAGAATTTTTGACCGGTAAGTTTTCATTTAAAATTTTCTTTTTAATTTATCTTACCAAGAAGGTTATTTACATTAGAAATAATACCTTAAAATTATATATAACTTTTGTCAAACTAAATATATACACTATATTTATTTATTGGTTTATAACACTTTTGTACACCAGAAGTAGGCAACGTTCTTTAAGCAATTTACATCGAAATAGAATTTCTAAATAATGTTCACAAAACATATTCGTATAAAATTTCATTGCAATGGTGCCAGTAGTTTCGGCAAAATCGTAAGAAATGTGTAATTTTTCATTTTCTTCAACGCCCTTTATCTTGAAAACGGATGGCGTTAGAAAAAAATTTCACTAAGCCAACCCCAATTATTTTTCAGTTTTTTACCTATCCTAGAGACGGTGTTACCTTTTTTTGAAACACCCTGTATAAATTCTCTGGCATCATTGTAGACAGGAAAAGTATGTCAGAAGTCACTGGTATGTCATCAATAATAGCTATTTATGTAACAAGGCAGCAAAGTGGCACTTTGCTGCCGTGTTATATACAATATTTTATCGCCTACCACTACATTTTTACTTACCAAAGTTAATGTACTTGCATTTAAAATTTCCACAAGCTAAACTTAAAAAAGAAATACATATTTTAATATTAAGTAACATTTATTATTCTTTATTATAAACATTAAAAGTAAATGTACAACCAGAGGGATTTGTAATGTTTATACCTGATGTAGATGGAGCTGTTATTGTAAATGTTTCCGAAGTGTTTGTGATTATGCTCTTGTTAAAACTATTGCTTTCTGTAATTAAATAAGAGTTTGGATTTTTTTCCTTTTCGGTATCTTTTCTAATTAGAGAAGTATTTGGTTGTTGCTGATGAATTCCCCCAAGAAATGTCTTAGCAATCTTTGTTTTATTCAAAACCGATTCTTCCACATAACACTCGGCAACAAAATCACTTTTCCACCCGCCGTGACGTTTAAGATTCTCTTTACTGCCACCAGCGTTAGCAAATAAAGTTGCGGATGTTCTGCGAAAGCAATGACCAGTATATAATGAAATAATAACTTTTTTTCTCTAATTTATGGATTAAATAAAGTAAAGCAAAAACCGATTTAAACAAATAGGTTCGATAAAAAATGGGAAATACTAAAAGGCTTTTAAATATGGTTTAAAAATATGAGAGGTTACGTTGTCTCTTGCATACTATACTCTTCTAATACGGTAGCTGTGGACAGACTCGGTTTTATTATTAGAGAGAAACACAAATAAACGTTCTCCGCTATTTGACATCTACGCATGCGCAGTTCCAAATTATTTACCGAATAACGCAAATAACGTTAATGTTAAATGATGTTAGAGAGATTTTAAGCCGCATAAAATGTAAATTTTAAACGTTAAACTGAGCAAGCGCAGTCTTTCTAAAATAGTGGATGAAATTTTCCAATATTTTAGTTTTTGAAGCCAAAACCTGTGAACTACGTTAAACGTTATTTTGTTATTTTGACATATTTCACAGCACACAACAGTCGAAAATGACGTCAGAAATAGACGTTGACAATTTAAAACATTCAAAGACTTTTATAGTATATTTTAAAAATCAAAATATATTTAAGTATTCTATTTAAAAGTATTTGTGGATAGTTTCAATACATTTTAAATAGTTTTCAATATTATTATTTTTATTCAACTAAATAAATAATATAATACACTTGGCAGTGATGTTAAAACCTTACCGCCTAATAACGTTTCGTTTATTTCGACGTAATTAACGGAGTACGTTATTAAGGTGATCGCATGGGTGATTGCGCATGGGCAAAGTATAACGTCAATCAAATAAGTGGCTTAAAATCTCTCTATTTCTGTAAGTTTACGGTACTGTGTAACGGAAGGAAGTCGTGTTTATGTACATCTGTTATTTAAAAATAGCGCAGAACGTATTAGCGAATCCCGTTATTCGTGTTTGCCCTTAAGAATAAAAAAATAAATGAACTAAGAAGTAATTAATCAGAATTATTAATCCAGAAACTAGATCTGTCGTATGTTATGGACATTACTCTATATCATATTCGATAAAGTAAATCAACGCTAGTGGAAACATAAAGAAAAGATTATATTTGGTTAAAATATCCTACAAGGCATTATTTAAGAATCCTTGTGATATAGAAGTTTTAGAACCATTAATGAAAACAGTGAGGTGGCATGAAGGCAATGCCTATGATGTTTCATTTGGAAATATTATATTACATAAAAATTTTAAGAAATTCACTTTCCGACTTATGTACACGATTTTTCCTACGACCGACTCCCAATATTTTTTTATAATTATGAGTTATTTAACTTTATTTATAAAATTTATTTTAAATTATTCACAAAAATGAATAGTTTTTTATTCATTAATCTTGCTTTAATTATTACTTTCTGTGAGTTTTTAAAAAAATATTACACTACAGTAATAAATGCGTATATTACTAATTTTCGAAGTGGCAAAACTGCTTGTTAGCTGTTGGTTTCATAAGGGGTCGTAGCAAAAAAATATTCGTTGCCATGAGTACGATCTGCGATAAGTAATGATTCAATTCATGGTTAAAGTAAATTTTAATTTTTGCAATAAATCAAAGGGATCATTTTTATTGGGTACAATTATTATTTCGGGAATAACAAATTACATTTTTAAATTTAAACGACCTTTTTGTTGTTGTTTTCTTTTTTAAATACTCTCCTTGATGATAAATACACTTCATTTGTTCAAACCATTTGTCATAACTGTTTTTCCATTCCTCTTGAGATTCTTCCTCTTCTTCCGTGTTCGTTAATCGTTGACCTTGTATTTTACCACTGTTTTCGGGAACAGGAAGTCATTTGGTACAAAATAAGGACTGTATAGAGGATGAGTCCTAAATTCGATAATTTGACTATTCAAAAATCACTGTCAGACAAGGTATCTGAGAATGGAGAATGATTTGGCGGTTTTTATAGCGAATTTATTTACGTTGCTCAAGAAGAACATATGACATATGAAACTGATGAAGATGAAGTCGTGTTTTTTGTGTAACGGGAAAAGCAATGTACTCGACTTTAATAATTCAGAGTGTCTAAAAAATGTAGTTCTAAAGCAAAAAGATAAAAAAGAATTTGAAGATGTTTGCAAAACACAAACCTTAAATAAAATTTATATTGAATCTAAGAATAATATATGTTATAGTTACCATATAAAATAATAAATTACCTATTCATAATTTAAGAGGAATACATACCCTCGTTTATTTGAAATAAAAGTCAAACGCCGTTATTTACCAACCGATTGTTTTGAAAATTTGGAAATTAATTTAATGAATACTTTTAAAAAAAAGTATGGAAACAGATTTTTTAAAAAAATTCTAATTTCTGAGAAAAAAATTATTTACACTCCGATTTTTAATTTTTCAAAAATTCGCTCCCATAACTTTTTAGACATTAGTTAGATGTAACCATTCCCAAAATTTCGTGAATTTATCTTAAGTCGTTTGGGCGCACAACAAACATTTAAGTTTCTTTCCTGATTGATAGCGCCCTCTTCTAAATTCTGTAAAAACGGAACTACTAACATGTATAGAGGTGGTAACAGTAAACTCTGTTACTTGTGTTAGTTACTATAAGTAACGGTTAGTACGACTGAATAAAGATTTGGTAAAATAACTTCAATAGCAATAGGTAATAAAAATTAAAATAAAATACGCTGTTTTCAACACGCGCTGTTTAAAGTAGGTATTTCTTTTGCATTAGTATTTTAAAAGTAATCATAATTAATATAGAAGGTTTTAAAAGGTAAAAATGTAAAAAGTATGAAGAGTATATGATATAATTGGCATTTATATTTTATTAAAAGTTCTTTATGGATTTAGGTGTTGTTTCTTTTAGTATTTACGTAAAAACCTTAATGTTGATATTCTTATAGGGTTGAAAGACATTTTATATCAACTTTGTTGAAAGCAATTTTTAATGTCGCAACCAAGCTTAGGTATAATTTTAAACCTTATCTAAGTACCGGTTTACTGAATTATCGTTTAACAATATAACTTATAGTAGAGAGAAATTAGATAATAAAATAGGGATATTATTCTGTAGTTACGAAGTATATTTTTTTGATTTATTAAGTAACTAAGAGCCGGAGCTTCATTGTAAAAAACGTTAATGGTTACTTTTGCTTCATATTAAGTGCTTCGCTAAACAAAATGCCAAAAACACCGAACACTTGTTTTTATGAGATATTTTAATCGGTTGAGTTTGCTAGATATTTTTTAAGATAAGGAATTTTAAAAACAACATAAAGGTTATATAACATCTTTTATTATTTCTTTTAAATAAGCATTATAATAAAAACACTTTAATTTAGTAACCATTTTATTTTTCCAAAACACATCATCCCTGCTTATTTGTTCAGCATGTATCGGCCCTAAAGGAGACCAGACAATGAAATAGCAATATTCCTTGCCTGAAAGATGTGGCTGCCCTTGTATTTGATAATAATACGGATGAGTGTGTTTTAAATACAAAAAACCATCCTCATCATACGCAAGAAATTTAATTTTCTTTTCAGCTACTCCTTGTTCTATTGAGCAGCTTTTTAGGACCAAGGGACATTTAACTTCAATAGTGAAATTGTTGTCATCTTTAATCACGCCATCTGGACTTGCCCCTAGAAAATATTCCTCTCCAGTTCCAATGAATAAGCCACAAGGTGCAACATTTAAACCTGTCAGTTCCTCAAATGCACGAATTGCTGTTGCTTCTGCTTCATTGTCCTGACCATATCGTGTAGGTCTGTTACCTGTAAAACCTCTGTAAGACGATTTGTCATTTCTCGCAATCTACAGATAGTTCCAAAATTAGATGCAGTTAGTCTATACTGTCGTACTTGATGCCATAACGGATTTGAATGTTGTCCTCTTGTAGCTATTTCTATACTAATTTTATCTGTCATTGTTTGTTTTAATATATTCTGGGGCTTTTCTTTTCTAGCATTTAGTTCTTCTTCATTTACTTCATCTTGCACTAATTTTGGTTTATATCCCCGTTTACATTTAAAATTTTGAGTTCTTTGTCGCTTGAGTTTTCTTCTTGCTAAAAATTTTTTTGTGTAATCTCCGGTAGTTTCTTGAAATGCATTTATTATTTGTTGAAGGTAGGTATCTTTCGAGTTATAGGAAATAGCAGCCAACTGACACAAGAATAAAATAAATTCACCAATTTTCGGTTATTTATGGAATAATAATTATTAGGTAGCTACCTACAGATAAAAAGGTTTTTCTGGATTTATAGTTATTCCAAAGAATTTTAATTCCCTTTTATTATTTATCAAGCAATAAAGATTATTATGTACCTACTAAGATTAAATTTCTATAAAGTATGGTTATTCTAAAGGTAAATAAGGAAATTGCGGATTGATAGCAACTAATTTGGTTTTGATTAAATATTCCATGAATTTAGGCTAATATCATATTTAATATTCAGAATTCTTTTGTACGATGACAAATCTACTAATAAAATATATTTAAAAAGATATATATAGGTAATAAATATTAAGTCCTAAATGTTCATTTAATTTCGTTAAATTATTTATAAAAATGTAAAAGGAAATTAAAACATACTGTAATTTTATTAAATATAAAAATCTAGAAAGAAACAACTCAAATTTTCAAAACAATCGATCGGAAAATAACGGCGTTTGATTTTTATTTCAAATAAAAGGAGGTATGTAAATGTGATTAAAAAGGTTTTTTTTGTTCACGTATATATTAAATTTTATTTCAATTAGTTTTCTTAGTCTTATGAATTTTCTAAATGGTAAAATCCCATTAAATATCCCTTGTCACTTGTCACAGTCATGGTAAAAATTTCTTTAAAATCCCTTTAGCCGTTTTTTCTAGACAGTGTTAACAAATTTACTTCACACTGACATACAAAAATGGTTCCGCAAACAAATATTTTTCGGTCAGGTATCTCCACAACATAAAAATCAATCAAACCAATTTTTTTCTTATCACAAATGATTAATTTTATAAATGAATTTTCAAAAATTAATGATTAAATAAAAATAATAAATTAGACAAAAAAAAATTAATGTTTATTCGACGCGTACGCAATGGCGCGTCGCACATCCGGCAATTACTATCGTCGCCAGACAAATGATGTTACACATTAACTCTCTTTCACTTAAATATTTATCATCTTTAACAGCCAGATTTAAAGAGGCATATATGATAATTAATAGAAAAAAAATTAGCTCCAATTTGATATATAATTAATAAATGTAGGTACGCAATGAACGTATTAATGTATTTAAATTATACCTGTTTACACCTAGCTGTGAAACCAGTGAATTTTATTTGAAAATCAAGTGAACGAAATAATCAATTAAAAGTAATTTAATTAAAAATACTAGCCGCCAAATTTGTATAGGCAACTTGGTATATACATATTCTACTAACTAATTGGATTTTAGAATATAAGTTTTCAATAAAATGTATAATTTACTTTTGTATTATTTACATTTATGATTTTCATTGATTGGTAGCAAATTTTCCGCATTAAGTATGTTTTTTGTACTTTTCGAATTGACTAGCCAAGAAATTCCTACCCTGCAGATAATTTTACCCTATTACTGTACCGCGCAGCCTCAAGTTGCCAAGCAACGATTGCGAAAACCCCGCTGGTCTGGGGTGCGTCATGAAATCAAGTAAACAGCCACGTAGTCGCACTTTTCAAATCGTTGAAAATTTTTGTTTGACCGTCTTATTTTATTTTCATCATACGGCTGTGAATATTTCTATACAAAAAAATGTTATCGTATATTTACGTGATTTCACATTTTTATTTCCGTGAATAATAATTTATACAGGGTCAAAAATTAACTATGACTGATATATTTTTGGTCCACTTACTTAAGTCGACAATAAAAAAGGGAATGTTATGTTTTATGATGGTTGATAAAATATAAATAATAAAAGGTGACAAACATGTAGGATATGTACAAGTAAGATGTTACTATCGAAACATAATTCTCATAAACTTAAATTTCAACTAAAGTTAACGATAAAATGAAAAAATGTAATGTGTCATAGTATAAATCGTACACTGTTTAATAAAATAAAAAATTATAGTTAAAAGATTATCTGAGATTCATGCAGATCTTATAATAACACGTGTTCTAGAGTGAGGTGAGTTACATATGTTATATAACAACCCATTTTAACGATCACATTGTATAGAAAATTATTTTTTAAACTTTAAAAAATAATAATTAATGAAATTTTACAACCAAATTGGAAGAAAAGTGAAGGTAGTTTTATGTTACGCTCACTTATATTTTTAAATTTATTTCCATATTAGAAAAAAAAAATAAAACCATGGTTTACCAGTAGACGGTACCAAATGCCAAAGGTACATAATTGCATAATTACTCTCAATTAAAATGACTATTGTATTTCAAGATGAAATAGTTTTTTTTATTAAAATAAATTAATTTTTTAATGTTTATAACATCAAGAAAATGTTATAAATTTTTATTGTTATTGAAACTAAACAAACAAGTTGTGCATTGGGAATCTATTATTAAATATGAAGGAAAACAGTTTCTGTTAAATAGATTCAATTTAATTATTTCCACATTTTATTTCTTTTAACAAATTAAGTGTATAGACGACGTCTACAATAAAAAAAGTCAAATACCATAAACACGTTTTTTAATTTTGATTTTTTTATTGATTAGTTTAACTGCTATGTACAGGGTGATCCATTAAGGGTAGCGAGCGGCCATATCTCATAAGACATTGGTCGTATATATTTGAGAAAAAAAAATCATGTTAAAAGTCGCCAAGAGAAATTGCTGTAAATTATTTTCGAGTTTGTCAAACGTCCGCTAGAGGGTGTAACAACCAACACCAAGTAGAAAAATGGGATTTGTATAGAATTTTGCATAATGAAAGTATATCGATGATATCATTTTCATATTTACTGACCGTTTCCTCATATTTTTTGTCTTAAACGTTTTGTTCTATCTATCAAAATAAAGCGGTGGGGGAGGTTCAATTGTTTTTTTAACAAACCAAGATTTCTCACGTTTCGCTAGACCGATCTCAACAAATTTGGGCTCATATGAAAGAGCATAATTTACACTACAAAACGCTTACATAATTTTGACTTTTTGATTTTCGTCTTCGCCGCTAGGTGGCGTTAACTGAAATGGTAGCCAATTTTTGAGTATTTTTTTCCAAAAATCAAATATAATGGTATATTCATTTTTATATATATTAAAAGAGGATGCATTTTTCTAATATTAAATGAAAAAAATTAATCATCTACTTTTTTTTGAACCGTTAATATTGACCAAAATATGTTTTATATCAAAATAAAAATCAGCTTTTTAATCTCTTATTAGTTGCTAACAAATTAGGTGTATTATTTCTTTTATCCAATTATTTCTTCATTTCTTAACTCTATGGTCCAACACGAACTAATAATAAACGGACCAATCAGGGATGGTTCACAAATTTACGGGTAATCAAAAGCACACTCAATAGTTTACAATCTCGCGAGTTATATTGTAAGCTATGTTTATAATCTTACGGTGACATATGTAAAATGCTTTTGTTTTCACCTTATTTCTAAAATGCGCATTTCAATATTATACCTATTTATTCTAATTTGTACAGTACAAAAAAAAGTATTTTTAATTCTCTTAAATACTTGTAATAGTATAGAATTACAACTAATTAAATTTAGGTTCTAGTTGTTTTGGGTGATTTTGCTGTGAATAATGATCCACGTGAGTTCCTAATTTAATTATTAAGTAGCTTATGAATCGTTGTAAATGGGAGTTTTCCTAACCTACGAATCACATCAGTAATTTCAGGCATTGTCTTTTTTAAACCGACAGCTGTAAAGTTAACAACCTTGATATATCATATAAATTGTAAAAAGCTTCAACAGAAGGGATATGGATGTTTTCGTAACGTTTATCTAAACCTAAAAATATTTTATTGTTCACTTGACTATAATTGAGTATTTTCAACTATGATACTAGATTTGTAATGAAAGTATTACCACCTGCGCGGCATAAAAAGCGGGCATAATTGACAGATATCAAAGCAACTTTTGATTACCAAAAATCGTATTAAGAGTAAACAATAAAATGTGTATGCACCGCGGACGTAATTTGATGTCTATAAATAAATTGTAAATGGTTCTTGAATATATACATCCTCATTACTCTACATAAATAGTACAGTCAAAGACAAATGAAACGCACAACTAGATTCAGGTGGGATTAGTCGCTGACCTCATGTTGCAACGCTGCGAATAGAAGAGATTTCTCAGTTGCCTTAATCTTGTAAGTCCAGGTGTACTTATTACCCCTAACTTCAAATACAAACATACATACAAGGGATTGCCCATTTCTGGAAAAATAAAATTCTCTTAATAATTGGATCCCTAAATTTGGGAAAATTTGTTATCGGTCTTTTTGTTTACTGATATTTTTCCTCCTACTAGTCAAATAAGGCGCATCTATCAAATGTCACCCTTACAACTATTGTGGAAACAATTAATCGTTACCCAGTGAATTGTGTTCCATCTGCAAAGATCATGCTAAAATGTCAGATTCCTAGCTAACATGAACAGGAAGGCACACAAATTAATACTAAAAGTTACAATACTCAAAAGTAACATTTTTGCAGATACGTCCAAATTAATTAACAGGGCAGTATTGTTGTCCGTTCTAAAGCAAGTTCTTCCCTAGCATCATTTTGTGATAATAATGTGATAATTTTGTGATAATAATGATAATTTTTTTTATCACCATAGCTATTGATGAAATTCAGGGTAGACTCTCCTCTGTCCACCCCAGCGAATAAACAAAATAAAAAATAAATCGTAACTGCCTGTGTACCGCACACTTTTCCAGACATGCTAACAAATGGTGCAACATCAGTGCTTAACAATTCTTTGATGCAGCGTTTTGTTCTTTGTTTGTACGCACCTTTATATGTATATTTCCAAAATTTGCGAAATTGGAAAATACACAGAAATAATTCTGTTAAAACGAATATGTTACACATAGTTTATATATTTCCAACGTTTAAGATTGTTTTAATGTATACATTTACGTGACTTAATATTTTATAAACAGTGTACGAAAAGCTATTTTTTCACCTTACTGACCAAATTAAAATTTATTTCGACGGAAATATAAAATTATATTATCGCTTGTACAAGCGAGAATCAGTTGGAATTCTCCCAAAATATTCATAGTCGTTCGTGAGAAGTTGCACACTTGACAATATTTTTAGGTTTTCTTCCAATTTTTGATACGTATATATTTTTTTATGAGTATATAATGTTCGCATAGAAGTTGCTGAACAATTTCTTATCCATCTGTGTACCTATTCGCAATGTGGATGTCGTTCGCTGGTTCTGACGTCGGCACGTCAGTATCTCGGTTTATATGGAGTTTCAAAGTGTTGTCGTATACACCATTATTAATATCCAATTACCTCACAATTTTCCACAAAATTGTGACTCCACCTCCAATAGGTATTACCATCAAGAAAATGGATGCTTTGTCTGGATCAAAGGACAAATTCAAAGGTGTATTTATTAAGTATCTTGGAATTTATATTATTTTGTAGATTAAAGTATTATGTAAGTTTAAGGAAAATATTTAGGATAATAATAATAATAATAAACAATATTTCATTAATTTCTTAAAAAAATATTAAACATTACTTTATTTGCTACTGACATATATGTCATTGTTTCTAGTAAAAACTCATCGTCAGGTCGACTCTACATTTTGTTGTATACGAGAACTTTTGTATAAGCCTTTCGACTAGAGCAAATTGAAGGACAGATACATTACTAGTCCTGGATAACCTATTGTAAAGATTAGTATTTTTTATTCTATTAGATTAATATCAGAGTTTAATAATATTTAGGATTTAATATTGTCTTGCTCCGTCAATACTTGGCCTAGTTTAAATACTGCTAATTCAACATCAGTTATCTCATAATACAAAATGTAACTTGGATCTGTCAATGTGACAAATTATTTTTTTTAAAACAGCTGTAACTACTTTTTTAATCCAAATATCTACTGTTAAAGGAAATTAATTAGGAGAGGCAGAGGCAAAGCCAAAAACTTCTCTGAATTTTTTAAACCTGGCTTTTTTTCAGATGATTATAATCATAGTTTACAATAAAATGCTACGGTCAGTCAAGAGGATATTAAAAAAGGTGTCTTTTTTTGGCTCTGCCTCTTGGAGTATAAGTTATATTTTGCTAAATTACCATTAGGCTTACTATGTTTATTACGTCAAGTTCGGAACAGATGGTTTAAATAGTCGAAACATTGGTGTCCAATAGGAATAGCAAAAGTACACTATTTATTGATTGATAAGAATAAAATTTATAAAATTACAACCAAATTCAAAGTAATATTTTTCATTAAATGTAATTGTTTTCAGTATCTTTTTTTATTGCAGATACATAAGCATGATCACTTACATTTTCATTTCTTTATATCTATCTTCAATATGTTCCAGAGTAAAATATTATTTCGGTTAAATTTGAGATCAGCGAGGGACTAGGAAAGTAAATAAGTTGGTCATTTCAAATAATTTATGCAATTCCTGTAAGTCAACTTTGTCCCACGGGTACCAATATTATTAAAATTAATAGGTTTCACTGTAAAATCATCTGTGTTATTGGAGTTCTACAAGTTTTTATACTTCTAATATGATATACCCTTGGATTTTTTAAAAAAGGGGTTTTGAAATGTATATGAAGGTATCGATACAATTTCACAAATTCCTGCTTTATTATTTCCGCTATACTTAGCAGTTTTGGCAATGTCATGTTATAGTTTCTCAAGGGTACTTTTGATTATACAGGGTGTTTCTTAAGTAATCTAAAATATTATATGGGGCGCTTCGTTACTCAATTTTAAGACGAAAAGTTCATATAAACATGTGTGATAGGTGTTGTCGTTTATGAGATACAGGGTGTTGAATTTATTGTAATAAGTCAGTTCTGATTGTACGTGAAATTAATTTTTCCCGGTGACGCTACTGGTTTTTAGAAGTAATACGCAAAAACATGCTTATTCTAAGTGGCCTTTGAAATAATGTTGACAAGTGTCAAATTTGAAAACCAACGCAAAAATCGTACATTTTTATTTGATTGACTCTGTGTTTAGTTAATAACTATGCCAGTGTTTACTAATGTTGAAATGTCTAATATGCATTTTTGTACGGATTAGCGAATGGTAATGCCTTAGAAGCTAGACGTACGTATGCCCAGCGTTATCCAAATAATCGTTTACCATGTTCAGATACGTTTATTAAGTTACATATTCGTTTACAAGAAACTGGAACTTTTGCTAAATCGAAGAATATTATTGGACGACCCAGAACTGTGAGGTGAGAAATTCCCAATTGGAAAACCAGATTCTTCAAATTATTGACCAACATCCAGAAACGAGTACAAGAAAAGTTGCAGATGAAGTAAATGTTAGTAACAAAACTGTTTGGAATATTCTAAAAGATAATTTATTGTATCCATATCACGTTCAACGTGTTCAACATTTGTTACCTACTGACTATCCATTACGCATACAGTATTGTCAATGGATTTTACGTGAAATCGCGAACAATCCGAATTTTGTGGCCAATATTCTATTTACGGATGAAGCCAACTTTTCTAGACATGGGATTATGAATTTTCATAATGACCACATATGGGCAGATGTAAATCCACATACCATAAGTGTAAAACGATTTCAACAAACATTTTCGGTCAATGTTTGGCTTGGCATCATCGATAATTATTTAATTGGACCATTTTTCCTTCCTGTACGGTTAACCGGTGAGACATACCAACATTTTCTAGAAAATGAACTTCCACTTCTTTTGGAAGATGTACCTATTATTATTAGAAGGCGCATGTGGTTCATGCATGACGGAGCTCCTCCACATTTTTCAGTGATTGTACGCGAGTTTTTAAATAATGTTTTTCCAGGCCATTGGATCGGACGAGGATCTCCACACCCGTGGCCCCCTAGATCACCTGGACACAATCCTCTGGATTTTTGTGTGTGGGGATATTTGAAATCGCTTGTTTACACAACACTGATATTAAACGTACAAGATCTTCAAAATCGTATCATAGACGGCTGTAATGTTATTCGTAACAATCCTGGTATCTTCGAACGTATTCGACAATCCATTAGACATCGAGCGGATTCTTGCATTTTAGCTGGAGGTGGACATTTTGAACATTTGCTCTGAAATGTATTATTTTTTCTTTATGTTTAACACATGTTGCTTGTAATAAAATAATAAAAAAATATAAATCAGTAGCGTCACCAAGAAAAATTAATTTCACGTACAACACCCTGTATCTCATAAACGACAACACCTATCACACATGTTTATATGAACTTTTCGTCTTAAAATTGAGTAACGAAGTGCCCCATATAATATTTTAGATTACTTAAGAAACACCCTGTATAATTAATTTATATATATCCATGTTTTTTGGCGATATATTTACTTTGTTTGCAATGTATTGTTTACTGATTTGATCTATAGATATTTTAGTTAAAATATTATATTTTATCCATTTCCAACCTCTTTGTTTTAGTTTATTGTGATCTGGCAACGGTGTATGCAGTGCTCAGGAATAGTGTTGAGTGAAATGCGCGAAATCAAATTTTTTACAGTTGTAATAAAATGTAATTGAAGTTAAGGCCTTGAAATTGAATATTTAAATAAGTTGTAAATACAGATACAAATAAATAACCAACATTTGTAACAATAGGGATTTACATTTTTTTTCAAAATTAAAATTAAACATTTTCATTAAATAATGAATATAAAGAAAAAACTCAAATAAAATTTTTATGTTAAAATAAATATTTAAATGAATTTAAATAAGAAATGAGACATTAGCATAACTCTATAATAAAGTTTGGGTCATTTATAAACAGATAACATAGGTATTTTACTTAACATATAGCTTCAAAACATTTATAACTTGGTTAATCATTTTTTTTTTTTTGGAACTCTACTAAACCACTTTACTAAAAATTATCTCAATAGCACCATTATCTCCCTCATCATCATAAGCAATTTTTATTATTATACTGATAATATAAACTCTCTCTACTGAGAGCAACGTTGCCAAATCATCGTAACTAAAAATATTTTACGGTATGTGCTGGAACTACATTAATTACAAAAATTCATAGTGTTTAAGAATTTGAATTAAACATTATGTAATTGATCATTTCATCTTAGCTATTTAATTTTGTTTCTAATTTTTTTTTTTTTTGTTTTTCAGAGCGGTAGCAGCCTATTTACGTGCTCTTAACTTATCACCTAACAATGCTGTCGTCCACGGAAATCTGGCTTGTGTTTATTACGAACAAGGACTCATTGATTTGGCAATCGATACTTACAGAAGAGCTATTGAACTTCAACCAAATTTCCCAGATGCTTACTGCAACCTAGCAAATGCGTTAAAAGAAAAGGGTCAAGTTGCTGAAGCAGAAGAATGTTATAATACAGCATTACGTTTATGTCCCTCTCACGCAGATTCTTTAAACAATTTAGCAAATATAAAAAGGTAAGTTTTTAATATATATCTGAAATTCTTTTTCTCGGCGCGATTATTTGTAGTGCACGGTAACATTTTCATACGCTTTTTTCTCCCCATATAGAAATTGTGGAATGAGTCCCCCTCTTTTTATTCCTCTAAATCTTCTTGAATCGAATTAAAATGTTAAATAGAAATAATTCTGATCATGTGAAGGTATACATTTTTTTCGAGATAGTTTAAACTAATTTTTTTGTTTGTATTGGTTTAAGCAATTTGGTGTTTATTACCTGCTAATGTAAGAAAAAAATCAAGGTTTTTTTATGTTTTTGTTGTTGTAATTCATTTTTTCTAAGGCCAATACATTTTTTTAGGGAGCAGGGTTACATTGAAGAGGCAACCAGATTATATTTAAAGGCTTTGGAAGTATTTCCAGAATTTGCTGCAGCTCATAGTAACTTAGCATCTGTTCTTCAACAACAGGGTAAATTAAATGAAGCTCTAATGCATTACAAAGAAGCCATTCGTATTCAACCTACGTTCGCAGATGCTTATTCTAATATGGGTAAACTTTCTTTTATATAAATATTTAATGAACAAATAATTATATAACACATTTTTATTATTTACACACTTCTTTGTTACAGGAAATACTTTAAAAGAAATGCAAGACGTTTCGGGAGCCCTTCAATGTTATACACGTGCTATCCAAATAAATCCAGCTTTTGCCGATGCTCATAGTAACCTAGCTAGCATTCACAAAGATTCCGGTAACATTCCAGAGGCGATACAGTCCTATAGAACAGCTTTAAAACTAAAACCTGACTTTCCAGACGCTTACTGTAACCTCGCCCATTGTTTGCAAATAGTTTGCGACTGGACAGATTATGATAATAGAATGAAAAAATTGGTCAACATTGTTGCAGATCAATTGGAAAAAAATCGTCTTCCTTCCGTGCATCCTCATCACTCTATGTTGTATCCTCTATCTCATGAATTTAGAAAAGCAATTGCCGCAAGACATGCTAACCTTTGCTTAGAAAAAATAAATGTGTTACATAAGTTTCCTTATAAATTTTCAACGGAACTTAAAGGTAGATTGAGGATTGGTTATGTGAGCAGTGACTTTGGAAATCACCCAACATCTCATTTAATGCAATCAGTTCCCGGTATGCATGATAAAAATAAAGTAGAAGTATTTTGCTATGCTTTAAGCCAAGACGATGGTACTACATTCAGAAGTAAAATATCTAGAGAAGCGGAACATTTTATAGATTTATCTTCAGTACCATGCAACGGAAAAGCTGCAGATAGGATATATGCAGACAATATTCATATTTTGGTGAATATGAATGGATATACGAAAGGAGCGAGAAATGAAATATTTGCATTGCGACCGGCTCCGGTTCAGGTTATGTGGCTTGGATACCCTGGAACTAGTGGCGCTAGTTTCATGGATTATTTAGTTACCGATTCGGTTACTTCTCCAATTGAACTGGCTAATCAGTATAGCGAAAAGTTGGCCTTCATGCCGTACACGTATTTTGTAGGTGATCATAAACAGATGTTTCCACACTTAAAAGAACGATTAATCGTTAGCGATAAAAACGGACAAAATTTAGCTGACAATGTAGCAATTATAAATGCTACTGATCTTTCGCCGTTAGTAGAAAATACCGATGTAAAAGAAATAAAGGAAATCGTAAAGGCGGCTAAACCAGTAGAAATTAGTCTTAAAGTAGCGGAATTACCTACAACTACCCCAATAGAAAACATGATAGCATCCGGTCAAATACAAACTTCTTTAAATGGTGTAGTAGTACAGAACGGTTTGGCTACTACACAGACTAATAATAAAGCGGCGACGGGTGAAGAAGTTCCGCAAAATATAGTTATTACAACGCGACAACAATATGGCTTACCAGATGACGCTATCGTTTATTGTAATTTTAATCAATTGTACAAAATTGATCCTTTGACACTTCACATGTGGGTCAATATATTAAAAGCTGTACCTAATGCAGTACTATGGCTATTGCGTTTTCCAGCCGTGGGCGAACCGAATTTGTTAAACACTGCACAACATCTCGGGTTGCCGACTGAAAAAATAATATTTAGTAATGTTGCTGCCAAAGAGGAACATGTGAGGAGAGGACAACTTGCGGATGTTTGTCTCGATACACCTCTATGCAATGGACATACTACCAGTATGGACGTACTATGGACCGGAACTCCAGTAGTAACATTACCGGGTGAAACTTTAGCTTCTAGGGTGGCAGCCAGTCAATTGAATACTTTGGGTTGTCCAGAACTGATAGCAAGGTCAAGACAAGAATATCAAGAGATTGCAATTAAGCTGGGAACAGATAGAGAATAGTAAGTTTAAGGTTTTAAGATTGTATTTTATTTTTAGCAAGTTGCTTTCCATCTACCCTATTCTTCCTCTTTTGTACAATGTGTTTTTTTTTTCGTTTTATTATAAAAAAATTTTTTACTTACTTGCTTACGATTTCTCTAATTATTTTTTGTATATGTCCTTATGTCTGAACATAGTGTTTGTGATTATTAGATTGTTTGATTATATGAGATTGTTTGGTAATCAGGAATCATTTAGTCTCCTACCATTGTTAGTTCTAACGTTGTTATCATATTTTCATTTTCTTCATCTATGACTGATGATCGACTTACTAGCTTCCACTGTTTCCAAAATTTACTCCCCATTTTTTTTAGCGTAGCTTTCTGATCTAAGCGACTTTTATTGTATTGTTATATTATTACCATATCAAATTCTATTTTTAGTATTATTTCCTGTTTACCTTTTATTTATATACTTTTGTAATTGGGTTTTCACCCAACAACCTATTCCTTCTCTTTGGTTTTATTTTATTCTAGAATACCAATTCCATTTTTATTTTGTTTCGGTTTTTTTAAGTTCGCTTCGTTTTAACAGTTTAACGCTCGTTTCTATAGGTTATCATCTTCAGAGACTGAAGACAAACTTTAAATCTAGGAGTGTGAATTGGTACAGTGGTAGAGTAAACTGTTTTCTGTACTTTTCGATGTACCTAATCCCACTACTATCGGATGTTTTTATTTATATGGCATTTGAACAAAAAATGTACTTTGAATTGCTACTTGCTACTAAGAAGTTTTTATTTAGACCGTTTACCACACATAGTCGTGATTTATTTTCTTAATAATTTTTGATGAATGTTTTAGTAGTATATTCTTATAGATCTATGTACACAAGGTTATTTTTATTAAAAATTATTTTAATAATAAATAATTAATTAGTAGTTAAATAGAAACTAGAAACTATTTTAATAGTATGTTATAAATTGAAACTATGTCAAGAATATTTTCTTGCTCAATTTCTTGTATGTAGCGTCGTACTACACTTCAGCAAAGATTTTATCCAAAGGGATAAACTGTAGGACCAATTTGTCAATATAAACAGAAACACCTGTACAAATTTCAACTGTTTCCATCCTGCGTTTCCCCCAAAAATATTCAAATCGGTCCTTATTATAAAAATAATAATTATCTACACCATAGTTATTTCATATTTCAAAATGCATAATTCTAAATAATACATAATAACAGAAATTGCAGAGTTACACCAGCCATAAAGATTGGGCTACCACGAATGCCAGAGATAATCTCTCGCCTTCGTGGTCGTTCGTTAAAAGATCCTTTTTAATAAATTTTTTAAATGCGTATATTATATTTCAGTTTAAAAGCAATGAGGCATAAAGTTTGGACAGCTAGAACTTATTCGCCACTATTCGATTGTAAACAGTATGCACAAGGTCTGGAGTTACTATATAGCAAGATGTGGGAACGTTTTTCTGCAGGACTAAAAGCAGATCACATTACAGATACAACTGCCAATAAAAAATAATTTTGCTACGGCAGGTGATTTTTATAGTGAAATATGTTTAAACGTATATATTTATAGTATCAAATGTTTATCTGTATAGATTGACAATCTATTTTGTTTGTTTAACGTGAAATAATGGATTTGATAGTTAAACATTGTGCAACATTTAAAATCTTTTACAAATGCGTTTTAAGCAAAATCATTACACATTGTGTCTGTTATAGAATGTGTTAGTATTCAAAAATTTATTTAAAATATTTTTAAGTATAGTTTTATACTCAAACTTAATCTTATTCGCTTATTATATATACTTCTACTTGATTCTTTTCTTTTTATATGTTCTTAGAATTTTGCCATTGTTACTTAAAAATATGACAAAAACACAAAAAAATTATATAATAATTTAATGAAATGACCATTATGATTTAAAACATATTTAATAAAAAACACATTTATAACAACTAATTGTGTTAATACGAAAACGTTATGAAAACAATTTGACATTTTCATTTAAAAATTTTGTCTTACTTACTGTTTTCTAATTTGTTATAATTATTATGATATAATACATTCTATAAATATCCAACAGTTGCAATAACGTATTTTAAGATAATAAATATTACTTTCAAATGTCAGATATTAAATTTTAGTACCAATACATTTCAGATATCATAATAATGGTTTTCAGAAAATACAGGGTGCTGCTATATTTTCTAAACACCGCAGAAATCCATCGAGGTTGATTTATTATTTTATTATAGAAACGTGAAGTCTTAAAAACGTGTCATTTCATTTACATTAGAAGGATGAAATTATATGGGATTACTTAATACGTTTCTATAACCACTCTCTATTTCTTGTATATTTACGTTCAACTTTGTTTTCAATACAAGCAACTCAAATTATATTAGAAATGTTTATTAATTTTATTTTTAGTTATTATTAAAAAGTTTGAGTTACTTTTTGATGAAAATTGTAAATATTGTTATTCACTTATGACACTTATTTACAATTGACGATTTAAAAGAGTTGCTTATTTAAATGTAATGATTTTAGTTGTACAACGCGGGTTTTAATATAGTACCATACTGTATTTTTAATAATGTATCACACGTAGTTTCAATGACGTTTTTTTAACATTTGTATGCTGTATACGTTTAAATTGTTCTTGAATCACAGATATTGTTTTAAATATTGATAAACCATTTAGCTGATTACGCAGCTTAAGGATGTATATATAAAAATATTTTTTGTGCTCTATGCTACAAAATATTAAGTGCAGTTGATATAGGATTTAAGTTGAATTAATATTTTAATTTATACCAATAAGTTATTAATAAATGATTGACTGTTTATTTTATTTCAACGTTATTCGCTCTCAAACAAACCTAAACGTTCACGAAATATCACTTGCATTTGCGTGTTTCACATATTTGCGATAATTCCTACCAGGGGCCCTATTCTTGTAATCGTAGGAATCGATTCTCAGGAGAAATTGACGTCATTTTCTCCCTATTTTGCAATAGGTCTATTCTTGAAATATTTCATAGGAATCGATTCTCCACAAATATCGAGAATTGATTCCCATGTCATTTGGTGGAGAAAACTGAAATTATCCTGAGAATTTGAGTTGTCATCTGCCAATAGTGCCTGTTTTGCATTTTGTAGTAGTTTGTTTATAATCTATTTGTTGATACTGAATATATTAGTTTTTTGTGTTACGTTCAATAGAGTTAAAATTAATAATTTTGTTCTTCAAGGTGTTCTTTTTGAAGCTCCCGGTATCGAATTTAGATGGAGGCTTATCAACTCCCATCGCTGCTGAGCCTCCTTATGCGTAAAACTACTGGAAAATTTACCTTTTAAAAGTTCCGTGTCAGTTTCAAAATATTCGACTATGTATTTTTTCTGAGCTTCGCTCATAAAATTTCTTTTCGCCATAATAGAGGAAAAAAATACACGCCCTTTATTAACAATACAATAAACACAACAGCAAAACACTAACAAAAGGTATAGGTTATATTCACGAACTATAAAAATGTCAAAAAAGTCAATTCTGCCAACTTAATAAAAGAAATTATAATACAAAATCCGAATATTTGATTGGTTATGTAGTTGAAATACTTGAATTTAGTTCAGACATACGCCACTTTTCCTAATTCTCTAGAAATTGAATTCCCACACATTCAAGAATAGGACTGGCAGTTCTCAGGAGAATTTTTTTGGAGAATCAATTCTCTGGAGAATCGATTCCTACGATTTCAAGAATAGGGCCCCAGAGAGTAATTTGTTACACCTACGAAAATGCATATATTGTTTTCGTAGTAGTGAGAAATGATTCTCTAGTAGAAATGATTCTAGAATAGGGGTCCTGTAGTTAAGAGGAACGTTTGTAATTTGGTAAGATCACCTGCAATTGGTTTAGAAATAAGAAGTAATATGAGAATCCTCTGCCACACTTAAATAATGCATCAAATTTTGCATTATCACTTAATTTTGGGTGACCAGCGTTTACAATGTTGCACTTGTCCAGTTTCTAATTGTCCCGTACAATTTTTCTAAAGTGTGCATAATATAGAATTTTTTTTACTTTTATTTATAAAGGTAGCATTAAACATTTAAATTTCTTCGTTTTGACAAAATTAGGAAACAATTAACTTTTAGTTTAATTAATACATAATTAGAGTAGAAATTCGTAAAAATCCAAAAATAATCAACAATACTCAAGAGTTGTCGGCTCCATAGACAGGTAAGTGACAATTTAAATAATCTATACATGATACATATTTTATTGTTTTCTAATAGCAATAAAATTACGTATTGATTTTTTTGCGTTATAAATTTTAATTTGTTATTTGTGTAACTTATTTAGAAAATATTGGCAGTACATCATGCTACTATCAAAGTTTCGCTTTGTGCAAGTAGAACGTTATCTTCCTGTACAGCTGCCAACACCATGCTGTCTTTATATGGATGAAGGAATACCTCCTCGTTGGTAATTCACTCTAATGGTTCTGTTTCTAAAGTCTAACTGGAAACCATGAAGATTCATTATTTCCATTCCCAGAATGACGCCCTCCTAAATATGAGCTATGATTACCGTGGGCGTAAACTTTTCTGCACCAATTCAAATTGGTTTTGTGTATCTCCGTGGACGTTAGCACTTTCACCTGTTCGCCATCCAGCATCAAATCTTCGGTTTTTTGTCAACCATGCTCTATATCAAGTCACCTTCTTGTTAAATGGCCCTGACTTTGCTATATTTTGAGCCTTCGTGTCTGGGAATGGGCTAAACGAAGCATCCTTTGCATCTATGAAGGTCTGGGGTGCCCAGACATTCCATAATGTTTTCTAGTGCTGCTGGATAAGTACATCGGCACATCGTACTATTCGGGCAATATCCACTTCATCCCGTTTTTGCCTAAATCACTTCAACACAATCCAAACTGGGAACTACCCCAGGACAGAATGTCAAAAAACTTAACTTCACAAGAAATTTCACGGTAAAGTTAAGCAAAAAAAAGTCAATGGGATCTCACAGTAATATCACAGATAGGCAAGAATACAATCTTATGGTTTCAAAACTGAAAGAGACAGGGATAAGGATTTACGGACCTAGAACAAAGCACCTCCAGAGTTTAGGCTCACATCCTACCATTTTCCAAGCAGAAAATATACGCCATTGGAAAATGGTCGCAATTCAACATTGAAAAGAAGTACTACAATCAGAACATAACTATTATGTCTGACAGTCAAGCAGCAATTAAAGCACTCAACTCCAACGTTATAACATCTAAATTAATCTTGGAATGTCTAGAAAGACTGAACGCCCAGAAGGGCAGCAAGTATGTCACTAATGGGACCTGAACTATTCTGTGGTATAGCCTACAGTTCCATCCTCAATGAACTCAGTGGCATTGAGAATATGGAAAAGATCGAACATTGGGAGAACCTACCAGGGGTAAGGCAGGCAAAAGCATTGCTAGGTAGTTACAATCCCAAAGTCTTGAGCTGAGCAAAAATAACCTAAGAATTCTTACAGGTATCTTAACGGGACACTGTAAACTAAGAGGACACCTGGGGATTGAGAAAAAGGCAGAATGGAGGAGGAAAACTCAATACACATACTCACAGAATGCCCTGCCCTAGGAAATACAAGAGCTCTACAACTTGGAGCCACGTAATAGAAGAGGACGACTTACCTAAATTGATGCCGATCGACATCCTAACCTTCATAAAAAAGATAGGATTAGAGGAGGTGCTTTAAATACGGAAAACCCCACCGTCTAAGCAAGTAAGGGGACACAATAGATCTCACAGGTCGCAGTGAACAACTCCTATATCACATTACACATTCATCCCGTTTCTGCCTTCGGTTCTTTATCTGGGATTGGTACAAGTGCTCCAGGTGCCATATCGCATGACCAACCTCTTCATCTCTTATTCGCTCTAGCGGCTGCTTCGAAGTGTTTAACATAGTTGGTTCATAAGGTTTTTTCGTCAAACGTTGGGGTCAAAAACTGCCAATATCTTCCGTCTTCGATTGTGTTTCTGGATTGCAGGGTTTTATTTGTTCGATCTTCTATTGACGTGCCTTGTGTTCTTATTTCTGCAATATTTGTCTCTAGCTCCTGGATCTTGGTCTCCATTTTCTCGATACCTGGTTTTATAGGGGAGATTTTATTTTCGACTTCGGCGGAAATGTCATTTTTCATTGATAAAACATCAGCAGTAATATTGTTTTTAAAACCAGCAATCTTCTCGTCCATACTAGCAGAAATTTCATTCTTCATAGTAGCAATATTAGCAGGAATCTCCTAGTCCATGGATGTTAGCTGAAAGTGACAAGATTAAGATGGATGCCTCGTCGTTAAATAAAAATGTTTCCCGATCCAAGCCGCCACTTAACAATGCCATTTTCAGTCGTTTCACTAATTATCTCTTCTTTGGATAAGTTTCCAACTCGCGATTTTCCAATTCCGATTTTAGTTCTGCCACTTTTAACCATTTTTAAGTAAGTTTATATTACCCCACACCTGACACCAGTGTGAGCCTACAGCCTACCAGGAAACAGCGTGGAGGAAACTTACTCCGCGTCGTGAGCCGGTAAGACTGGATATCAGTCCAGATTACCGGTGCGTGGCGGGAACTATGTTCTCCCTAGCCTGTCATGGGATCAGATATGAACCATGACTTAAAAAACAACTTAAGTGTTTCCAAATAAACCCTCAGCATTTAAAAACAGCTTCTGCACAGAGGCCTTAGATCAATCAAGGACGACCACAATGCCTTGCTCTTAAATCAGATAAGTTACTTTATTGTAACAATACTGACAATCTAAGTCAAACTTGACTGGCATGGTGTTCAATTGTTGATTCAAGGACGCCAGTAGATTTTTTTCCAGGAGCCTGAGGTGACCGATGAAATTACCAGGTTTTTAAATTTTGTGTCTGTTTTGTGCAAGGCACCAGCTCTGGCCTCTCTCATGCAATATTGCAAAATTTTTTGTCAAAAATGTTTCTAGAGGCGAATTATAAAAAAAACCACCACCACACCAATCGAATCTAGGAACTGTATGTTGTATAATTATTTCTGTTCTATGGTAAAATTATGAGTTCTCTGATTATTAAACTTGATAAATTCCGTCTCTTCTTGCTAATTTGAATATATGACATTACAATTATGTTTTAAAATAATTTCCTTTTATTAAAGGTAACACAAGTTCTTTAGTTTTTCAACCTATATTACGAATTTAAAACAAATTTTTGTCTACATAAAAAAATTAAAATTTTATTATTATTATTAACAGTTTATTTTACTTATCTTCCGGTTCAGGTTCAATAGAAAGTTCATCATTAAGGCCGATTTGTTCGGCATAATTTACACCTTCCAGATAATTAGTGTAAAATTCTTGGGCCGCAGAATCATTGCTGAATATTACTTTTAAATGTCTCCATTGCACCTTATCATCTTCCAAATCCAATGATTTCCAAGTACATACGTTAGCCTCTACCTACAAAATAAATTAAAATCTCAGGTAGATCTAAAAATGTTTTGATAACTTACCTCCATAATAGTGTTTGTTGTTATTAATGTTTTACTTAGAGTACATCCATTATTATCTGTTACTACTATTCTAGCGGCATATAAATCTGGATCATAATAAACTTCTACATATCCTTCACCAACTTGTTCCCAAAATCCAGAAGAATTTAATTCCTTGAGAGTGCACTCTTTTATAAACATAACAGATCTGTAAATTCAAAATAATAATAAATTTGAAAATACAAGGGTCGTCTGAAAAGTTTCCGACCTCAAGATGAAGATGGCAGCACTCGTAATCAAAAGTTGGAGAATGTGTTTGCGCATGCTTTGAAAGGTATCCACTAAAATTTCAGACATTTTGGACGCGCAGTTGTTGTTTGACAATCATTTGAGTGAGTCGATGTGAGTGTTTTTATGAAAATGGAAAAAATCGAGTATCGAGCTGTCATTAAATATTTGTTTTTGAAAGGCAATACGCCTACGCAAATCAAAGACGAGTTGGACGTTGTGTACGGGGACTCTGCACCATCATTTACCACCGTGAAATTTTGGGCTGCTGAATTTAAACGTGGCCGTACCAGCTTGGGTGACGATAAACGTTCGAGACGTCCAAAAACTGCAACCACTGACGATAATATCGCTCAAGTTCACCAAATGGTGCTAGACAACCGTCGAATTAAAATTAGAGAGATAGCAGAGGCTATAAACATGTCCAAAGAACGTGTTTGTCACATATTGGATCAAGATTTAGGCATGAGAAAGCTCTCCGCGCGTTGGGTGCCGCGTTTGCTCACTTTGGACCAAAAACGTGTTCGAATGAACATTTTCAACTCTCTGTTGGCGCAGTTTAGACGCAATAAATCAGAGTTTTGGCGTCGATTAATTACTGTAGATGAAACTTGGATACCATTATACTCCAGAAACAAAAACACAGTCCAAACAATGGACTGCGAAGAGGGAATCGGCTCCAAAAAAAGCAAAGGTTGTTCCTTCGCCTGGGAAAGTGATGCAATTGTTTTCTGGGATAGTTATGGAGTTATCTTAATCGATTATCTTCAAAAAGGAAAAACCATTATAGAAGCATACTACGCTTCATTACTGAGGCAGAAATTGCGGAAGAACGGCCACAATTGCAGAAAAAAAATTTGTTTCACCAAGACAATGCGCCGTCTCACACCTCCCTGCCATGACGAAAATCCACGAATTACGGTTTGAACTGCTTACTCATCAGATCTAGCCCCAAGCGACTTTTTTTTGTTCCCTAAGCTAAAAGTTGCGCTCGGAGGACAGAGATTTTCGTCGAATGAGGAGGCCATCACCTTCGTAAACAACTATTTTGCAGAGAAAGACGCCGAGTACTATTTGGACGGGTTGAAGAGATGGGAGCATCGCTGGGAGAAGTGTATAGACTTACAAAGAGACTAACATATGTAGAAAAATAAAAATTAATTTGAAGAAAAAATGTCTAGTATCTTTGTTAGGTCGGAAACTTTTCAGGCAACCCTCGTAAATACCAAAATTAGTTTTAATATGTAGATGTTTAATTCTTATTGAAAAATATAATAAATTTATTATATTTTGTACTTCATTATAAAACGCATTTGCGTATCGTAATGTAACTTTTAAGCACGAAAATTATTGTTTTAAATGATTGGCTACATGAGTGAAGTATCTAATGACAATGACATTTGTGGCTAATAGCAATTTATTAATTTTATACTGTTCTTTAAGAAAGTAGTATTTTATTGTAGCTAGATAAAAAATATATAAATTGTAATAAAATTGTAAAGAATAACCAAAACAGAATAACCAACATTCACGTTCGGAGTCTAACCATAGAATCGCGATCCTTTTTTGGCCCTGTGTATTTTTATATATAAATGATTATATATATATATAAAATAATATTATAAAGTTAAAATAAAACGTACCGCGCATTTTCATCGTCTTCATCATATTCATAATCGTTGGGTTCATTATCGTCAGGATCGGAAACTTCAGCCGAAAGACTGTTATTATCACCATTAAAATTTTGAACTGCTGTTGGAATATCTTGAGAAATGGATGCTAGCTCCAGTTTGCCTACGACATCTTTAATGACGTTATAAAATTGATTGGCAAGTTGTTGGTTTTTAAATTTTATTGCCAATTTTTCGAATGCACTCTCATCATCGGAGTAGTTATAACCGGCCCAAATCCATGCTTTGTCCGAAGTGACCATAGGTTGAAGTTCGAAATTTGAAGTTATCAATTGATTTAATACTACTTTGAAGATCTGTTCACGTCTCAGTAATAATCGGTATGTATCTAAAAATAAATACGTTTAGATAAAATAATTTTTGTATTATTAATAATATTGGAATATTGCATTATGGTCACTAAAATATACCAACTTACTCTTTTCGGGATGATGCAAAACCTTAAACTGTCCAACTCCCCTCTCTTTCCATTCTTTGAGATCGGAATCGAATCTAAACAATTTAGCTCTCTCATTGAATAAAATAGTTTCATTTTCTTCTCCAGTAGTTACAGTAATTGCATCAGGGAGAGGGATGATTGGTTCGAAATGAGGATCATATTCTTCAGTTGTTGAAGACGCATTATGCTCGTCCTCAGACTCATTTTTGTTTGTTTCTGAAGTAGTTTTTAAAGATCCAAATATAGGTGTTCCAGCACCAAGAAACGAAAAGGTTTCATCTACAAAGCAATACATCTATGTATAAAAATGAATATTTATATAAGAAATAATAACCGAAATTTATTTTACCACCAGATTACGATTTTTAACAAACCTGTTTATTTGGAAAATATTAAGGCTGTTTTATCGGTGCACTCTTTCAGCGTTTCCCTAATATTTCGGCTATTTATGAATAAAATAGTTTGATTTTTTGCAGAGACATTCAAAAGAAAACTCCAAACAATCTGTAGGTTTTAGATTTTTAAATTAGGATTCTGTTTAAAAAAAACATTAAAAACCAATATTTAATTTTGTCAATTTTCAAAAATAAAAATTTGGATACCTATTGTTCTTTATTTTTTTAAATTTTTTTTTCTAAAATGAAAACTTAGTTTAGTTTTGAGAAAATAATATGGAACTATTTTAAAAGTATCTCTCTCGCCTCAATATCCCAGACTATCTTTCTAGATCTCCTTTGGAAGATACGAAACCTACAGAGTATTTGGACGATTTCCATGTAAGGAATATTGTACTCGCATCAGACCAAAAGCGAGATGAAATTCTTGCTAGTATAAGCAATAATCCAGAGCTTCAGGCACTGAAATATTATATACATAATGGGTAGCCTAATCAACTAAGTTCGGTTAGAGAAGAAGGTAAACCCTACTTTAACTATAAAGATGAAATTCACGAATTCGATTGCTTTATATTCAAGGGAAATAGACTAATAATCCCATAGATTTGATATCTTATCTAAACTACACTCTGTAGATCAAGGCATTAGGACGGTCAAACACATCTCAGCCACATCCTCATCCTGAGCCCCAATTATCATGTGAAAAAATAGCGATAGATTTTTTACAAACTGATAGCTCCAATTACCTAGTAGTGTGTGACTATCACTCAAAATTTATAGAACTAGTAACGGTTGTTAAAAAAGATGCCCCAACAGTTATTGAAGTATATTCAAATCACACGGCTTACCAGTTACTCTTATGTCGTGCAAAATCATGTAAAATGGTAGGTTATAACACCAGTGGCTACAGACTTTGGGATTACGAAAAGGATTAAATTATAAGCCCCAGAGATGTAACTTTCAAAGAAAATAAAACAGATTATAAAAGGATCACAGAAAATATAAAAAGGACCAAGCATGAAATAATAATAATAATAATACAAGAAGAGGTAAATGAACAATTGGATAGTATCGAGGAAATCAGGAATCAAAATAAAACTGAAACTGAGGATGAAAGTTCTGAAGAAAACCCTGAGGAAGATAAACAACAAGAGGAAGAAAAATACAGACTCCAAAGTATCTTACCGAATATGAAGTATAGAATGGAATATAATTAGAACCCCCTAAAAAACTTGAAACATGGAGAGAAGCAGTTCTAACTGAAGGAAAAAGGCAATAAACACAAAATGGGTGTTTAAGACAAAAGGAGATGGGACAAAGAAGGCAAGGATAGTTGCTAGAGGATTTGAAGCAGAACAAGAAGACCAGTATTCATCTATATATGCACCAGTAGCAAGAATGTCAACAATCAGGCTAATATTGTCAATAGCCCTACAAAAAAAAAATTGGAACATCAGACAAATGAATATACCAACGGCATTCCTAAATGGAAAAGTAGAAAGAGAGACCTATTTTATGCCCCTGAAGGATGTCGGTCAAGAACCAAGATATTAAAATTGAACAGGGCGCTCTATGGTTTAAAAGATTCACCAAGGGTCTGGAATGAAACCTTTAACAGTTTTGCATTACAACACAACCTAAAAAGATCAGGGTATGATTGTTGCTTATACTGTAGTGTATTAATATATGCAGCTGATATGTTAGTATTAGGAAATAGAGAAAACTCGGAAGATACAATAAATGCATTGAAAGAAAACTTTCAAGCTAAGGACCAAGGAGAAATAAATATTTTCTTAGGGATAGAAATAGAATATAAAAGTATCATAATAAAAATTCAGCAAAACAAAATTAATGGAAACACTATTAAAGAATTTCAACATGGAAGAATGTAAGGGAACACCAATGGAAAAGGGATTCCAATACAATGAAGAAAGTGAAGTTAGAGATGTCCCCTTCAGACAACTAATTGGTGGATTCATGTAGTTAAGTACCACAACCAGACCAGACATAACATATTATGCGGTTTCGTATCTAAGCAGATACCTAGACCGGCCAAATAAAAACACCTGGAACGCTGGTAAAAGAATATAAAGATATTTACAAGACACAAAACATGAGGGACTAATTTACAAACAAAACGAAAGAAGCGACATACAACTAATAGGATATTCTGACGCGGATTGGATAAAGGACCAAACAGATAGAAAAAGTGTGAGTGACTGCATGATCAAGCATGGAAACAATCCAGTTGCCTGGTTCTCTAGAAAACAAACCTGCGTCGCACTCTCTACTGCAGAAGCAGAATATATTGCAGCTGTAGCTTGATTTGATAAATCTTAAAGGCATTCTTAACGATTTCGGACTAATTCAAGATCTTTTGCTATATTGTGATAATAAAAGTGCCATATTAATGTCCAAAAGTTATGAAAATTCAAAACGAGCAAAAAATAGATATAAAAAACCACCACCTTAAAGATCTTGTGGCTAGTAAAAAACTTTCCATTGCCTATGTACCTTCTGACACAAATTTGGCAGATATTTTAACTAAAGCCCTTGGTAAAGAACATTTTATTAAATTTAATTTATCTCTAGGTTTGATCTTATTTTGTATTTGTATAGTTAAGTTGCGATTGTCAAATGTAAATTTAAAAAAAGAATATATAAAGTATGGTCGTCTATTTAAATCCGAGAGAATCTTAATAATCATAACAGAAACAATACATGGGTCCTCAAAAAGAAAATTCTAAATAAATTTAAGATACATCAAAGATGAATAGAACGAAAAATGATACAAATAAAATCATAAGTCGGATCATAAAACCAACGAGTCGATAAGAAATAGAACCAAGGTCGAAGATATAGTGAGGAGAACAGGTAGTCTCAAATGGAGCTGGGTCGAACACGTTGCCAGAAATACAACCAACTGGAGCGGAAGAACATGGAGATAGAGACCTTGGGAGAAAAGAGGCAGCGGTAGACCACAACAAAAGTTGGTATGATGACATCAAAAGAAGTACCGGACTTACTGGTACCAAGTGGCACAAAGGATAGAAAACGGCTAGAAGAAGAAGATCACTTTGTCGTAATCCATAACAAAACCTGTTTGTTGATACTTTTCGTAAAGATAATATATTTATAATGGATTATTATCACTTTTTGTCGGTTATTTTGAGATACTACTTTAATTTTTTCAATTTCTTAAAAAATTAAATTCATTTATGAGTAATAATTTAATTTTTGGTACTGTTAGTGGACACTTCAGCATGATTGTTTACAAAAAACAGTACGAAAAATAGAAATGGCAGAAAAAATTGTAATTGTCACAATTCGTATTTTTTTTGTTTAATTTTGTATCTAAACTTAAAACTGGGTTTTCCTATTCAACTCAACTGTCAGAGATATTCAGTATGAAAAATTTAAAATATTATTCAATGCAAACATACCTTCCCTGCAATTAATCAAAAATAAAACTTACAAAAATATCAGCAGTCAAAATTTAGTTTAACACAAAATACTAAAGCACAATCAAATAAAAAGCGAAAGTTTTACAAAATACACACTGAAAATAAATAAAAAATCAAAATAAAACCACTTAAATATCAAAAGGCTTATACAGGATGCGCTATTGCAGCGCTTTAAAAATCAGATACCCAAGTCTAATTGTCACTTTTATTTTAAGAAAATAAATTAAGAGCTAAAAGAATAATAAAAAACTCTTAGTTTAAACGTAACTTCCAAGTTTATTTGAAAAAATTATGTTTTAAAACATAATTTTGTTTATTTGAAAAAATTATGTTTTAAAACATAATTTTTTCAAATAAAGTTGGAAGTTACATTTAAACGAAGAGTTTTTTATTATTCTTAATAAGATGGACTTCCAAAAAGTAAGGGTTAGTACAATAAATTTAAGAGCTAAAAATTGTATAATACGTTTAAAAGGGTACCTTATTTTCACAAAAGTAATTACTTTATTGATATTCTATGGAAGGAAACCCCATTCTAGTATTTAGTATACACTTGAAAATATGATTTATTACCTTCTAAAGTAAATATTAAAAATTTAAGACATTACCTTTTTTAACAAATGCAGGGGTTTTAATTCCATCCGAACTGGCTGCCAATGATGCAAAAGAGAGATTTGGATCCGATTTTAACACTACATCATCTGTTTCTTTGAGCTGAACTACTGTTGTGGGAACTTGTCCAAATAAAAAGCTCGTTTTTCCATGAATTTCCCCCGAATTTGACTTATTATCAAAAACGCTTCCCAGATTTGTATTTTTATTACTATTAGATCCAAAAATACTTTGTGAATTGGAACTTGTATTACTTCCAAAAATACTTGGTGAATTGGAACTTGCATTATTAGTAGCAAAAATGCTCGTATTAAAACTAGTATTATTTCCAAAAAGTTTTGGCGAATTAAAACTAGCATTAGTTGCAAAAATACTCGTAACATTTTGTCCAAAAATAGAAGTATTTGCAGGAGTTGTAAACTGTTTTAGTTTTGTGTCATCATCTAGAGTCTTAGGGGTAGTAATGATTTCTTGTTTTGGAGTTATATTTTCTGATTTAGGAGTTTGTGAAAAAGTATTATTAAAAGAAACGTTACTAAATGAAAACAGATTTGACGTAGTTGACGAAGGCCAAGAAAAAGTGGTTGTAGTAGAGGTTGCAATGTCCTTTGGTGGTGTCTTATTTGGTGAAATTAAAACTGATGGTTTCAAGTGTACAGTCTTGTTTGAGTTAACAGATTGGGAAGTATCTTTTAAATAATTATTATCTTTAAAACTAATTGGTAATGTTGAAGCGCTAGTCGTAGATGTTAAGTTTTGTTTTTCAATGGTTGTACTCAAATTTGTTGATCTTTCTTTAGTAAATAGATCCTTTAAATACTCGTCATCTAATTTACACTGATCACAAGTACAATCTGGTAATTGTTTGTAAGACATGAATTTGGGTGGCAATCCCAACTTTATGGCTTCTTGTTCTTCTTCAGGAGTTACTTTAGATTCAAATATCACTTGTATTTCTTCATTATCTTTTTTTGGGTTAATGTTCTCGCCCTCTAAAGCATTTTCGACTGCTTTTTTAAAATCTTGGGTAATTTCTGCGTTTTTAAATCTTACACAAAACAATTGATTTACTAAAGTGCCTTCGGAAAAGTCTGCAGCCGTAAACAACAGAGATTTTTCATCTTTAAACTTGTAGTCGACATTCTTTGTCAACAAATGATTTAGGCAAATTTTCAATACTTGTATTCTACGCATTACGACCCTAAAAGTAATAAATTATGTTAGTTCATATACAAATATTTCATTAGGCGTGCTGCAGGTGGGGTTAGCTTAGTTTTCAGGCGGAGAATTTTAATTTGAAATTGCTTCTTCAATTGAGACTAGCAAATTATTTATTGAAGCATCAAAACTAACAGTACTTTTACCTTAATATTCCATTGCATTTATTCCTCAATATTTTAATATCGCCTACTCCTCGTTCTTTCCATTCACCATCAACATATCTAAAGAGTTTTGCTTTGTGGCAATACAAAATATCGTCATCTTCTTCGCCTGTCTTAACTTCCACTTTATCAGGTAATGGAATTACGGGTTTAAAATAAATATTGTCTTCTTCTTCCTCAACATAAATACCTTAAATATTTAAAAACAAATTGATATGGTAGAAAAAAATATATTTCAAAGAAAAAATGAAGAAATAGTACCAATTACCAAATTTACTTACCATCTTCTGAATCATCATTAGATTTTTTTGGA
The DNA here is from genome assembly GCA_035357415.1 of Ophraella communa. Taxonomy (NCBI): domain Eukaryota; kingdom Metazoa; phylum Arthropoda; class Insecta; order Coleoptera; family Chrysomelidae; genus Ophraella; species Ophraella communa. The sequence goes on from CM068982.1 coordinate 28,203,493, forward strand.
AGTTTTTGTTTGAATTCAAACTCTTGCTTTGTTGGAGATATAAAAGAAAAACTATTCTGATTTGAAAGTTTATCAGCAGGTTTATTATTTTCTAAAACAGATTTAGTTTCTTCATTCGATTTTATTGGATATGCTTCCGTTTTTGGAATTCCAAACGTCCATTGTGAAGCCTGTACGGTTGGAATATCATTCTTAAAACTATCGTTCCCACCAAGGGTAAATTTTGTGTTAGTGGGAATGCCGAATACAAATGTTTGTTTAGACGTTTCTATACTTTTTGCTAAAAAAAAATAAAATTCAATTTTATGTTAGAACATACTGAGAGATGTATTGAGCTACTATTAAAAAATGAAAATAAAGCTTATTGTTAAGTCTTTCTTATAATTTTCATTAAGTGTTATGGTATTGGGGAAGTTACGTACCAGTATGCAATTGCAAAATTTCATAAAAAATATCCAGATGTACCCATTACGCGATGTGGATTTAAAAAAAAAAGTTTGGTGAGACAGGATATGTCCAAGACAAAAAGAAATTGAAAAAGGCGTACGTTGAGTAGGATAATGAAGCTAACAGGTCGGCTGAAAAGTCCCCGGTCTGACCTATAGATGACGACACTAGAATTAAATCCATTTCATTTTTAGACAGTATCAACCTTCAAAAGATTCGTGTAAAAATTTGACAGCTGTCGGACTATTAGTTTGTGAGATATTGCATTTTTAGTGAAGCAACTTTTGTTATTTTCAAAAAGATGGAAAAAAAAGAATTTCGTGTGCTTATTAAATATTGTTATTTGAAAAGAAAAAATACAGTTGAAGCAAAAGATTGGCTTGATAATGAGTTTCCGGACTCTGCGCCAGAAAAATCAACAATCATTGACTGGTACGCAAAATTCAAGCGTGGTGAAATGAGCACCGGAGTCGGTGAACGCAGTGGACGCCCAAAAGAGGTGGTTACCGAAGAAAATATCAAAAAAATCCACAAAATGATTTTGAGTGACCGTAAAGTGAATATGATCGAGATAGCTGACACTCTAAGGATATCTAAGGAACGTGTTGGACATATCGTTCACGAATATTTGGGTATGCGGAAGCTCTGTGCGAAATGGGTGCCGCGCGTGCTCACAATCGACCAAAAACAGCAACGAATTGATGATTCTGAGCAGTGTTTGCAACTGTTAAGTCCTAATAAACCCGATTTTTTGCGTCGATATGTGACTATGGATGAAACTTGGCTCCATCACTACACGCCGGTGAACCGCCACCAAAGCGTGGAAAGACTCAACAGTCAGCTGGCAAAGTTATGGCCTCAGTTTTTTGGGATACACACGGTATATTGTTCATCGACTATTTGGAAAAGGGAAAAACAATCAACAGCGACTATTACTGTGCATTATTGGAGCGATTGAAGACCGAAATCGCGAAAAAACGGCCCCATATGAAGAAGAAAAAAGTGTTGTTTCATCAAGACAATGCACCGTGTCACAAATCATCGAAAACGATGGCAAAATTGCATGAATTGGGCTTCGAATTGCTTCCTCACCCACCGTATTCTCCAGATCTAGCCCCCAGCGACTTTTTCCTTTTCTCTGACCTGAAGAGAATGCTGCTCGCGGGAAAAAAAATTTGGCTCTGATACTGAGGTAATCGCCGAAACTGAAGCCTATTTTGAGGACAAACCGAAGGAGTACTACAAAAATGGTATCGAAAAGTTGGAAGGTCGCTATAATCGCTGTATCGCCCTTGAAGGCAACTATGTTGAATAAAAAAAATGAATTTTGTCAAAATATTGTGTTTTACTATGGTAGACTTTTCAGCCGACCTGTTAGTGCTGTAGTTATGCATTCGTTAGAGAAAATCCCATTTGAGTCTATGAAAAAGAGCGGTGGAGGTTGGCTTTTGCAAGAGTAACTTCCAGAAAATATTTAAGCAAAACAAAATGCATCCACTCCAACCTTACAAGATTATGATTATGACACAAGGTTAGACTTTTGTGCGATGATTGGTGAAAAACGTATGCACGACCGATTCTTTCAAAATAATATTTTGTTTTCTGATGAAGCAACATTTAAAGCAAACGGAGTCGTTTCTTCCCAAAACTAGTGAAAACCCGTTCATATTCTGAACTAAAATAAATGCGCTAAATCCATCCCCATTTGTAATTTTCCGCTTATTTTACCAAAATAAAAAAAAATGAGATGGAACTTTCATACCAAATAACATTTTCAATTCATTTTTCACTAAACACAAGTACACAAGCAACTCTTCGGTCAAATTCTGATCCACAATGCTCTCGTATTACCAACCAAAAAAGTACCTGTCCGCTTGATGAACATAAACGATCATCCTGTCTCTCTCCATAAAGGTGGATGTATGAACTTGACGTTCAGATTCCGTTTGCGTTCGCTGTTCAAAGTTAAATATACATAAGTACATAAGACCATTTCGTTTACCGCCGTGCCGTTCAACAAAATACAATTTTCCTTCTTCTATTTTTTTGCAGTTCGCCGTTCTTAATAGTACCTTGGAACAATAAGTGCACAAAAAATAATTCCAAAAACACCAAGTAAATGCTAATTTTCCATATCAGTAAAAAATCAATTCAATAAAAACTACCCAGTCTGCACAAATCATTGGACTAAACTAGGAGAAATTTGTGAAAAATCAAAGAAATAAATTTGGGATGTGGAACATCCGACCTTGGAGAAATCCTTGAAGGGCACTCAACTAGGCAAAACTCAAATAATGTCAATATAGACATATAATAACAGCTAATGGCGGTTATAAAACAAAAGACGCTTGAGAACGGAATTCACACAACATGAAACATAAGAAGTAGAAGCACAGAACTAGGTTAAAAGTCATTGTGTCTGTGGATATAAGAATATCATAAAGACAATGCTGCTATTATAAAAACAAGCAAATTAGGTCGAACAACTAAAGTTGAACAATATGAACCAGTAAAACTATGAAATCAATAATATATAACCGATTTAAATTTAACTTAATTAAACAGGGGGGGTTGACTAACAAATATGAAGTTTAAGTACATATCATAACCAATAAAAAAGGAGAAAAAGTTAAAGTTGACAATTAAATGTATACAATAAGTTCTTGATTAATATTTAAATTATAAAACCTAAAATGTTCAAATTAATAAACACTAACATTAGAAAAAGAACAGAAATATGTGGAGGAACGTTACAATCTTATAATATAAATATCAAAAATTAAAAAGGAACACTAAGAAAAATATATGGATCTTTAGGTTTAAGTTGTTCATTTAAACACAAAAGATCACTTTGCTTGGTAGCTTCATTAATCTCCAGCATCTCCAAGAGGTTCATTCTTGGTCCCTTAAAGCATTTATGCAATCTAGTAATATTGGAATCAGAAAAATTATGGTGTTCAGAAATAATATGGTTAGCAAAGGCTAAAGGTCAAAATCTTTATATTTATTAACTTGAATACAATGTTCATTTACTCTAGTGCACAAGAGACGGCCTGACTGACCTATGTAAACTGCATTGCAATCATTACAACATAATTTATATATTCCAGGTGTATGCAAGAAAGAGACCTTATCTTTTGTGTTGACCAAGGAAGAGCCTAAGCTACTATTGGTTTTAAAACCGAACTTGATGTTATATTTACGAAGGACATGGCCAATTTATAGGAAATAGAACCAAAAAAGCTTAGCTTTTTTATAAGGTCAGTCGAGTCGAGTCACGTGGTGTGTACTCAAGTTATGTACTCTCAAATTTTGACTACACAATTATGAAATAAATTCTAAGACAACAAACCTGTTTCTTTTTCCTGCAATGCACCATTTTTACTGTTTCCACAAGCTAGACATTTGAGAGCATCCTCTTTGTTTCTGACCATGCATATTTGGCACTCCCAAGAACCGGGTTTTAATTTAAATGCGTCTCCGAATCCTAAGACGTTAGGTTCACGCTTTTCACTTTCTGTCGCAATACCTACAATATGATTACATTTTTCATGAAACATTAGAGCTTTTTAAAACACCTATATTGTTATTGTGTTATAAATCGGGCAAACGGGAATAGCGTAAATACGATTTGCGGTATTTTCGGATTCATCACATGTGCCACTCTGTGACAAAGAGACAGAAGAATAAGAAGAACTGTATTCTTCGGGGTGTGGTATTATAAAACAGTTTTGATTCGCAAATAGGAAAGAATCGTATAATATTTTTTTTAAATAATATTGAACAATATTTAAACTTTGCCATTTTGGCTGAAGGAATTAATTATAATAAATGATATTTTGGGAAAGGACATAACAATTGTTCGGATAAATTCGGCTAATAACTCCATTTTTGACCTGCGAATGCTTACATGTCAAATAATGCAATAACATAGATAAGTTTTGTTAGGAAAGTAGTGAGGTTGAAGTAGTACAGCGAAACACAAAAGAAGTCAATTTTGTTGGGAATTATACAGAATTTTGGCATTATAACGTTATTTTCCTATTCAACAGGTTTGATATTATAGTTCTACACTATTTTTATCAAGCATAACTGTATTAACAATTTTAGCAATATTTGAAGATCGGAAATAGAAAGGGATTGGCTTTGGCTTTATGGAGCTTTATGGAAAAAAGGTTTTGTAAAGGTGCTGAATCGACTAATGCATTCCGTTGGTATTTTTTCTTCAAATTAATTTTTATTTTTCTACATAGTCTTCTTGTAAGTCTATACACTTCTCCCAGCGATGCTCCCATCTCTTCAACCCGTCCAAATAGTACTCGGCGTCTTTCTCTGCAAAATAGTTGTTTACGAAGGTGATGGCCTCCTAATTCGAGAAAAAATCTCTGTCCTCCGAGCGCAACTTTTAGCTTGGGGAACAAAAAAAAGTCGCTTGGGGCTAGATCCGGTGAGTAAGGAAGGTGGTCAAGCAGTTCAAACCGTAATTCGTGGATTTTCGCCATGGCAGCCACTGAGGTGTGACACGGCGCATTGTCTTGGTTAAACAAAATACTTTTTTTCTGCAAATGTGGTCGTTTTCCCGCAATTTCTGCCTTCAGCTTGTCAAGTAGTGGTTTTTCCATTTTGAAGATAATCGATTAAGATAAATCCATGACTACCCCAGAAAACAGTTGCCATCACTTTCCCAGCCGAAGGAACAACCTTTGCTTTTTTTGGAGCCGATTCCCCCTTCGCAGTCCACTGTTTTGACTGTGTTTTTTGGTTTCTGGAGTATAATGGTGTATCCAAGTTTCATCTACAGTAATTAATCGGCGCCAAAATTCTGATTTATTGCGCCTAAACTGCGCCAACAGAGAGTTGGAAATTTTCATTCAAACACGTTTTTGGTCCAAAGTGAGCAAACGCGGCACCCAACGCGCGGGCATCTTTTTCATACCTAAATCTTGATTCAATATGTGACAAACACGTTCTTTGGACATGTTTATAGCCTCTGCTATCTCTCTAATTTTAATTCGACGGTTGTCTAGCACCATTTGGTGAACTTGAGTGATATTATCGTCAGTGGTTGCAGTTTTTGGACGCCCCGAACGTTCATCGTCACCTAAGCTGGTACGGCCACGTTTAAATTCAGCAGCCCAAAATTTCACGGTGGTAAATGATGGTACAGAGTCCCCGTACACAACGTCCAACTCGTCTTTGATTTGCGTAGGCGTATTGCCTTTCAAAAACAAATATTTAATGACAGCTCGTTACTCGATTATTTCCATTTTCATAAAAACACTCACATCGACTCACTCAAATGATTGTCTGAAATTTTAGTGGATACCTTTCAAAGCATGCGCAAACACATTCTCCAACTTTTGATTAATAAATGTTCCTCTTTTAAATAAAAAACAAAAATACCATCTATATTACAGGAAGTTTACATTGAATATGTAAATAACTGAGTTTATAGCTTTTCAAGTGTTGCAGCAAAGCAGATTAATAGTTTGGAATAAATGCACATCGGTATTAGACAGCACGGTGCAAAATGAGTACAAGAACAAACATATAAAATTATAAAAATATTGTTTGGTAAGATATATTGGCTGTAAAAAAACCTTAATATTACCGAAATGAATTTTCAAATTCAAAATAAATCATAGCTGGAGAATTGATGATACAAATCAGATCAGTATACACCAATTACGTCTTTATAATAATTGAACCCGACTTGCGGTGAAGACATTATTGAATAAAATAGTTTAAGCCGCAATTTAAAAAGGAACAAAGGATATGATTCCTATTATTTTAGTTGTATAAAATTAACAAAGAATTTCGCTAAAATCCTGTAAGATGACACAAACCTGTTTGCTTCTCTTGTGATCCACTCTCTTTATTTTTTCCACAGGCTACACATTTCGAAGTATCGGCTTTGTTTCTAACCATGCACGTTTCACATTCCCAATAACCAGGTTTCAATTTAAAGGTGTCCCCGAATCCTGAGACGTTCGATATTGATGTCTGCTTTTGAATACCTGTAAATACATTATATTACTATTTTAAATTAAATATTAAATTATTACCAAGTTACGCTCATTCATGTTTAACCAATAAATGCTAATAGTACTAATTTATTTTGTGTAATAATAATAATATAATAATTGTTGCTAATTTACGGTGTACCACAATATTGAATTAATAAACAAAAATGTCAAACTGTCAGTTTCTGACAAACCAATCGTGGCCAACTCACAATAATTATTGGTAAACGTTAAAATATCTACCAAATTAATACTTCGATGGAAAAATAAAATTATCTAGAAAACTGATAACTTTAGGTATAGGGAGTACTCGATAAAATTTGAAGTGTGATATTAGTACTTTTCGATAGTGATATAAAATACAGGGTGTTCTATTTAAAATTACCAAGAAAATAATGTACTTGCATTTTGACTTACCCTGTATTTGATTTAACGAATGTTATGAAAACGAATATGTTTTATAATTTTTAACAATTATTAAAAAACTATGGTGCAATAAATCAATGCTCCTATACTCCTTTTTAATTATACAGGGAGTTAAACTTGATACGATTTTCAGGTAATATTGGTTATAACTTTTTAAATACCCGGTATAACATAATAAAACTTTACATTGTTGTGATGTAGAAGTGATGCAGATTTCAAATTTAAAATAAAATACAGGGTGTTCCATTTAAAAAAAACATAAGTTTGGTGTGCCACCATCTTATGGAACACCCTGTAAGATTGTGAATAATTTTAAAATGTGGACTTTAAAGCTGCTTTTGCCAAAAAACTTTTTTTTGGAATTTTTACTATAATAGACCTACTGAGCTTCCTCACACTAATCAATCACCCTGTATACCGGGTGTCCCATACTAATTTATCCAGGCTATATATCTTAAACGAATAAAAGTTCTCGAATGGGACAAAAACTGATCTATTTCATTTCCAATACACTTTAATATGGCGTAGAAAAAATTATCCCCAAAATATTCATCCCTTAGTTACAACCCCTAACTTTAAATTACTTAATAGCACCCTGTACATTCTTTTATAATTTTGGATTTGGTCTTCCATCGTCTATTCAAAAAAAAATTTCAAAAATAAAATGGGTTCCTAGGTAATCAAGAAAATATCAGTTTATTTTTTATTTTTGTTAAATTAATCAAGAAGCCTTAAAGCTACACACATTTCGAATTACTTAATAGCACCCTGTACATTCTTTTATAATTTTGGATTTGGTCTTCCATCGTCTATTCAAAAAAAAATTTCAAAAATAAAATGGGTTCCTAGGTAATCAAGAAAATATCAGTTTATTTTTTATTTTTGTTAAATTAATCAAGAAGCCTTAAAGCTACACACATTTCGAATCTTGCCAGAATAGCATATACATTTTCAAACTCAAATTGCTTTCATTGAATTCATTTTAAGGATGGCCTATTTATTGTGTATAACCAATCACATCTTTAATGTTACACAAGGAGGGATGATATTATATTATACAGTACGGTTTTATTTGTTTTTTATTGCGACCTCTTTACCGGCGGGTGAATAGTCGACGCATTTTACCTCAACTACCTATTAGAAAGAAAAAGGTTTATAGTCCAACATGAATATTCGACACAGAATGTTCAGAAAATGTAGTTCTCTAATCCCTTTATTGCCAATAAAATCTGCCCCTTCCAATTTGATATTTTTATAAATAACAGGTAAATTTTTTACACTTAGGTACAATTTTCTAAGTAAAATATGAATTTTATTACAATTAGTTTATTCGTTTATTTTTAATGATTTTTTAAAACCCTTAAACACCCCCTTAACATAAGCCAATAAGTTTAATATATTAAAAAATAAAAAGCATTGATCTTATAAATGTTTTTGTCAATTTTTGTTTAAATCTGATATCTATTTCTTTTTTTAAAAACAATTATTTCGGAACAACACCAGAGAACTGGTTACGCCACCACCTCTTCCAAGTGTTTTTCCTTCTTATTATTTTTTATTCCTTTTAAAAATTGCCACTCATATGTTGTTGAAGCAGGGCGTTTAAAACTGATATTTTCTTGATTATCTAGGAACCCATTTTATTTTTGAAATTTTTTTTGAATAGACGATGGAAGACTAAATCCAAAATTATAAAAGAATGAAATAATAAAGATATTATATTATGATTAATATGAACTGCTTATACTACAAAGCACAAAAAAATCTTTAACTTTACACTTATATTTAAGGTTTTATAATTTTATAATTGTTTATTATTAAGTTTTATATTTATTTATTTTTATTTTTATACTTATATATTTTATTTATTATTTATTATTGTGACATGTACTTACATACAGCTGGTAACAGCTCGTAAGATTATACTATCACTTTATTCTTTATGTACAGGGTGCTATTAAGAAATTTAAATTTAGGGGTTGTAACTAAGGGATGAATATTTTGGGGATAATTTTTCTACTCAATATTAAAGTGTATTGGAAATGAAATAGATCAGTTTTTGTCCCATTCGAGAACTTTTATTCATTTAAGAGATATAGCCTGGATAATTTAGTCTGGGACACCCGGTATAGATTGGCGATGTGTTTATTACAGACAGGACAGTTAATTTTTAAAATATAAAGCGATTGTATGAAACAAAACAACCAAATTGAGGTAGTACTTACTTTCTTGTGTTGCATTTTTCCGTTGACTGTTACACGCCACACATTTGGTGACAACTTCTTCATTTCGAATCATACAAGATTCACATTCCCAAGAACCAGGTTTAATTTTGAACGCATCTCCGAACCCTCCAGATTCAGAGAGTTTCTGTCCTTGAATATTATTTGTGGTGGCAGAGCTAAATTCTTTTACATTTTTAGATAAATCCGATTTTGATGAAGTACAAGAAGTGCAAATAGAAACATTTTCATCATATTTTACTTTACAGGTTTGACATTCCCAACTTTTACCACCGAATTTTGTTATTTTTAAATCTTGTTTACTTATATTCTCGACTACAGCACTGTTTTCGTCCATAGCATCCTTTGCTTTTTGTAGGGTTAGTAAGAAATTATTTGCAATTTGTTCTGTTTTAAAACGAGCGGTAAACATTTCTGTTTTTAATATCTCGTCCGAAAAATCTTGTGCTTGCCACACAACCGCTTTGGAATTGTTAGAATTGATTTTAAAAATCATATCTTTGAGAACCCTGTGATTGCAACATATTTTGTGTACTTGATCTCTTCTCATTAAAAGTCGAATGAATTTATCTTTTAATATTTTCATCGTACCAATTCCTCTTTCTTTCCATTCTTTGATTTCCCCACTTGAATCGTATCTGAATAATTTTGTTCTCTCTTCGAATAGAACTTCTGAATTTTCTTCTCCAGTTTTAATATCAACTAGTTCAGGTAAATTGACAACCGGTTTAAATTCAGCAGTTGGAACGAATTCTTCAACAGGAGACAATCTCCCGTCATCGGGATTGTCGTCTTTAGATATAGTTGAGGCTAAGTTTGTAACGCTCGGGTCAGATTTACCGAAAACGAATGAAGAAAACGGACTATTTTTATTAGTCTCTTTAGTTTCCGGTAATGTGGCAACAGTTTCGGTTTCTTTAGGTAAAAACGTTGGTGTGCCAGTAAAGGTAAATCCTCCCAAAAATTTACTGCTATCTAAAGTAGATTTTAGTCCCTTATTTATATTATCTTTTTCCTCAGATGGTTTTATACCGAAAGGAATATCCAATTTTTTCTTAGACTGCGTAAGTGATTTAAATATTTCAGTAAATTTATTGGCATCTTCTGTCAATTTAAATTTAACGCATAACGTTTCTGATTTTATTTCCCCATCAGAAAAATCTTGTGCTGCCCACGTAAATGCTTTATCGCTATTACCTGTCGGATATAAAGTCATATCTTCCGTTATAAAGTGATTAGCACAAATTTTAAAGACCTGATCTCTTCTCATCAAAATTCTAGTTTTGCCACTTTCTGGATTTTTCAAAATTTTCAGATTTCCCACACCTAGAAAGTACATAATTATTAAAAAATTATTTAAAAGAGAAATGAACAACAAGGTTTTTTAAAAATATTTAGATATAAATATGCAATTAAAATAAGTATTTGAAGACCGGATCCTTTTGGATAACTTATTTATGGAATAAAATATTAGATAAAAATACAAATCACCTAATAATTTTTTTAAATAAAATATTTATTTTTTATTTTTAATGATACGTTAAGTTTATTAGTTTAAGTAATGATTAGCAGATGACGTTACCCAAGTTAACACTAATGCGCTGAATCTAACCTAATCTCACACCCCTTGATTTTTACTTTTAGGGTTATTTTCAGTAGATCTAAATATTGAAAATTTTAAAGTTAGTTGTAATGGTTTAAAACTAATTATTGTAACTAATAGAAAACAAAAAAAACAAAAAAACAAAAAAATAAAAAACAAGGAAAAGAAATCAACCTGGGAAGATCTGAAGAAAGTAATTGTGGATTCTGCAAACGAGACGATCCCTTTGAGAAAGAAACAAAAACATCCTTGGTGGAATGCAGAATGTGAAAAAGCAATTGAACAGAGACGAAAGGCATGGCTAAAGTGGAATAACAAGAAAAACAATGACAATCATGAAGAATTTCTTAACAGTAGAAAAGCAACTACTAAAATATTAAGAGCACAGAAAAGAAATTTTAATAAAGCTCAGATAAGACACATAGAAGAAAGTTTCCAGCAACATCATTCCAGAGATTTTTATCAGACCTTTAAAACACAGATATCAAAGTACAACCCTCCTACACTACATATCAGAGGTCTAGATGGAAAATTGAATCTCAATAATACAAGTTGCACTTCTGCTCTGGCTGACTACTTTAACAAACTACTTAATGCTAATAAACCAAATGAAGTTCTGGAAGCCCACCCTAATGTAGCGCCTGAAGACAGTCTCCCTCCAACTGTAGAAGAGATAGCAGAGATTATTCATGACCTCAAAAATAATAAAGCAGCTGGAGAGGATGGAATCGTTGCAGAACTCTGGAAATTTGCTGACCTAGACACACTAAATAAACTACACCAAATCATTAAGAATATATGGGTGACCGAAATCTTGCCCGAGGATTGGACGTCAGCTATTATCCATCCATTGCATAAGAAAGGAGATAGAAGTAATCTCAATAATTATAGAGGTATATCTCTCTTGTCAGTGACTTACAAAATATTTTCCAGAGCATTATTGAATAGAGCACAAGTACAACTAGATCATCAACTAGGCGAGTATCAAGCAGGTTTCCGGAAATCGAGATCATGCCCGGAACAAATTCACAACCTGAAAACTGTTATTATGTACGTCAAAAATAGATCAAAGAAATTTGTCATAACATTTGTTGACTTCAAAAAAGCGTACGACAGTATTGACCGGAATACCTTGATTAAAACTCTCCACGAACTTGGCTTGGACCATAAAACAACTGCCTTGATTAACGCAACCCTAAACAACACAAGTTCCAAAGTAAAATTCAGAGGGGAAATGTCTGACTCTTTCAATATAAAAACTGGTGTAAGGCAAGGAGACCTTATTTCTCCCTTAGTGTTCAATTGTGTTCTGGAAAAGATAGTCAGGGAATGGTATGCTTCATTACCCTCCACATGTGGGATTCAGATTGGTTATAAAAAGGAGAACCTTGACATAAAGTGTTTAGCCTTTGCAGATGATATTGCCCTCTTATCAAATAACATTGAAGAAGCAACATTACAACTTTCTACACTTCAGACCATTGCAGCTAAAACGGGCCTTCAAATTGCCTACAACAAAACTGAATTCATCACCAATATGAAAAATGCCCCAAACCATATTAAAATTGGCTCGGAAAAGGTTAAAAGAACCAGTAAATTTAAATACCTTGGTGAATGGATTACTCCCAACAACTCTGAAAAGCTAGCAATTGAAAGTCGCTGTGCCAAACTTGAGGGTGCCTATCACATTTGTAAAGACCTATATAAAAGTAGAAGCCTATCTCGTAACCTAAAACTGTGCCATTACAATACTGTTGTTAAACCAGCTGCCTTATATGCTTCAGAGTGCTTACATCTAACAATGAAGGGACCGCTACGAAAACTAGAAATCAAAGAGAGAAAAATTTTGAGAAGAATCCTAGGTCCAGTAAAGGAAAATGAAGAATATAGAAGACGACATAACAACGAACTATATTTAAACAATGAAGATATCATCACATGTATGAGGAAGAGAAGAATGACATTCTTCGCTCATTTGGAACGAATGGATCATCAACGACTGTCCCACAGAATCCATTCCTCCATCGCTCACAAGTCTTCCTACTCCAAATGGGCAAACATAGTAAAGAAAGACCTACAGGAAGCACATATCGACTATGATTCCATCTACGATAGGACAAACTTTAGAGATCTAGTAAAATCTGCCACAACATTACATCCCTTAACAACTGCCACAGCTCGACCCGCTGCGAAATGGACTGAGGAACGGAAAGCAGCCCATTCAGAGAAAATGAAGGCATACTGGATCCAAAAAAAAAAAAATCTATGAGAGTTGAAACATCGTGGCCCTAGCTGGCCGAAACGGAAAAAAAACTAATAGAAAATAAAAAAAATTAATTAGTTAAGTTCTTATGAAAATTTCGATATACACATATGTCCAAAAGTTTGGAATAATGGAATATTTCATCTTTTTATTCATTTTTATAAATAATTTTTTTGATATAAGTAAACATCATTTTGTTACAACTCTAACCAATACTAAATAAATCTCGAAGTCAGATTAATAAGCAAAAAAAAGGTTATTAAATAAAATTAATAATCAGTATTTCCTCCATGGGCCTGTATGCATGACTGTAGGCGATGTGGCATGCTATCGATTAAATGGTCGAGCTGGGCTTGCAGAATTCTCTCCCATTCTTCACGAGCAGCATCTTTCAGTTCTCGTAGAGTAATTGGGGGAGGGTTTCACTTCTTAATGCGTGTTTTAAGAATCATGCATGTTCAATGACGTTCATGTCAGGGGAATTTGATGGCCATCTTAATGTGGATATTTTCCTTCTTCTTCCAAAACATTTTGTACTGCAGCTGTTCGATGTGGAGGTGCATTGTCATGCATAAACACAAATCCATCACCTACCGCCCCCCGGAATAGACGCACAACAGGATTTAAAACTTCCTCGATATACACAGCACCAGTGATTCTTCTCTCCAAAACCAGGAGAGGCACCCGTGTACCCCTCATAATACCACTCCAAACCATAATACCTTCAAATGGAACACGTGGTTGGGCTGTTTCTAATTGGGCTTGTCGTCCTGGAGCCCTCCAAACTAGCGTTCTTCGCGAATCAGAAACCAAGCCAATTCTTGATTCATCAGAGAACATCACATAATTCCAGTTAGGACCATGGTGTAACATTTCTTGAGCCCATTGCAACCTTACAATTTTTTGTTGATAGGTTAGTTTGGGAACACGTAGAGGTCTTCTGCGATACAAATTTACCGCATTTAATCTTCGTGTAATTGTTTGCCTTGAGATATTCAGTCCTTTAAGTCTAGCAATTTCTCTGGATATGCTACTTGTAGATTCCTGTCGATTTCTTCGAGCTATCAATGTTATCTGCCGGTCTTGTGCTGCTGTTGTACATCGACTTCTGCCACTTCTGGGACGATCCTTCACATCATTTGTGTTTTGGAATTTTTTTTGTTAATTTTTGATACAGCACCCTGAGTAACACCAACAATATTCGCGATATCACTTTGACCAAAGCGCTGTTGTAACAAAGCAATTACTCTAGACCTAGACCCTGGGCATTTTTAAACAGCTCAAATGAAATTTAAACAAGAATTGGAATAATGTGAAAGCACCCAAATCAATTAAATATGACCACATTAATGCAAAAACGAATCAAATTTAGTATTATTTTGATTTAAAAACGCTTTAAAATAAATATCAACAAGAGTTTTTAAAAAACCATAGGCGTAGATATATTATTTCTAAATATTCCAAACTTTTGCACATATATATGTGTAGGTAACATTTTTCTAATTGACAAACAAAAAACATTTTTAAATCTGTATAATCACCTCTTTCTTTCCATTCTTTAATCCCGTTGGTGTTTACATGTCTAAATAATTTTGCACGACCACAGAAAAGTTCGATTTCTCCTTCTTCGCCAGTATTAACAGGAACTTCATCAGGTAGAGGAATGACCGGCGTAAAGTTAACGTTCGGTTCATGATCTTCTGGAGAATAATTCGATGAATCACTTCTGTTTAAACTGTGACTAGTTTCGTTTAGATGTTTATCTTGATCTACAATCGGGAGAATTAATTTTTCGTTAGTTTTAATGGTAGGGTCTGACTTATTGGGTGTAGTGGTAGGTTTTGAAAAATTAGATTTAATATGCTGTGGAGGAATAGTAACTGATAATACAGGTTGAGAAGTTAGGGTATTTTCAGTTGGTAATGGATCAGATGTTGTTATCACAACATTAACTGGAGGTACTTTTCCGAAACTCGAAACCAATGGTGAAGAACCCGATGACAATTTAAGATTTGCAGAAAGAGAGGTGCTTTTTGGCAATTCCTTTTGTTGAATGGGCTGCGTGACAGCAGTAGGCAATGCCTGGATATTTAATGTATCTAACCCCAAATTCTGAGAAACAGATGATTGACTTGGTATTAGATGAGTAGCTGTTGATACAGTTACACTGGCTGACTGCTGTTGATCTGGTAAAAATGGCAGAGACCCTGAAATAAAATAAATAAATATAATATCTATAATCCCAGGAATGAGAGGCCAAAACTTGGGAAAAAGTAGGTGGTGTTAAATAATGTCAGTACTTCATATAACTTTTTTTCTACGGACCTTCTTTGATGGGCTTTAAAGTTAGAAATAAAAAAGTATAACTTAACGAAGGAGGTCCGTAGAAAAAAATGAATTACTCACATTACTTTACTACCGCCTACTTAAGCTGGCAGAACCAAACCGCTACACAAATGTTTATGAAAATTTAATCACGCTATGGCTCACGTTTTCACCTATTGCAGATTTTTTTAAATTGCATTTGAAAAAAATCCTGGGTTCTGCTAGCTTTACCGTTAAGCTAGCAAAACCAAACAAACCATTTTATAAATTAAAAAAATGTTTAAGCTATAATTTTAGACTATTTCATTAGCATATACCCAAATTTTTTGCTCTTCCATTGTGGGAGACATCGTAGGTTTTGATGGGATACAATTGCAAGTGTGCGTTTCCAGGTTTTTGTCTCACATCAGTGCTGGGTAAGTCAACACAGACAGTATTTGAACTACTTTTTCAAACAATTCTGTTAACCCGGAGTGTTTCTTGGTCTGGCCCAAGGTGGAGCGGCTTAGTCCATGTTTCATCGTGCTAGTCCAGAGAGCCAAATAGTAACATGATTCGGTTGGGAAACAGATCGCTCAAAGGCTGTCTATGTAGACCAACCCATACTGAGTGAGACAAGAGCTTTGAAACGCGTCTGAAGGTAGTCCCCCATGTCTTAATCAACAAAAAATAGCGCTAGTTTTGCTCTGATGTTTGAAATATCAATGCACAAATATTCGCGGCATCAGTCACGGGAGTTGTTTTCCAACGGGTATTTGCAACACTAACCCTACGAATTATTTGCGTATATAAAGGAGCAAAAGGGTTTAATAATGATTTGTGTTTGTGCCTGAAATGGCTACCCAGGTGGATTTGTTCTGAGGTGTTTTTTATGGTTGAAACTAGTAGAACCCAGGATCAGCGATGAGTTCAGACGTGAGCCTAGAACCAGCCTAAAATTATTGTGTGATTAGATTTTTCCCAAGTATTTGGCTAGCCTTTTGGTACAGCCAACTCAGAGTTGAGCTAACAGAAGCTATGATTTGTCCTCCAACCGAAGATTAAAAAAATATATAATAGGCTAATAAATTAAATTGATTAGAGCCTAAAATTAAAATTATTGTCTATTTGGATTTGTTCTAAATTGTTTTATGTAGTTGGGTTCTGCTAGCTCAACGGTAAAGCTAGCAGAATCCAAAACTGTATTGAAAATGCAATTAAAAAAATCCGAAATGGGTACCTACAGACATTGAGCCTAAAATTATGGTGTAATTAACCTTTTAACAAATAAGCGTTTAGTGGTATGGTTATGCGAACTTAACGTTAAACTAGCAGAATCCGTGGTACCTCCCGCAATTGAAGAGAAAAAAATTCGAGATTGGGTAAAGTCCAAAGTGGTTCCGCTATCTTAACGGGGGTAAAATTATAAATGATAATAATAATATGCATTAGGAAAAATATAATAAAAGTCAATAACACTTAAACAAAATAACAATAAATCAAAAAATAATAGTGTTTATTTATATTAGGATAGTTGTCGTGGTACAATATTGTAAGAAGGTTTTGTAACACGGCGCGGTTAGAGAGCACACGAGGTTGTAGCACTACTAATAAGTATATCATTACAAAAATGTTCATATGTTAAAATAATAAATATGATTAAAGGATGTTGCCGAAGATATTTTTTTTTGCATTAATTTCATTCAAATCACTCAATAATGTTGGTACAAAATTGTTAAATATAAAAACAAAATTACCTAAATAAAAAAAATCTGGTGTTTACAAAATTAATTATTCAAAATGTAATGCTGTATATATAGGTCAAACACAAAGAAATTTTGAAATAAGATTCAGTGAACATTTAAGAGCATTTGGATTACAACAACCAGATAAGTCAAACTATGCAAAACACGTTCTTGAATATCCACACATATACAACCAATGACATTCAAATATTACATATTTGTGATAAAAAACAAAATTTAGATTTTCTCGAAGAACTTGAAATCAAAAGACATTTAGCAGATCAACAATATAAAGTACTTAATGAACAAATAAATCTTGGAAGTTCACCACTATTAAACTGTTTACTTTGATTGAGTCCTCATTTTATACATAGATAAGACGTAATTGTAACACAAATATATTAAGTTATTGTAAAGATCAGCATGATATAGTTTTTCCTGGTTTTTCTAGATCATTGCACAGTTATACTGATCTTAGAGGGAAATACATCCAGTATAATCCCTTAGGGCTAATAACATCTAGGCTTTAATATTGTTATATCTTATTACTCCCATACTTGGTCTAGCCTTAATACTACCTAAACAGGTACCTAGCTACAAACAAACAAAATGTAACTTAAATGTCAATCTGACGATGCTTCTTAGCGAAACGGCCGTCATTGTGATTTAAAACATATTTTTTCAAATAAGTTACGTTGAAACGAAGAGTTTTTTATTACTCTTAACTAAAATGCTGTTCACATAAAGTTTAGGATATGCTGTAAGTGCTTTTCACGACAACTACCTTAACAGAAAAATCAATGCAAATTATTTATATGTGACAATGGGCTAGTTTAGTATGACCAATTGTAGTCGAAGGAAATTGAACTAATATAGATCTATTTTATAAGATGCAAATATTAACAAAAAATAGTAAACCACTCTACTCTCTATTAAGCTGTGTGTATTACCTGGTTGTGCTAGATTTAGTCCTCCATATGTATAAGGTAAGCCTGGATACAATCCTGGATACAGCATCGGAGGAGCATAAGCAGTAACATGGTTAGGGTTTGGTAATTTACTAGCTTGGTAGTTTGGAAAGGATCCAGGTACAATAGGTGGGTAAGAACCAATGTTAGTTGGTATATTATAATCAACTCCGTAATCGGGATCAAGTACGTAAAAATCTTCTTCACTTAATTGATTCTTTGCATCATGCTTCTTAAATTCTAACACTTCTTTTTTCATTTCCTGTAAAATAAATCTACACTATTGACATTATCTGTGACATTGTTTTGTATTCGACCAAACGTATCAAGAAAATATGTTTAGACAATGTTAAATGGTTAAGGATTTTGAGAAGTTTATTAATTCGGGGTTTAGATGATTAAAGGTTGGGAAGGTTGCCATAGGTATATCATTTTATGACGGACATTTTGGAAATAAAGAAGCGAGTAGAAATAATGTGTACGATTTATCTTAGATTGAAGAAGTAAATAAGAAATACCCATAGTACAATTAAATTACCTGTACAACATCCACAACATTTTGAAAGTCTTCAACGGAATTTTTGATATCATTTACTGACTCCTTCAAACCTCCCACGTCTTTCTTTATAAATTTTAAATCATTTACGACCGCATTTAGTTTTTCGATGAGATTGTTTTGTACTTCAACTATGTGTTTATTTTGTTCAGATACCAAGTTAAATATGGCGTCTCTAGATGCCATCATTTGTCGAATTTGAGCGTCTAATCGTTCTGGACTAGGTCTTGCTTCTTGACGTGAGGTATTTAGACGTAGCGGCGTAGACTGGTTAAGTGGACTATGTTTTGTTGTATAAATGTTTTTATTTCTAGGCGTTAAATTGGGCGAATATTCTTCACCAATACTAATATCAAATGAATAATTTTCATCTGAGAAAATCTCCCGTCTGGCTCCTGATTCAATATTGGACAGCATTCTTTCAATTTTATCAATTTCATTACCCAGTTGGGAATTCAAAGGGTGTGATGGATCAACTACAGGTTCTCTGAGGCGGTCTAACGTTAGATATAAACAATCTCTTGCTTTCGTTAAAATCAGACAAATTTCATTTTTTGTTTCTCCAGTATCGTTTTCGTTTCCCTTTTCATTCATTTTATCGAATGCAAATTGCTTATAAATCTCGAACTGATAAAAACTTGCATAAGGATCTTTTAATTGCTCAAACATACTTAATGCTTCATCATAACATTTTTTCTTCATAAGCTGGGTAGCAATGAAAAGTTTTCCTTTATCTATGAAAGTATTTGCTTCGGAAGTAGTAATTTCATTATAACCTGAATCAAATAACCTATTTCGTACATATGCAATTTTTTGATTATTTGCTATTTTTTCTAGAAGTGGTAAAGCAGTTTTCCAATACAATTCAGCTCGAGAAATAGTAAAGTCTATTTCTGACTGTTTGGTTAGGGTAGAGGACCGTTCATGAAATATATTCGCTAGATTTACCAAAGTTCGAACCTCCAGACCATGGTGACCAACACATCTTACTGTTTCAATGCCTTTTATTAGTGTTAATCTAACGTTAGCTAAATTGGAGCTTTCCATATTTTTATACATTTTATAAACAGACTCCATGAATATAGACTGTTCCGTTGTTACTAAATTTCCGGTAATGGAAGCCGGCAATAGGTTGTAGTAAGTTAATTTATTATCATGGAATTTAGATTTTGCACATAATGTAGCACAATAAATAAAGGCAAAAATATCAAGCAAATTCAACGATTCGGCAGAACAGTTATTTAAATTTTTAATAGAGTACTGCATACCTTCAAAAGCTATAAGATTTATTTCAGAAATATTACTGTTTAGAAATATCCAGACATAATGATGCAATGAATCGGGATGAGACAATTGTGCAACTTCATCGTATTTTAACAAATCCAACAAAATCGGTAGCTTTAAAGTAGGTTCTAAAGAAGGAGTGTTTAAAACAAAAAAACTACTTGATATCTTATTGTGTTGATCTCTTTTTATGAATATTTTTTTGTATAACTGTTCTCTCCATAATCCCGACGAATATTGTGCGGCTTTTTCCAGCAATACAGATTTGTTATCCTTTGCATTGGCTAAAAGTATATGACCCACTTGGGAACATCTGAAACAAGCTACTTTATACCAACGTTGAACCATTTTTTTAGTTTTTTCAGAGGATTGCATAAACCAAATACTTTGTATATCAGGAGGAGATGAGTAAGCAATAAACAAGGCTGGTAAGATCAAATGCGAAGCTTCTTTAAATTGTATTATATCTCTTTTAGCTTGCTTTAAAACTAAAGTGGAAATGTGAAAATGTAGTTGATTAAAATAATGCATGATAAATGTCGATATTAATTGACGGTCGGTGCAGCTATCAATATTTTGAGATGCTTTATATAACATCTGATCAAAATTAAATAAAGCAGTTTCATAATCTGTAGAACCTTTAAGATTATTCCTGTCATCTAAACGTAACGCTACTAATCTTTCCATA
Source organism: Ophraella communa (assembly GCA_035357415.1). Lineage (NCBI taxonomy): Eukaryota > Metazoa > Arthropoda > Insecta > Coleoptera > Chrysomelidae > Ophraella > Ophraella communa. The sequence continues at coordinate 28,224,043 of CM068982.1, forward strand.
ACTGAAACTAGGAGTATCCAAAACTCCCATGTCAGTTCAGACCTAAAGGGTATATCTTTTTGAAAACGCAATAAAATTTCAGCAAAATTTTCATACCAGCCAACACTTTGGTGAAAATTATCAAAATCTTTGTATTCAATCATAGTTGCATGTGTATATGCCTCTTTAATCATATTATTTTGAATAAAGTGTTTGAGTAATCTAATTCTCAAATTTATATCAGTTGGTCGAATTTCTAGTTCCTTCAATAACAATTTTGACGTTTCAATTGGATTTTCATTATCAATTGTGATCAGTCTTTCTTTTAAGCTATACACAGCTGGGTTATTTGGATCAAAAGTTTGGGCTAGTTCACAAAAATATCTTGCTCCTGATAGGTCCAGTTCAATATTATCAGATGATAGTATTTCACAAACTAAAACAAAAATAAATTAATTAATATATAAAAAATGACAATTATCTAGCTAACCTTTAATTACTACATTATTTTGCTTTGGGTCAATCTGTAAACTTGTTTTATACGCTTCTAATGCAGAATCCAATTTTCCCAGTTTTTCTAAAGATTTTCCAAGTAATTGATGTGCTTCTGCCGATTTGGGTTTTGACAAAATGTATGAGGAAATATATCTGTAGGCTTGTTCATAATCTCCAACACTGAAGTAGAGTTTAGCAAAAGAAAAACATCTTAAATTTCTCTGAAATAAAAATAAATATTAGAAGTAAAAAAACTGAATTTTAATATACTAGCGAGTTCGTCTCTAAATGCTATTTACATAGATCTCTTCTACCGAGCAGTGAACATTTAGCTAGATTTCAAGTAAAGATCTTTGTTTGTGGATCATTAAATGAAACTTCGTCTAGACGACGAGCCCAAGGTTGGAGACTGAGGACCATACTTGTACGAATAATGAACGTGACTAGTAAAGAAGAAGGATGACACCCTGAATATTTTCTGCATTGGACTTGGAGAGTGGGAACAGGCAGATAAAGAAGACGGCATTCACAATAGGAACTGAATTGTTACAGTTTCAATGGATACTATTTTTAGGGGCTCTTTTGGTCGACATACCTGGTATTTCTAGTTTCTGTATTTTAAAGTCAACACTCACCATGCCATAAAAAAAACGTTAGTAGTCAATAAATAAGTTATTTCTAAGGAAACCAATTCCAATACGCCACATTATTGTGACGCCACTGTCACCATTGCTTGACACAAGTCATAGCATTATATCCAAATAAACTTTGGCCTTATGGTAGTTAGTTTGAATTGAATTTTTTTTGTATTGTGAATTTTCTTGGTTTTTGTAGAGTTTTTGACATTATAGTGCTATATTAACACATTATTATCATTAAGAGATAGTTTGAGTTATATTTAAAGAAGTTTTAGGTTTGTTCCAACCAAGCAAAGAACCGTTCTAGAATGGTAATATTACCACTCATGAGACCAAATTAGTGCACTGCGCAACTCACTACACTACTGCGCACAAAAATTACTATTTTAGAACGGTTCTCTGCTTGGTTGGAACAGACCTTTTATTTTGTTCTAAGGTGAGAAAAAATTAACCTCAAAAGCGAACTTTGTTATATAAAACAAAATAAAAGTTCTTTAAATACGACTCGAAATATTCCTTAACGATAATAATGTGTCCACAGGTATATAAGTGTGAATGTGTCTATTTAGCACTATAATAATTCATAAACAAGAAAATACATAATATAAAAATCTTCAATGCAAATTAACTAAAATAAGGCAAAAGTTTGTTTGGATATAATGGCGACAGTGACTTTTCTACTTAGATTAGGAAAGCATATGGATACCGCACTTCGCTTTATTGTGAGCTTGCGTTCTGTGACACATTTTTAGCAGCCGCCATTATTTCTGTGGCAAACAAAGCGAATATAGCGTGTGCTTTATTTGTGAATTTTTAAGTGAAAATTATTGAGATTGTGAATTATTTTTGAACTGAATAATGGTGAATTGTTGTGCTTACGGATGCCGAAGTCGCAGCGAGAAAATGAGATAGGAATTTCATTTTACAGGTAAACAAACGATTGTATATACAATGACCTTTGTAGATTTTTCTATTTTAAAAGATAAAAGAGTTATCTCTGAGTAATTATATTTAAGTATGTAATTATTCAGTCTTTAATTCATCTAATTATAGTGTTTGGATAACCCGGTTTAATAATATTCATTCTAAATCTGCATAAATAATATATTTTCTTGCTTCAAAACAGCCATTTTACCAATGGCGTAGGTAAGCAATTTTTAATTAAGTTTCTCCAAATAAATCTAGCTATTCATTTCAATAGGAGATTAATGCAAAAAGGACTGACTCAAAACGACAAAAGAATTATTCACTGTAAAATAGGAGAATTTTAACTAGAAAAACATGTAGGTATTTTATGAACTTTTTATTTTTTGTTACAGCCTTCCTACAGATGTAGAAAAACGCAAATTATGGATAGGTAACACCAAAATTAAGGATTTGGGAACCAACTAAAAATGATAGGCTTTGGTCAAAACACTTTGAGGAATGTTGGTTATATAAAACTGATGTAAATTCAAGACTACATTTGCTCCATGAAGCTTTTCCAATAATTTTTCATCAGTTGCCCACATACCTGCAACCCAGGAAGATATGTACCTACATAACTAATAACAATAAAACACCTAGGCAGTTCTAAGTAAAACATAATTTAATTTTTTTGTGAATTGGAAATATTTATATAAAAATATTGTTTTTTCTAGGTAAAAAAGAGAGCACCATTTTAATATATTCAGAGTACAGAACCCGGTCCTTCTACTTCCTCAACACAGTCATTAAACCCAACAGCTGACTGTCCTGGTTAAAAATACTGAAATGGAAGTTACTTCTAGAAAATATTAGAAAAGAAGACTAGAAAAATTAGGGTATTAAAACAATCAATAAACAGGCTAAAGTTGTTTCCCTTAAACAATTAATAACCAGTTTGAAAAATAAGAACTTGATTGATAATGAAAAAGCCATTTTATTAGAAAATGTGAGTAGTGTAAATAAGCAATTGTTACAAAGAATGCAATGTCTAAAAATAAAAAATACCCACCTGAATTATGAAAAGTTGCATTGACTTTAAATTTTTTCTCTCCTACAAAGCTTACAAGTATATCAGGACAGTATTTGAAACGTGTTTGCCCCATAGAAGCACTATTGGGAAATGGCTGCAAACTATGCAGCTCCTGGTTTCACAATTGAATCATTCAATACTCTGAGTAAACTTATAGAAAATTCAAATAAACCATTATTTTGTTCTCCTATCATTGATGAGATGTCAATTCGGCAGCACTTGGTATGTAATGGTAAAAGTTTCCATGGTTAGTCAATTTTGGGGTTGATTTGGATGATGATTCAAATGAATTAGCCAAAGAAGCTGTTGTTTTAATGATAGTTGCAATTAATGACACATGTAAGCTTCCACTTGGCTATTTTTTGTCTAATGGTTTAAATGGTGAACAAAAATGTTCTATAGTCATCACTATTCATATCAGCAAATAAACAGTTTTAATTTAAGTATTTATTTAATATTAAGGTAGTTATAGATTAATTATGTTAATATTTTCATAACAAATAAAGATTTTTTATAATTACTAGTAAATTTTATTTGTTATTTATGTACTCCTTGATTAATATAATATAGTTAGTATTTTATAATATAAATAGGTATGATTTTTTTGTTTTATCATACCTATTAAATGTACCTATATGTACCATTGCTGAATTTTATTCACTTCCTTCCTTTGATACCAACCTATTATTTGTCTCTAAGAAACATACAGTTATTACCTATTATGTGGGAAAAATGTATTGTAAACATTATGTTACGCCACTGACCACATCGATTATGTGGCAAGTGGTAACAGTTTCACGACTCGGGTTACGCGTCCTCTCTCTTTCCTTGTCTAAGGAACAGACCTTTTATTTTGTTCTAAGGTGAGAAAAAATTAACCTCAAAAGCGAACTTTGTTATATAGAACAAAATAAAAGTTCTTTAAATACGACTCGAAATATTCCTTAACGAGAATAATGTGTCCACAGGTATATAAGTGTGAATGTGTGTATTTAGCACTATAATAATTCATAAACAAGAAAATACATAATATAAAAATCTTCAATGCAAATTAACTAAAATAAGGCAAAAGTTTGTTTGGATATAATGGCGACAGTGACTTTTCTAGATACGCCCTTTGGGGTTAGGACGGCAGAATAATAATCAAAAGAAAGAAAGAAAGTGGGTTTACACAGAATAATATTTAATAAATATATTATTAGTTTAAGAGAAAATACTTATAATCTTTTGATCTTTTAATAACTTTAATAAAAAATTTGAAGAGCCCGACTTTTTGACGTAATCAGTATGGTCCACGAAATGCCGTTACCCCTCCTATTAACTTATCCTATACACTAGATAGTGTTGACAGTTGTCGTAAGCGTCGTGAAAACAGGGTTATAATTTGAATAAATATTTATTTTTATACCTCTTTATACAATTATATTATTAACTACATATTTGGTTTTTCATTATCGTTTAGATGAATTGAATTGTGATAATAATAATAACAAAATATATTTCAGAATATTTAGATAATATAAATGATTGTTGATTTATAGTGAGGTACTTATAAACAATAAAATTGATTGTGCAATATTGTTATTGATTTTTGACAGTTCTATAATTTTATCAATACTGGTCAAACGACTAGTGGTTTTATCAGTATGAAACGGAATGATTGGCTAGCATTTAGCACAGAACATTGAAGATTAAGCGTTTTAATTGGACTAAATCACAAAACTGTGATATTTTGACAGGTGAAAAAAATAATCACTGTAAATTTGCTAAATATTTAAATTCGTAGGCCGCAAGTTATTACAAATAATAAATAAATGCTTTAAGAAAGGTTACGGACTAATAAAATATAAACTTCAAACGAACATCCTCGTGCTAAAATGTTTTAGATGTTAACAAAATTTCGCTCTGTTGTCCCGTTCAAATATATTGTAGTATTGTAGTCAAATAAAAAGAAGAATATTAATAAAACTTCGTTTGACATTTATTAGATTCTAATACTATTTTAAATGCTTGGCAACATAGTCCCGTTTTGACAGCTGTGACATGCAATTACCTAAAATCACTGCTAATGACATTTTTCGCCCAAAATTAATTAAAAATCTTTATTTTACAAAAGTATGTACTCGGGAAGTGCTTAAATTACTTCAAATGTAAAAATATAGTAATTCTATATCACACAACAAAACAACATTTCTAGGCCAAAACGGCCTAGAAATCAGACCCTCATTTTTGACCTCAAATTTTTGTAGTGGTAGTGTTAGCAGACTCCCTCATTCAGATTAGACCAAACAGCTTATAAACACTGTATGTATGTATGTATGAGTCAGGGGTAATAATCACACTGCGACCCATAGGATCTATTGTGTCCCCCCTTACTTGCCATGTTCTGATATTTTCTCAGACCTATAGCAGCTCTTCGAGTCCTATTTTCCTGAGGAAGTTTAGGACATCGTCGGGCTTCAAATCAGGTAGATCCCCTTCCTCTATTTCATGTGCTCCTAGGTATCTAGCCCTAGAATTTTGCAAGGCAGGGCATTCTGAGAATATGTGTATTGAGGTTTCATCCTCTTCCTCACAGAATCTGCACTTTGCTTCATCTGCTAACCCTAGTTTTTTCATGTGGCTTCTTAACCGGCAATGCCCGGTTAATATTCCCGTTAGAATTCGGAGCCTTTTTTTACTGAGATTGAGGCAGCTAAGAGATCTCTTCTGGTCATAGTTCCCCAGTAGTATCTTAGATTGCCTCAGTCCTTCCAGCTGATTCCAGTACTTGGATTTTTCCTTCTCCATTTCCTCCCTTAGTTTTCCTAAGATTACTCTACTGCTGATCCCACAAGATGGTTCTGGTCCCAGATGTGGAGTTTCAGCTCCTTTTTTTGCCAGCTTATCTGCTGTTTCATTCCCCTCTATTCCTATGTGTCCCGGGACCCATAGGAGGGTGACAGTGTTCTTCTGGCCTAGTTCATTTAGTTTGCCTAGGCATTCCCAAACCATCTTGGAACTGATTATATTTGAGCTCAGCGCTTTGATGGCTGCTTGACTATCCGACATGATCACAATCTCTTGTCTGCGGTAGTTCCTTCCAATGTTGAATTCCACACATCTTTCGATGGCGCGGACTTCTGCTTGAAAGATGCTCGGGTATGTGCCCAAGCTTTCTGAGTATTTGGCTCTCGGTCCAAAAACTCCTATCCCAGTTCCCTCGTCTAGCTTGGAACCGTCCGTATACCACTTTATGGTATTCTGATTTAAATTCTGTATGGTGTCTTCATCCCATTCAGATTTATTACTCAATTTTGTGATGAATTTTCTCACAAAGTTGAATTTCTTTGGCATATCATCTTGGGGCATTTCCCAAGTTTGATCAAAATGAAGTGATCGGGGTTTTTCCCTGATAATTCCTTCTTTGATCATTCTATATATCGTTTTCTTCCTTACACTTTCTAACAGAATGTGCAGTGGGGTTAAGTTTAAAATCACCTCCATTGCAGCAGTGGGGCATATAAACACTAGAGGCCGTACAAGAGAGATAAACTTATGGGGAATCTGTATAAACCTTATAAACCAAAATTTTGTTTTGATTAGGACTACTGACAGTAGCGAAATTCAAATGGCATGGTTAAAACTTCTTTATTTCTAAATTTATACACATTGTAGTTAAAAATATATTATATAATTACACGAACAAGTAAAGAAGGTTTTTATCCACGAAAATAAAAGTTGCTGCATGAGCCGCAGGCGAGTGCATGTAATCATTTGAGTGGATAAAAACCTTTGCTTGCGAGTATAATACTACACTTTATCTACGATCAAGTATATATAAAAAAATATATTAGTTCGTTATATTTTATTTTATTTCGTACTTGTGCCGTGATTTTTGTGGTAGAAGATTTTCTATTGCAGTCGTTGCAATATTGCGAATGTCAGGAGCCCGATCCTGGAAAATGTCACTAGTGACAATGACAAAAAATGTCGCTAGTCGTCAAATGTCAAATAAAAAAGTCGACCGCAGACACAAAATTGCTATTCTTGAAAAGGTGAGAATATTTAGTAACTTTTTCTACTTATGGTGGTACTCCCGTTGAAACCGTTCTACCCGTTCTAACCTCACATAATTATCAACTGTTTAATACTTATTTTTTTATAATCAAAAATACAATGAGTGATAAGAAATACGTCAACAAAAATAATTTCTTGTGGAGTTTATGGGCCAGAATGAAGAACTGTATAGGGGAAAGTTTTCCCAAACGTTCACAAAAGAAAAAGCGAAAAATATGTGGAATCAATGGACTAGTTTAGTAGGATCATATTAATCAAAATGATAGCAATATATATTTAGGATAGGATATCTACTCACTTATATTGGTATTCATTTTGCAATTAATTTTTCTCATTTCGTAAAATTTAGCAATAAATAATTAGTAAGTTTTAAACGTAGCGACAACTAATAACCAATAATGAAGTGTGTTTAAAAGTCAACGTTGTCACATTTTAGCTACGTTCGTTTCAAATATTCTCAAAGAACTGGCGGCATAAAACACCGTGTTCTGTGACTAACTGATTGTACCAGTTGACAAGATATATGACAGGAGAGAAAATCGTATTTATCTGTAATAAACAAACAAGACCCCTATTAGAATATTAGAATAGAACACCCAATAGAAAGTGGGCGTGGTTCTATTGAAAATGCCAAAACCGTATTCTTGAAATTCGTTCTCTAACTGTACCGATAGAAGGTTTGCTCCCCGAGAGAACAATTACTTCTATTGGTTATTTTTGAAGGAACCGCTATAACACCAAGAGAAGGTGTTAGGGATTTTTATTTTCGAACCAAAAATAGTATAGAAGTAATTTCTTTCATAAACCAAACACAACCAAACAACAAATTAAACTAACGAAAATGACAGAATATTTTGTTTAGTGTTTTACTGCTTATTTGATAAAGTGTCAATCAGAGAACAAAAATATCGATATGTTTATCTCTTTTTAATGACAACAAATAAGAGAGAGGGATAAGTTTCTCGGTTAATATTAAAGCATATCGACAACATCGCAAATTTTCTACCAATCTTATTGAAACACGTCACTTACCACTTATGACGCATATAACCATTAAATTTAAATTTCAAAAGCCGATTATGGCTAGAGGATTAATTTTATAAAAATTTTATTTGTACAGTTGAACCACTAAAAACCTATTTTATAAGATGCAAATATAAAAAAAAATCACTAAACTAGTCCATTAGCCGCTCATTTGAATAGCTTAGGGCCTTCAAAGAGGGTGGATCAATGACGAAAAGTAAGTAAATTAGTTCAAAACACATCCTATTGTGCTAGTTTTTATAATCTTCATCCTATCATTAATGTGCAGACATGGATTGATATGAAAAAAAAATACGGGCAAAAGTCTCAGATCAGAAAAAATATGCCCAAGGAACTGGTGGAGGACCTCCGGCTGTTATGGAAGTAGACGAGACAGATTCCAAACTGTTGGAAATTTTAGGCCCTGCGTCATTTCAGCCCGTAGTGGGGACTGTAGAAATTCCAGTAGATTTTGTAAGTTTTGTGAGATCTCCTATCACCTCACGCAAATTTTACTCACTTAATACATGTATTCAATTTGCATTTTAGAGTTTTGAATATAATGAAAAAGTTCCCGAAGTGACTGGTTCAAAAAAAAAGATCAGTGTGTTGATGAAAACAGTACGTCCCAAGCTACACCATCTACCTCGTCTGCAATGCTAGACTCCTCTACTCCTTCTGTATGTTATTCAACTGGTCATATTTCTTCACAATCTCGTCAAGCAGGCAAAAGAAGAATGACAAAATAAATATAATAACACCTTGAAAATAACAAACGAATACTTAGAAGTCCAAAGAAAACTTTGTGATATGAAAGAAAATTATTATTCAAAAAAATTAACACTTCTCGAAAGAGCCCAAAGACAAACGGAATCATACAGAAAAAAGAAATTGGCTATTTTGCGAGCATCCATGCCATTTGCCGCACGAAGAAAAGCTTTTAAAACCAAAAACGTTGAGAATGAGACTGAAATACTTAAAATAATAGTTGAATAGAATTTTTTTCAAAATGTATTAACAAAATGTGATATTTTCGATCAGTCAGATACTTAAGTAGTTACCTAAATCTATAGTTTTGTTTGAATATTTTTAGTCTTAGTGTTGTTTGGTTCAATTCATTATTGTTTATTTTTTTGTTGTAGAATTATTTTTAATAACAATAAAGCTTGTAAAAACTTTCACCACCACGTAATTAATCGTAACTTTTTGAAGGTTAAAAAAACACCTTTGACGTAACCTAATGCGCCGAATCGGAAAAAAGTCTCTCGCAACTTTAAAAGTCTCCACTACTTTACGAGAGACATTTAATGTCACTTCAACGTTGCCAGTTTGCAATGGCAAAAAATGTCGCTAGTCGTCAAATGTCAAATAAAAAAGTCGACCGCAGACACAAAATTGCTATTCTTGAGAAGGTGAGAATATTTAGTAACTTTTTCTATTTATGGTTGGTACTCTATTTATGGTTGGTACTTAATCGTAACTTTTGAAAGGTTAAAAAAATAAGGTTATCCTTCATGACAGTAACCTAATGCGCCGAATCGGAAAAAAGTCTCTCGCGATTTTAAAAGTCTCCACTACTTTACGAGAGACATTTACAGCCTTACTAATAAACGGAGTATAAATATTTATACCGAGAATAAATAATTTATACCGAGAATAAATTCAGAATAGGCAAAATGTCTACCAATAAATATGGAATAACTTATACTCGGAATAAAAACTCGGTATAAAGTTATACCTACCCTAAGCCTTGTTTAAGTGCAGAATAACCTATAAATATGTTTGCGATAAGAGGTGTAGAATCTGTTGAGGAGGTTATTAATTTAATAAATATGGACATAGATATGGAAAATACAAGAAATAGAAATGCTTTTAAAGAAAGAATAGACCCATTTACAATATATTCTGACAAATAGTATAATATAGATTTTCAAAACAAGGAGTTAGGCTTTTAAATGAACTAAATAGAGAATTCTTTAAATACGTACAGACGAGGAGGCGGTTTATCCTCCACTTTATAGATACTGACAACTTTAAGATATTGGGGTCGGAAACAAGTAAGTAAAGATTGATTTGTCTGCATTCTTTACATAATATGGACTGATGTCACAATTTTTCCAAACAAATCCAGGTATTAAAAGATATTTTTAATTTATGTTTTGCCAGAAATAAGTAAAAAGTGATCAGTTAAAGACATTTTTAAAATAAAATCTGCAAGGTAAGGAAAATCTCGACCAATTCCACAAAGTTAGAACTTTTCTCAAACAAAATTTTACAAATTATAAACCAAAAAAATCTAAAATATTGTATGATCCCTCGTGGTGTATTGGTTAACGCAATAGGCTCTAACGCAGATGATGCGGGTTCGATTCCCGACGGCAACAACTTTTTTTATTTTTTTAATAGTCGTACTGTCATATTTCATTTAATTTAACCTTAGAACAAAAAGTTCTAAGAATTTAACACTGTTCCATGTACTTGTGTCAACGTCTGCTACGTTGTCAAATCAATATTTTGGAATAAAGAGGGAATAGTTATACTGAATTTATTCCGAGTTTATTTGTAAACAATTTATACCAACCTTATACTTAGGATAACTATTCTAAGTTTAAATAAGGAATAACGTAAGAATAAGAGATTTTTATTAGTAACAGTGTTAATGTCACTTCAACGTTGCCAGTTTGCAAGCGACATTTTTTGTCATTGTCACTAGTGACATTTTCCAGGATCGGGCCCCAGGTGGCGTACAGGACATCTCGTTCTCTTCTGTCGACATTTTCTTCAGTCACAGTCATAAAAAACTACCTTTTTCTTGAAGCGGTCAATAAATGCATCTTTATGTGCATGTATATACGTAGTAAATGTACGTCTTTATTGATTACTGGGAGATAAAGTAAATTATGGGCGGAGCCTATGACGTCATAAAGTAAGGTTCATTTAAAATTTCTTAAATAATAATACCGATTTATTGATCAATATTTATACAAAATGTTTAATTAATATTTGTCAATTATCCAAATTAAAAAAAATATATATATTAAACAACAGTTACGTTATTGTTATTGAATATTATTTTCCAATACGCGAATACCAACTACTTTGACAACTGTCAAAAAAAAGTAAGATGGCGACAACTATTTCAGTGAGAACTAAAGTTTGTTGTTTAAGGTAGGTAATAGTAGATTATATCACTAGGAGTAGAAGTGACTCTTTTTGTGTTGAGTCCTTAGTTCAATCAGGACGAAACACAAAAAGAACGTTCTACTCCGTGTAACATATACTATTTTTTCTTCAAGCGTGTAAAATAAATAAAAATTAAACAAATATATTTTACCTACCTTAAACAACAAACTAAGGACTCAACACAAAAAAAAATTTCATTACAGGATAATAGCGTGCAATGAAATATATATTATGTGCTATTATCTGGTAAAATTCCATTTTCTGAATTGAACTCAAGTATGGAAAGGTATGTTTTAGGGTACAGTATGAAATAAATTATTTTATATTATAATAAATAATACAAACAAACCTTTGAGCAGTACGTGAATTAAAATTGACCAAAACAAAGAATGTTTAATAGATACACTTTTCATCATGGACATAGCAAATGAATATTTAACAAGAGTACATGGTTTTCAGGAGGGATGGAATTAGAATATATTGTACACTCGAAAACAACCAGGATTTTAGATGAGGCATTTGAAGATAGCCCACAATTGTCCTTTCTGGTGCCCCCTGACAACTATACATAACCTATCAAAACATCGTTTATTTACCTTGTCACTGTAATAAAAAGCTAAATATGCACTCCTTTTGAACACCATAAATATGTAACGAGTAAAAGAATTTGTTCAATTTTTTTATCAGAAAATTAATTTGCTTACCTCTGTCTCGTTGTTTACTTTTTTTAAACAATTCTGAACATGGCGATCCACTTCAGATTTATTTTTAAACATTGTGGAATTAAGATGACTATAATTTTATATAAACATAAAAAATATTGATTTCACAAAATAACAAACTGTAATTACATGTACTGTAAGACAATTACACATCAGAAAAAGATAAATTATAAAAATATTACAATCTTTAACCGCTAAACCTAAACTGCTATCAATTCAATATTCGGTTATATTTGTGACATCTGTCTTAATTTGTTATGAGATGTTTCTTGAACCATAGAACTAGACGGGTTGTACACAAAAAGTGTAACTAAAATTATATTTAATTTTTTTAGTTATTTTAATTATCATGCTTTGCTTTATAAAATAATCATATTTAAATATATTTAAATATTTGTTAAGTTGAATTATAATTAAATATTGTAGGATGCGTATTATTTTTTTATTAAAAGCAATTTTTTTATTAGCGTAAGGTTTGTTCATACATGAATCATGAGGAACATGAAGAAATGCGCCTGCGTAGTACGTATAATTTATTTACATGCTCTCTGTCATTTCTGACAGATCTAATAGCGTTTTCCATTCGTCCCACTGGGGCAGAACTCGCGCCAGTTTTGTGTTCCATTTACAACCCTATATAAATAATTAATGTTTACAACCAAATGACAAACCACACCTAGTTAAATAAAATCTACACTTCTCCTTGCTACGGACTACGACTCGATAGGTCTCGAGAGAGATGACGAGAGCTCGCTACCGACCGAGTCAGGAAGTTGAGAATCTCTAAGCAAATAGCTATAGTGCCAAGTTATTGCCCTTAGCTCGCTCGGAGTTTGAGTGTGTTTGAGTAACACATGAATGGAACCTACAAGGAAAGAGAGCTAAGAATGGAACACAAAACTGGCGCGAGTTCTGCCACAGTGCGTCGAATGGAAAACTGTCTATTTTTCGTTCTGGGATCTAGATCACAGAAGAATTTATTTGTTGACAGTTGTCACTGTCTATTTCAATAAATGAAAATAGTAGTTTTAAGCTCTATGTTCTATGATTTCGCTCGTTTTTAATTGTAAATAATTGATTGTAAATAAAGATTTTTAAATCTAAGAAAATAATGAATAGTAAGTAGTTGATCTATTAAAAGAAGTTAATCCTAATAAGAAAATCTACCTAAATACTTGTTTCTCTTTCTCTTTACTAACATCTAATTTGTTTTGGTGATTTTTTTTAAACCTGGAGGATAGGTTAAATTTTTTTATTTTATATATAAATATATGTATTTATAAATATATATAAGGTGTTGGGTGTAAAAAGTTTTTGTTTCCTTATACGAATTTTCTCCATTTCTCATAATTTCTGCAAACTAAATAACATCAAAACATTAAATGTATGAAACTGCTTTTCACTCAGTATTGATAGAACTCTTGTCAATTATTTTCTTCATATTATATTGGCATTTTATGTTCTTAGACCTTGGAAAAGTAACATATTTTAACCAATGATTTTAAGAATACTTTCTCTATATAATATGTTACTATACTATATAATTATGTTGGGATTGTATATTAATTGATATTGCCCTTAGTGTTTATGCAATAAATAGTAATATTGGTGTACTTTTGAGTCACTTGTTTTGCAGTAATTTGCTGTTTTTTTTTTGTAGATGACAATATATCACCTCAACCACTTGAAACTACCCCCATTTGGTCTACTGACTCTCAAGCTAGTATTTCTCAAGATAGTCAAGATCAAGTGATGAATAATGTATTGGAAAAAACCAGTCCTAATGATGCTGATAATGATGAAGGCACTCTTTGTCCTATTTGTCTTGATAACTGGACAAATTCAGGAGAGCATAGAATATGTGCACTTAAATGTGGTCATTTATTTTGTTATAAGTGTGTATATAGATGGCTAGATATTCAGCAAGAAAAGTCCTGTCCCACCTGTAAAAAAAAAGCTTGTAAAACTGATATAAGATTTATTTATGCAAAAAAACTAATTGCTGTAGATAATACAGAACTAGAAAGTGTAAAACAAAAATTAGATATTGCAGTTGAAGAAAAGAACAGAATACAAATAGATTTATCAAAATATATTTGCCGTGAAGAAATTTTAAAGCAAGAAATAACTCAACTAAAAAGTCACATTAATGAATTAACTAAAAATAGGACACTTAATCAATCAATACATGCATATAACTTTACCGAAAATACGTCTATAAATAAATTAGATATTAGACTCTACATGGAAAAATCATTAGAAATTTGCCGTCAAAACGGATGTAGAGTATTTGATTTTAGTTACGTATTTGATACAATTGTGACATCATCTAAATCTCCAAATAGTTTGTTTTCTGGTTTTGGAATCAGAAAAGTTAATATGTCTTTGTATAAACCATTGGCTTTTGTTCCCCTTCATAATCAGCAAATTAGAGATTTAAGGTTTCATTCAAGTAATAATTGGCTTCTTACAGTATCTATGGATAAATCTTTTAAAGTTACTGACACAAATGCCAATAAAGTTATTTGTACTGCAAAGGAAGATATGCCTTTATGGTCATGTTGTTGGGATACTAATAATTCATATATTTTTTATGTAGGAACACAATCTGGCAATTTAATTAAACATGATGTTCGTAATTTAGCTGAGCCTATATGCACTTTATCAATTCCCGGCGATTCCTCTCCTGTTGTATCTATAGCATCTATTCCTTTATCTACTGGGAGTGATTGTTTTAATGAAGCTGTCATAACATGCAAATTAAATTCATTGTGGATATTTGAATGTGAAGGACAAAATTATCAAAAGTATTCTTTACCATTGAATGGACCATTTGTTAGTATGAAGTATCAAACAGAATTAAAACAATTACTAGTGTCATCCAGACCAAATCATATAATGCCTTATTCAACACATTCTATTTGCACCATAGGCAAACATTCAAATGGTGAATTTAATTGCCATACAACACATACGTTTCAGGGAGGAGGGATGCAAAAATTGTTGTCCAAAACTTGCTTTGTTTCTGATCAACAAGAATATGTTGCTGCTTTTGAGGAATCTTATAAACGAGTATTTCTCTGGAGTATTAATACTGGGGATAAAGTTTGTTCAATTCCAGCTAATGACGCAGTTCTCGATTTAAATGGTATTAAAAATAACAACGGGAGCTTTTTAGTATCTCTTACTGAACGAAAACTGGACTTTTTCAAATTTCAATAGTTGATGCTCTTAAAAATTTTTTATTACCTTATTACTTTTTTTACCCTTTTACTGTTAATCATTTTTCAAATATAAATTGTTATAGATAAATCATTTTTTTTATACTAAGTACCCATCACGATCATTGTTGAGATGTTGTATTTTCACGAGGTGAAGTTTACGGCGTGGAGCCTCATGCGGATGGCCTAAATTAACCAGAGAATAATATCAATTTTTCGCGAGTAGAATACTATACTTTATCCACGACTACCAAATATTTTTGTCGAAAATTTTGATTACACTATACCACTTACATATTGTTAGAAACACTATTTTATTCTAACAAAATTTTATACAATATATTACTTTTCACATACACTTGAAACGCTGAAAGATTACCCGTGCGTCATTGTATGTAAGCATACGAAATGGATAGAGAAGACAACAGTTTATAATTTAATATTATCGTTTGATATTTATAGAAAAGGACAGCACATAGAAAAGGTGTCGGTGATATGATCGTTGAATCGTGACGCACGGGTAATCATTCAGCGATTCAAGTGTACCTAAACTAAGGAGGCATCCGAAAGTCCTGATTTATGTATAGTGAAGTAATTATATGCAATGGTCGTGGATAAACGCATTTTTCTACTCGGTCCATTTTAAACTAATCATGGAGCAGGTGGGTATTGACTCATTTAGAATACTCGTAGGTAAATCAGTTATAGATTTAAAAAAATAATGGGATATGTAACATATTATATTAGATTGATATAGGTTGTACAAAGTCTGCACTTTACTCTAGTACGACAATAATTCTAGCAAAGATAATCAGATTTCTAGAGGGCACATCCCTAATTTGACAAGGAGTCAGAGAAACTCCCAGAAACTTAAGCTGTTTGCAGAACAATGTACGAGGGTTGTCTGAAAAGTTTCCGACCTCAACATGAAGATGGCAGCACTCGTTATCAAAAGTTGGGGAATGTGTTTGCGCATGCTTTGAAAGGTACCCACTAAAATTTCAGCCATTTTGGACGCGCAGTTTTTGTTTGACAATCATTTGAGTAAGTCGATGTGAGTGTTTTTATGAAAGTGGAAAAAATCGAGTATCGAGATGTCATTAAATATATTTGTTTTTGAAAGGCAATACGCCTACGCAAATCAAAGACGAGTTGGACACTGTGTACGGGGACTCTGCACCATCATTTACCACCGTGAAATTTTGGGCTGCTGAATTTAAACGTGGCCGTACCAGCTTGGGTGACGATGAACGTTCGTGACGTCCAAACACCACTGGCGATAATATCGCTCAAGTTCACCAAATGGTGCTAGACAACCGTTGAATTAAAATTAGAGAGATAGCAGAGGCTATAAACATGTCCAAAGAACGTGTTTGTCACATATTGGATCAAGATTTAGGCATGAGAAAGCTCTCCGCGCGTTGGGTGCCGCGTTTGCTCACTTTGGACCAAAAACGTGTTCGAATGAACATTTTCAACTCTCTGTTGGCGCAGTTTAGACGCAATAAATCAGAGTTTTGGCGCCGATTAATTACTGTAGATGAAACTTGGATACACCATTATACTCCAGAAACAAAAACACAGCCAAAACAATGGACTGCGAAGGGGGAATCGGCTCCAAAAAAAGCAAAGGTTGTTCCTTCGGCTGGAAAGTGATGGCAACTGTTTTCTGCGATAGTCATGGAGTTATCTTAATCGATTATCTTCAAAAAGGAAAAACCATTACAGGAGCATACTACGCATCATTACTTGACATGCAGAAAAAAAGAATTTTATTTCACCACACCTCACACCTCAGCGGTTGCCATGGTGAAAATCCACGAATTGACCGCCCTCCTTACTCACCAGATGTAGCCCCAAGCGACTTTTTTTTGTTCTCTAAGCTAAAAGTTGCGCTCGGAGGACAGAGATTTTCGTCGAATGAGGAGGCCATCACCTTCGTAAACAACTATTTTGCAGAGAAAGACGCCGAGTACTATTTGGACGGGTTGATAAGAGATGGGAGCATCGCTGGGAGAAGTGTATAGACTTACAAGGAGACTGAAGAAAAATAAAAATTAATTTGAAGAAAAAATGTCTAGTATCTTTGTTAGGTCGGAAACTTTTCAGACAACCCCCTTTCAGACAGGTAAGACCTGCGGTCAACTTTATATCTCTTTTTGCTTATTTCGACAAGTCATTTTGTTCTTTATGAGGTCATATATCTACAAACCTTTTAGCTTGTCTTAATTCTGGCATATTCATCCAGTAGGATAAACGAAGTTTTCTTTTGGTTTGGATTTTTGTGAAAATACAAAGGGCTCCGGAGCTAGAAAAGGTGTACCGTAGAATGGGGATACTTTGATCATTTTTTTACAGTTAAATAACTTTTTTGTTATTAGAGATAAAAATTAACAAAAAAAGCTGTAGCATCGGTTTTTGGTATGCTTAAGATTAACGAAATATGAAGAAAAAAAAAATAAACTAGTTTTCTAGTAAAAAATAAAAAAAAACTGGGTGATCAAAGTTATACTTAAAGTGGGGATACTTTGATTATCTATGCTATTTTCTTAAAATACTTAAGTATCCCCAGCCCTTTTTAAACATCTGAGTTTTTAAAAACACATTTATTACTTTTATTTTAATTTTTCCAGCCAAATATAGAAAGGGCGGGGAAGGGGATAACAATGATCAACTGAAAATTTAAAAAATAAACTTTATTTATCTTAAAAAAATTACAATTAAAAGGATTTTGAAACGAAAAATTTCTTATAAAAATACCTTGGTATAAGTAGGAAAACTGAGTAGATATCAATTAGTTTTGCTAACAGCCAATTCAATCACGTTAATGTTTTTGTTGAAAGTGTAAATTATATTTTCATCTTTTCACCCGCATGCTGCGATCAATGTTACCCTATACCCCCTATCCAAGTTACCCCAATTATTACACCACTGTCTCTATATATATGTCTGCCTTAATTATGTAAACGATTGCACTTATACTTAAAGAAAATCATAAAAGCGATGACATTAAAAATTATTTAAAACTTACCTTTGCAGCGAGAAAGTTATTTTAGCTGGAAAAGTGATAATGATAGTTGACCTTATACCACCGTTCAGTAGTCAACTAAATCGAGCGCTCACAAAATTTCGTTTTCAAAACCATTTTAGTGTAATCCTGAGTAGGAGAAATGAATTACATTTGAAAACTAACGAAAGGATAAGTTAATTTGTATTAAGGGGAAGTTATAATCAAAGTATACCCGTTATTTAAGGTATCCCCATTCTACGGTATTCTTCTTTTGTTTTAATTTGTGGGTTTATTAGCTTCCTCATTACCATTACCTATTATCCCCCTATGACCTGGCACCCACATCAAGGTGGCAGTTGGTTCGCGGTTTCTTAAAGGACTGTTTACATTCCCAAACTAGCTTTTACTCATTTTAGCGTTAAGAACGTAGTAGTATATAGTTTAGTTTGTAGAATAGCTTTAGTTTACCTTCAGTCTCTGAAGAAGATAACTTGATTATCTAAACGCGTGTTAGACGGTGTGATGTGTGTTAGACGGTAGTATAAACAGTGTACGGTATCAGTATCGCCAACGGTTCGAGATTCAACACCTTAAAGTTATTTTGTATGCTTTTATTTTTATAGTATAAGTTAACCAGAATATGAGGTGCAAAAAATAGAGGATCTAAATAAAAATTTATTATTTACATATCGAAGATACGATTTGGTTCAAATTTGTTAATATTCAGATTGTTGTTTTCTGTCCTGGCTTATAGGTTTCCATAGTAGATACAGTTGTTCAAATAATAATGCTTACATGCATATTTTTTGCATACCTATTAGAATTGCTTGCTTACTTTGTATAAACTAATATGATTTTGACGAACCTACATACTTCCATACCAGTTAAGGATCGATGATCCTTGATAATTTATATTTTAAAGCTTATAGGAATCGGTCGTAGGTATACTCGGAATTTTACAGTCTTGTAATGACGTCATTTTTGTCTATCCTTGTTTAACTAATGTAAAATGACAATGGCAAAAAATTTTGCCGAAATGTTGTTGTCGTGGCTAAATTTTACCTGAAATGATTGTCAAGTGATTGTCAATTTTGAAGTTTTGAAAAAGCCAAAGTGTCAAAACATGCCGCCAAAAAACCCTCATCGATTTAACGAACAAACACAGTTAATAATTCTAAATGTGTTGGCTTTCTTTCAAATTGAACAGGAACAAGTATAGTAAAAGTCATACAGGTAATTAGACACCGCAGTAGTCAATTACTTAGCAACAAATAAATTTAATAGGACATACGTTTTTTCCCACGAAAATGACGTCATTACACGACTGTAAAATTCCGAGTTTATACAGGGTGTTTCAAAAAAAGGTAACACCGTCTCTAGGATAGGTAAAAAACTGAAAAATAATTGGGGTTTGCTTAGTAAAATTTTTTTCTAACGCCATCCGTTTTCAAGATAAATTTTACATGGTAAACTTAGAGAAAAGCGAACTTTATCATTAGTTTATACTAGGAGCGATTATTACTTCATAATTTTCAAATCAAAATATTCCGAAAACGGTACATAATATCGAGTTTTACCAAGAGTACCTTTTTGGTGTAGAATTAAACGATGTTTATGTTCACTTGGAGTTTTGACTAACAATTCTACCCTAAAAAAAGTTATGTTGAATAATACTTTGTATGAATCGTGTAACTAGCGCCCTCTATGAGAGTTAGTTATAAAAACAAATTCATGGGATATATCAGCTTCCAAAACATATTCGTATAAAATTTCATTGCAATGGTGCCAGTATTTTCGGCAAAATCGTAAAAAATGTGTAATATTTCATTTTCTTCAACGCCCTTTATCTTGAAAACGGATGGCGTTAGAAAAAAATTTCACTAAGCCAACCCCAATTATTTTTCTGTTTTTTACCTATCTTAGAGACGGTGTTACCTTTTTTTGAAACACCCTGTATATTCTATTCTATGGATGACAACCAGATGCTGTACGCGTTGAATCAAGTTTTGCGTTTTAGATAACAGAAATAATACTTGCTAGGCGAATAAAAACAATATATTATGTTGTCAGCACCAATAATGAGCGTTTTCCGTTGTGTATATTTAAATTTAACCCCATTTTAATTATATTTAAACTATTATTTTTCTATTTACAATCAATTTTAAAACCATAAGACAATCTTTATTGTTCTATAAAGAAAAGCAAAACTATTTTTTAATATTTTAGCTGAGTATCTAGGTAAATTTTAAAAATTACAAATAAAATTAAAAAATAAATAATACAGTGTCACCATTAACATTAACTATTTTTCTCCCATAATTATAAATTATGCTCTGGGTTATTTTCTAATGAAAACGATGTATTATAATGTACTGAACTGTTAAATAAAATAAGCATTGACAAAAGATACTTTTATACAAGTATAATAATACACAGTGTTCCATCATTGTAGTAGGTTAAGGATAATAAAAAACTCTTCGTTTTAACAAAACTTCCAATATTTATTTAAAAATTGCTTTTTTAAAAGACTCAATGACAGCCGATTGACATTTCAATCTGACGATGCTTAATAGCGAAACGGCTGTCATTGAGTCTTTTAAAAAAGCAATTGTTAAATAAATATTGGAAGTTTTGTTAAAACGAAGAGTTTTTTATTATCCTTAATAAGATGGACTTCCAAAAAGTAAGGGTTAGTACAATCAATTTAATTGTAGTAGGTACCTACTTTATATTTAGAAGTTAATTTAAAAAGTATTTGGAAAGATGTAATCCAGAAATAATATACCTACATAAATTACCTAAAAAGTATTTTATTGTTTACTATACGAGACTAGCTCATGAAAAATATATACATATTTTGCAAAAAATGGTAGTTCTTTAATTAATCAAAACCTATAAGAGTATTTTAGTTAGTTATTTTGTTTGTGGACAATAGAAATATGTATACCTAATCATGATAGTTGAATAGTCAAATCAGCAGACAAAAAATCTATTGCACAGTCGCATACACCACCCACGTGTCAATTAATCTTTTTACATAAATAGTTAAAACTACTAAATGTGTGGTGTTTTATAATAAATTAAAATACATTTTATATAGAATTGATTATTAAATTAACATGGAGGTAAGCAAAACAATAGTATTTTAAACTAGAAAAATTACAAAATTAAAAATAGACAATGCCTGATATAGAAAACTAATAAATACAATCAACACATAATAAAATAAATAAATATAGGATTAATTATAACAATAAGTTGCTAAAATATCAGAATTTTATTTATTTAACTATATTAATTCCATGTATGATTAATAGTTTTATATATTTATAAGAATCGTAATAAATCCATTATGCTTCATTCTGTCTTTAATTAGTTGCAGGTGGTATACACTAACTAAAACCTACATTAATTTGAACTATTGTACTTATTTTGTTTTTTGGGTACATTTTATATTTTAAAATATTAATCCTGTCTTAAAAATATTTGTCGATCCCAAATTTTTTGTTTATTTAACTCTCTAACACAACGAGCTGCTTCCTCCGCATCAAAAAATATAATTTTTGCTTCATCACTCGGGGTATTGTTAGCGTTGTATCGTCTACTGACATTATTTGAATGATTATAACCTTCAAAAAAATTTAAAATGTCGTTCGTATTAGCTTTGTATGGAACATTTTTCATGAATATTGTGCATCCAGGTGGAACATCTTCAAATATATCTTTTTTAGATTCGAATCTAGGTGGCCTCAATCCCATGTTACGTCCACCGAATCTTGGTCGTCTTATATTATCGAAGTAACGAGAAGTAAACATTGGTCTGCGGTTATCAGGTACTGTAAAATTGAGGGACTTTATATTACTATTGTTGGACATCAGTGATGGTAACACTGATCTTGGAGAAACTTTTTTATCTGGAAGTTTACTTCGTAAATCTTCATTATTATCAGAATCAGGAGCAGGTAAAGTGGTTTCTAGAATCTGTTCCATTTCTGTTCTTTTAATAGGAAGAACGGATATGGAGGATTGTCCTAAAGTAGTTTCATTTTTCCTTGCTGCCCGAGAGGCTTCTTCATCGTTGGCAAATTCACAATAAGACTGCCCAGTAAATCCAAGATTATTACTCATTAGGTGTATTTTCGTTGGTATTACACCGATATCTGAAAAGAAGTCTGCAATATCTTTATCGTTAGTTTTATCCGGTAATCCTGATAGGCATAGACAATCCGTTCCGATATCATCAACTTTTGGAGTGTTTATATCCACTTCGTGCTGTCTGTTAATCTCGTTAAATTCGTCATCTTTGCATGGTATTACTGTTACTTGCTTACCCCCGACGATATGAAGGGACTTTTCATCCAAAGCTTTTTTAGCCACTTCCGAACTACTAAATTTAACGTAAGCTATAAATCCTCCCTTCTTTTTTGTTGTAAGAATTAAAGCAACTAACGGATGCTGCGAAAACATATGCAAAATATCTTGTTCTTTGCAATACGTAGGTAAATCGTCCACTGTCAAACAGGTAAAATTTTTTAATTCTGTATCATTATTTTGATTAAAGTATTTGGTAATATTTTTACTTCTAAAATTCATATCTTCATTATCATCTATTTTTCTTGGATTGTATCTATCTGTGGCTTCATCGAATTCGGCATCGTCAATATGAGAAATAGAAACGGCTGATCCATTTAAACTTTCGCCGCTCATTTGCAGAGCTTCTTCTTTATATTTCCTATTTGAGAATCGTACAAATACTACACCAGTACTTCGGCCGTTCAAATCGTTTATGAATTTGATACCATTTCCGCTGATGAACATGCCGTGGAAAAATCTTCTAACATCTCCATAGCCACCGTAAAAAGGTTCAAGGGCTATACTACAATTGACAGCTATATCATTATCAGGTCTATTGAAAAATGTTCTTTGATTTGACATATTTGTTCTCTGAAATCTATTTTGGAAAGAATCTTGTGTGTCTCTAAAATTTGAATTTCTGTTTGGAAAATTCTTATCGATGTTACTATTAGACGACCAACTATCTCGATTTGATTTAGAAAACATAAGTGTAGAATTTCCATTATTAGGGTTTTGAATTGTATTGACATCTGAATTTCTGTTAGGTTGATTTACGGGAACGGAAAAAACTTGGGGTGTTCTATTTATATTATCGGTTTTATTATTATTGACCCATACGTCAGTTATGGGTTTTTTGGAGTCTTTTTGAGGTACACCGGAAGTTCTTTCCTCCGAACGTTTGCGATATTCTTTACTTTTGCGTTCTCTGGAACGAGATCTTCCTCTGCTTCGGCTTCTATCTCTACGTCGACTGGATTTGTAATCCCTTGACCTTGACCTTGACCGACTTCTCCGATGTCTACGACGATCCCTTGATCTATCTTTCCTATCTCTAGATTTGGAACGTGATTTTCTACGATTATCCCTTTTCTCGACTTTATCTTTACTTTCATTCTTCACTTCTGACACCGAAGGAATGAAGGTTGGAACTGCTGCAGGCAAAGGTACAGCACTTGGTACTGGTTGCATAAATGCTGCGTATGATTGGGAACGAGCTTCTTCAATGACTCGATGCATTTCAGCACGAGAACTGAGATTAAGAGAAATTTGGATTTCCTTGATTTTTCCATTGTTTCTTGTAAATGCCTGTCGCGCATCTTCATCGGTACTAAAAAAAGTAAAAACTTTTATTATTTGTTTTTGATAGCGATTTACATTAATTTATATATAAATGATTATTTAAACATTAAATAATTATTATTTCCCATTCTTTATATTAACGAATGAAATATAGGGGAGAGGCTTGTACCTTGTACCATCGTGTACCTTGGACCATCATTAGAATTTCAAATCTACCGCGTAAATCTCGATCAGTTTTGCTTGTTAGTTAACATATTCACCACCGAAGGCGTTCTAGGTAATTTCAGTGATCTGTGTCAAGCATTTGTGTTGTGAGCGAGTGTATGTGTGATTTGTCCACAAAAGTAAGTATTTTTACCTAACTTTAATCTTTTTTCTCAATACATGCATAGGACTGCCTCATGCTTTATGTTGAAGTAATGTATGAAGACGAATCATTTTCATAATATTTTTGTCGCTTTTTGTAGGTTAGAAAAATAATTCCTTGTTGAAGTTAATAGGCTTGTACCTTGGACCGTTGATATGTCTGGTACCTTGGGCCGTGGCCTAAGGTACAAGCCCAGTGTGAGAATTTCTTGTTTTAGGTGCCACGAAGTAAACACGGCATAAAAAGGAATTGTTCCGACCTTCTCGCGTTACAAGCCGCAGCAAAAGCAGTAGGAAATAAGCAAAGTTCATTGCGTACTGCATCCAAAGACTTCAAAGTGTCTCGATCTACTTTAAAAAGATTTTTGATCCAACTTGATCAAAATGTGCCTTACAAATCTTATAACAATTGTGCCACTCACAAAGTTTTTTTGGAAGCTGAAGAAGAGAGCTTATGCGAGTATATTGTTGCAGCGTCTCATATGCATTATGGCCTTACTCGTCGAGATCTTCATAGTCTCGCCTACGATTTTGCAAAACTAAACAATAAAACTGTTCCAACTTCTTGGGAAAACATATCCCATGGGCTGTTTTCACTCAATCATGTAGCTATGGATACCTACATTTCGATTTTGACATTTCAAATATTCAATATTTCAAAATGTCACGATTTGGTTGTAATACTGATAAGAATATTAATGAAA
This sequence comes from Ophraella communa, assembly GCA_035357415.1. Lineage (NCBI taxonomy): Eukaryota > Metazoa > Arthropoda > Insecta > Coleoptera > Chrysomelidae > Ophraella > Ophraella communa. The sequence goes on from CM068982.1 coordinate 28,249,094, forward strand.
TTATCGCATCAAATATACCAAAGAATACTGTTTACAGTAGTAGCAATAAAACTCGAAGTCAAACCCACAATATATATATAATTTAATGGTAAAAATTACATCAATTCAGCGACATGTTTCGGTCTACTGACCATCATCAGGCTATAAGAGAAACACAAAGTTAGAGCGAAGTACTAACATGAGTCACATGATATTGAACAAGTTAAAAAAGATTAATTAACATATTGTAGAATATGGTACATAAGTAGATTATTGATAAATTAATACTAACTAAACAATGAAAGTAAACAAAAAGCAAGTTAATGTTAATAAAAATATATATAGTATTGAAACTCACCTATATATGCAGACAGCAAGGTTTAAAGAATCATAATAATAAAATTATTTGAAATTTAGAGAAAAATTAGTAAATTTAAATGACATACATGTGGGGTTGAAAAAAGAAATATGAAAATTGAAAAATATGTAGATTAAAAAATTTTATATATGGTTAAAGAAGGGTATGAAATATGAAAAATTGGCAAATAAGAGCAAAAACATGAGTAATAAAGAGAGGGTTAAATTAAAAAGTAAGTAGAGAGATCCTCCTAAACGGGGGTTCAATCTCTTGCAAACTTTATTGTATAAACCACAATCATCGGGTGGTTTGAGAATATCACCCTTGAAAAGAGGTTTAAACCTCCTAATAAAGAAGGGAAGAAACAATATGATAATCGTCAAGATTAACATCGTTATCCATAATCAAAGTTACAAATAATTAGTAAAAAGACTTTAACTAATCTATAAATCACCACTAAATGACCATCACATGTATAGACTATAACGGAAATGTTGAAACAGGAAATACAAAAATTGTCAATCAATTACAATGTAGCCAACTAATAATTAGTCTTGGTGGAAACATAAAAAAGAGAGTCTAAGGACGTATGTGAGAAAATGAAATTGAGGAAAAAGGAAATGTTAAAGTTAAAACATTTTTAAGTTAAAAAAATCCAAAGGATCTACCGTCTGCAAACATAGCGTGATATAACATGAATAACATACATTAGCAAATACGTGAAGGTCTATTCAAAAAAGAAGAACCCGAAACGTCAAAGTGAATTAACATATATGAAAAACAATAACAAAGTATTACAAATTTTCAAATGATATGTTTAGAAACAAATAATTCTCATTAGGCTGAATCTGTTCATTTAAGCAATTGAGAGATCTATCCAAAATAGCGGATCTAATTTCTAAGGACTCCAATAAATTCAATCTGACGCCTTTATTACAATTATGAAGTAATTTAACATTATTAAAATCACAAGAATGATTTTCTTCCAAAATATGATTAGCAAAGGATGATGGTGAGTTTTTAACTTCTGAATATTTCTTAACAAAATTTATGTGTTCTAGAATACGATATTCAAGTCTTCTTCCACACTGGCCAATGTAAACCGCATTACAATCTGAACAAGATAATTTGTATACTCCTGATTTGTGTAAAAGTGGAACTATATCTTTGGTGTTAATCAACTTGGATAAAGTGTTTTCAGTTCTAAAAGCTAAATCTACATTATACTTTTTAAAAACATTTTTAATCTTATATGAGAAAATACCAGTGTAAAGTAAGGATCCAAAATAGGATCTTTGAATTGTGTTGTTGTCACAAGTGACCAAATTGAAAGAAAACCTGAATTTACAAAAATGTTTAGAATAGCATTTGTGAATTAAATCTAATGGATAGTTATTATTTACAGCTAATTGTTTTATTAAATTGACCTCCCTCTCAAAAGCATCCCGAGACAAAGGTAAAGAGAAACATCTATAGAACAAAGCATTAAAGGCAGCGAGTTTGTGAGACATAGGATGACAAGAATTATAGTCAATAAGGCAATCTGTAGTGGTAGGTTTTCTGTAGATATCAAATGTGAAAGAATTATATATACTGTTTACAGTAAAAAATTTGTATGGAAAGCATTTATGGACTTTTGCAATGTCTGGATCTTCATTAAATTTTTCTAATTGTTTCTTTGTTAATTGCACATTTAAATAAATTGTTTCTGCTCTGTATATTTTTTTCCATAACCAGCAAAAAATTTTCTATCCGAATAACCCTCGAACAATGATAAATGCTCAAAAAATTTTATAACAACTTTCTCAAGCTTGTTGCTTACAGGCAACAAGCTTTCGAAATCTGTTATAAAATTTTTTCGAACAATGATCAATGTCCTTGGGTTATTACTACTGAAAACCAAACTGACTACGAAAAAATATTTTGTTTTCTAACCAGTGTTCAAGCAGATTTTTAATAAATGTCTCGAATGTATTTAGAACTGAAGATGTCAGAGAATTTACTTTACCTAAGAGTTTCATGTTTTTTATGGGGAGAGCAATATCATTTTTCCAACATTCAGGCATTAAAGAGCAGGCAAAAACATAGAATTATATACACATATGTCCAAAAGTTTGGAATAATAGAATATTTCATCTTTTTATTAATTTTTATAAATAATTTTTTTGATATAAGTAAACATCATTTTTATTCTTTTGAGGTGAAAAATGTAGAATGTATTACACATTTTTTTAAATAAATAAATAAGCAAAAAAAAGGTTTTTAAATAAAGTTAATAATCAGTATATCCTCCATGGGCCTGTATGCATGGTCGAGCTGGGCTTGCGGAATTATTTCCCATTCTTCACGAGCAGCATCTTTCAGTTCTCGTAGAGTAATTGGGGAAGGGTTTCGCTTCTTAATGCGTGTTTTAAGAATGTCCCAGGCATGTTCAATGACGTTCATGTCATGGTAATTTGATGGCCATTTTAATGTGGATATTCCTTCTTCTTGCAAAAAATTTTATACTGCAGCTGTTCGATGTGGAGGTGCACTGTCATGCATAAACCCAAATCCACCACCTACCGCCTCCCGGAATAGACGCACAACAGGATTTAATTTTCCTCGATGTACACAGCACCAATGATTCTTCTCTCCAAAACCAGGAGAGGCTCCCGTGTGCGAGTTTACAAAACATACCCTGTCTCAGCACAAGCTCCACCTCCTGAAGTACGTCATGCTTCGCTAGTGAGTACGTTTCCAAAATATACCCGATGTCAGCACATTTTACTAAATATACCCCATCCCAGCACATCTCGCAAAATCCACGATATTACTTATCTACCTGTGAAGTGAACATTAAGCTCACTTAAAAATAATTTTTAAAAAACGGTTTATTATGGAAAGCATTTAATGAAATAAGTAATAATAATTATTATTATATTGGACAATTTTATCAAACAAGGGCATTATAGCAAACTTTTTCGATATTAATAGTAAAAAAAGATTATTAAGGGTTAGTACAATCAATTTAAAAAAAAGATTAGTTCATTGATTGAGGACAGAGGAAATCAAGTAAATTAATTTAATGTGTTTTAGCATTAGGTCGATTTTTATTGATGTTTTCGATGAGCGAATGATTAATTTTTGATCTTTTCCGTTTTCTAGAGTTCTCTCCTTCTTTATGGGTTGGTCAGCCTGCTATTATGCGGCGTGTTCCAGCTTTCAAACCAGGTCGTCTTTTTCGTCGGCCAATTGATGTACTCTGAACTTTGATGTTTTTAGCTGTACTTATTTTTTTGTGAGCGAAAAATTGAGTTAATTGGGATGGAGTTTTAATTCGCTTGAATCTTACTATAACGTTTTTGTTTTCTGTATTAATACTTTGCTCAGTTAAGTTCACTATTCTAGGGAATTCCGATTTTAAATCTTGTATAATATCTGTGTAATCGGTTGAGCCGATTGCTTTTAAGCAATCATAAACTAACTACCTAACTCTTTATACACAACAAAACAAACGAAAATAAGCTTGTCTAACATCGCTAGCTATATAGGTAGGCACAATAAATTATCGTAGAATTATGTATCGTAAATTATATAATTATAAATAAATTATAAATTATAAATTATAATCGTAAATTATCGTAGAATTATGTATTGTGTTAATATTGAGTTTGGTAGGCCATAAGAAATAAGAAAATCATGTATGACGAAAGACGTTGTCGTGAATGTGCTGAGATCGGGTATATTTAGTAAAACGTGCTGACATCGGGTATATTTTGGAAACTACTCACTAGCGAAGCATGACGTATTTCAGGAGGTGGAGTTTGTGCTGAAACAGGGTATATTTTGTAAACTCGCCTCCCGTGTACCTCTCATAATACCACTCCAAACCATAATACTCCCACCTTCAAATGGAACACGTAGTTGGGCTGTTTCTAATCGGGCTTGTCGTCCTGATGGGGCCCTCCAAACTAGCGTTCTTCGCGAATCACAAACCAAGCCAGTTCTTGATTCATCAAACAACATCACGTAATTCCAGTTAGGACTATGGTGTAACATTTCTTGAGCCCATTGCAACCTTACAATTTTTTGTTGATAGGTTAGTTTGGGAACACGTAAAGGTTTTCTGCGATACAAATTTACCGCATTTAATCTTCGTGTAATTGTTTGCCTTGAGATATTCAGTCCTTCAAGTCTAGCAATTTCTCTGGATATGCCACTTGTAGATTCCTGTCGATTTCTTCGAGCAGTTAGGACTATGGTGTAACATTTCTTGAGCCCATTGCAACCTTACAATTTTTTGTTGATAGGTTAGTTTGGGAACACGTAAAGGTTTTCTGCGATACAAATTTACCGCATTTAATCTTCGTGTAATTGTTTGCCTTGAGATATTCAGTCCTTTGTTACAGTCCGGATAGCTCAGTTTATTAGGACGATTCGTGGGTTCTCTAAATGACTTGAGATAAACCAATTTAGTTACAAAATCTTTTATTTAATATACAAGATTTAAAAGAAAAATAAGAAAATAAACAAATGAATATATCCACAACCCCAATACAATCAATAAAATATTCAGTTAATAAAAAGTAAAATTAATAAAAGTTCAAAGTTCAATAAAAAGAAACGTATTTAATGAGAGTTCTGCTTAGACAAGTTCCTTTATTATATTTTAGCAACACTCACCGGTATACAGTTCACAACTCGCCCTCCTATATTCGGTTGCCGGGTGATGGTGCACAATGTCTTCTTGATGTGATTATTTGCCTTTCAAATAATTATCATAATATGATATATTCGCTTTTAAATTGACTTATTTAGGACTCTAACCGAGTCAGTTGCACTTGCAACGGTACTTATTAGTAAAAGTAACAGGTTTTACTACTGTTAAATATTACGTAAGTTAATACATGTTCCTTAGAGCTCCATCGCTCTACTGCCGGCCGCCGACTACTCTTGCATCCCCTCTGCCTGCACCCCGTGTAGGCTGGAGTAACTATCCAGTGACGTGGTACACCTTCAAGTCTAGCAATTTCTCTGGATATGCTACTTGTAGATTCCTGTCGATTTCTTCGAGCTATCAATGTTATCTGCCGGTCTTGTGCTGCTGTTGTACATCGACTTCTGCCACTTCTGGGACGATCCTTCACATCATTTGTGTCTTGGAATATTTTTAAATTTTTGATACAGCACCCTGAGTAACACCAATAATATTCGCGATATCACTTTGACCAAAGCAATTACTTTAGACCTATTAAAATATGATATCATGTCTCTGGGCATTTTTAAACAGATCAAATGAAATTTAAACAAGAATTGGAATAATGTGAAAGCACCCAAATCAATTAAATATGACCAAATTAATACAAAAAAGAATCAAATTTAGTATTATTTTGATTTAAAAACGCTTTAAAATAAATATCAACAAGAGTTTTTAAAAAACCATAGGCGTAGATATATTATTTCTAAATATTCCAGACTTTTGGACATATGTGTATATTTAAAAGCATTGTTTTACATGTTTTTAGCACAAAATGAAATGCGTATAAAGTTTATTGTTATAGTTCTTGTCTTAATCCTTACCTTACTGTATCTTTTTATTTTTAGCCTGGTGATAGTCTAAGACCGAAACTAGTTGCATTAAATTTATTGTGGTTTGACTTGGCGTTTTATTGATATTTGATATCAGCCACATTAGAGTTATGGATAATTCCTTCAATTATATGGAAGTACTTGCACTTAAGTTTTTGCCATAGCATGTAGTGATAACGATAGGTAGTATATCTTGCAAACAACCCCACCAAATGGTAAGTATTAGTGATGTGCCGAGTCGTTGTTTTGATGACTCGAGTCGACTCGAGTCAGTTTACCCAACTAGCATAGAAGGTCGCAGATACCCTTTATCAGGTTTACATAACTTTAATTTAGGTTTATAGTGGAATCTGTCACCAAAAAAATATCTTTTAAAGTAAATTACCTTTTAAGGTAATAATTTAAGTTGCTGTAACGAAACCGCCTCTGAAATATTGCTCTTTGAAGTAAAGTAGCGCTTTAAACCCAAAGAAGGTAACTGTATTATATACTTAGGTTAGGTTAGCTTGCATATATTCAATAAAGTTACATTTACTTTAAAGTAACTACAGTAACGTGGCAATTACTAAAAGGAGTAACTAAAATACGTTGGTAATGTAACTGTTACTACAAAGTAGCATTTTAAGTAACTGTGACTAAATAGGGTTATTTAATGGGACCTTAAAATTAAGCAACATATAAGTTCCTTTATAAGTTACAGTTTAGTAACAATTTCTTTCTGTAAATACTATAAAGAATTGAAAACTTTCAGTGTCCTCTTCTTGTGACTATAAAGTCCCACATACTATTGAAAATTACTGTAATGTTGTTTGCCTCATTATATGCTACAGTTAGGTTAAATCAAAAGTTCCTCCACTTATTCAACATTCAAATATTTTTTTCTGTTTAAAAATGTCTAAAGTCACTCTCTTTTCTTTTGTTGATACTATTTTAATTGTATTCATTTTAATTTTCGCAGTCACATGTCACATGTCATATCATGTAGCTCGCACTTCACACTGTCATCATTGTCATTTGTCCGTTTTAACCTTAGACTAGGAAAGAGAGAGGACAGCGCATGGCAATGAAAACCTTATGCGTGTGAGTGAAGCCAATTTTCAAACGTTTGGTGGTAAACAAATTTGGAACGTCGAATTGTATTTTTTTAGTTTTTTTATAAATTTTTCCCTCTGCGATTGAGTTTACTCCGGCTCTCCAGCCACTTCTTTTTTTTAATATAAGCGTTGAACTGTACGTGTGAATTTCGCATTAGTTTTTTTATTACAAATATTTGAGGTTAGAAGATAAATTAAACAGGTTTTGAACTCTGTAATGAGATGAATAATGAATAAGTATGAAACAATTACAAAAGAGTGAAGAGTTACTTTTATCGTGGCAATTGGGTGTACTATGGATTCTTGTACAAGTTCCGGATTTGTAACATAGAGGTACACAGTATAGAATGCGTTGATAAAACGGACGGAAGTTACTCAATTTTTATGTTTTGTATTAATCTTATCGTTACATCGTAGTAAACGGGTAGTTAAAGTAATTTTTGGGTAGTTCCGTAAAAGGAATTTGTAGTTACAGCTACTTTTAACAGTAAATTTGAAAGTATATAATACCGAAATTTTTAAAGTAGCAAAAAAGTATTTATAGTGAAACTCTTCCATATCCACCATTTTTATTCATTTCAATATCAACGCCATTTGCCCATTTGATTTATAAAAAATACTTTTTTAAGCGAGTGTCACAAAAAATGAAGTTTTACGGATCTATTAACGTCCCTAAAGTGTATCTTTTTTGGCGGCTTTTTTACTTTACGGCCGCTGTTTTACTTTACGGCCGCTTTTTTACTTTACGGCCGCTTTTGCAAACAAAGTCATTATGAGGGCAACCTACTAGACACATTTAATTTGCTTATTTGAGTTATTTCCACGTCCGATATTAAGATTGTCAAATTATGAAGGCGGCCTACTAGACTCACTTAATTTGCATGTTTGGGTTATTTACCCATAAAACAAATAATGCCCTAATTTATTAACTTCGTTATGACCCAACTTCTGTTTATCATACTTACTGTAAGTAATTCTGTACACATATTTGTTACTTAATAATACACTTTTCATTTGGTTAATAAAAATTTGAATCTAATCTTCCAGTTTCGTCTCTGTTTAGAAACAAAATTGTAAAAAAAGTTGTTACCTATTTGATGAGACACTCGCTTAAAAAATTTTGTGTGCACCTCAGCCGTATGATCTTTTTTGGCCTCACCTGAAATTTGCTTGTCCTCGGCTACGCCTCGGCCGCAAATTTCAGATTCGGCCAAAAAAGATCAACATTACGGCCTTGGTACACAAATAACTATTTTGCTTTTTAAACACAGTTATAAAAAAATTGTAAAATTTCATATCCTAAAATAAAATTTTTAATACAATATGCTTTATGTAATTAAAAAAACGATTTTTAAAATTTGTTAGGTATTTTTTTAAGAATAAAATTTTTATTAAATTAAAGAATTTTCTAGGCCCATACATTTTTTGGAAGTATTTTTTGCATGTTTATCAGTAAAGTAAGGTTTGTTAATATTTTTTTGGCCAAGGTTCGGGAAAACAGATTCACAACATAAACCAACGAAACATATAATAATTTCACAAGTGGCCATTTTATTAAATTATTTTAACACCCAAAGACTGTTTATATGCTTATTTATAGTAACACGACCATTGCATAAATAAAACGTTGGAGTTTTAAGAGTAGCTGAATTTATATCCGACAGTCACACTGACTACATTGCAACTAAACGGCATATGCCCCATAACTAAGATGCTACTTAGACTCAGTAACGCTAGCTGTTACAGGAACCATGTTTGCTACTACATCTCTACCCCTAAATCATTCCCCATTTTGGTAACCAGAACGTTGCCACATAGTTATTTGCAACGTGGCCATGACAAGTGGCCAAACACTTTATAGTTCCTATGTTAGTCACGGATCCGTTCCAAAAACGAAAAATGCTAGTTGGGTATACGGTATTCGAGTCATGACTCGATTCCCTGATTTGAATCCAGTACTCGAATCCTGTTTGGTATTCAAATATTGACTCGAGTCCGGCTGAACTTGAATCTGGAAATTCGAGTCCAGAGGTCGAGTCTGAAAATTCTAGTCCAGCACTAGAGTCCGATTTTAGAACAAAAGGGAAAAGTGAAATCAGTTTTAACTTCAAACAGCGTGTAGGTTAGGGGTTAGGTTAAGCATAATGTACTCACAATAACTGCTAATTGACACAAAACACATAAATCAAAACAAAAAGATGCAAGTTCACACTTGTATGTATTATTAGACCCGCGCCACTTCATTGTTTAAGTAAACAGTTTGCGAGTACAAGCGAGTTAACCAAACTCGAATACAAGACTCGAGTCCCTGGGACACGCATAAATTGAATAGAGTTTAGCGAGTACGAATCGATTCAGGCCGGTATGACACGATACTAAATTTTTTACAAAATTGTAGACGAAACTTTGGAGAAATTATTTGGTACTGTTGCAAACACAATTTTTTCCTAGTTTGTGTGAAATTTTATACAGTATATTTTGTATGAAAAATTTTTTAAAACTTGTTCTAAAAACTGAGTCGTTTCGTACGAAATCGACGCAGTATTGTGCGCAGTACACGCATTACGATAATCGGTAATTGTGGTTATGTTTATTTGTTGTGATTTTGTGGTTAAATCGAAAGGTTCGAATTTAGTGAAATAACTATGTCGTGGTCTCACGAACAAGTCGAAATTTTAATTGATAATTATCAAAAATGGCCCTGCCTTTATATGACAAAAAGTGCGGAATACAAAAACAAACATGCGAGAATTTCTGCAATGCAGACTGTGGAAGCCGTGTTGAAAACCAGTCGACCATCTACTAACAATCATGAAATTAAAGTGAAAATTCAAGGTTTGAGAACCAACTTTTTCAACGAATACAAAAAAGTTCAAGCATCCAAACATAGTGGAGCGGGTGAAGAAACTGTAAGTAAACAATAATTATATGATATGTAAAATATTTAATATTCATGGTTTTATTGCAGGTTTACCAACCCAGCCTATGGTATTATGATAAGCTACTTTTCCTACTGGAACATAATATAATAAGGAAATCTACAGATACAATAAAAGACAATTTAGAAGAAACCATAGTTGATAACTTGGAAGGAAATAGCAGTTCCTCTAATGTCCAGGAATGTTATGTAAGTAGTGTACCTATGCAAGTCATAATTGTTTGTATATGTTGCTGCAGTAAATGATTTTATATATGTGATTAATTTTTAGGATGAAGAAACTAACATTCATTACATTATGACAGACATCGAAGACGATCACGATGATATTAGAAATACGCCAAAATCATCTCAATCACAATCGAAACCAGCATCGGCTAAGCGTAAAAAGAAAATGAAGATTAATAATTCTACGGATCAAGTACTTGAGCAAGCTAGTGGCAGTTTGAATTTAATTTCGAAAGCATTTACATCATTACAAAATCCACATATAACTCCACCAAAGGGCAATGAAGAAATATTTAGCGAATTTGTAGCTTCAAAATTACGTTGCATAAAAAATCCTGATGTAAAAAATAATGTTGAAAAGCAAATTATAAATATATTGTATAATGCATTACAAAATGATGATTAAATAATGTTGATAAACTTGTATAATACATTTATTCATATCAAATTAATACATTAAAATACACTACATTAAAACAAAACACTAAAAAAATAACTGAAATATCTTAAACAAAAGTAGACCAATACAAAAATAAAATATTTGTAATACTAAAGATTATGAGTTTGTATTGCAGCTTCTTGCCAAGAAACTGTTCCACTAGTATTGAAAAATGCTTTAAATTCATCTCGAATATCTCTAGCAGATTTTGCAGAATTATTACCACCTTGTTTTCCTATTTCTACTAATGTTTTCTCAAAGATCTCCTCCGCAACATTTTCTAGGTAATTTGATGAGTTTGTCTCTGCCAGGTAGTTATGTAAAGCTACACAAGCCAGTACAATTATTTCAACTTTGTCAGGCGAGAGATTTATAGAATTTAGTAAAATTCGAAATCTATTAGCCAGAATTCCAAAACAGCTTTCAATCATACGCCTAGCTCTACTTAACCGATAGTTAAAAATTTTACAGTCGTGTGTTATACCTCTAAGAGCATAAGGCTTTAGCAAATGCTTAGACAATGGAAAAGCATCATCTGCTATGATCACAAAAGGAGAGGGAACTGTTCTACCAGGCAGTATTTTATGAGAGGGAAAATTTAATGGATTACTTGGATTTTCTATAGCTTTGAACAGAGCAGTTTGTTGGAACACACCTCCATCACTAATACGTCCATTTACACCAACATTAACATATGTGAATTTATATTTAGCATCACACATTCCAAGTAGAACAATGCTGTGATATCCTTTATAATTAAAATAATAAGAACCATCAGAAGCAGGTGCCCGAAATTGAATGTGTCGGCCATCTAATGCACCTAGGCAATTGGGGAAATTCCAGAGTTTGTAAAAATCCTCTGCAATTGTTGTCCAATCTTCAACTGTTTTAGGAGTCTAAAAAAATAATTCCATATTTTAGATATATAACAATTTAATTATAAACTGTATTTAATATTTTACCTGTAAATAATTACTCTTTAGGTTTTTATAAATGGCACTGCACACTTCAGGAACAAATCTGGATATGGTACTCTCATGAACTCTTGTGGAAAACATTAGATCTCGATAGGAATTGCCAGTTGCCAAAAACCTTAGTGTAATTTCCAGTCTACAACATTTAGAGTACTTTAATTCTAATTACATAGTAATCTTTGGTATGCTTACCTATTTCGTGCAGAAACACATTCTCGCATAACAGTATCCTGTTTGGATATATCTTTTTCTACCATAGATAATAATTGCTCAAACTGAGTGTTATTAACGCGTAAAAAATTCCTGTACATCACTGGATCCTCTGCTAATAACTCTTTATTTAACAAACTTAATAATCCTTTATCCCTTCGTTGTTCTAGCCACTTTTTACTCCACACTTTTCGGTTTTTTTTTAACTTTTAGTTTTTTTATCAGTAACGGTATCATGGCAATATTAATCACTGCGGCAGCTGTTACAATTAAACTTGTACCTTTTATTACTTTTTGACTATGCATTGTTATAAAATAATTTCAAGAATAATTAATATTGTTTTCGCAACAAAAGTAAGGCTTGTTTGCTAGAAATTGTTGTTTTAACATCTAACATGAAGATGTCACTCCTGCTGTTGCATAAATGCGCATGCGTTCGAACGAAATTTGTACCGAAATAATTTTGTTGTTGCAAACAGAACGTGACTATTTTTTGAAGTCAAACTACAGCTACATTTTCGTACAAAAATTTCTATTAAATTTTACTCAAAATTTAGTATCATGTCATACTGGCCTTATTACAGACACGAATCAAAACAATTAATCCTTTAGCAGATTACGTTCCTTGTGCCGCCCATTCTGTAAATTTGGTAGGATCATGTGCAGTTGAATCGGTAACAGAAGCAGTCGACTTCTTTCCTACTTTGCAAGAATTATATAATTTCTTTACTATTTCTACGCATCGTTGGGAGATCTTTATGCAGCGTACAAGTTTAAGAGTGAAGAGTCTTTCTAAAACTCGTTGGTCTGCACGACATGATGCATGGTTATTGGAACAGTTGGTGAAATTTTTTGGAACTTTATGTATTAGTAATGTGTTTACGTTTAAATCCTGTAATTTTCCATTGTTTTTTGTTTCTGTTATACCCATAGTATACCCAAAGTATACCCATTGATATTTCAAAGAAATTTTCATGAAAATAAGAAAACATAACACACCTAAAAACACACTTCTATAGGTATTTGAATAAATAGGACTATATTACCTTGGAACTGCTAAAGGCATACCTATTTGGTTGACATTTATTTTACTAAAAGATAATATTCTTGCTCAAATTGAACAAACCAAAGTGATTTATTCACAAAAATTAATAGTTTTTTATTCATTAACTATCTTTAAATTATTACATTCTGAACATTTAATAGTATATTACATAACAAGTGTGGAAAGTGTAACATTTTGCACGAGTTAAAGTTTAGCACGAGCCGCGTAGCGGCGAGTGCAGAAACTAAAGAAGTGCAAGAAATACACTTTCCAACGAGTTATGTACACTATTTTTCCTACGACCACGTAAAAAATCCTTCAACAAAAGTATTTTTTAAAGTAAAATCACAGAATACACCTTCTTTTGTGGTAAAATCCAATCAGCCTTGGAACTTCACTATCTGGAGAACAAATTTTATTTCAAATGCATAACCCAGTAATCTTTTTAACACTTTATAATGTCAATTGAGTTATCTTGTATACGTAGTATGTATTTGAACACAAATCACAACAAAGTTCAAATATGTTCAAAGCAATGTAATAATAATAGACACAAAGATAATTGTAAACAGAAACACAAACATAACTTCAAAAATCCACATTCGACACATGCACGGAACATAACACAATATAAAAAAGAAGAATAAACCGTTCTTCTTTCTAAAAGTGTTTTTATAAAAATAATAATACTGAATAACAATATGTTATTTTTTAAAAATTTAAAAACCTATAAGAAACTTTATTCTTACTTTATACAGAAAAAATTGTATTGGCAATTACAATACAATATTTGACACAAGAAAGATTTTACTATTGATAAATTTGACGTAAATGTCACAGATCATAGAACTATATTTTTTTACTTTTCAATACCTGTATTGATATTAGCTATTTTCTTAAGTACAAATAAGTGTGCAAACTAGCACTTTCATATGTGGTCGTAGGAAAAAAAATACATACGTGTGTGATATTGCTTCTTCTTTTCTTATTTTTCCGAACACCTATGATATTACTAATTTTCGAAGTGTCAAATCTGTGTGTTAAGTTTCGCTTTCATAGAGGGTCATAGGAAAAGAAATTTAAATGTATTAAAATAAAATCTAAACTTAAAAATATACGTAAGTACCCATACTTATTTGAGATCAGATCAAACTTACTAATTACAAAAAAATAGGCATTACGTATGTGTATATAATATAATAATTATATTCGAATCTCATCTAATAAAGCCGCCAGTAATACACAAATAGTAAAAAAAAACTGCAAAAAAATAATTAATTTAAAAATTAGATAGAAATTATAACCCATTAATATCCCATTACGAGACTAGGCTTAAAATTTGTGTTTTGAAGAGTAGAATTTTTGAGAATTTTTTAAAAAAATTTGAAGGATACAAACAATCTTAAAATTCTTGTTTTAACTTTGGAATGAAAAAATAAACAATCAAACTTATCATAAATAATTTTTTGGATAAATTTTTCAAAAAGTTCATCAAAAAACACGAAATTTAAAAAAAAGTCCCAAATCGGACAATTTTTCACCAAGTTATGGCTATTTAAAAAAAAATACCCGAAATTTTCGAAAATTCATATCTCTCGATTGGATGTATGAAAAAATTTGAAAATTTTGAAAACATCCATAGAAACCTTTTTTACTTACCAAGGATCAGTCATGTCCGCACGCGTTTAAAGTTAAATTTTTAAAATTTGCAAACCAAATTTTTGCAGACGAGTTCACAATATCACAGTAGGTATTTAGGTTAGGTTATATGTGAGTGTTCGTTCAACGTCCCTTCCACTGCGACCTGATAAATCTCGTCAGAGTCGTTGGCGACAATTCTATGAAGTCTTTGGGCTCGAGTTGATGCAGACCAAGTTTATAAAACCCCGCTTATCCCATAGATTATACAAACCCATTTTTAATATATTTTCTAACAGACTAAATTTATTATCAGCTCGGTAAAGGTCGACTTAGGTTCAAATCTTAGACTGTATCTTAAAAATCTTTACTGGTCCAGACCAAACTCTTTTAATTTATTCATTATGGGACTATTAATGTATTAAATGAATTTGAAATGTCTAGATAGATGGATACATCGAAGATTTAGTGAATTGAAACAAAATACACATCGATCACATTTAACGAGGTCAAAAAGGTATTAACTTTCTTAAGTCCATCATGAAAACTTGTCTAGGATCTGATGTATCTATAGGGTTATTATTTTATCGATCTTATATCTATTCTGGATTATGGTTGTATTTTTTTTGACGCTCTTAAAGAAACTTGAAGTTTTACAATACTCTTAGAAAAGAAGATTTCTTGACCAGTATAAAAATAATTTTACCCCAATATAGTGAAAATGCAGATGCTTCTAAAACTCCACAAGGTGTAGGTTGTCTTTATATATTCCCTCAAACTTGACGAACCAATTAATAAAACTCAATAGACATTTCTTAATATATAGAGCAGAAGCCGTTGCCATTTTAGAAGCTTTAGAACCTGTATATATAAAAATGAATCCCTATCTTGCTTGGTCACGACATTACCCGTGAACGGCTGGACCGATTTCACTATTTTTTTTCGTTGTGTTGGTATGGTCTGGAGAAGGTTCTTATCCATATTACGCTTTACAAAAAATATTCAAATGACAGAACTGCAGAATTTATATTTTAGATTTTTGTTCTGAGATTTGCACGTTCTTTTAACAAGTTATTTCATTGATAAAAAATACACGTAAAATAATTAATTTATTAAATCCCACAAAAAGGATGTAAGAAAATTGAATTTCTTAGTTTACATCATGGTTAGTTCTGAGCCATTATGTTTAATATTAAAAGAGTTGAATTTAATATGAAGTTTTGATATACTAACATGAATGTTTTTTACATGGACAGTTGTATGTCGCATGTTTCCTGTCGTACATCATAAAGCAACAGAATAATAAACACACTTTTTTATTAATTATACCAATTTAAGTTCAACATTCATCCTTAAGACAGGACAACGTCGAGTCAGCTAGTTATTTAATATTTATAAACTTTAGAGAGTAGACATTCTTTTAAATTATTGTTTATTCTGGCATTATAAAACTTTCTTTTCAAATGGTCCTTCCTGCGCGATGACCAATGGTTACCAAGGATACCAACTGGCGAACTCCTTGGATTGCACTATAAAAAAGCTTTTCTTTTTATAAGACTGTTTATAATTCCAGACGGGTAATTTTTTTTTATTATTATAATATATATTATTACCTGTGTAAACGAGAAAACTTTTTAAATATAATTGATTTTGACAATGATTTGACAATCATTTCTATAGGAAGAGTAGAGGATGTACTTTGGGATATTTTTCAAAGTTCAATTTTTTACTCAAAATACAACGTATTTATAAAATGGATATGTGTACTACTACAATCCTTGGTCTTTTTTATATAGTTTGCACATTTTTTAAGTGTAAAAACAATAATAAGATTAAAATTTATTATTAAATATAATAGTAAGAGATGTCCCAAGGTACAACATCCGGGTGAACCTTGGGATGCCTAATGTACCACGGGACAAGTTTCAGGTATTGGTATTCCGAAAAGAGTAGGTGAGTGTTTATAGCAATAAGCACATAGGTATAAACTTTAATAACGTTTTAATCAAAAGTAATAATTTATTAAACAATATATTGAGAAAAATCTAGTTCAAACAATATCGTAGTTCTTGTTAATGAACCTTGAAGAAGTTTTCCAGTAATTTCACTCTCGGACACATCGTACTCTTCATCTCATTCTAGAAAAAGCTTTTGGTATCAGTTATCCCCTTTTAATATTTTACTTGAAACACGGAAGCAGACAAGATGTTGGTAGTTTTTTTCAGAGAATTTTACCAAAACAAAATCGCCCTTAATTAAATTACCTTGGCCAAAACTCTCGTTAATCTTGTCTTCTGTTTCTCGCTGCTGTTTTTTCGCTGTTGGAACTGCTTAAAATTTGTTTGTCCTTATCTTCATCTGAGGAGCCATCCTTTTAACTCTCCTATCTTTTCACACTTTTTTTTTCATTTTCAATGGAGTTTTTTTCAGGTGTGTCAGATAAAATACATGCTTTACTTCTTTTTCTGCCTTCTTGCACCATTCTTCGAGCAGCTTTTGGAAATGGCCGTATGGCTTCTAGCGACTTGTATAAAGATGTTGAGTGAGTATCTACTCGGGTTCAAGGCTGAAGGAGAAGAGTTCGATATGGATGGGGAAGTGAAAGTATTATCATCTACTGCCGATAATAAATCACCCACTGAAATCTCATTTCTGATCTCTCGATCGGTGACGTATGAGGTTAGAAATTCTTCACCTCTAAAGATTTTGTCATTGAAAGGATGAATTCCCGTCACTTGAAATCCTTTGTAAGATTTGTAAGGACCAAACACGGTAAGGTCTAGCGGTTGAAGGTTATGCGAAGTGTGAGGCGGAAGGTCAGCATTACAATGCCATGTTCCTTTGCTAAGTTAATTGCTGGGACAGAAATGGGTGACTCGTAATTATCAAGAATTACTGGAATAGGAACATCTTTTGTAGGTTTTTCTTGAGCAATAAAATGTTCAAGGTAATCTACAAAAGGTCCATTAGACCATCCAGACGGATTCGCGCCGTCAATGGATCCTTTTAGAGAACCAATAAGCATATGCTGCTTGAAGTGGACCTACTAGGAAGAAATTGCCTACTAGAAATTCGTTGCATGGGAAAGCCTCTGGTTTTCGTAAACTCAAGTTTGCATGATGTTTTCTTAATCCTCGTAACCACATTTTTCCAGCGATTTTGTTTTTAGTCCAGGTATGTGGATTTCGTGAAAAAACGCATATGCAAGTTTCATTAAATCTTTTTTTGTTAGCTGCTTGTAAATAATAATCAACCAGCTGGAACTCTTGGTCGTCAGAAAACATCACATTTTGAGTGGTTTTGGAAATTCCAAAAGTTTTAGCTGCCGTCGCATTTTAAAATTACCTTCTCTACTCCTCGGCATCTTCCTGATTACAATAACAACAACTAAGTCTTATGCTGTTACCAGAAAATATAAATAAAAAAAATTATAATGTAGTTGTACCTTTGGACATGTCACAAGGTACATCGAAATGATTGTCCCGAGGTACAGCATTAGTAGACAAAATATTTACATGATCTAGGGTTACATTAAAACTCATGCAGTTAGAATAAAAGTTATAAAATAATATGCTAATCTCACCTGAATTTACCGAATTAACACAACTATGAATCCTGACATTATTATTATTATTATTCACTAACCACAACTGAGAAAAATTAATTTTTAACCTTAAATAATTTAAACACATGTGACTCGGACTTGTAGTTCTCAACTACCAAATCTAGACGATAAGATCAGAACTAAACTAAAGCTTACGTAAGGTGTTAAAATTGGTCTTCTTCCAATACACCTATCTCTTTATTGAATACTCATGCGCAAATATTTTTGAAATTTCCCCTTCCACTGCTAAAATGTGACTACTTCTTACCATAGAACACAACGTATTGCTACCCAGGAATACCACAATTTAAATGAAAAAAAAAACCTTTTAGCTGTCAAAAGCTAGCTTCTATTTGCCGTATAGCCGCGGCAGCCCAGGCCATAAACCACAAAAAGGAGAAGTTTTAATTTTTATTTCGTTCGTGTACGCCGCTTGCTAGTTGTTATTGTGTTTTTCTTGTCTTTGTGTATTTAATATTAACGAATTGTGTGTGTACCTAGATTTCTCTTTGGATTTACTTTTCTTTGGATTACTGATTACTTTGGCATGTCATACCAACACAATTTTATAAGGGGCACGAATATTTAGGGGGAACTACGAGAGTGGGAGTTGGTTCGCGCACGAGTATTCAATTTGTGCCATTAACGAGATGGGTCTATTAGATGAACTGTATGATAAACGTCCCGAGGTACAACAGTCACAAGATACAACACTCTCCCTTACCTACAGTATGGCACACAATAAATCAAAGAACCAAAACCAGCTTGGCGGTGTAATGATTTCATTAGCAGGTAACTTAAGCCACATATCACAACAGATTCTTTGATTCCAATTGATATGTCATTCAACTTTAAGCGAATACAGTTAACATTTTCGCAGTATCGATGCAAGGATAGTTTTGGTGTTCTTGTTTTTTTATATACACTCCAGAAAGTAGCCCGCCTAGAAGTTTTGTGTACCTTCCATAAAACATTAGAATAATAAATACTATTTTTTCTATATTAATTTAAACTCAATGTTCACAGTGAGGACATCTGTCGGGTTAACTAGTGTAACTAAGCAATGCTCTAGAAATGCTTTTTTCAGATGAACATTTTTAAAAATAAATGTCACAATACAGTTAGTTTATCAGCATTTATTTATATCGGAAATCATTATTTAAATTTAGTCGGACGAATCGGCAAAAAAACTTAAAATTTATAGTACCTGAAAGCGATAAAAGCATCACCGAGTTCTCCTCCTACGATATGCACTCCTCCCTCGGGTATGCTGAGCCCATGAAAATATTGTCTTATATCTAATGCGTTAGCGGACCAAGGTAAATTCTGAAGTCGAATAATGACACTCATCGTATCCTAAAAATTACAGAAAGTTTTATGTATATAATTAAATATATTGTCAAAAGACCCAAAACTGAAATAGAAATGCTTGACTTGTATAGACGTGAACTGTTTTTTTATTATTTTAAGAAAACTACTAAAATATAAAACACAGATCTGTACCTAAAAACTATTTTTTTCTTCAAATGGCAAAATTGCCTCTTTATTTACATGTATAAACGTAGAAGTATGTATTTATTCAATAGCGAAAGACAAAGTATTTTAAGCCTATCAAGTAGAAATAAGTCATGGTGTGTTTCTACCCAAGTAGCAATTTTAGTTCTAAAAAAATCATATATTGGTTCTAGAACCTTTTTTTAAGAAATGCTTTCTAGTACAAATAACTTCTTCTAGCTGGCTACACAACCTCTCCTGATGACAAAAAGGGCCCACTCCGCAAAACCTCCTACTTACCTTAAGGTTTTGAGTTTTTTAGAACTCAAAGGTTAAATCTTAACAGCTCGTTAGAACTCAAAAATAACTTTTATAGAACCTAAATATCTTTAATATGACTTAAATACAACTTACTACAGTGGCTGTGTAGTTCTGAACTAGTCACAAAAAGGTATTAGAGGCCGTGGATTCTGAGTAGACCTGTGACGTCAACCGGCGCAGTACACAAATTTGTGTTTGAAAATTGTCCTATTAACTATACTAATGCACTGCTGCCATTCAGTTGTTTTAGCAACTAAATTTAAACAAAAAATGCTAATGGTCGCGAAATTTACCGACAAATAACCTTTATCCATTTCTTACAGCTTAACTAGGATCTTTTTAGCATTAGCGCGGCTTTGTATATACGAAATTGTGCAATTGGTAGGGCAGGGTAACTTGTTTTGGGCCATAGATATTTATATTTCACACTAACCTGTTAGTTCTTGTCGGTCCTTATAGAGTTAAAGAGCATCACGCAGATACAAATACGCATCAAGACGCAGTAAAAGAAACGGTGTACAGTGTGTCTTTTAGAAAATATAACAGTAAGTTTTTTGATTTTACATTCTTTAGTCAAACAATTTTAAGAATGGAATTATGTTTATCAGCTTTATCCCGATTTTTGATAATCGGATGTATATCTTATAGTATGTACAAAAAGTACGAGGAGTAATAAACCCTAATTAAGTATGCAAAACCTTTACAGGGAGCACCATGAAATTTTTGATAAATCTCTTACTTTAAATTACATTTCTTCCGTACATCCAAAAACCAGGTAGATCGACCCCGTATTTGTTTCAGTTGTAGCAAAGTTTAGGGTCTTCTTCATTGTTAAAGAATTAGCAGATAAGCAATAACGCAATGCAGTGGTGTGTATTTTGGGAAAAAAATACGTTTTAAATTATAATATAATAAAAAGTGAAAAGAAATAATTATTGGAATACATTTATTACTTACATTTTATTCTATATCCGACTCGGAAGAGGAAGAATCGTTGTTGACATTAATAATAATAGGGTCGATTAAATCATCACAAATATTGTCAATTTTCCACATATTTGCCTCTACTTTGATAACATGCTCGATACAGTTTGTCCAATTTTCCTTACTAACATGACTTATAGCACTCTCAAACAATTTCACAACATCGTTTATTTTAAAAATAGTACTTTTTTTCCAACTTCCCCCTTTACCTGAGCCCATATTAATTCTATGGGATTAAGTTCACAATAATAAGGAGGAAGCCGAAGAACTGATATACCACAAGAAGAAGCCATTTCTTCTACAATGTAGGTTTTGTATTTATTCTTGTTCATTTTTGCAATTCTGTAAAGTTCTTTCCTTAGTGGATCTTTTGGAAACTTAATATTTTTCGAAATAAGCCACTCCAAAAGCTCTGCTTTACGCCAACGACTTGTGGGCAATGCTTCT
This sequence comes from Ophraella communa, assembly GCA_035357415.1. Lineage (NCBI taxonomy): Eukaryota > Metazoa > Arthropoda > Insecta > Coleoptera > Chrysomelidae > Ophraella > Ophraella communa. The sequence goes on from CM068982.1 coordinate 28,270,418, forward strand.
CGTAACCGTGAATGGTAACTTGCGTTGTCCATAACAATTACAGCCCCTTTTGGAATCAGATCCAACATTTGAACAAACCATTCCTCGAAGACATCCCTATTCATATCTTCGTGATAGTCCCCCGTGCGTTTTGAAATAAAAGTTAATAATCCACCATCAACAAAACCTTCAGAACTTTCAACATGATAAGTCTTTTTCCTTTTCCAGATGGTGACTGCAAACCTAACGACAAACCTTCCACGAATGCCTGCCTTCCGCTTTTAATGTTTTTATCTTGCCAAAATTTGGAAACTGTATATCCAGCATTTATCCATGTTTCGTCTAAGTAGAAGATTTTCAAATTTTGTTCTCTGGCATGTCGAATGCTTCTTAAATAGTCTCTTCTCCAAAAAACTATTTCCGGTTTATCTATCAAGAGAGATTTTCTATTATGTTTTGTATATCTGAAACCCATATCTTCTGGAGAATTTTGTATAGTCCGTATCTTCTTGCACTGATGTCATAATTTTGTCAAGTGTTGAAATTTCCTTTCGTAAGTAAAATTCATGGACTTTACGCCTTAGTCTTTGTTTTAATGACTCATCGATCTCAATTGGTTTTCGGCCTGAAGGAGTTTAGGGGGTTAAAGAGTTCCATTGTTGCTTTCTTTTAGTAATCTATAAATTGTTGATTTAGCAACACACAACATAGCAGCCGTTAATTCCACAATATCATCAACACTTGCACTTGGATCCTTATTTTTCAATGATGTATAACAATTCAACATCAGAGTTTTTTCATTTAAAGATAATGGACCTGTTTTTGGTCGTTTAGATGGTCCTTGGCTTATCGACATTGTTTGGTACTTGCACAATTAACATTCAACAAATGTTTTAAATATATTCCAACTGTTTACAATATTATGAAAACCATACAACTTCATACAACTTTACTCAAAGAACTATTACTAAGTACTGATTTAATGTACCTACTTTCTTTTAAAATAATATTCCCGATAATGCTTCTAAGAAAACTGGGTACTTTGGAAAATCCCTCTCAATAATCGAATAATGTGGAAATAGGTGTAATCGTATTAAGCCGATTACAGTAGGCCACTTGCCATTTAAAATTTCTGAGAAAAATTCCCCAAACACTACATATAGGAGTAATACAAATAAAAAATATTCATTTTGCTTCTTTGAATTTAATAAAAATTGTAAAGATATCTTAAATATATTTCATTGTAATTTATTCTTCTTCTTCTTCTTACAAAAAAAACAAAAACATATAAAAAAATTATTGTTACAGATTGGTTTGTTTTCTATTATGAATAAACTGTGTTGCCTTTCTTTATCAAACTTATTAAAATTTATGTACCTCTATCACTTTTTTTTATTAAAATTAGTACATCCCGTTGCCTGTGACCTAAATCGTATATTCTTTAGCATAGCTGCAACTCATTCGTTCAATACAAAATGTACCTTACGGTATACCCTCTTAAAATCTACTTAAATGAATGATTTATTACTCCTTGTCCTTTCTATATAGACTATAGTATTATACGTTACAAGGTCGGTAGGTGACTTATTACAGTACGAGTTAGTTATAATGTTTCATGTTACATAGGTATATGAAAACGGAAATTGGTTTAATAAAATATTACTTACTTCTTCACTTGTTATTCTTTAAAAATTATTCCTTACTTTCCATTCAAAACATCCACTTTTAACTAATTTTCGAAAAGACATACTGAAAATAAGCACTTCGTACTTCAAATAAGTCTCGAACACTAAATAGTTTTGACGGTTTCGAAAATTTTTATAAGGTCATATCTTATGATTATAAGCTTATTACAGAACTTGAAGGTTTGTATTTGTTTAAAAAAAGTGCCTTTTGGTTTTGCAAAGTTCTAAAAGCAGATACTGTGAAAGGTTCTAAAATAGGTAATCGTAACACAAGAGTTTAAGGTGCTAAAAATGGTTAGGTTTATTTGTATAACTTTTTTAAAACTGGAACCAATAAGTTCCCAAGTAAAGGCAACATTATTTTATTTTAACCTTTTGCAAATAGCCTTTCCCTATTATGAATAACTATGTAGTTCTAAGGATATAAAGCAATATTTATAGCTCTAAAATTACTTTTCGGCAAACTCAAAGCTATAATATAACTTTTTACGGATTACAAAGACATTTTCGGAACCAATGAATGAGTTGCTCAATAATGAAGATCTAATCTCCAAAGATTCTAACAAGTTCAATCTAATGCCTTTATTACATATACATTCGTCACCATAATGCAGAACTATTATACAGGGTGTTTCTTAAGTAATCTAAAATATTATATGGGGCATTTCGTTACTCAATTTTAAGACGAAAAAACATGTGTGATAGGTGTTGTCGTTTATGAGATACAGGGTGTTGAATTTATTGTAATAAGTCAGTTCTGATTGTACGTGAAATTAATTTTTCCCGGTGACGCTACTGGTTTTTAGAAGTAATACGCAAAAACATGCTTATTCTAAGTGGCCTTTGAAATAATGTTGACAAGTGTCAAATTTGAAAACCAACGCAAAAATCGTACATTTTTATTTGATTGACTCTGTGTTTAGTTAATAACTATGCCAGTGTTTACTAATGTTGAAATGGCTAATATGCATTTTTTGTACGGATTAGCGAATGGTAATGCCTTAGAAGCTAGACGTACGTATGCCCAGCGTTATCCAAATAATCGTTTACCATGTTCAGATACGTTTACTAAGTTACATATTCGTTTACAAGAAACTGGAACTTTTGCTAAATCGAAGAATATTATTGGACGATCCAGAACTGTGAGAAATCCCCAATTGGAAAACCAGATTCTTCAAATTATTGACCAACATCCAGAAACGAGTACAAGAAAAGTTGCAGATGAAGTAAATGTTAGTAACAAAACTGTTTGGAATATTCTAAAAGATAATTTATTGTATCCATATCACGTTCAACGTGTTCAACATTTGTTACCTGCTGACTATCCATTACGCATACAGCATTGTCAATGGATTTTACGTGAAATCGCTAACAATACGAATTTTGTGGCCAATATTCTATTTACGGATGAAGCCAACTTTTCTAGACATGGGATTATGAATTTTCATAATGACCACATATGGGCAGATGTAAATCCACATACCATAAGTGTAAAACGATTTCAACAAACATTTTCGGTCAATGTTTGGCTTGGCATCATCGATGATTATTTAATTGGACCATTTTTTTTTCCTGTACGGTTAACCGGTGAGACATACCAACATTTTCTAGAAAATGAACTTCCACTTCTTTTGGAAGATGTACCTATTATTATTAGAAGGCGCATGTGGTTCATGCATGACGGAGCTCCTCCACATTTTTCAGTGATTGTACGCGAGTTTTTAAATAATGTTTTTCCAGGCCATTGGATCGGACGAGGATCTCCACACCCGTGGCCCCCTAGATCACCTGGACACAATCCTTTGGATTTTTGTGTGTGGGGATATTTGAAATCGCTTGTTTACACAACACTGATTTTAAACGTACAAGATCTTCAAAATCGTATCATAGTCGGCTGTAATGTTATTCGTAACAATCCTGGTATCTTCGAACGTATTCGACAATCCATTAGACATCGAGCGGAGGTGGACATTTTGAACATTTGCTCTGAAATGTATTATTTTTTCTTTATGTTTAACACATGTTGCTTGTAATAAAATAATAAAAAAATATAAATCAGTAGCGTCACCAAGAAAAATTAATTTCACGTACAACACCCTGTATCTCATAAACGACAACACCTATCACACATGTTTATATGAACTTTTCGTCTTAAAATTGAGTAACGAAGCGCCCCATATAATATTTTAGATTACTTAAGAAACACCCTGTATGTCCAAAAAGGGAGAATTTTCGTTTTTAATACCAAATAACTCTATATGCCCATCTCCATTAATTGCGCATAGAACTATTACATCTCCAACTGCAGCGGTTTTGAAATAGTGGTATTGAAATAGTGTACCTCCTTCAGTTGCATATTGTTTAATGCAGTTTAAGTTATGTACTAGATATATTCTATGTAAAAACGAATAGGTGGAGTTAAAATATTTCTGATCGGAACAACAGGACTTACAATTCATAAATAGTGGACATAGAATAGTTCTGTAGTAAAGTAAATTCAAACTTATACCGTCCTGACTTAAGGACTTCGATTATTATTATTGCCTCCAATAAATCTTCCTACCGGCCGGCAGACTCCGTCCAGTTGCAGGCAGGGCCGGAGTGGACTTTTTACTTTTACATTGAGAAGCAATTGAAATATTGATAGACAGATATAAAATCTTATAAAAAAAGTAAATTTCACCCTGTTCCGTTCAAATTTGATAGCAGTTTACACCTGGCTAAAGCGCCGGCCGACAAAAGGGTCGTTTATTGGCCTTAAGAAGTGAAAACGGAATAAGTATGAATGTACTGTACATTTAGTATCTAATTCACAATGTAACGAAGCAGATCTAAGAAGATACTAAAATTGCTTGAAGACTACACAATTGTAAAATATAGATTACGACTGACTTGTTATAAAATGAGTAATAATAATGTTGGCTTAAAATTATATTTGATTCATAGCAAAGTACTCTCCAGTAATTATTTTTGTTCAATGATTGTTGTATTCGTTAGAATACTATTATTCAGAATTTTATGTTGCATGTCGGCTGATTAATAAATAAGAAACAGATGATTTAAATTAAGTAATCAAATAATATGTTATATCTATATTTGTACGGTTACTCATTTTTAGGCAATATTTCCAAAAGTAGGTATGCCAAGAACAAACGAGCCAATAACGGTGAAGATATTATTTCAATCTCCATGAACTTGCAACCGCCATCAAGCTTACTTCCCTTTCAGTCATCTACCTATGCTGGCAGTCAGCACTTTGTTAGAAAAGTGCTGACTGCCAGCTGACTGTGCCAAGTCTGGAAAGTTTTCAGATATTATTTAAAAAGTCTGAAATTGTAGTTGATTCAGTGGAACTGCAACACGAGTCTACAAGTAATTTATATGCGGATCTTGATATTTCTTCTTCGGACACAGATCAGTTTGCCACAAATCACGACAGTGAAGACCTTGACTATGAACCTCCAGCATCCAATAGATCTAATAATAAAGAAAACGCGCCCGAAGACGACGATGAAACTAAATTGCAACGAGACAATGTTGAAAGTACTATTACGAAGTAGAAAACAAGAAAAAGAAAACGGTGTATAAAAACTGGAAAGGGAAACGGCATCCCAAAAAATCCCAAAATCATCCTGCGGAAAATGCAAAAAGAAATGTATAATAGTTATTTACGTTACACACGAAATATCTGCGGAGAAAATGGATCTGAAATTAGATAAAATTGCTGAGAAAACTGCGGAAGTGATAGGGCAAATCATTCCAGTTAAGTCTGCGGAAACATGTGAAAAAGAATATGCGCTGTTTTGCAATGTGATGTCTTACTTTTTGGATGTGGTAAGAATAGTTTTTTTAAAGAATATTTTTTTCAACAGTTTAAATTTTTAGTCAAAAACATTCAAACATTCTTCATTATGGTCCAAATACTCGATGGTAAAATCAATTATTATGGTTAATGAGAATGTTAACATATCAAGTTTCCCAAAGTTGATAGCTTTTTTGAAAAAACAAAATGTAGACCATCAGCCAAACCAGTCGAAGGTGCTGACAAAGGAACAAATTGAAAGCTTCATGAGGGACGCTCCAGATAAAGAATATCTATTACTCAAAGTGATAGCATTACTTAGAGTTGCTGGAGGTTGCCAAAGGGAAAAGATCTATAATTTAGAAGTTAGTGATGTGGAGGATACGTGTACTCAGCTAGTAGTTAAGATTAGCCAGACAAAAAAGCATATTCGACGAGCTTTTACTGTGATTGACAGTGATGAGGTTCACTATTTGGATGTGTTTAGAAAATACATGAATTTACGGCAACACGTCTCCCTCAAAGCTCTTTTGGTGGGTTATAGAAGGAAAATGTCTGTTTTAAAGAGCTGGTATACATACTGTTGGCGGAGCACCTAAGAAAATAGCTGAGTTCTTAAAACTAGACCAACCAGAAAAGTATACAGGTTATTGCTTCAGGAGGACATCCTCAACGTTGTTGGCCAATGCTGGAGCTGTCCTTAAAGTTCTAAAACAGCACGTTGGATGGAAAAGTTCTTCAGTTGCAGTAAAGTATATTGAAGAATCGATTGGCAAAGACAAGATTGCAAGAATGATCCAAAAGGGGCGAAACTTTTGTTGAAGCACAGCCACACGTCTTCCGCGATTAGAAAAAACACTGTAAATCAATCAACAACTCCATTAATACATATTGCTGGCAACAGCAGTTGTACAATTAATGTCAATCTTCAAAAACTAGAATAAAAGCTTAGTTTATGTTGATTCACTTATTATTTCAAACAACATTGGGAGAATTGAAGAGTACTGCAAAGTACTCAAACGAGTCCGGGAAATGGCACTTTACCGTACAGTATGGAAAAAAATAAATTTACAGAAGAGCAACGAAATTAGGTGTATCTTCAAAGAGTTTTGGGGATTATCCGATATTAACAAAGATATTACATTTCAAAGTATTTCCAAAAAAGTCGTATACAAGTTTTAACTAATAAATATCTCTCTAGATTCACATAGATATTTAAGACAATTTCATCTGTTCACGTTATTTTTATCAACTAAGATCACGGCCTCATTCGATATGTAGTAATTTGCAGTAATACAAAGCTGGCTCTATTTTAGATAACAGATTTAAACTAAAAGCATTATGTATAAGTTTACTTATTAGGTATTTAGAGTAAAGTGCCCTAATATCGGATACTTTTTTTTGAACCCTAATATTAATTTGAATACATCAATAAAGCTACGACGTTTTGAAAACAAAACAAATAATAGGCTATAGAGAATCATATATTAAACCAAAATCAATCATTGCCACATGTTAAAAAATAAAATTTAAGTTTTTCGAAAAATGGTCATTTTACGTTGATAAATTAACTCCAATGTTAAAATGTCATATATACTCGGAATTTTACAGTCGTGTAATGACGTCATTTTCGTGGGAAAAAACGTATGTCCTATGAAATTTAATTGTTGCTAAGTAACTGACTACTGTGTCTAATTATCTGTATGACTTTTACTATACAGTGGTGTACATAATATTTTAGCATTTTTTGATAATAATTAAGTCAATTTCCACAATAAATCTATAGGTCTTAATAAAAGAAGAAGTCCTAATTAACTGACTGACTGACAGATATCAACGCACAGCCTAAACGACTGAAGATATCGAAAATAAATTTTTAACATGTTAAAAAATGCGGCATGTTTTGACGCTTTAGCGTTTTCAAAACTTCAAAACTGACAATCACTTGACAAGCATTTCAGGTAAAATTTAGCCACGACAACAACATTTCGGCAAAATTTTTTGTCACTGTCATTTTATATTAGTTTAACAAGGATAGACAAAAATGACGTCATTACAAGACTGTAAAATTCCGAGTATACCTACAAACTATTTTGTCATTTTGACATCGATAAAAAAGGTGCATCCTTTTTTATCGCATGTTCCTCAATCTAGTAGGTGTGTATCAATTTTGCATTATTGTTGACAGGTATTTAATTGTCAAATTTAACAATATAAAACAATACTACCTTTTCTTTGCAAAAAACATAAAGTATGAACCGATTTGGAGAGGTTTCACATGAACAAATTACAAAAAATATTGAAGAGTCAATACCATGAACAACTTATAAATAATTTGAGACCCTCGGAAACAGAATATTCAACATACGTAGAAACACGAGAAGAAAACATTAAAATCAGTACTCCCCAACCAATATTTAATAATTGTATTTTTAACAACTGTTCTTTTAACTAGTTTAATTGTTTTAGAATGAATAAATTTTATTGTTTCTTTATATAATTAGTCGTTAATTTATCTTAGCAAAATACACGCGATCTTTTTTTTAATGGATAAATTTTTCTCTTCATCTCAAGATTTTTCCATCAGTAATATTACTCAAAAAACTGAAATTAGATAAAATCGCTCGACCTTCGGTCTCGCGATTTTATCATTTCAGTTTTTTTCGTAATATTACTGATTGGCAAAATCTTTCGATGAATCGAAAAATTTTCCGGTAAAAAAAAGCTCTTGTGTATTTACTGTTGACAAAAAATAATGTTCCAAATACCGGATAGGGTATCCGATATTAGGATAACGATATAAAACTAGCCATCGAGGCAGAAATCACAAATGTATGTGTCTTTGTCTATATTGGCACAGTCGGCATGAGCCCACCTGATGCATTTTGAGCACTGAATCCATTGTTCACCCGAGGTATCTTCAGAGAAGAGTCCAGAACAAAAGATACATTCTGCTTCCTCTTCCCCAATGTCACAGTCCATGTCAGAATCATCATCTAAAATGAGTACTTCATCTTCTTCAGATGAACTAAACGATTCCTCGTTCTTAATACTCTTCCTAACATTGGTTGTCATTGTCTTCTTAGCAATAGATTTTCATTTCTTTTTATTTGTTTTTTTAGAAGGATTACATTTGTTTTCAATTTCGGAATTCTCTTTATCTATGTAGCTTTAGCTATGTAGCTATGAAGGGGTTTATATAGGTAGATAAGAAATATTTTGTCCTAATATCGGATATCTGATTTGACTATCCGATATTAGGCAAATTGTCTCCTGTTGAAGGTCAAGGATATGATACAAAAAAAACTATAATAATCCATTGTCCGCATACACTGAGTTGAAGTAGACTAACTTAAACTACAGAGACAAATTTAAAAATCTACCTGAATGTATAAAAATTACGATTTCAACTAGCACGTTTAAAAACTCGGAATGTGACAGTTCGGTATAATTCATACTAGAGCCATTTATGTTTGTAACAGTACCTGTTAACATTTTAAGCACCTGGTATCCTAAATATTAAATTCAATTAGTACCGCTAGCTCCATCTATCATAAAACATTTTTAATAATAAAATAATGAATACGGTCTCTATAATTATAATTGGAAGTTCAAAGTAGCTACGCTACGAGGTGTACTAATGAGTTGGCATTATCGAGTTCCAGAGGTTTTAATAATTATTCCCAGTCTCATTTCTTCTATTGATTTACTGTCATATACAGAAAGTTGGAATATAATACAGTAAACTAGAGGCAACTCTTTAATTCAAGATTCTGTAAACCAGAAGCACCTCTTGAATTTGGAGATTCCGTAAACTTGAACAGCTTGTAAACTTTAAGCTCTTGTATGTACATTCTTAACTGGATTATCTCTACAACTGGGGCAGATCATCCCTCCACTAGTGATCTTCTATAATCATTTGGAACCACCTAGACAGTGCCGTAGCGACCCCAAGGTGCGGCGAAGGATCGTCCACTATTGTAACAGATAAGTTTATTGTGATCTATCAAGTTTACTGTTCCCATATTTTTTCTCTTTTATTTCCGTGTATATCTATCTATATCGTCAACTGTATTAGAATAAGTATTTTTAAAGAACTGTTTGCGGATTATTTTGTTGTAACGTATTCTCTATCTCATTAATTTCAGCACCAAGGAAATCTTATTATCTTTTATATGTTTGTACATTTTCAAATCATTTTTTATCTTCATAGACAGTTTTTTCTGACATCTTTCTGTCATCTTATGATACTTATTTAAATAACTCAGCTTAAAACAACTTTCTTCAGTAGTATCATAAAAAATAAAAAGATTTCAGTGGCGCCCTTATAATTTCTTAAAGAAACAAATATTGTACAATAGTCAGAGCTAATGAACTTACTCACCCCTAGCCGAGGTATTTAACTATCATAATTTTTGTGTGATAAACATTTATAAATTCTGTTAATTAATGAAGTATCTTTTACAACTAATTAAAAACGAAATTAAGCTTTATGTTTGTTTTATTGTAAATTACATTTTTTCTTTTGGTATATTGTTATTTTTTCAAAAAAATTAACTAAATAGTTTTATAAATTCACTATCAACAGGTAACTCATATTACAAATTGTCGCCCAACGCACAAATAATATTACATGTTCTATGAGATACACTAAAATATTATTGGGGGGCTTGGATTAAGCTCCATGCTAAACTGTAGATGGGTTTTTTCGTAATCAGATTACAGATTTCTTCAAAACGGAACTATCCGATATTAGGGCACTTTACTCTACATTCGCTTGACACAATTAATATAGAATTGGAGCTTTCCAATGGCCAGCAGGAAGTCTGGATCTCACTCGATATAACACGCGGGTAAGGAGAGTCTAATTGTAGGCATTTTTTTATAAAATGTTAGATCAGCGATTACTAAAACAAATAGATCAGAGTATTTGTGTAAAATTTTGCGTAAAAGATGCAATACATTGTAGTAACAAAGCATGTAAAATGTTAACAAAGATCTATGATGAGTCCACAAGGAGTAAAACAATAGTTTACAATTGGTATAAGTGTTTCCACGATGACCTTAAAGGCGTTTAAGATGAAGAAGGCTCCAAAATCCTTTCTTTACATGCCAGCAGAATTTTATACTTTATCAACGGTTTGGGTAAAGTCATTAAAGTTAGGTTCTATGCGTAGTAGTGAAAAAAAGTATTTTCCCTGCAAAGGGAGAAACAGTATTTCTATTTTATCTACATCATTTATTTTGGTAAAAATAAAACATAAATATTGGTTCAACGTTAGTTACTTAAATAAATAATGTATCTTCAGAATTCTTATGTTTTTATGTTTTAGTATAAATACAGGGTGTTTCTTAAGTAATCTAAATCGTTACTCAATTTTATGACGAAAAGTTCATATAAACATGTGTGATAGGTGTTGTCGTTTATGAGATACAGGGTGTTGTACGTGAAATTAATTTTTCTTGGTGACGCTACTGATTTATATTTTTTTATTATTTTATTACAAGCAACATGTGTTAAACATAAAGAAAAAATAATACATTTCAGAGCAAATGTTCAAAATGTCCACCTCCAGCTAAAATGCGAGAATCCGCTCGATGTCTAATGGATTGTCGAATACGTTCGAAGATACCAGGATTGTTACGAATAACATTACAGCCGTCTATGATACGATTTTGAAGATTTGTACGTTTAATATCAGTGTTGTGTAAACAAGCGATTTCAAATATCCCCACACACAAAAATCCAGAGGATTGTGTCCAGGTGATCTAGGGGGCCACGGGTGTGGAGATCCTCGTCCGATCCAATGGCATGGAAAAACATTATTTAAAAACTCGCGTACAATCACTGAAAAAATGTGGAGGAGCTCCGTCATGCATGAACCACATGCGTCTTCTAATAATAATAGGTACATCTTCCAAAAGAAGGGGAAGTTCATTTTCCAGAAAATGTTGGTATGTCTCACCGGTTAACCGTACAGGAAGGAAAAATGGTCCAATTAAATAATCATCGATGATGCCAAGCCAAACATTGACCGAAAATGTTTGTTGAAATCGTTTTACACTTATGGTATGTGGATTTACATCTGCCCATATGTGGTCATTATGAAAATTCATAATCCCATGTCTAGAAAAGTTGGCTTCATCCGTAAATAGAATATTGGCCACAAAATTCGGATTGTTCGCGATTTCACGTAAAATCCATTGACAATACTGTATGCGTAATAGATAGTCAGTAGGTAACAAATGTTGAACACGTTGAACGTGATATGGATACAATAAATTATCTTTTAGAATATTCTGCAACTTTTCTTGTACTCGTTTCTGGATGTTGGTCAATAATTTGAAGAATCTGGTTTTCCAATTGGGGATTTCTCACAGTTCTGGATCGTCCAATAATATTCTTCGATTTAGCAAAAGTTCCAGTTTCTTGTAAACGAATATGTAACTTAGTAAACGTATCTGAACATGGTAAACGATTATTTGGATAACGCTGGGCATACGTACGTCTAGCTTCTAAGGCATTACCTTCGCTAGTCCGTACAAAAAATGCATATTAGCCATTTCAACATTAGTAAACACTGGCATAGTTATTAACTAAACACAGAGTCAATCAAATAAAAATGTACGATTTTTGCGTTGGTTTTCAAATTTGACACTTGTCAACATTATTTCAAAGGCCACTTAGAATAAGCATGTTTTTGCGTATTACTTCTAAAAACCAGTAGCTTCACCGGGAAAAATTAATTTCACGTACAATCAGAACTGACTTATTACAATAAATTCAACACCCTGTATCTCATAAACGACAACACCTATCACACATGTTTATATGAACTTTTCGTCTTAAAATTGAGTAACGAAGCGCCCCATATAATATTTTAGATTACTTAAGAAACACCCTGTATAGATGTAGAGTATACACAAAAGATCTTCAAAGCGTGGTGAAGAAATATATAGTTATAGTTTAGTTATCATTTTTTAGAAATTATAATTTTTAAAAAAGGTGTCATGCAGACCACTACTAAAAAGCGCCGAATAGAGAACAAATTTAAAGTCAATTTAAAATGATCTGTTGTAGGAAAAATAAAGTGTGCGGCTTTTAAGTAATGATTAATAGTACACTTTATTAATTTGTCTATTACTATTACTACAAAGAATATAAACTTATATAAACTTTAATTGTTATTTTCAGTTGCGTCGTAAGTTCTAAAAAATGGAGACACAAGTAAAATTTTACTTATTTTTGTAAATAAAATCCAAGATATTCCTGCTGTATCCGAACGAGTGTGCTTCGGAGCGGAAGATAGTTTTGAGCGTAACTCATGCGTAATGTACAGGGTGTATCTTTTACAATAGTAAAGGACTATTCTCTCGAAAAGTATTTTTAATAGATATTCATGTTGAAAAAGCTTTTGTATTCGAACAGGCCTGCCTCGGACCGGAAGATAGTTTTGAGCGTACTTTTACAGCAGTAAAAAACTATTCTCGAAAAAAACATTATATACGAAAATTAGAAGTCGCTTGTTGCTAGCAAAATACTATAATAAAGCTTATCTACCTCAATGTTACACTAATTAAGGTTACGAAAAATAAGTTTTATTTATTATTTATAAATATTATTTCGCAAAGCTAATACAGAACACATTCGGAGGGACTTCTTAGGCGTACTTTAACTTTGTTTCACTATGTGATCGCGTAGCTATTGCGTTTCATTGCCGATTCAGGAATAAGAGCAAAGTAACTAACTAAAAAAATAACTTCTAGAAGAAAGGAAAAAACCAATGTCAATGTCACCAATCAATTTATTCATAAAATATAGTACTGTTGTTACAAAGCTACTAGTTTCGGTCTGAATTAAAAGACCATCATCAGGCTAAAAAGAATACAACGGGAAACATCAGAAAGAACATTACATAAATTGAGCAATCTTACCTGTATGTAGTACACAGATTTCAATCAAAAATTGTGCAGAGTATAGGAAAATAGGTATAAAATACCAACGTAAGGTCAGAAAACCTTATAAGTGGGTACGGGAGGATCCATGACCCAAGATAATAAATCAAGATGAACGGAATTAACCACATCAAAAGATTTCAGGAACACGTGAAGCGCACAGTATAAATGGAAATGGAGATGCTGATGATAAAACGTACAATATAAGAAATCATGAAACATGAAACAACAAAAGTTTAGACATATGTCATAGTTGACATAAGTCAGAAGTGTTAGTGTAAACCACAGAACACCATGACAATCGTAGCAGTAAAGGCAACAAAATTACCCAGAACAGACATTAAAATAATAAATTGTAACCACAAACAATCCATTACAATATATTGTAATGGATTACCTGTATTACATACAGGTAAGATTGCTCAACTTATGTAATGTTCTTTCTGATGTTTCCTGTTGTATTCTGTTTAGCCTGATGATGGTCTTTTAATTCAGACCGAAACTAGTAGCTTTGTAACAACAGTACTATATTTTATGAGTAAATTGATTGGTGACATTGACATTGGTTTTTTCCTTTCTTCAACTACCAAGTCACTTTTGAGAGATGGATGATTTACTTCGTTTAAATAACTTCTAATTCACTGGTATAATAATGCCAACATTTGTCGTTATGTAGTCACAAATTCGCCACTTAATAATCACACACAAATTAATGTATTTATTCACTTGTTTTCAAGGAAAATAGGAAAGGATTATAATATAACCAATTACAGTTGTAAAACCCAACAATAGCTAATATGTACTCATCATAAATGTAAAAGCATCAGATTGTATTATAATAATTTCTATGTATAATATTATAACTGTGTAAAATTACAAGTACTGTAAATTTTATTACAAACCGGCAACGTCGCATCTTAGTTTTAATGTTATGTAAAAGACGTCACTCATCTTACTAGCGCAGCTCTCTCCACCTCTTCTCTTAACAAGTAAAAGGTGAGCACGTATAAATTTGTTGAAAAATAATTTAACACTTGAAACGCTTACCCGTGCGTCATTGTATGTAAGCATACGAATAGGATAGAGAAGACAACAGTTTATAATTTAATATTATCGTTTGATATTTATAGAAAAGGACAGCAAAAGAAAAGGTATCGGTGATATGATTGCTGAATCGTGACGCACGGGTAATCTTTCAGCGATTCAAAAATAGAAGTAAAAACATTGAACCAAATAAATGAAGTTTAGGTACTCAAATCTATACATATATTTTTGGTCCATCGAGCCGTTGTAGTGAATAAATTGAAGAAACACAATACAATTATTGCACAAAAAACAGCCATACATCCACAAGCACGGGGCGAAGCCCAACTAAAAAGTGTACATCAACAATAAAAAGCAAGCTATCGAATTGAATTGTTCGACTACAACTTCATCAGTTTAGGTTGGTACATCTATTACTTATCTTATTGTACAATTTTCATAGTGCAAGACGACGAGTTTTATCCCTAGATGCCAAAGAAATCGTCAGACATGTTCATTAGAAGCTGGTCCAAATGGGTTGGGCTTTTACTCCTGCTGTAAGAAAAACCAGCGATTTGACAGAGATACCGGAATCATCAATGAGAGTTCACATTTCGAGGCCAATCCATCCAAAACGAAAACGAAACGATAGTGGTGTTTCCAGAACCACTGATGACGGTGATAAAGATTTGATAAGAAGAACTATCTACTCTATGTACGAAGAAAACTTGGTGCCTACTATCAGATCATTGCAAACAAGACTAAGGAGCTCCACTGAGATAAGGATATCAATTGGAAACCTATGGACACTTTTATCCAAACTAGGTTTCAAATACTGCAAAATTGACAAAAGGCAAGTTATTATGGAATCCCAACGGATTAGGCAATGGCGTTTAGAATATTCGACTGCCATAAGTGATAACAGGTCTTTACAAAGACCAATAATCTATTTGGATGAGACCTGGTATGATACCCACGATACGCCGGCAAAAGGATGGACCGATGGAACAGTGTGATGCCAATCAAAAGCTCCATCGAAAAAAGGAAAACAGTTCTTCGTCTTCCTCCTTACTACTGCGTATTCAACCCGATTGAGCATATGTGGAGAAAACTAAAGAAAAATAATAAAAAACTCTTCGTTTGAACATAACTTCCAAGTTTATTTGAAAAAGGTCTATTTTTTGCAACTATTTTAACATTTTAAAACAAAAAAACTCATTTACAATTTCTATTAAGCAACAGTCCTTAATGCAAATATTAAAACTAATATCACAATTTTCAAAGAATATTAATTCTGATTTGCCTAGTCCAGCTAATGCAGAATTCAGATTATTTTCAAGTTATTCACAGAGTTTGATAAAATTCAGATAGACATTGAAGCAAAATGTGTTGATACTGATCTAGAAAGTAATTTTAATATACAGACAGACATATATGAAATCGATTATTTTAAATCCATAAAGTGTTTATAAACATGGCTAGGAATCTTATATGTAAATAAAAGTTTATTGTTATTTGTTGAGGTTCCAACCGCAAAAAACGCTGGTGTGCTTTCATATGTCGCATCTGTCAAAGAATTTTCGTGTTTTGTGAGTTTCATTGCCATTTTGTGTTTATAGTATGTCAAGTTCGGTTACTCTTTACAGTAATTTATAGTGTATAAGAAGTATTTGTTACAATTTGTGATTAATTAGAAATAAAAATTGGTTTTCAATGTTGTGTTCCTGGATGCAATAACTCCCATAAAACAGGATATCAAATGCATCGAATTCCTAAAGATGAACAAGTAATAAGTTGAATTAAAATATATAAAATAATAAAAGCCTTAAAATAATAACTTTTTAATATTTCACGGTTATTCAATTTTTAATTTAAATTAACCGTGAAATTTAATTTTTTAAATAAACCTTGAAAGTTTTATTAAACACTTCTTTATTTAATGTTTGTGTTGTGTCTAAAATATTTTAACTGTGATTAATTAATAATTTTAAGAGAGAAACATCTTATAAATATTAATTGAACATTTAATTTCAGCTATGCAATCTATGGTTGTCATTAATTGGATGGTTAGATTTAAAAGAAAAACCATTGTCTAGAATTCATGAATTACATAGAGTTTGTCATGCACATGTAAATAATTTATTGAATGTAATAAATATTTCATAAAAATGTATATTTGTATATTATTGAAGAGACCTGGAGATTTTTCCCATCAAAATATTAATCAAAACCTATTAATATTTAAATACATTTAAATTTCCCGCTTTATCTTATAGTTCTTGGTTCCAGACGCAAGGTGCCGCGAATATCGTTTTGGTGTCGAGGTTCTAATGGCAGTTTCCGATCTATCTCAGTATATATATATATTGTAATAAATTACAATTAAATATTAATGATAATAATTGTTATAATATAATTTAGATTGATGTGGTTATCAAATTATTGTTTTTATAATTTTAAATTTTTATTTTTAAAGTTTTGTGGGGCTATAATTTATGTTTGTTTTTCAATTTTATTCAGTATTTATTTAACTCAAAACACCTTAAAATTTCTTTATTTTGTTACCATTATATTGTAAAAAAAAATATTCTCAAACTCTAAATATGAAATTTTATTATTATAGTTTTAGATTTGATCAACTTAAATCAATTTTCAAAATATGAAAGACTCTTATCAACAGAAGTCGGTTCTAATAAAATTAAAATCTAATGATACAACTATTTATTTAATTTTTTAATTTAAAATTTTTATTACACCCTATACCTAGTGAATGATGCGGCTATGGTGTTTTCGTGCGCATCAACGCTTATAATCACGTGATATTTTACTGTTACATGTACCTCTAGATCGACGTTATTGTATTATGTCGTTGGTTATAGTTACTGTGATAAAATTATTGTTTGAATCATATTGTGTTAGAATATTGTTTATAAAAGATATTGAAATATGCTACTTACAATAATTTATAGGAGTTATGAAAGTGATATTAATGAATAATGTTGAAAAACATACCGTAAATTCACTCGCTGCTAAGGATGAAAAATCCTCCGTGATGCTCGGCTTCTTACCAGTATATCACCTACAACACGTGCAAGCACTTCCTTGGATAGATACCAAAAGGATTAAACCACTGGATGCGATATCTCCATGACTTCTACAGGGTTTCTTTATTATTATCACAGGTTAGTAAAAAAAATTTATTTTTTTCTTCTTAGGATAGGATATTTAATTAACAAATATGTAATTTCCAGTTATAATTTCCAATTGGTTATGTTTTAACAAGTTAATAATACAGTTTAAAAATTATTGTGCCACCATCTTTATTTTTTAACAATAGTCGGCCATTGATTTATGATAATTTTAAAATAGACTGACGTGGATTGGCCTTTTGATGAATTTAGAATGCTCCCGATTTTCATTTTCCAAGGGCTTATATACCCTCGTCCAAAAAATCCGCAAATGGCTGCCTTTTCGAGCGTATTTTGTTTTTCATAACCTCACTTACATCAAATTTTTAAAAAATTGACTTTTTAATTAGACACTTTCTGACCTTATAATTGTTACAAATCAAATCTGTATAGCTTATTTCATTATGAAATAACATTTTAAGAATTTTAAAATCGAATCTTCCCTATTAAAAATGCTGACTTTATGGAGTAAACAATGTCGGCCATTTTGACAATTATCAATATTAAATTTAACAATTATGAGCTAATATCTCTTTTTGGCCATTAATTTTAACAAAAACTGAAAATTTACATATTCTAATATGATCAGATAACTTTTATTTTTAATGACACCGCTTATATTAGCTTTTATTTACTTTTTAAATTTACTACGTCATAACAATTCAAATACAAAATTTATCAAATAAACGAATTAATAACATCCAAAATCATCAAAGAACGACTTAAAATTAATTACCTTACAACAAAATACAATTATAACAAATAGTAATATCAATTAATCATCTAATATTAAGTTTATGTCTTTCCACTACAAGCACATCTTTTAAGTTTATAATCCGCAGTTTTTTTTATCACCACTTCACTATTTACAGTGTTTTTCATTGAATTTATCATTCATAATGTCCTTGACTAAGCTTTAATTAAACAGTCTTAGCTTGTAAACAAAAACATCACTTTCTTACAGTTTTATTCTTTCATGTAATATATTTCAATATCTTCATTTTTAGATTCTGTCTCAAGTATTGTATTTCATCAAATCAGAGATGTACCAGAACATAGGAAGTACTGGACTTGTACTGTCATCCGATACATCATAATACAGGACTCATCACTTGATGCTTAATTGAATTTGAAAATATTGTTTGGGGTAAGTAAAATTTATTTATCAAATTATAATCATTGTCTCTGATTTATTTATTTTGCTCTAATATCTAAAATTAGTTTGTTGAGGTTTAAATTTTTGTACCTTATATTACTAACTGAATACAGTTGAATAATCTCTACTTTATATAATAATTTAAATAACCTACACCTACTTGTTCTTATTTTATAACTACCTATTAAAAAAAAACATTATTGAACTTGTTATTATTTTTAACATTAATTATAACTTATTTGGATTTTGATCTAAATAACTTAATATAACTAAAATTAGTTGGTTTCTTACTAATATTGTATTCCTATGATTCATTATTAACATATTCTAATACTTATTTATTTTTTTATTTTTAGCTTAAACAAAATAGGATCTTGGACTTTGATTCTTGGATCGACTACTGGTGTTAGTGCTCATTCTTATGAACTCATTTTATCAAGATAGTTTTGTGTTCTTGTGTGAATTAAGATTTACTGGATTGGCTCAAATAAAGAAATTTTTTGGTGTATTGATCATTTAATGAAAAGATTCGAAAGTTACATTCATGTTTAATAATTTATTTCAATTCAAGTCATATATTAGGTAAGTTGTATTTATGATTATTTTAAAACATTACAATATATATCTCTTATCTATGTTTATAAACAATCTAGTATTAATACAAAATTAAGAGTAGTTTTTTATGGGAAGTGTGAAACCAGTAGCGACTGTCCACTCAATGACTTACAATACATTGGTCCCAAAATCCAAAACGATATCTTTATTTTCTATCCTTATTATATTCAGGCAATACGTTTGCAATATCTGCATATGTCTATAAAATGTCTGGGGTCTCGGAGGATGAACTTGAGTTTTTAACTTACCGTCACTATAACTATTTTTATCGCCTTTTCTGATAGAATTCTGATGCGCCGATTCATCTTCTCGTAATTCTTTATTATTACCTACTCAAAACAAAAAAATGTTTCCTCTGCAACAGACTGAAATGCACTACTACGAAATGCGCTGTAATTTTTCAACAAGTCTTGCATTTTCCATTACATTTGCAGAGTTCTTATGAAGAAGATCTATTAGTATGTCAAATAATATTGCCTATATCCTTTAAAATATACCAATCACAAAACTCCTTCCAATTCTTTTTCGTTGTAAAAAACGTATCTAGGTATATATTATAATCTATGAGATAATTCTAGAGTTTTAATAATAATAGCTTACAATAAGTTTTTATAATTTTTCGTATATAATTTTTTGAGTACTTTTGATAAAACCAGCTGGTTTTTAAGATATACGGATTAATTTATACCTTTAATAGAGTATTACATTTAACTAAAATCAATTTTGATCTATTTACAATAAGCAACATTATAATTTAATGAATTTACTAGTTAACCTGGCAATTCCTATATATAAAATAAATTTTTAAATATGATACATTTTCATGGACTTTTCATATTATGTAACCAATGTAACCTGACAATTCTGAATCACTTTGACTTCTCAGATTATAACAAAAAATGTCTACACAAACTTATATATAATATATTGACAAAACGATGACGATGCTACATTTTTGGTTTTGGTTTTCTTTCTTGATTATTTTATATTTAAAGGAAGATTGCCATATATAATAAAAGAACTGAAAGTGTAACAGTACCTGTTAACATTTTAAGCACCTGGTATCCTAAATATTAAATTCAATTAGTACCGCTAGCTCCATCTATCATAAAACATTTTTAATAATAAAATAATGAATACGGTCTCTATAATTATAATTGGAAGTTCAAAGTAGCTACGCTACGAGGTGTACTAATGAGTTGGCATTATCGCGTTCAATAGGTTTTAATAATTATTCCCAGTCTCATTTCTTCTATTGATTTACTGTCATATACAGGTATGTTTTTTTTTCCAATTTTATAATTCCTTTTTGTTAAGATATTTATAAAATATCGAAAGTTATATTATATTTTATTATATCAGATGAAAATTTCAACATATTTCATTATTATTCAAAGAATCTTTTTATGGTAATTAAAAGTATTAATGATAATTTTTTATAAAAGGCGGGTAAAAGTACATTTCTGGAATTTTGATTAGTGTGTAAGATTATTAAAAAGTAAATTTAATGTAAAAATGTATCTTTTGTAATCTATTAAAATACGTTAGCATCTAACTGTAGATTTCGGACTATGCTGATTTGTACTTTTTGTGCCAGAAAAGTAAATGTAACACGTGTTTGACACTGGTAATTTTCAGAAAGTTGGAATATAATACAGTAAACTAGAGGCAACTTTTTAATTGAAGATTCTGTAAACCAGAAGCATCTCTTGAATTTGGAGATTCCGTAAACTTGAACAGCTTGTAAACTTTAAGCTCTCGTATGTACATTCTTAACTGGATTATCTCTACAACTGGGGCAGATCATCCCTCCACTAGTGATCTTTCATAATCATTTGGAACCACCTAGACAGTGCCGTAGCGACCCCAAGGTGCGGCGAAGGATCGTCCACTATTGTAACAGATAAGTTTATTGTGATCTATCAAGTTTACTGTTCCCATATTTTTTCTCTTTTATTTCCGTGTATATCTATCTATATCGTCAACTGTATTAGAATAAGTATTTTTAAAGAACTGTTTGCGGATTATTTTGTTGTAACGTATTCTCTACCTCATTAATTTCAGCACCAAGGAAATCTTATTATCTTTTATATGTTTGTACATTTTCAAATCATTTTTTTATCTTCATAGACAGTTTTTTCTGACATCTTTCTGTCATCTCATGATACTTATTTAAATAACTCAGCTTAAAACAACTTTCTTCAGTAGTATCATAAAAAATAAAAAGATTTCAGTGGCGCCCTTATAATTTCTTAGAGAAACAAATATTGTACAACCGTCAGAGCTAATGAACTTACTCACCCCTGGCCGAGGTATTTAACTATCATAAACATTTATAAATTCTGTTAATTATTGAAGTATCTTTTACAACTAATTAAAGACGAAATTAAGCTTAATGTTTGTTTTATTGTAATTGAATCATTTTGCAGAATTTAGTAAATATTTAGAAAAAAATATTGTAGTTTAAAATAAATTATTTTACCTAAGTACGACTACGGTGATAAAAATTAAGTCCTCTCATCGTTTCCATAAAGACAAATTTACTTCATTAAATATTAAATTAAAACGAGTTAATGAATTTTATTTCTTCATTTCTCAATCAAATTTAAAATCTGGATTAGTCTCTGGCTTATATAATCAGATGTAGGGAACTTATTTCAGCGACTTTTCAAAAGCTTTCGACTACAGTATATTGAAATTAAAGGTTAATCTAGCAAATGGTTCAAGTCGTTTCTTAGTCAAAGAATGCAGCTTGTAAGGGTTGAGTAGATGATGTTTTCATGAAAGACTATAAGGTGGGGTTCCATAGGGCTCGGCATTTAAGTCCTAGCTTGTTTTTGCCGTGTTTATCAACGATATTGCTACTCAAGGTATCAGCGGTATAATTTGTCTCTTCGCGGACGAACTACTCTCACTTGGAGCAACACGGATATTAGTGAAGGTTTTATCACATGCATCTGCACTGACGCTTTATCATTAAAATTAAGTTCTTCCTGTTTTGCGCTGAGATATCTCTAGGGAACTTCACTTGTCTTCACATTTTCAATTTAAACATTTCTTTAAGTTGCAAAAGTGAGCTGGATTGTATACACTAACACTAAAGACAAGAACTGACTTTCATCCTCATTTATATTTGAAACAATTTCTTTAATCCGCAAGCATTTATCAGATATTTCAATAAGACCACTTCACAACTACCCACTTAGGAAGGCAGACTACCTATGGCTTGTCCAGTATAAATATAATTGCACGTCACAGCTGTCAGAACGGGACTATGCTGCCAAGCATTTAAAATAGTATTAGAATCTTAGAACATAAAATAGTAAGGAAGGAGTTTGTGGTATATCTACAATGTTAAAATCTGGCGATGGAAGTCGGCCATATTGGATAACCATTTATGACTCATACTTTGTTTACAAGTTATAAAAATTTAGTTTTCTGTTAAAAATTTGGATTAATTATTTATTGGTAAGTAGCTATTATTATAATAAATATACATTATATATACGTAAACTATATTTTTATGTTTAAATTAAATTAATACTTCGTATTGATCCCTAACCTACCTACTTAAATTGACATAGGCGTATCAATAATGGAAAGAGGATATTTTATTTTAATTATCATTAATTTTTTGGTTATACTCATAACTGTATATGTCAATTATTTTTATGTCTATGGAGTATTCTAAAGCAAAATTGTACAATAAATGTAGTTGTGTATTAATTAACACATTATTACATTCACAGTTTCCTACGGGATGAAAATATTAGACGGAAATGGTTAGTTAGCTTTTTAGGCTCACCACATTTTACAGAACAATCATTTGATACAATTTCTTCAGTAATTGTTTTACTAGTACCAAATGCTATACCTACAATTAAAATCGCAAGAATGAAATATGTAAGTAATTATTACATCCACAAATTGCTTTAATAACATTGACCAAATCTATATTTTTTCTCAAATCTATTTACAGATATTTTACTTAAACATATATTTCACTAATATATACCTTTTCTATGCAGGTAAGTACTAATTACCCTTATGCTGAAGAGATAATAACTACTAGCAGGGAAACTATTTCACCAGTTCCTGTTCCTGAAACTCTACCATCTACTTCTGAAAGTCCTCGTAGGAAACAACTTATAAAAAGCATCTGTGTAGTATATTTAAAAACAAGAATTTATTATGTATGTTAAAGTATAATAAATAATGTAGAAAAAATTAGACATGTTTACACAAAATTCAATTTAAGGGCCAATAGTGGTAGAATGAAAAATTTTAATAAAAATTGTGTAGTATATATCTGGTTTTATTTCTTTAAATCTAGTACCCCCATATTAGGCAATGTTATACTATTTTTTTCCTCTACTTTCCTTATTAAAATGGTTATTTTAATAAATAATGATTAGTGTCCATACTGAATAATAATAGGTATGTTTCAATAAGGACATTATTTTTCTACAAATAAAAATATAGGACGCCACTGTTAAAAAGTAACTTCCGGTAGCCATTTTGGATAACCATCCCGGTCACCTGTCCTTGAACGAGCAATACTTCCTTACTATTTTATGTTCTAAGTGTTTTACGTTTGTCTTATATAAGTTGAATCTTATTTTACACTCAACCTCAAAGTTATAATCTACGAATAAATAATAAAAAGGAAGGAGTATAATACGATTTGACGATGTCCGCAATGGTTCTTGCATATGGCTGACTTGAAGTTTCCGGTTACCAGTGGTGTCACACACAGGGTATTATAAACTTATGTCTCGTATTAATTATTAAAAAAAAATAACTGTTTTCTGCTTGTATTTATCTGTACAGTAATATACATTGTCATAAAGTTGTAGGAATATAAATTTAGATTAAAAACTTGTAAGTAGGTAATTATAAATAGTTGACTTAGTTGGTCTGTATAAAAATTAAAGGAACGTCTATGATAACAATGTGGTTGTCATTAAAATATTTTGTTAATTTTTAATAATTCAGATAAATAGAACCCTACAGATGAAAAGTAATTCCCATTCAAGAGTTGGGTTAACTACTTAAATCAAAAAATAATATATAAAACAGCATGAAAAAACTATACATGTCAAATGTCACGATTCGAATGAGTCATATTTGGTTCTTCAATATGGCCGACTTCCGTCGTGATTATTTGCTAGATTAAAATATGACAACGTTCCTTCCTTTCTATTCTTTATTCGTAGGTTATAATCTATAACATGATGCAAAATATGACAACTGAACTGTCAAAAGTCACAAAGAAAATTCACGTTGACATTAAATAGGAAATACGTTAATGACGTCATAATTCCGTCTAATCCATTTCATGAATGTATGATGTAATGGCAAAGGAGGGTTGAACAAACTATAGGATTATTCACACACTGGATTAATGGTTTATGATATTATTTTTTCTACACCTATGGAATAATATGTCTATTATTTACGGTTTTTCTTTAAATAATAGTAGTAGTAGTACCTGTCGGCTTATGAACCATAAGCCAACGATATTTTGACCAATCACAGGCCACGAATTTCATAAGCCAACAGGTTTTATTGGTTGTCCATGGCAACAGAAAAGGTTCAATGATGTACAATAATAGGCATGATGACTGATTTTAAAAAACTGATCCACGATGTTTTCACGTATATACAGTCGACAGAAGCAAACATGGTCCGCGGAAAATATGCCAACTAATTTCAAGGTTATCACAATCAGCCAATCACGAGCCAATGTTAACGATAATATCAATTTTAGTGGCTGCATAAGTGAGATGAAAATACAACTACAGCGACAAGGACACGCCCACCCAGGGTTCATGTTTGCTTCTGTCAACTGTACTTTATCTAAAATAAATGTTATTTTTGCAAAAAAAGAGTTTTAAATGAGAAATTTACTTTTTAAAAATGCATTTTAAATTTGACGCCAAAACGCTAGAATAGTAATGGCGTCTATCTATGACATCATCGATTCATAAATACCATTTATACTAGACTGCGACCCGTGTCATCTGTGGATCCTGTGGTAAAAACGTCAAACTTCAAACATTTTGCAGGTTAAAAAAGTTTTCGTACTTCCGGGCCTAAAGTGACAACTTCACTCCCTTGTGACAGGTACTAAAGTGTCACATTTAATCTCTCCGGGATTAAATATTGACGAAACTCCCGGAACGATTAAATCACAAACAAACGAATTTTCAGTAGGTTGTCTCACATTTTTTAAGCGGCACCACTTTTTAAAAGCATCGTACTGCTGCTCGTATAGTTTTCTAGATTTAGGTGGTAACAATTCTTCACCTACTTCGGCTGCTCTTTTATCAATATCAGATACATCTTCTTCACTCATGATACCAATAATTATCAATAACAATGTTTCTTTACAATGACACTAGTAATGACAATGTTTCTAAATTATAACTGTCACAACGCAATGTTACTATGGTAACTTATTTTAAAGACAATTTATTAAATGAGTTGAAGAGAGAAAAAACTGCTTGAAATTATTGATATAATTAATAAAATCATACCGGAAGTACGAAAAGTATCGTATATACCTTGCGACTGAAGTACATTTAATCCTTCAGGTAAACTTTACCTTCAGGATTAAATGTACTACTTCAGTCCCGCGGTATATAATGTACTATTATTTTGGTTTTACTTATTTTGTGCGATTATAATTGTTATCATAGTCATGAATCCTAATGTGTATCGATGGTGTGCGGTTCCACAATGTAAGAATATATCAATAAAAACTCCGAACAAGATATTTGTTTACGTTCCAATGTCAATGTCAACAATATTTACGAAAGTACGACGTCACGCTCTTCTGATTGGTGTTTCAGCTAATATGGCGGATTGTTAAACTTACTGCTTATATTTTTACTAAAATAAATGTAATCACACATGTAATATAAAAATGAGTAAATTCTTTAGAATCTCCGTATCTTATATGATTATAACAATTCAATATTTTAGTGATTCTTACTGACTGTCACTACGAATAAAAAATAGAAAGGAAGGAACGTTGTCATATTTTAATCTAGCAAATAATCACGACGGAAGTCGGCCATATTGAAGAACCAAATATGACATGTATAGTTTTTTCATGCTGTTTTATATATTATTTTTTGATTTAAGTAGTTAACCCAACTCTTGAATGGGAATTACTTTTCATCTGTAGGGTTCTATTTATCTGAATTATTAAAAATTAACAAAACATTTTAATGACAACCACATTGTTATCATAGACGTTCCTTTATTTTTTATATAGACCAACTAAGTCAACTATTTATAATTACCTGCTTGGAAGTTTTTAATCTAAATTTATATTCCTACAACTTTATGACAATGTATATTACTGTACAGATAATTACAAGCGGAAAACAGTTATTTTTTTTAATAATTAATACGAGACATAAGTTTATAATACCCTGTGTGTGACACCACTGGTAACCGGAAACTTCAAGTCAGCCATATGCAAGAACCATTGCGGACATCGTCAAATCGTATTATACTCCTTCCTTTTTATTATTTATTCGTAGGTATACAATTAGTGTTCTAAACAATTTAGTACTTATAAGAACCGAATGATACGCCTATGCGCTCATTTTTGACATTTATGTGCAAATATTGCTTTGACAGTGTACTGTAAACATAAACAATGAGTCATACTAGGAGCTTCAAGATGGCCGACTTCCGTCGCAAATTTTCCTTAAAGTTAATATATGACAGACTCCTTCCTATTTCTTTTTGTTCTAAGCTATTGACAGCAAAAACGTATTAAAGTAAAATTCGTGAGTTTTAAGGTAGTTTTTTGTGTCTGTGACTGAAGAAAATGACATAAGAGAACGAGATGTTCTTTACGCCACCTGACATTCGCAATATTGCAACGACTGCAATGGAAAATCTTCTAAATTAAGTTTATTAGTTTCATGTTTAAAAATAAATTATAAAGAACTAACATATTTTTTTATATACTTGATCGTAGATAAAGTATAGTATTATACTCGTAAGCAAAGGTTTTTATCCACGAAAATGAAAGTTGCTCTTAACATCTCCAAAGGGGTGTACAAGATGTACTTCACATTTTTAAAATTGAGAATTTGGATTCATCTTCAGTGTTGCTGAGCAGTGGACGGATTTGTCAATGACAAATATGAATCTCATAAATCCAGCTTTGAACTTATTTGAAAGTCATACATTTCCGTATAGATCAGCAAGAGTCGCGTAACAACGTGTAACGTTCATTATTTTTTCTATATACAAAATAAATATATTCGTATTACATACAAAAATCAATGCATATTAATAACATTTTTATTTACTTCGAACACGAGAGGTTTATATAGTTTTAAGATATATTATAGTAATTTATTAAGTTGTTAAATGGGAACAATATATAGTTAAAGAAAATATTTTTTTTAAGGCAAATAGTAAAAACATAACCTTATTCATATTTAAATCTGATTAATTTGTTTTTAATTCATATTTTTTATTTGCCGGATAAATTTAAATCAAAAATTTATCACGATGCATTTTAAATTATTTAATTGTGAGTAGGGGAGGCCGGGGGAATCGTGGCCCTCGGGGTAATGAGAGCCGCATTTAATTTCAGGTTATAGCGTTTATTGCTCAATAGTAACTGGTTGTGCCATCTACTAATGCATAGATAAACTAGTTAAAGAAGTAGTGCAGTGTTCCTCCTAAAATCGATGCGAAAGAGAAGACATTTCAGTTGTGACATTGCAGTTAATAAGCAACGGTTATTTTGTCTCGTGTGAAGAAAGTTAAAACTTTGAATTTTATTGAAACTGATTGAACCACCATCTTCTGTGAACAAAATACTATAGAAAACAATAACCGTAAGTATCATTTTAAACAATAGTTTTATGTTTATTATTGGAAATGGAACAGGTAGTTTTTGGGGTTATGGTAGCCGGTGACTGCGGAGTAATGGTGGCCGGCCACAATTACCCCACTCTGGACTGGACGTAACTAATTAATATTAAAATATTTTTCAGATGCCAAGGAACTATCATAGAAAAAGTAAAATAGCATCGTGGGATAGTGACCAGTTAAAGGCAGCTCTAAATGCCATTCGCAATGGCAGAAGTACCAGAGAAGTGTCTAGAACATTTGCCATTCCTCGAAGTAGCTTGCAGAAACGATTGAAACAAAATTGTGATGCTGGGCCTTCTTTAGGTCGCAAGCCAATATTTACAAAAGACGAAGAAAAACATCTAGCAGATCATATTATTCATCTTTCCAAAGTTTTTTATGGCATTTCGAGAGAAGAAACAAAAAGATGCGCATATGCTTATGCGGAAAAAAATAATATGGCTTTTCCTTTTAACAGAGAAAAACAAAGCGCAGGTGATGATTGGCTGCGCGGTTTTATGACAAGAAATCCATCAATAACTCTTCGTAAACCTGAAGCAACATCTATAAATCGAATCACAGCTTTCAATAAGGAAGAGGTTACAATATTTTTCAACAATCTCGAAAAAGTTAAAGAAAAGTATAACTTCGACTCTCATAGAATTTTCAACATAGATGAGACAGGAATCTCTACAGTACAGAGGCCGGGAAAAATATTAGCGCAGAAGGGACTGAAGCAAGTGGGATTTGCTACGAGCTGGGAAAGGGGTAGAAACATTACAGTTGTATGTGGTTTCAGCGCAACAGGCATTTATGTCCCGCCAATGTTTGTTTATGCGAGAAAACGAATGAATCCGCAGCTTCAGAGAGGGGGTCCACCTGGAGCTCTATACACTTGTTCCAACAAAGGTTGGATTACTGAAGAACTTTTTGTGCAATATCTACGACATTTTCAAAAATTTGTGAAAGCTAGCTTGGAAGATCCAGTTCTCCTGGTGATGGACAATCATTCCACGCACTGCACTTTAGAAGCTTATGAATTTTGCAAGACCACTGGCATTATACACACTTCACATCGGCTCCAACCACTAGATGTTAGTTTTTACGGTCCACTGAAAATAGCGTACAATTCAGAATGCAGCAAATACTTAAGGAATCATCCGCATGAAAAAATAACTCCTTTTGAAATTGCGGAGCTCTTCAATAAAGCGTTTATGAAGGTAGCTACAACAGAAAAAGCAGTAAAAGGCTTTGAAGCAACAGGAATTTGTCCCTGCAATCCTGACGTGTTCACCAACGAAGATTTTGAGCCGGCTCGTCTTTACAGTAACTTAAACCGTGAAAATGGAGATCCTATTAACGAAATCGTCGTCCATGAACTCCATGAACGCCATGAAGCGCCAGAGAGACAAACAGTTTTAGTTTCGCAACCTGCAGCTTCTGAAGAAAATATTGAAACAATAGAGCTGACAGAAAGACAGAATTCAACTATTGAAAAATCATTCCAGGAAATTTTACCTCTACCAGGACCATCAAAATTATATATTAGTAATAGGTCGACGGCAAAACAGCATTCCCAAATTATAACGTCTACCCCATACAAAACAGTTTTAGAAGAAAAATCTAACAAAAAAGAAGAGAAAGCTAACAAAAAAGAAGAGAGAGCTAATAAAAATAAAAAGGTATTAAAGCAACAGAAATGTACTAAAACAAGTTATAAAAGAAAAGTTTTTTCTGACGACGATGAAGATGAAAAAGAAAATCAAGAACTAGTTAAACAGAGAGAGAAGCTACCTAGGAGAACAATTAAAACGCAGACTTATACTGAGGTCAGCTCTGATGATGAAGATAAAGACGATGAAGACAATGATAAAGATGCAATAGGAGGTGAAAACGACATATGTTTAGTGTGTGGGGAGTTCGGCAAAAATAGGGAACTCTGGATAAGATGTATTCTATGTGGGAATTGGGCTCACAAAGCCTGTACAGACAATGAGAAACATGTATACGTGTGTGACTATTGCTGCTAAAAAAAAATAATGGGGTAACTATGGCCGTATGTTACCATTACCCCAAGTAGATGGGGTAATTATAGCCACTAAGTGTTTTTTTTTCTCATCTATAAAAAAAAAATTATTTTTTGTTCTTCAATTTTGAATAAAGTATAACGTTTAGTAAGTGTTGTAAGTGTTTAAAGATTTCCTGCAAATGTGTAAATAAATGTGTCACTATTATAAATACTTCGTCGATTATTTGGAACAATGTCGCGTTCCAGAACAAGTTTTTTCCCAATCCAAAAACCGATTACAAAGGCACCGAACAAATTGTGATTCCAATAACTGAAATTACTGAGCGCATTAACGATACCCTTCTAAAGATCGAGAATGGGGTTAAACCAACTGAAAAGAATGCTAGTGAAGGAATATATTTGGGAACTGCTGGGATAGCTTACATGTATTACCACCTAAGCAATATACCTGCTTTACAATTAAGCAAATCTCAGCTATTAAATCAAGCAGTTGCATATTTGAAACCAGCGCTAGTTGTAGCTGGTTGTAACAAAAATATAGATGCTGCTTCGTTTATGCTGGGAAGTGCTGGAATTTATGCTGTTGCAGCTGCAGTCTATAAAAGTATTGGTGAACAAAATCAATCCAAACATTTTATACAATTATATTACAACTCGGCTAATATTCTAAAAGAAACAAGATTTCTTAATCAAGGATCAGATGAATTATTTGTTGGTAGAGCGAAACAGCTGTCATTGAGTCTTTTAAAAAAGCAATTTTTAAATAAATATTGGAAGTTTTGTTAAAACGAAAAGTTTTTATTATCCTTAATAAGATGGACTTCCAAAAAGTAAGGGTTAGTACAATCAATTTAAACCATTAATAGTTTCAATTTAACAGGTGAACCCTTTAAAAGATCCACAAATCGTTTAAATATTATATGCATATCGAATAATCCCTCGGATCATTTTCGCTATCTGTTTTATTAGAATATATACTAGGTGACATAAAAATCCGAACACCCAGCTTAAATGATTTTATTTTAATAAAATTTTGTGAATTTATTTATATTACTGAAATAAAAGATTGATAAAATTTTTAGCCTTATCAGTTGAAGATTCCGGTTTTTATACTGCTTTATTTGAAATCCACTAACAATCCAAGAATTAATATTGTAGCCGTAGTCAACATACAAATTTTGGGGATTTTGGTTCTTGACATTCTTTACGATTGGTTACGATGCCTAGGGTACGGAGACCTGTACGATTTCGTCAACTTAGTGAGTTTGATAGAATACTTAGTGGGACTTTGGGAAGCTGGATTTTCTTTTCGGGAAATTGCAGTTAGAGTGCAAAGAAGTGTAGACACCGTGGTTAGGTGTTGTCAGACATGGCTTCAAGAAGTCCGTACGCAAAGAGCAAGGGGCTCTGGACGCTCCCGTAGAACAACAGACCGTGAAGATCGCCGCCTAAGATTATTGGCCTTAGGGGACCGTTTCTCCACTACCAGGTCCATTGCAAATGAATGGTTTGCAGAACACGGAAGACCTATTGGCATGCGAAGTGTTTACCGGCGAATAAGACGTTTTGGTCTGTTTTCATACTCACCACACTGGGTCCTCCCTTTAACTCCAGAACACCGACGTAATCGCCTCGAGTGGTGCAGAGAACAGTAACTCTGGGATTAGGAATGGAACAGTATTGTCTTTAGTGACGAGTCTCGATTTTGTTTAGGCATGCACGATGATCGAGCGAGGTTTAGAAGAAGACGACGCACACAGGCGACTTTTGAGAAATTCGTGGCCAAAATTCCAAAATATTAAATTAGGGTTTCCCAGGCAATTCTGTCACAACATAACGCATAAAAGGTGGGGGATGTCCGAATACCAACTCTTTTCCAGGTAGTGGTAACAATGAACGGTGTGGATCTGTCTAAAGTTGACGTTAGTTGAAAGCAGTGATATTTAATTCAAGTGTGCAGTAAAATTTCCTTATATTTGAGCCAAATTTGAAGATAGTTGCAGTGTTAAGTTCGTTTCGTGAATTATGGAGGCAACTACTAGTGGTAAGTAGATAATTTTAGTACCATATACAGGGTCGAAGATTAATAGCGAAATTAGATACACGTAAATATATAGACATAAGGCAAAAAAATTACAAAATAAATGTTTATATTTATTTCACTAAAGAGAAAAGTAGGGTGGAATGTCTTCGCACCTAAGAATCTTTTCGGGAAATTTTGGCTAAGGATGTGTATATTCTTATCCAGTTTAAATAGTTTGCCCCTTTTTGCCCCTTTTTGAAATATTAATTTTTTATTATCTACCAATACTCAAAAATTACTAAAGTCAATATTTAAGCAAGAGGGGCAATTTTCATATTTTGTCTTTATAATAAATGTTTTGAGTTTTTTATTCAAGATTAAGAAAAAGTAAAGTTACAACAAAGGTAGAGAACAAATTAAAAATATTGTGCACAAGATTTTACTCCATAGTTCTGATATTATTTCAACGGCAATTTTACCTATAGGTCAGCTTGGAGAAGAAGCTCAAGAAAGTAGAAATAAAGACATTAAGAAATATAGAGAATCCTTTTCCAGAAAGTTTTCACGGACCCAAAACATGGAAGATATTTTCCACAACCTATTGATTTCATCTGATCCTTACATAACAAGTTTTAGAAAAAATGGAATAAAGAAATTTAGATCTTATCCTCCGGAGGTAATACAATTTTTTAAAGAGCCCGAATTGCCAGTAAAAGTAGGAGAGGCACAAGAAAAATCAGACTCCGAAACTGACAGTGAATGAATTTGTTATTTGTATTTAAGGATTTGGATTATGTTATGTTGTAAAAAAATGTATTTAAATGGTAAATGTATAAGTTATATAATATTATTTCAAATTAAATTACATTTTTTTTTGTAATTTATTTTATATAAGAGATATTTTTGGATACCCCTGTTCATTTTCATAAAATATAATAATTTACATAGATGTCTATCTATAACTAATTGAAGATAGCGTTTGGGGATGTTCAATTTAATTTCTTGCAATTATTTTATATTTTTGGTATTTTAACCTTTTTTGTTTATACCCTGTATAATTTTTCAAAGAACATGTGTTTTTCAAGTTTTTCTATTATTAACAGAAGTTTTAAATGTTTTAAATTTAATTTTGCCCCATATTACCCCATAATATATTTTGGCCACGAATTTCTCTAATCCACGGTTTTTTGTTGAAAGGCATGTTCATCAAACTGTTGGAGTTATGGTTTTGGGGTGCTATAGCTTATGGTTCGAGATCACCTTTAATCTTCATCAGAGGTAACATGAACGCGCAGCGTTATAACCAAGAAGTTTTAGAACCCCATCTTTTATATAGACTTCTTTCAACATAATGATGTCACATTGTTACCTTGGCCACCAAGATCTCCCGACTTATCCCCAATTGAGCACGTGTGGGATATGATGGTAGGAGATTGCTCAATTTGCAACGTCCTCCTCAGACTCTAGAAGAACTTCGAGAGGAGTTGGTGGTTGCCTGGAATGAGATACCACAGGAGGACATTGACCAACTGATCAGAAGCATGCCTAGGCGCGTTGGAGAATGCGTAACACATCGGGGTGCATCCACACATTGTTAAAGATAAAAGGGCTTTAAAGCAATGCAATCATTATGCTTCAGTAAGTACTTATACAAAATTTTATAAAAATAAAATCATTTAAACTGGGTGTTCGGATTTTTATGTCACTTAGTATACATAAATTTCTGGGATACCAGATAGACATGTGTAGTAACTAAGTACATTCTAATAATTAATTTGTTGTGAAGTACCTAGTATACAACTCAGAACTTGATTCCATAGCTTTTTAATTTATGGTTTTTTTTGGTCAAAATAAAAAAAAGGAAAATCTGTGATATACATTATTCATTCTCCATAATGAAATTGTATAAAAGCAAAAAGAAATATTAAATTTGACCATTTGAGTAACTTACTTGTACAGTTTTAAGAATGGATACAAGCTTTTTAACCCTTAAAATAATAGATTTACTTATTTTTAAAGTTTAAAAATCTCATTGCACCTATCTACTAAATCAACATATTCTCCTTATGAAATCACATATTTTTCATGGTGAAATTAAAGTATTGTAGGTTCTAGTTTACAATAAATCTATTATTTGAGCTGCAGTTTTTACTAAAAATTTGAAACACCCTTATAATAAATAAGCACATATAGTTGATGGAAAAGATAAGTATATCTAAGGTTAAATTTTTAAATAAAACTA
The DNA here is from genome assembly GCA_035357415.1 of Ophraella communa. NCBI lineage: Eukaryota > Metazoa > Arthropoda > Insecta > Coleoptera > Chrysomelidae > Ophraella > Ophraella communa. The sequence continues at coordinate 28,305,005 of CM068982.1, forward strand.
AATACCAACTAGGTAAGATATCTCTGCTGAATTCTTCATCTATAACAGAAAAAAATTTAGCCAAACTGTAAGTTATTAACAAACAAAACATTTTCGTGGGGTTAACAGAGTCTCTTAAAAAAAGGGGTATACAGAACAAGATACTGCTGATAAAGAAGTATTGTTGGACAAGATTTATTATTCAAGTTTCAACCGTAAGTCTAGTTAACAGATCTTACTTCAAGAACCACTCAATATTTTTAGTTCTTTCCTTTAGCAGGGTATTTTTTTAATGTTGATGGTAACATTAGTCAAATATTATAAATAAATACATGATGTATGATGGCAACTACAGCTTGCAGTTCCAGTATTAAAAACTTATTTTAAATTAACCACAAAGGTACTAATTTTAAATAAATTAAATCTACAGCTTTTCATTTTTTAGGCTTAAAAGACACGAAAAAATATTTACTGATGTGTTTAAAATGTGTAGCAAATTGTACACTGTGGTAATTAAGCTCAGATACAAAACAGGATAATCTGTAGGTACATTTTTAAAATAAAAGTGCAAGTAAAAGGATATTTACATTGAATTGAACACCAAACAAATGCATGCAAGTTTCTTGTTGTATTTCGCGAGTTTCCAACAGAGGAATTGAGAAAATTAGATCTTCCTGACTAAAGACCCATAGAGGTAATAAAGCTTTTTTTGTAGTAAATCTGGGGAAGAACTAACCTAATCAGTTCAGGTTACACTAAAAGGAGACGCCAACAACGTCAAATGAATTAGAGATCTGCATAGTTTCATCTATAATAATAAAATTATGGTTGTGGTAATTTTTTTTAGCATTTAAGTTTATTAGATTTTAGGACATCCATTAAAAAAGGGTTTTAAACATGATACACATCTGCATACTTCTTATACATAATAAACTTAAATAAAACACAATTAAACATAATTGTAAATTAAAAGTTTCAAGTTCTTATTTATTTAAAGTGTATAAAAGTAATTTTTTTTGTTTTATTGGATAGTAAAGGATAAATAATTTAATTAATGGATAAAAAGTAGTAACTAATCTATCAGAAAGTCATCCTTTAAATAATTTCTAAGCACTGTTATCATGTGGAAGAATCTCGTAATTTCAGGCACATGTATATACTTGTACTATTGAAAGCCTCTTCTATAGATTTAAATATTTATAAGTACATAAATACAATATTAAAACATCCTCAAATTCTACTCAAAGAAGTTATTGTTTTTGTCTCAACCATTAAATTACACGCAGAAACAGTTGGTAAGCAATAAAAATTATTTGAATAGGTAAGTGTGCTTGAATGTACCTACACCTGTACTTTTGGGTTATATATTTCCAGTCACTTCATTATGGAATTATTTGAATAAAATAGGTTGAACTAAATATATAAATAATTATATTAATGTGTCAAGTGCATTTAATACTCACATATTAAGAGAGTTCATTAAGATTTTTATAAACTTTACCAAAATACCTATCATCACTTCTTAAAATTTGTTAATTTTAAATAATGAATTAACAAATAAAGAAATTAATTCAGTAGAATATGTAAAAACATCTTTTTAATTATTAAATCTCTAAACATCAACATTCTGATTTTTCAGATTATTTCTACATACTGTATTTTACAATGTAAGTACATTTCTTGATTTTTGAAATTACAAAAATAACATTAATTTATCAAACTAAAGAATTGTAACTTGTCTATTCCATAATGGAATAGTGCAACTTATCATATATTTAACCCTTAAGTGGTAACATCAAATTTTAGGACACATTTGGTAATGTGCCATCTCTGAGACTGGAAATTTTTGTGCAATAAAAGTAACTATCACTTTCCTCCCTGATTTTCATCAACAATGCTCATATTAATATTGCTTTTAACATACCCCTTCAGGATTACTAGGTTATTCAATAGAAAAGGTAAGCCAATAAATAAGTCAAAAAATGTACAAATGAAATAAACTAAGGTTAATTATCATAAAAAGAACATGAAAAAAAAAACTGAAAGAAAAACTTAAAACAGTCATTTAAACAAACCTCCTATGCATACCCATGTTAAAAAATTGTCCCATTAACTATACCTAGCTGTCTGAGAGATTGACTAAAATAAACTTTCATTGATAGCTCAGTAATATGTTGCCTTCTGGGGGCGCGAATAACACAATACATAGAATTTGACTAGCTCTAGGATTAGGTGAATTTATTGGTTCTAAAAATTTACCATTTTACAATAATCCTAAAAGAAACTTTACACTGCAATTCAAGAAAAAATTGCAGCAATTTTCATTGCAAGCATATGCTTTCTATTGCAAGTGCAATTCTACTTATAAATATGGTTACTTTTGGTGATGCCAATCTACTTAAATGTTACTAACTGCTAGTCCTTTGTCAATTTCATAACAACCTAAATTGATTGATTTTTTTTATTATATTATATATTATTGACAATGTTAACATGATGTTTTGCCTGGTCATCTAAATACTACTGATTACTGATTAGCTGTAATGAGATATAAGTTTTTTTTTAATCTTAAAGTTTGTCAAAACCAGTTTAAGTCAGAATAACATTGAAAGGAATAAATTCATTGTGGTGTGGAAAGTAAAATGTAATATTTATTGCTAGCAATAGACAATAAAAATTGCTGCATTAAATTACGAGCAATATAAGTTGCTCTAAGAATGAATATGGGTGCAGTCCCACAGACACCACATTACCAGTTAGGGGTTAAGTATATAAAAGAATTTTTAAACAGCATAAACTGATAACAAAAGCAAATAAGAAAAATTTTCTCTTAAATTTAAACCCAACATAATTCTAATTTATTCTAAAAAATATAAAAGGTTTGAAAAGTAGTTATGGTCAATTTAATATAATGTTCACCAACCAAACATAAACACAAAATTATGGTTCCTTTATGTTAATAATTTAGAAACAAGACTGGTTATTTCTTCAGTGAATTGGAGAATACAACGAAAGACTTATCACATTGTCTGTAAACTACTAAATATAACATTTAAAGTTAAATCTAGTTAAATGGATTCTAATTAAAATGTAACCCTTACTTAATTGGGCAATTTGACATTGAAAAGATATTGTCGAGGTTTTAAGATATGATAATAAATATAGTTTAAATTGTTTTAGAGAAGTGTTTTATTCTGTTATTTGATTTGATTGAAAAACTTTTTATTTCTTCTAGCAGTTTGACTTTTATCAAAATATCTTAAATATTGTATCATTATTACATTGAGGCTTTATTGTTGATTTCGCGTTATTTGTTATAATGTATTTAAACTCACCCAGGACTTCGTTTAATATTACTGAAAGTAATGATTTTATATGTATATAGATTTATATATACTTCTTCACTAAAAACTGTGTTCAATAAACACATTCACGTTGAATAATTTGCCTTGCTGTAGGTATAATCTCCTGTTCAATTAAAAAAACCAAACAAGTTAACTGTTCGCAACTTTTTATCTGTAATAATAAAATTAAAATATGGCGTCTTCTCTGTCAAGAGTAGCATGACATGACAGAGGCCACAGAATAAATAATAACCTACAGTTATTACTCTGTGGACACGGTGTTAACCACCGAACAGAAATGAGGGGACCCTTGTCCCAGAAAATTATATTATTTTATTCATTTTTTAAAGCAGCACCCTTAACTACAGCAAAGTGGGCGCTTTAGTTCAGAATTTACTTTAAAAAATAGTTATAATAAAATTAAATCATGTTAGACATGGCAAGTCTTAGACAAGGAAAGAGAGTTCCTAATCTAAGTGGCAAGTTTTTTAAAAACACATCAAAACAGTGGCGACTGGAAGAAAAATTTACCACTACCTTCATTTACTAATATTTTATTAGCGCAGACCACCAATGAAAAGCAAAGACAACATACACTACCTTTCCTAATCTTAGTACACTACCTTATCTATGATGAAAAATACAAACAAAAAAGAAAAGAAGTAGAACAAGAAGATTGCAAGACGTAGGCTGTGTTCGGGGAGCACGCTATTTGCGCCATTTGGCGCTATCTAGTACTATTCCTCGTTTGCGTTATATGGCTCTTTGCGCTACATAGCTCGAAAGCGTGCTCCCCGAACACACCCATGCTAGATAACCTCAAAACCTTGCTTTGTTGTGTTAACTATGTGCAGATTGTCATATTGTTCTGTTCTGTGGAGAGTATCTAGTTTTTTTTGTGTTACGATCATAGATATTATCTATGGTTACGATTTACCTTCGATTTACCATAGCACCTTTTTGAATTTGAATCGGTGTGGTTTGTGTACAATTAAAGAATGGCTAAGTAAGTATATATTATGTTCATATTATTAAGATAATATAACAGAATTATATACAACGCAATGAAAACTCTAATCTCTAATAAAAGTACATTTGTATCCATTTTGGTAAAGTAGACTTAATACTTAATATGTAAAAAATACTGAGGTTTAGAAAAACTAATTGTATTTTTTATAGATTCTTTGTTTAGTGTTTTTAATTAGATTGACTCTCACATAATAAGGGTTACTGCAAAATTACCTAAGCATGTATTTTTAAATTTGTATCAGTAGAAGTTTTTAGTATACTGTTGGCCCCATTTATTGGACGTGAACATCTGCTTGGAATTGCAAGTACTTATACTTAAAAAAACAACCATCCGTGAATGGGTGCAAAGAAAGTCTCTTGAACTGTGTGAAGGTGTACCTAAACCGAGACCATCTTATTTGATTAATAAACCTAAAGCTCATTTCAAAATAGTAAAATTTAAGTATAACAAATTTACAAATACCTATATGAATTCCTTGTTAACTAATACATTTAGTTAATGAATTCTTTACAAGCAGATACCATTATTAAAGCTTTACCTGCTGTTTTTGTTGGTGATTACTATATTTTGAAACTTTCCAACACCTTACAATTTCATTTTTTATCTTTATTAACAGAAGAGGAAATTTTAATTACAATTTTTGGTTTAAAAAATAAAGTTGTTGAGATAAAAATGAAGTAAATAGAGCTATTCTGAAACAAACAGCCAACATAATACTGAAACCCTTCACCTCTTTAATTAATATATTTAACAATGATATTTTTACAGAGCCATTTAAAAACTTCTTCCATTACATAAAAAAGTTGGTTGGACAATCATCATCCTATTTTGATCAAATCAATTTTTTGTAAATTAAGATGCAATTCTAAATATTATGAAGCAAATGATATAAGGGCGTAAGAGAGGTAACCACACTGCTATCACACTTAGTGTCCTCTCTAATCTTTATCCCTACTCCAATCATTTTTACATAATCAGTAATAGTAATCAGTACCAGTTAGGGACATAATGAAACATCTTATTTCAAATGTATTAAACACTGTATTCCTTTGGGATTGGTAACCACACAAGAGATCAAAAATTAATCTCAAATGAAATAAGCATTTACAGTTTTCCTCTTCAGTTTCTAAGGTTTCTTGTTGTTTCACCAGTTAAAACAGTTTAATTTATGGGGAAACTCATCCAAAGGAACTAACTCCAAAAGAGGGCTTACAAAACAGATAATACAACATATACACCCCTTTCCTGATCAATCTAAGGAAGTGATCAATCATTAGTCGCAGCATAAATGAAGTTGACTCAATGAAAACAACTGACTGTAAAGGTCAGCCAATTTTTGGCTAGTGTGTAATTGGCTTTTTATTGTACTCTGTATGTAATATGGGTACTATAATTATTACGTACTTTTGACTTGCTATAAACATTGTAAATTCCATGTAAAATGGATAATTAAACATAAAATTGTGAAAGTGACGATAATTTGTGTAAGTGAGACCCAAAGAGTTATTTTTACTTCACATGAATACTACATTTTTTTTTATCAAACTATAGTGTAAGTATTCACAGTTTGAACTAAGGTTTTTAAATATTATTAAATATGTATCTGTATAAATAATAGCGCATTCCACTGGGAAAAAAAGTTTGACACTGGGAGCAAAACTGACACTGGTTGCGTGCAGTTAAAAACCGCACTGGTGAAGTGTCAATGGATTGTGCATTTGGCATTGAGGGTTAAGTTAAAATTTTTATGTGGACGTTATTATTTTTTTACAAATAGAAAAATACTGAACGAACTCTAGAAACCCATTTTAGAATAAATACGCAGTCAATTTTAATCAATCAACGTGTGGATGGTTCAGATTATTTATTCAAATTAACTAGTAGGTAGTATATATTATTTTTTTTATTTAATTGTTATGACAATTTAACACTCTTTTATTTAATAAAACATTGGTTGTTTTGTCCATTTATTTTTCGTTTTCTGTGCATAATGACAAATATATTCTTTCTCCTAACAATAGGGAATAATATTCTTCATAACTATCACAGCTTGAAGAAAGCAATCATAAACAAGCAATAGTTCATGTTCTTTATTTTTTAATATATCAATAAAACACAAAAAAAAAACAACTAAAACAACTAAAAGGTCAAAGGAAGGACGTAAAATATGTCCCTCTATTTTTCCTTATATGTCTATTTTAACTTATAACTTATTTATATTATTTTACCCCGTAATTTTTTTATATTTTATACAAACTAGATACATATTCATATATTTTACTGATGCAACTTTTAATTTTGTACAAGTGTATTACTTTTACATGATAGGTAAGCTTTTCTTTATTACTTTTATGTCTTACTCATTTTACGAAACCTCGTTGCTACATTTTCCAATGGTTTGTAAAATTCGCCCTGGTTCCGGACTCGTGCTGCATTTTTTCCCCAATGGAATACGCTATTAATGTACTCGTATGTGTTTGTTGTCCAGTATAATTGTCTCTTAAAATGTTAGTTGTTAAGATATTATGTTACCCAGCATGAACTATTTTGAGGTTGTTAAAAGTACTAGATGTTTAGTATGTAGATTTAATTTAAACATTGTATAAGTATGTGTAGTTAGTAGTGTATATATTTTTTCCCTAATTCTCCTTATATACGGAAAGTCTATATAAATAAACCTTAAATGTATATTGTTGCAATATTGCAATATGGTCTCCATTGGTAATTGCAAATTGGTAACTTTTGTTTTTGAAGGTGGCTTTCTTCGTTAATTCTGCTTTTCTGCATGCTCCTGCCATTCCAATTATCATTGCAACCTTAGCTATTAAATATTCTTTGTCGTCAGCTTCCACTAAAAATTTGGCAAAATCTTCTTTCATAAAAACTTTTGACTCTTTAGCCCTGTACCCGTCCGCTTGCCTTTTAATATATGCTACCAAATTTGTATATTTTTTGCACCAGACAGGTCACCTCATAAAACTCCAGTGAGAATATACCCCCTAACCTGCCAATGGGATACGCAACTATAATTAAATTTGAATGGCTCCAAACAAAATAATATGCTATAGAATTACTTTTCAATTATTTATATTTAAGGTTGGTGGGGGCGGCTTTCGTTAAGCGAAGTTCTTAAGAAATGCAAACAGATTGGTGAATATTTTGCTTTCCAAAAAAATCATACACTACTGGTAACTATAGTCTGTACAAAAAGTACGAGGAGTAATAAACCCTAATTAAGTATGCAAAACCTTTACAGGGAGCACCATGAATTTTTTGATAAATCTCTTACTTTAAATTACATTTCTTCCGTAAATCTAAACACCAGGTAGATCGACCCCGTATTTGTTTCAGTTGTAGCAAAGTTTAGGGTTTCTTAATTGTTAAAGAATTAGCAGATAAGCAATAACGCAATGCAGTGGTGTGTATTTTGGGAAAAAATACGTTTTAAATTATAATATAATAAAAAATGAAAAGAAATAATTATTGGAATACATTTATTTTTTACATTTTATTCTATATCCGACTCGGAAGAGGAAGAATCGTTGTTGACATTAATAATAATAGGGTCGATTAAATCATCACAAATATTTTCAATTTTCCACATATTTGCCTCTACTTTGATAACATGCTCGATACAGTTTGTCTAATTTTTCTTACTAACATGACTTACAGCACTCTCAAACAATTTCACAACATCGTTTATTTTAAAAGTAATAGTATTTTTTTCCAACTTCCCCCTTTACCTGAGCCCATATTAATTCTATGGGATTAAGTTCACAATGATAAGGGCGAAGTTGAAGAACTGATATACCACGAGAAGAAGCCATTTCTTCTACAATGTAGGTTTTGTATTTATTCTTGTTCATTTTTGCAATTATGTAAAGTTCTTTCCTTAGTGGATCTTTTGGAAACTTAATATTTTTCGAAATAAGCCACTCCAAAAGCTCAGATGGTGGCTGCAAACCTAACGACAAACCTTCCACGAATGCCTGCCTTCCGCTTTTGATGTTTTCATCTTGCCAAGATTTGGAAACTGTATATCCAGCATTTATCCATGTTTCGTCTAAGTAGAAGATTTTCAAAAATTTGTTCTCTGGCATGTCGAATGCTTCTTAAATAGTCTCCTCCAAAAAACTATTTCCGGTTTATCTATCAAGAGAGATTTTCTATTATGTTTTGTATATCTGAAACACACATCTTTCAAAAGTTTGCATAATGTCATTCTGGAGAATTTTGTATAGTCCGTATCTTCTTGCACTGATGTCATAATTTTGTCAAGTGTTGGAATTTCCTTTCGTAAGTAAAATCCATGGACTTTACGCCTTAGTTTTTGTTTTAATGACTCATCGATCTCAATTGGTTTTCGGCCTGAAGGAGTTTTAGGGGGTTGAAGAGTTCCATTCTTGCAACATAGCAGCCGTTAATTCCACAATATCATCAACACGGTATACCCTCTTAAAATATATTTTGATACGTCTATGAAATCTACTTAAATGAATGATTTATTACTCCTTGTCCTTTCTATATAGACTATAACTACAAACGTCCAATTAATTTCCGACAAGAATTAAGGTTTTTTCATTACGCGGATACCAATTAGGTACTATGTTCTTCAAGAAACTAGTTATCCTTTACCTACACGGCTCCAACAGAAGAAACCCTAGGAACGGCCTCAGTCCGGTCATGTTTCGGGTTCAGACAGCACCGAGCAAGTAGTAGATACAAATAAAACTTGTTAAAAAAGTATGTGAACTGTAATTTCCTTTTATATTCTTTAATAAACAAAAAAATATTCAACTACGAGTCAAATTCAATACTTTGAGTAAGAAAACAAATATAAAGTGCAGTTTTTTACAAGAAACAAGGAATAATATAATGCAATGCTTACCAGTTGGTCGAGATTTATTAAATAATAGATTCCTCTCGCTATCACTTTTACGACGTCGCAGCAATAATTGCTTCTGCTCAGGGTCAGCTTAAACTGCTACGGCTTCAAAAATATTCCGCTAAAACAGAGGTTTCGGAGTGAAGTGGAAATAACAGAAAAACAAACTATCCAGACACATAGAAGTCTGGAAATACTTTAGGGTTATCTCCCAACACGGTTGGCCAAAAACTACACCACAAGAGAGAGCTTAGCACGAGGTACACCCTGCTAGTACTGAAAATTTGGCACCGAACTTTAGGTACTTACGTTTTATCGCAAAGTACCAGAGTAATCCTACTTAATTAACAAATTAGTTCCCTTTTCTATGACCATAAACGACAAAACCAATAGAGATAATTGACTTGCAGAATTGCAATATCGTGCATTGAGGGGTAAACCTTTCATAATAAGCATGGATCGGAGAAAACGGCTTACTGATAGCGAGTATGGCTTGAAGTTTTTGGACTGAGATAGTGTTGCTGGCTCAGATTACGCAGTTAGAGACATAAGCAATGTGCTTGTAGATCAAAACGAAGATGTTCAAGAAGCATATTCCCAGGATTCTTTCAGTAAGGTAGAGGAAGAAGTTGAACCAGAAGATCACAATTAACCTGTTCTGCGGCATTCACTGGATGTGTTTTATAGGTAATAAAAAGTTTGCAAAAGCGAAAAGTGTTTGGGAGACATTGGAGTATTCATTTGAATGATCTGCGATTGCAATTTCATGGGGACACTGAACTTCCATCTGCAGTTGTGGATGTGCAAATCCCATAATATAGTTTCTTGTCTTATTTTTTCAGTGACGATTTTGTTGAAAATTTTTTGAAACAGTATAAATTTAGGTTATGACCTTGTGAGAAATGTAGTACCTCTGAACAAATTCGAAAAGGAACAGCCGTTTTGGACAAATTTCTTCTTTTGAAAAAAGGTTTAGACAGTGACATTGATAAATTGTTATAATTATTTTAAGTAAAAGTTTTAAATGTTGTTTCTTTTTAAATAGTATTAATTGTACCCTAAATAATAAAGTTATATTTTTTTACAGAGAATGCCGTTGTTTTTATTTTAGAAGTAATTTTCTAAGAATGATGTAATTTTGGTATGCTTTAATCTGTTATCGCTGGGTGCCATTAATGTATGGTTTATGCTATAAAATTAATTTCTTCAAAATAACTTTTTATTAAGTACCTAATTTATTTTATTTTGTTTGCATCTGTTTTTGGCTTATATTGGTATTTATTGGTTTGTTTAATTAAAATAAAAATCAATTTATTTTATTTTTCAGGTACTTCCATCTGAAAGGTTCGATTGGAAAATGAAGAATATAAAAATGTTAAATTAACATTAGTCCAGGAGGAATCGGCGCATGAGTACCGAAAACTATTCCACCTGAATTTTTTTATGTGATCCTTTTTAAATTGCCCTCCTAATGATATAAATGAATGTTGCCATGGCGCAACCCGGTGCCATTATTGTTTAAACCGAAATTGTTTAAACAATTACAAGGAATTGTTATTTTTCAACCGGACAATTTTTTTTATATTCTTTATTGAAATGCCAATAAAAAAGGTCCTATAAATTTTCACGATAAAGTTAATATTTTTAAAGATATGAATTTTTTAAAATTCGAAAAATCTCAAATTTGGGTACTTTCGACCTATGAAAAAGTAATTTTAATGACATGTTCCGATTTATGCTTAAAAAACTTTTGAAAAATTGAATTCAGAAAAAAATTTATTAAAAACAAATTGTAGGCAATTTAATTATTATCTAATAACATTGCTTTCTTTAACAATTTTGATAAATTTGATAGTTTTTAAGGTAAATGATAATGAGGCCGACGCAACGCATGAGTCAGAGAGAGACAACGATACTTAAAAGTAAGCGATGCATACTTGTGAGCGCGCCAAATTAACAATTAAAAAAGATATAAACAATGACATTTTTTTAAATCTCTATTAACAATATTATTAACTATTGTATAGAGAATTAAAAACATTTATTACTTTCACATTATCTGTTTTTTTAATATATTTTTCGTGCAATCGCACGCGAAGTCAGTATTTCGCGTTTTCAGCACAGTCCGCGAAATTTAATTTCGCGGCCGTTACCCATAGCAACGGCCGCGAAACCAAACGTCACTTCCAAATTTGACATTTCTAAAATACTACAAAGACAAGGATTATTTTTTATTGAATACCAACAAATACATAAGTTATATTTCATCATTAGCTTCTTTCAGGAATGTATCAATTTGCTCACGCGTTAATACTTTAGACTTTTTTGCTCGATAACCTACTGCTTTTCTTTTCAGAACTGGTACTAATTTTGAAAACTGCTTGATGTCGATATTGTCTCGTATGTTCAGCATACACTTCAGCATGGAATAAATGCTCCATAAAGTTGAACTTTACAACATTTGATTTCTGCATCAAATAAGCCAATAAAATGTTTTCAGACATCGTCTTAACATTCTGTTTGTCACACCAATCTTTAAACTCGCCGTAACATTTTTCGTACTGCCGTTTAGATTTTTCGGGTATTAAAACGGAAAGCGCCGAATTTACAACGCTTTTGAGTTCCGGAGGAGTGGAAGGTACTGGAAATATCGCTATCAGTATCAGACATTTTGCGTTTTGACAAGAACTGTCAAAATATATATTGAAACATATCATTTCCATAGCACACGGTGATATTGTTAAATGAATTGAAATGCTGTTGATTTTAGAGCAATAATATATTTATTTACAACTATCTATTTTAATAATTTTAACGATTGCACGAAAAATAGTGTGTATGCCATGGCCGCGAAACTTTTTAACGACCTCAAGATTATCTTGCCTCGGCCGCAAGCGGCCTCGGCGATAACTGTTCTTTCGGTACGTTAAAGAGGTATTTCGCGGCCTTAGCATACAAATAACTATTTTGCTTTTTAAACACAGTTATAAAAAAATTGTAAAATTTCATATCCTAAAATAAAATTTTTAATACAATATGCTTTATGTAATTAAAAAAACGATTTTTAAAATTTGTTAGGTATTTTTTTAAGAATAAAATTTTTATTAAATTAAAGAATTTTCTAGGCCCATACATTTTTTGGAAGTATTTTTTGCATGTTTATCAGTAAAGTAAGGTTTGTTAATATTTTTTTGGCCAAGGTTCGGGAAAACAGATTCACAACATAAACCAACGAAACATATAATAATTTCACAAGTGGCCATTTTATTAAATTATTTTAACACCCAAAGACTGTTTATATGCTTATTTATAGTAACACGACCATTGCATAAATAAAACGTTGGAGTTTTAAGAGTAGCTGAATTTATATCCGACAGTCACACTGACTACATTGCAACTAAACGGCATATGCCCCATAACTAAGATGCTACTTAGACTCAGTAACGCTAGCTGTTACAGGAACCATGTTTGCTACTACATCTCTACCCCTAAATCATTCCCCATTTTGGTAACCAGAACGTTGCCACATAGTTATTTGCAACGTGGCCATGACAAGTGGCCAAACACTTTATAGTTCCTATGTTAGTCACGGATCCGTTCCAAAAACGAAAAATGCTAGTTGGGTATACGGTATTCGAGTCATGACTCGATTCCCTGATTTGAATCCAGTACTCGAATCCTGTTTGGTATTCAAATATTGACTCGAGTCCGGCTGAACTTGAATCTGGAAATTCCAGTCCAGAGGTCGAGTCTGAAAATTCTAGTCCAGCACTAGAGTCCGATTTTAGAACAAAAGGGAAAAGTGAAATCAGTTTTAACTTCAAACAGCGTGTAGGTTAGAAAGAATTTTTTTCTTACTCAGACACACTCATACACACACTATGATACATATACATAAAATTATTTTTATTCAATTTATTTGAATGTTTTTTCTAAATACCCAATATATTTTTATTATTTATAAATAATTGTGATTTTAAAAAATGTTCAAATACCATTATATCTTATTATTGTTGATATAAATGCAAAAATTACTATGATAATAACAAAAAAGTAATATAAACTGATAAAAGTAATTTTAATGACATATGCTTAACTTTTGAAAAATTGATTTCAGAAAAAAATTTATTAAAAACAAATTGTAGGCAATTTAATTATTATCTAATAACATTGCTTTCTTTAAAAATTTTGATAAAGTTGATAGTTTTTAAGATAAATGGTAAATAATGATCCATGACACAGAGAGGCCGACGCAACGCATGAGTCAGAGAGAGACAGCGATACTTAAAGGTAAGCGATGCGTACAAATTAACAATTAAAAAAAAAAGATATAAACAATGAAATTTTTTAAATCTCTATTAACAATATTATTAACTATTGTATAGAGAATTAAAAAAAAATATTACTTTCACATTATCTTTTTTTTTAATATATTTTTCATGGGTCGAAAGTACCCAAATTTGAGATTTTTCGAATTTTAAAAAATTCATATCTTTAAAAATATTAACTTTATCGTGAAAAGTCATAGGACCTTTTTTATTGGCATTTCAATAAAGAATATAAAAAAAAATTGTCCGGTTGAATAACAATTCCTTGTAATTGTTTAAACAATTTCGGTTTAAACAATATGGCACCGGGTTGCGCCATGGCAACATGCATTTATATCATTAGGAGGACAATTTGAAGAGGATCACATAAAAAAATTGAGGTGGAATAGTTTTCGGTACTCATGCGCCGATTCCTCCTGGACTACATCCAAAAGGCACTGGATTAGCATTTCAACTTTATGCATAGCATGATTTTATTGTTCTTTTTAATTTTATTTTAGTATTTTTAATATTATAACGCTAAATAAATCGTTGTAAAAGTTTTTCTTTTTTCTTTTTGAATGTTTTTAATGAACATATTTTTGTTAGTGTAATATTTCTGGCTCAGTTGTTCAACTCGGACTCCCGAAGTTTGTTAAAATCAAGAAGTGATTAAGAATCCTATAATGTGATATTAAAGAGATCTTGCAAGTTTTATCACTTAGTTGTTATTCATAACATCAAAAATAACCTAAGGCTACATTTATAATCAATTCGCTGGCCAAGTGGCATGCAAGCTAAGCAAATCTATTTCCGTGTGATCGTTCACAACGCAATTTGAAGTCAGAGTTGAAGTTAAAGTGGTCTAAATTTCTTGCAAGCTGCTAACTTTCACTTCGACTTGCATTAATATTTGTTTTATATTTGACATTTTACACCCTTACTAGATTCGTCATGTGTTTTTAATAGGAAATGCACTGTAACAAAAATTCATAATTGAATCGATATTCCGCGTTGAATATCATTACTAAACTCCCGTATATACTGCTATAAAAATAAATCCAAATTATGCTTCAACGCTTCGCGTATTAACCAATCAAAACCCAAGAAGATGTTTTATTTATTCAACTCAGGGTTGCCAAATCCCGAGATATAAAAGGCAACCCTTGTATCAATCAAAATTTACGTTTATTCGTTTTTCTCAAAATATAAGCGAAAATTTATTGTTTTAAAATTGTTTAAACATTTATTTTAGATGTATTGTCAGCCTTGTTGCTACACTTTCAGAGATTTTTACTTTAAACAAAACTATTTTTACATAATAGTTATTTTTGTATCTAGTGCGCGAAATGCTACTTTGGTGATCGAGAACTGATTTTTTTAACGAGGCGCAGCCGAGTTAAAAAAATAGTCGAGATCACCAAAGTATTTCGCGCATGAGATGCAAACAAAACTTTTTCTACAAACGCTTAGCTTAATATGAAAAAAAGTATTAAACTGGTTTGAACTGTTTTACCAAATCAAGTAACTATGGAAATAAAATTGCATTTGTTGACAATTATTTCAAAGTGGCAGTTCTTGATAATTATTTTCATTATTTTGGAGTGAATTCTTATTTGCGTCAATTTCGTGCGTGATATTTATAACTGTGAAATAATGGAAATTTCGAGCGACGATGAAGTAAGCAGTACCCCACCTAACTTGACAGATGCGGCCAATTCAGTAATTTCAAATCTGTTACCGGAGAAATCGAGGCGCCAGTATGAAAATGCACAGTGGCGTAACTAATTTTATCGGGCCCCCCCGCAAACATTTTGTTGCCCCCCCCTCTTCCCCAATTGTAATTGCAATTTAGGGAAATTAAAACATATAATTAAACTCATTGTAGTTATTAAATGCTTTATTTATCACACAAGTATTTAGCTTGCTAAACGAATTAAAAATATATAACTAGGCTAAAAAGAAATCTTATTCTTAAAGTAAAGAGTAGAGCCTACTAACAACGACATTATTATTACTGTTTTGCGGTTTTTAATTTATAAAAAAAAGCCCAAAGAATTAAAAATATTATAAGACTAAAAATAAATTCAAACATTGGAATGGAGTTTAATTGACATGATGACATGTTATGTTAAGTTATACTTAATTTAAGTTGTAAGCTCTCTTTTTCAAACCCACTCTCATTCAAAAAGTCTGACGTTCGACGTTCTTCTTGATTTGAATTTGAACTTATGAGCTCGTACTGAGTTTTGGGAGGCAAATGCTTTAATGAGCTCTTTCACATCAATTGACCTTGCCACTTCGTTTTCCACACTAAGAAGACTTAACCCACTAAGCCTTTCTTGGGACATAGTGCTCCTAAGATAGTTTTTTATTAACTTCAATTTAGAAAATGTTCGCTCAGCTGATGCAACAGTTACGGGCAATGTTAAAAATAATAGGTATGCTGTGCACACATCCGGGACACTGCAGGCCACAGAATAGTTCTCAACAAATAAAAGTTCAGCTATTTCCTTTATGAACTTCTTTTTCACTATGGCTGACTTCAAAATCCTTCGAAAGCTAAGCATTTCGCCAGGAAAATCTGACGTTAAATCCTCATTATATTCCACGGCGAGTTCAGTTGCTTTTAGATTGAATTGTTCATCTGTAGACGAGGATAAAAACTCTGGAGTAAGTACTGTAAAAACACTGATAACATTATTCATTCCTTCAAATCTCGAAGTAATCTGATGAATTACGATGTCTAAGGTTCCAAAATATACAACTGTCTTATAGTAAAGGTTGGGATCAGAGAGGCGTTCATCTTCAGTTAGTTCATCGAAATGTGTTTTAACGTTTCGGCGTCTGTTGTTCTTGAATTTCGGCTCAACGCCCCATTGTTGAGCAATAGCTGTCGCTGTCACAATTGCAGTTTCATAATTATTGCGTTTATCAATCAGCTCATTTTTTGAGTTTGACAATAAATTGTTTGCTCTATGGAGATCTGTGTCATCTCTTTGCATAACTTTTGATACTAAGTTTGTCGACTCAAGTATCAAAGTGTGCAATACAACTTGAAACACAAATTCGAAGCTTTCCATGTGTTTTTTTAATGAGCCGGCTTGAGTTTTCTCATTTGATTTAGAAGAATTCAGGATGATTTTGGTCAATGCTTTCATGATTTCAACATAATTATGTTTTAAAGCTTTCAAAGAATCAATCCGTGATGACCAGCGAGTCGGGCAAAGTTTTTTCAAAGTATAAGTGGTTGAACTTAATATTTCCCACCTTTTAATACTTTGACTGAAAAAATATACAGTTGTTCAACTACATCAAAAAAGTTTCTGTTTTCTTGAATATTTGAAATAGCATCATTTAAAACCAAGTTTAAATTGTGGGCAGCACAGTGAATGTACTTTGCTGTTTTCTGCTTCTTTTCTATTCTGGATTTTACTCCTTGATAAACCCCTGACATATTTGCAGCCCCGTCGTAACCTTGCCCTCGACACTTTGACAACTCTAATCCTTTCTCCTCGATGCTTTTTATAACTTCTTCCTCTAAACCTTGGCCTGTTTGATCGGTTACTTCCTTAAATCCCAAAAAGCTTTCATTTATTTTCAAACTAATTGGTTTTCCTGCTTCATCTTCGGAAATTGAGACATGTCTGATAACTTGGCTCAGTTGATCTTTTTTTGTGATATCTTGAGTAGTGTCCATAATAATTGAAAAACTGAGCAGATTTGATTTTGATTTAAAATAGCATTTTCAACTTTGTTTGATAACAGCTGGATGAGTTCATTCTGGATCTTAGGGCTCATATATTTTTCACTGTATTTAGGCCCACTGACTATTTCTTGTAATACTGGATCATATTTACTCAATAGATCAATTATGGCCAAAAAGTTTCCACTATTAGGTTGGCCAACACTTTCTCTATGGCCCCTAAAAGCTAAATTAGAAGCGGCCAAAGTGAGAGTGACATTTACGATTCGATCCAACACCTTAATCCATTTATTAGTTTCGTTCCTTAGAGTCGACTCCATATTAACGTCAATAGTATTACATTTTTTCCACGAGTTAAAAACGACACATGCATTCAAATGATTATTACTTGACTCATGTATCGCAATCTTTTTTGATAGGCCTTGCCAGTCTCGAACACCGTCAACCCATGATGTTGACTGTAAATATTTTCTTTCAGCAAACAACCAGCAAGCTTCACAGTAGGCAGCATCTTTTTTTAGTGAATAACAAAGCCATTCACGTGATATTTTCAACCCCGTTTTTGTGGTTTTCACATAGTAATTTTCAGAAAAAGACCTGTTATTTTGCTTAGGATCTTTCGGAAATGGACCGCGAGGTTTACAAGAGCCGTTATTAATAATAAATCTTTTTGCATCATCGTCTAAAGCATTAGGAAAGTTTGCACGATCTGTTGGATAGTCATCAACTACATTATTTGGATTTGTTTGAACTGTAATTTTTTCGGGCTCATTATTACAACAAACGTCTTCAACAACAGGGTCAACAGGATTAGGATTGCTTTCATGTTTACTCACGATCTCTGAAGCTATTTCATCGGACATTTCTTGTGAATCCTCCTTGATCAAATTTGCGTCACAATTATCTTTACTGTTTTTTTCACGAAGAGAATTATTAATGTCAATCACACTACTACTCTCTTCCTGTCCTGGACATTGAGATGAATCAGTTGAACTAGTTGAAGTCGAAGGTAAAGAAATACCCGCATTAAAAAAAAAAAGGGGTAAACGGCTGACGCAGTGTACAGCAGCAACGATTTTAAAATGGCTAAGATTTTACCCTCGCTCAGCTCGCGGGCCCCTCGGCTCGCGGGCCCCCTCGCACCGCGGGCCCTGCGGGCCCGGCAGTTACGCCACTGAAAATGCATATCAGCAATTTAAAGAGTTTAATGTTAACCTTGTAAATAATAAATAAAATTAGGTAGTGTTAAATTTTCTCACAATTTGAAAACCTTAATAATTATTGTTATTCATTAATAAATAAATGATTTGTTGGATTTTTGCTTGATTGAGGAACATAAAGGTTAAAATATAAAAATCCCATATAGTTTACATGCAGTGTGCGAAGTAAGTATTTCTTGCCAATGCTCGAACCTTGTCATTTTTTGAGGTTTGTAGAAAAAATATCTTAATAGACTCGAGTCAGCTGAATTATCCCAAAAAATCCAAATTTAGAATCAAACTGATATAATTAATAAATAAACCCTCAAAACTGATGGAAATGGATTTATTTCATATATTCATAGTTAAATAAACATTATTTTTTCTCTAACAATTTTCTGCTAGTTGGCCACCTAGAAGTGGCAACCTTTGAGAAGTTACAATTTTTAAGGTTCCACAGGAGCTGCAATCGAAATACAACAATAATGTTAATTTCTTTAAAGGACAATTTGACGATATTGACATCGCATTGAAAAAAGCCTCGAATTTCAACATCCTTGTAATAATATATAATTTAAGGGATAGGTTTTAAGGAATGGAGCAGTGCTTTCTAATGCGTCAAAACAAAATCAAAATTTATGTTATAAGGAATAAGAAGAATAAGAAACCGACTTGTTGGTTTTAAGCTTAGATTAGGAAAGCATATGGATACCGCACTTCGCTTTATTTTGAGCTTGCGTTCTGTGACACATTTTTAGCAGACGCCATTATTTATGTGGCAAACAAAGCAAATACAGCGTGTGCTTAATTTGTGAATTTATAAGTGAAAGTTATTGAGATTGTGAATTATTTTTGAACTGAATAATGATGAATTGATTGTGTTAACCTTTACTTTGTGAAAGTTCATCTTACTAAGAACAATAAAAAACTGAACGAATAAATAGTGGAAGTTTAGTTTAACCGTTCAGTTTTTTATTGTTCTTAATGATGAATTGTTGTGCTTACGGATGCCGAAGTCGCAGCGAGAAAAGGAGATAGGAATTTCATTTTACAGGTAAACAAACGATTGTATACAATGACCTTTGTAGATTTTTCTTATTTTAAATGATTAAAAGAGTTATCTCTGAGTAATTATATTTTAGTATGTAATTATTCAGTCTTTAATTCATCTAATTATAGTGTTTGGATAACGCGGTTTAATAATATTCATTCTAAATCTGCATAAATAATATATTTTCTTGCTTCAAAACAGCCATTCTACCAATGGCGTAGGTAAGCAATTTTTAAGTTTCTCCAAATAAATCTAGCTATTCATTTCAATAAGAGATTAATGCAAAAAGGACTAACTCAAAACGACAAAAGAATTATTCACTGTAAAATAGGGGAATTTTCACTAGGAATTTTATGGACTTTTTATTTTTTGTTACAGCCTTCCTACAGATGTAGAAAAACGCAAATTATGGATAGGTAACACCAAAATTAAGGATTTGGGAACCAACTAAAAATGATAGGCTTTGGTCAAAACACTTTGAGGAATGTTGGTTGTATAAAACTGATGTAAATTCAAGAGTACATTTGCTCCATGAAGCTGTTCCAATAATTTTCCATCAGTTGCCCACATACCTGGCAACCCACATACCTTGGCAGTTCTAAGTAAAACATAATTTAAATGTTTTGTGAATTGGAAATATTTATATAAAAATATTGTTTTTTCTAGGCAAAAAAGAGAGCACCATTTTAATATATTCAGAGTACAGAACCCGGTCCTTCTACTTCCTCAACACAGTCATTAAACCCAACAGCTGACTGTCCTGGTTAAAAATACTGAAATGGAAGTTACTTCAAGAAACTATTAGAAATTAAGAGAAGACTAGAAAAATTAGGGTATTGAAACAATCAACAAAAGTTGTTTTCCTTAAACAATTAATAACCAGTTTGAAAAATAAGAACTTGATTGATAATGAAAAAGCCATGTGAGTAGTGTAATTAAGCAATTGTTACAAAGAATGCAATGTCTAAAAATAAAAAATACCCACCTGAATTACGAAAATTTGCATTGACTTTAAATTTTTTTTCTCCTATAAAGCTTACAAGTATATCAGGACAGTATTTGATTTGAAACGTGTTTGCCCCATAGAAGCACTATTGGGAAATGGCTGCAAACTATGCAGCTCCTGGTTTCACAATTGAATCATTCAATACTCTGAGTAAACTTAAAGAAAATTCAAATAAACCATTACTTTGTTCTCTTATCATTGATGAGATATCAATTCGGCAGCACTTGGTATGGAATGGTAAAAGTTTCCATGGTTAGTCAATTTTGGGGTTGATTTGGATGATGATTCAAATGAATTAGCCAAAGAAGCTGTTGTTTTAATGATAGTTGCAATTAATGACACATGGAAGCTTCCACTTGGCTATTTTTTCTCTAATGGTTTAAATGGTGAACAAAAATGTTCTATAGTCAAACATCACTATTAATATCAGCAAATAAACAGTTGTAATTTAAGTATTTATTTAATATTATGGTAGTTATAGATTAATTATGTTAATACTTTCATAACAAATAAAGATTTTTTATAATTACTAGTAAATTTTATTTGTTATTTATATACTCCTTGATTAATATAATATAGTTAGTATTTTATAATATAAATATGATTTTTTTTGTTTTATCATACCTATTAAATGTACCTATATGTAACTTTGCTGAATTTTATTCACTTTCTTCCTTTGATACCAACCTATTATTTGTATCTAAGAAACATACACTTATTACCTATTATGTGGGAAAAATGTATTGTAAACATTATGTTACGCCACTGACCCCATCGATTATGTGGCAAGTGGTAACAGTTTCACGACTCGGGTTACGCGTCCACTCTCTTTCCTTGTCTAAGGTTTTAAGATTTTAGGAATAAGAATTTAACCATTCGGAGTTCGGTACACATGACTTTGACATTTAAAACTTATTTTTATATTTTGCACTTATAAAAATCTTCATTATAAAACGCATTTGCGTATCGTAATGTAACTTTTGCGCACGCAAATTTTTGTTTTAAATGGTTGGCGACATGAGTGAAGTATCTAATAACAAGACTATTGACAATGACATTTGTGGCTAATAGCAATTTATTAATTTTATATTGTTCTTTAAGTAAGTATTTGTGAATATTATGAATATCATCTTTTACTTATATAATATATTATTATTGGTGTATTAGTCATTTTAGAATATTTGAAAACATTAACATTTCATAATTTAAATGTCAAAACTGTCAAATGTTATAAATAACACAGTGCTACCGACATACTTTTTAAAATCAAAATTTTTGGAATTACGTAAAAATAATAAATTAATTTAAAAAATGATAAAATGGCAAAATATAAAAAATATTATAAACAACTTATTTCATATGGCTGTTGTGACACTCGTTCTTTAAAAAACTCATCGCTTCGCGATTCGTTTTTTAAACTTGAACTCGTGTCATAACAGAATTCCATATGAAATGCGTTGTTTAATATACTATTTTGTTATTCAAAAATGAAAAATTTTCATATGTATGCTGCTACTAAAATTTATGGTCGTGAATTTGAAAGTAATGAAACCCACGTATCGCTTCTGCACATGCGCATTGCGATACGGATAAGTAGTGATTTTTAGAACTACTTTATATCCCTAGTTTGAATAGGCGATAAACACTTTGTCATGTTTGTTAATAAAAACGAGGGTCGTGGGAATTAGGTGTGATTTACTATGTTCCGTTTCCAAAGTTCGTAAACCGAGCGGTCTACAAACGGCGGACTGGTAAATTAGTGGTTGACAGATATGCCGGTTTATACACGAAACGCAGATCAATCGTCACTTGTCAAAGACAACATTTTGAAAAATATTCAGTTTTTCAAGTTTATTTATTTTCGTAGAATGGAAGAGTTTTTTGTAAGACAATATTGCAGTGCATATCATTACACTACAACTTAATTACTAGAATATTTTAAAGAGGGGTGTGACTATTAAAAGAACTGTCATTAATTTACTAGTTAAAAGCGAAAAGTTGTCATTACTGTGTTTTTAACTTCTGAACTAACAATACGGCTTTCATTAAAAATACCTAGAGGCAATGAATTTACAAATAATGAACTAAGGGATATGATTTGTGTTTATGTACAACTAAATTATAATGCATGTGCTGCAGTTAGACGATATGTGCAGTTATATCCAAACCGAATTGTACCCAGTCGTAAAAAATTTCAAAGATTGAACTCCAATTTAGGTGAAAGCGGCTCTTTTCGTAAGAAAAATTCTGGTGGTCGAACTAAAATAATTACAGCTGATATGGAAGATGAAATTTTAACAGGAATAATAGAAAATCCTGAATTGAGAACTCGGCGCTTGCAGGCAGCTACTGGTATAAGTAAATCAAGTGTGTCAAGAATTTTACATACAGAAAAATTGTGCCAATATCATTTCACGCCTGTACAAAATTTATTACCCAATGACTTAACAAGGAGACTATACTTTTGTCAATCAATGCTCGGTAAGATCAATCAAGATCCAAAATTTTTAAAAAAGGTACTGTTTACGGACGAGGCTACATTCACAAGCAGACGAGTATTTAATTGGAGAAATAACCACTATTACGATTTTGCTAATCCTCATCAATACAAAGAACTCATTTTCAGCATGAGTTTTCAATCAACATCTGGTGTAGAATCATTGACGATTATTTCATTGGTCCATTTGAAATCCCTAACAGATGAAATGCGGTAAATTATTTCGAATTTTTGCAAAATGAATTAGGCATTTTACTTGATGAAGTTCCTTGTAAGGCAGGATATGTGGTTTATGCAGGACGGTGCTCCCCCACATTATTCACTTATAGTCCGGGAGTATTTAAATAACCATTTTCCGCATCGTTGGATTGGACGGGGCAGTGAGTTGCCTTGGCCGCCTCGTTCCCCAGAATTTAGTCCTTTGGACTTTTTATGTATGGGGATATCTAAAATCGTTAGTCTACAATAGTGAAATTCATAACCAAAACGAACTATTAGCAAAAATTCATGAAGCGCAAATACTTTAAAAAATGGCAACGCGATGTTTTTTAAAGTAAGACAACATTTACAAAAAAGTTTACGAAAATGTATTGAAGTAAACGGTGGTCACTTTCAACATTTAATGAAATAAATGTAATTATTGTTTTTTTTTCTTTTCTTTTTCCAATTAAATTGTATTCTTTGAACAACCAATGTTTTATTTAGGTAATAATTTTTAAATGCCGGCGTGGCAAGCAGTATTAAAATAGCAATATCTTGAAAACGACTTAAAATATGGGAATTGAACAAGTATACCTTTTTTGTTTCAAAATGATGCAGTTTTTATTATTTTGTAATAAAATGCACATTATACAGGGGATAAAAAAATACCGCTGATCTATCAAATTTTAACTGTGTAACCAGCGCCATCTAGAAGTATTATTGAAATCAAGGTAATCTCATGCTTATTACCATTAAAAACCATAGTGTACCAATTTTGAGACCAATACATTCAGTTGTTTTCTAAATATTACGAATTTTCAAAAATATTTTGTCAACTTTAACACCCCATATCTCGCTTACTATTAACATTTTACTGGTGCATGTTTGTATCAAACGACTTATTGTTATCACCCCTTTCTACAGTTCTTATATTCTCCATTAGTTATGGGACACCCTTTATATTAGATAATTTAAAAAAATACATTATTAAATAATATGCAAAATGTTGTCAGTACCTCATGTGTACCTACTACTAAGCTAATATTAATTTTTTTTCAGAGAAACTCATATCGTTTTTATATATGATACTCAACCTCCACAAGATGATATTTTAAGACACGTTTTATACTTCTACCCTATATGGGTTTCAGAGGAACAAAAAACAGCTTTATGTGGTCAAATTATTGGTTCGTTACAATGTATGCAACATTTATTTACTAAACCAATTGTAATGTCACTGAGTAATGGAAAATTCGTTATTCATCAACATGGAAAATTTTTTATTGTAAGTATAGTAAATATTTGTAGTTATAAGCATTTTTTTTTGAAAAGTGATCAAGTTCCTACCTTCTTCCTTGCAACATCTGTATAGTTTTTGTTAAAGTCTGGACAGCTGTACCAAGTTTTTATCAATTTCAACAATAAGATCAAACTTCAATTTTCAATCTTCTCCTCTATACATATGTGCGTTTTACCCAAAAAATCCAAATTTTTCTATATAATCCGCTAAATTAGAGCATTGATATTTTGTAGTAGTATTATCTCCTATGGCTTTGATCTATTAATACTTTCTCAGAATTCTTATAAGAATATTCTTAAAAGTGACATTGTCACGCAAAATGACAATTTCGTCTGAAAGCTTAAAAAAGAGCCGCCAGAGGCAACACTATAGATAGATAGATAGATGTTTAAGAGGTGGCCAGAAGCCTATTCCACTGCGACCTTTTCAGATCTATTGTGGTCCTCGAAAAACTAGATTACATCCCCCAGTCCGACTCTCTTAACGAAGTCTATAAGCTTTGAGACTGTAACCTTCATGTAGTCCCTTGCCAATGGATATTCTTCTCCTAAAGTCAGGAACCGCATATTTACCAGTCCGTCGCACTGACATAAGATGTGCTCTGGTGTTTCCTCTTCTAGGTGACAGAATCTGCACAGATCCGTCTCTGTCAACCCCATCAGCTTAAGATGCCTGTTTAGCTTACAGTGCCCCGTCAATAGACTTACTACAGTTTTGACCGTTTTCCTGTCTTTACTCAATAAGTCTGACGTAAACTTTTGCGAATGTTCCATTATGAACTGTTTCGCTTGCCTTTGTCCTGGTGAATTCCACCACCATTCCCGTGATTTTTGTGCCACCCATGTTTTCATGGCCGTCTTTATTATATTTTTTGCAATGCCGCAGAAAGGTTCCGGTCCAATAAAAGGCATTGATGAGTCTAGTTTAGCCATTTCATCTGCCTTTTCATTGCCTTTTAGACCCCTATGCGAGTATTCAGAGCATGCACACAGTCCCATACTAGCCTAGAATTGACCTCTACAGAATCTAGTGCCCTTAGCACCGCCTGACTGTCTGTGAAGATGGCTATTGAACGGTACGTCCTATCCAGCCTTTTAATTTCTTCTACACAGTAGTGAATTGCCGTAATTTCTGCTTGAAAATCGTGGCATTTTGGGATAGACTTACTGGGAATGTTATCCCTTGTTTCCTTTCGACTACGCCGGCTCCCACGCCATACGGCGTCTTTGAGCTGTCCGTGTACCAGATTGACTCCGCCTCTACGGGTACACCTTTTTCCCAGTCTTCCCTACCTGGTATAACTATTTTAAATTTATTGGCAAAGCTATATCTCGTGACTGTTGCGTCAATGGGTTGCCCCAAAATGTTATCCGCTTTTAGTTCCTTGATTAGCTTACCATTATCAGCCCCATGCGATTGGCTTATGTGCTGCTGATTATGTATTAATCTGTGCATGGCCGCTCTCGCTTCGCCCTGTATATATATGTGTAGTGGTGGAATGTTTAACACGACTTCCAGTGCAGCTAAAGGAGTAGTTTTTATGGCCCCCGTAACGCACAGGCAAGCTAACCTTTGTATGTTACTTAATAGCCTTACTGCTCCTGTTTGCTGTGTCTTTGTCCACCATACCACTGACCCGTAGGTTATTATGGGTCTAATAACCCTTGTATATAACCATATGGTCATTTTGGGGTTAAGCCCCAATTTTTTCCACACATTCGTCTACATCTGCCCAATGACAATATAGCTTTCTGCGTGGTTTTTTGTATGTGTGTGTTCCAGGAGAGTCTTTGATCTAGGAATACTCCTAGGTATTTTATTTCTTTGACTACTGGAATCACTGTTCCCCCCAATGTTAGTGGTTTTAGACCGGCCAATGTTGTCTTTTTTGTGAAGTTGATAATTTGTGTTTTTTGAGCATTGACTGTTAGTCTCTCTCGCTTACATCAATTTTCAACCGTGTTTAGGGCTATCTGCATTCTGTCAGATAATACCCCGGCAAATTTGCCTCTGATGACAATCGCTATGTCATCTGCATATCCTAGACACTGAAAGTCTTTTGGATAATTCGTTGAGGAGATCGTCTACTAGGGTTGCCCAAAGTAGTGGTGACAGAACTCCTCCTTGTGGACAACCTCCACCTGCTTTCGCTTTGATGGTAGCTTGCCCTAGTGAGGATATTACAATCCTATTCTCTAGAGCTGCCTTTATCCATCTGCATATCACTTGAGGTGTGCCCCGTCTACTCATTGCATCTATCAATGAGTTCGTTGTAACATTGTTAAACGCTCCTTCGATGTCCAGAAAGGCAGCCATTGCAATCTCTTTGTCCTCTATAGACTTAGAGACCAACCTATTTAGGTCATCTAATGCCGTTTCCGTTGATTTACCTGGTTGGTATGCATATTGACGATTGCTTAGAGGGTGTTTTTTTAGCACTTCGTCTCTTATGTACCTGTCCAAAAGCCTCTCTAAAGTCTTTAGTAGAAAGGATGACAGGCTTATTGGTCTGTATGATTTTGGTGTTAGGTCCGATACTTTACCAACCTTTGGTAAGTAGATGACTTTAACCTTTTGCCATACTTCTGGTAAGATACCCCATGCCAAACAAGCTTTTAGTATCCTACTTAAATGTGGTAGCAACTCCTCCACCCCCATCTGTAATAGAATGGGGTGTATACCATCCATCCCTGGGGACTTAAATGGTTTAAATTTTTTGATTGCCCATCTGATTCTGTTAGGTCTTGTGACTTCTGTAGCCATTTTCCAATCTGTCGAACTTGGCCTGGTCAGCTTTTGTTCCAGATTGGTTAGCCTTACTGAGTCATCCAGAATTGTTGCGGCAGGAAAGTGTGTGTATACCAGTTCTTTAAGACTTTCCTCTTTGGTTTCTGTGTAAGTGCCATTAGCTTTCTTTAAGAAACCCACCTCTTTACTGGTTGTTCCATCTTTAGCCAGGACTTTGTGGATTCTGGAACATGCCGAGGCAACACTATTGTGGTGGTACGATTTTATTTTCCTCTTTTTTATATATCTATCGATTTTCCAATTGAGAGTAACGTCATACGCTTAACCAAAGAATACAAGAAGTGAAAGCCGGCGAAAATCCATTCTTAGTAGAACATTACTTTTACTCATACGGAGTTAGGACCCATGTTTTAAACAAATGTAAGAAGGATATTAACATTTTAACAAGGCGTCCCCCAGTAAAGCTGTAATGCTGGTGGTTGTTAAGAAATTTCGTTGTACAAATGCTAATATTCGCAGAGAAGTCAGCACGCAAACTGAATATAAGTGAAATATCTACACATCGGCTTTCCATCAAGGATGGCTTTGATACTATCTAGTAGAAATCTAGTAGAATTAAAAATGAAAATGAAACTGCATTACAAAATATCTTGTAGGTATATAAACAAGATGCAAATCACCGTGTTTTTTGAACAGTATATTTCTTCATGAATACGTGAAAATGTATAAAAAAGTGTATCATAAGACTATAAAAGCTGCAAAGGACATCTACTATAATAGGAGACTGAGTGGATCCAAAAATATTACTAAGGAAACATGGTCCATAGTTAATGATTTAAGAAATAAAGTTTCCTCGCCCAGCACTATTCCTACTACACCTGAGAGCCTAAATAATTACTTCATAAATGTTGCCAAAAACTTAACTAATTCTATAACTTCCACTATTGATCCACTTTCTTATTTACCGAATGTTAATGAAAACTTCCTTTTTTTTCACCTGTGGTAACAGAAGAGCTTCGTAATACAATTCGAGACATTAAAAACAAATCCGCATCTGGAGTAGATGGGCTTACTCTCAAAATGTTCGCAAATCTGCCGGACTGTGTATTAGATCTTCTAACTAATTTGATTAATGAGTCGTTCCAAATTGGTATTTTTCCTACTTGCCTTAAGACAGCCATAATCATTCCTTTGCATAAAGGAGGTGATAAAGATCAAGTTTCTAACTATCGCCCAATCGCGCTTCTTCCTACGTTATCCAAGATCATTGAAAGGTTGGTAAAAAAAGGCTTCTTTCATTTGTGAGTAAATACAATATTCTAGCTAAAAATCAATTTGGATTTTTAAGTGGTAAATGCACAAATGATGCAATGTTTTCTCTTTTTAATAATGTCTACTCCAGCTTAAACAATCAACACTCTACAGCTACAATATTTTGTGATTTCTCAAAAGCTTTCGATTGCGTGGATCATAAAATACTACTTAAAAAATTGCAGTACTATGGATTTAGAGGCACCTCGATCAGGTGGTTCGAGTCCTTTCTTAGTGATAGACTGCAGCTTGTACGAGTTGATGAATTAAGGTCTTCATGCAAGCAGATAGAATATAGGGTTCCACAAGGTTCGGTATTGGGTCCTATATTGTTTTTGCTATTTATCAATGATATTGCTGACTTGAGCATCGGCGGAAAAATTTGTTTATTCGCAGACGACACTAGCTTTTCTTGGAGTCACCCGGATATCACCGAACTGCATAGAATCGTTTCACATGACTTAACCATCATCAAATCATGGTTTGATTCTAACCATATGTGTTTGAACGTTTCTAAAACGAAAGTTTTACCATACACATCTGCAATTCAACCTATTATGTTGAATAATTCTACTATAGAGGTCGTTGACTCTGTGAGATTTTTGGGACTAGTCGTTGACAGCTCTCTAAAATGGGATGTACACATTGACGCTTTGTCAAAAAAACTAAGCTCTTCTTGTTACGCACTGAGAACAATATCTAGGGAGCTTCACCTGTCAGCTTCCAAAACAGTCTATTTTGCCCTCTTCGAGTCACATCTCCGATATGCACTTCCTTTTTGGGGTACATGTTGTGTGACTCAATTTGAACGTATTTTTAAATTACAAAAGAGAGCTCTTCGGTATACGCTGAAACTAAGCAGTAAAACTCACTGTAGGGATTTTTTTTTATTAACACTTCCATCCCTATTTATCTTTGAATTCATTTCCTTAATTCGGAAACATTTACCTGAAGTCTCAGACAGACCATCTCATAACTACCCTCTTAGAAGTGCAGAGTATGACCTTTATTTACCAAAACCTCGCACGGAACTAATCAAAAGCTCTATTTTTTATAACGCTAAGAAAATGCACAACAATCTACCCTTAGAAATAAAGTCCATTTCATCAATAACCGCATTTCGTATCGCTTTAAAATCATACTTGGTGGAGAGAGCTTTGTATGCAGTTGACGACTTTTTTACATAAATTATTTTGGACCATCTCACGCACTGGAAAGTTAATATGTGATATTTATCTATTTTGTTGTTTGTTGTTTTTTTTGTTGTTATTTGACTAAATTAAAAATTTTAAATTTTAATTTTTTTATATTACTTATTATTTATCAGTCTCATTGTATAATGTATACATAAAGTATACATTTATTTTATTTTATTTTTTATTATTTTTTTTTAATTGACCTTTCGCAATGTTTTATATTGTGAAGTTTTATATGTTTGTATGTTTTATGTTTTATTTACTTATAAATACTCTTGTATTACTGTTTTGTTCTATGTGATTTGCTTTTTTTTTTTTTAAACAGCTTTGTCCACAAATTTAAAAAATTTTTTCGTCAATAAAGCTTATTATATATTATTATTGAACACGATGACATCTAGTGCAAAAAACACGTTCATTTTGCAACTAGTTTTATAAATAGCTATTTCCTGTTATTTGTTATTATTCATACAGCGTGTCCACGGATGGGGTATGCTATAGGTGAAAAATGTTTAAATATTAGTTTTAGTGAAAAATGTCATTCTTGATAAAAAGTTTTGCTTGTTCTGAAACCCCATAAAATAAAACAAAATTCAAGTTTATCAAAATCCGTCTGATTTTATAGCCAGTTTTATTTATGAAAACCGTATGAATTTTTGCACTAATGGTCCGGCTACACACAACGTTTTGCCTGAGAGCATGCCTGCAGAGACTTGTTTGCGCAGGTAAGAGCGTGCGTATAGACGGCAAGACGGTATCGCGCGTCGTATAAACATCGCGCGCCTTGCCGTCTATACGCACGCTCTTACCTGCGCAAACAAGTCTCTGCAGACATGCTCTCAGGCAAAACGTTGTGTGTAGCCGGACCATAAGTTCGAAAATAATGTATTAATCTAGTGAGTGACGTTTACGTGTCCCAAGTAACTGTCAACTTGTAATATTATTTGTGCGTTGGGCGACAATTTGTAATATGAGTTATCTGTTGATAGTGAATTTATAAAAATATTTAGTTAACTTTTTTGAAAAAATAACAATATACCAAAAGAAAAAATGTAATTTACAATAAAACAAACATCAAGCTTAATTTCGTCTTTAATTAGTTGTAAAAGATACTTCAATAATTAACAGAATTTATAAATGTTTATCACACAAAAATTATGATAGTTAAATACCTCGGCTAGGGGTGAGTAAGTTCATTAGCTCTGACTATTGTACAATATTTGTTTCTTTAAGAAATTATAAGGGCGCCACTGAAATCTTTTTATTTTTTATGATACTACTGAAGAAAGTTGTTTTAAGCTGAGTTTTTAAATAAGTATCATAAGATGACAGAAAGATGTCAGAAAAAACTGTCTATGAAGATAAAAAAATGATTTGAAAATGTACAAACATATAAAAGATAATAAGATTTCCTTGG
Source organism: Ophraella communa (assembly GCA_035357415.1). NCBI lineage: Eukaryota > Metazoa > Arthropoda > Insecta > Coleoptera > Chrysomelidae > Ophraella > Ophraella communa. The sequence goes on from CM068982.1 coordinate 28,336,182, forward strand.
TGCTGAAATTAATGAGGTAGAGAATACGTTACAACAAAATAATCCACAAACAGTTCTTTAAAAATACTTATTCTAATACAGTTGACGATATAGATAGATATACACGGAAATAAAAGAGAAAAAATATGGGAACAGTAAACTTGATAGATCACAATAAACTTATCTGATACAAAAGTGGACGATCCTTCGCCGCACCTTGGGGTCGCTACGGCACTGTCTAGGTGGTTCCAAATGATTATGGAAGATCACTAGTGGAGGGATGATCTGCCCCAGTTGTAGAGATAATCCAGTTAAGAATGTACATACGAGAGCTTAAAGTTTACAAGCTGTTCAAGTTACGGAATCTCCAAATTCAAGAGATGCTTCGGGTTTACAGAATCTTCAATTAAAGAGTTGCCTCTAGTTTACTGTATTATATTCCAACTTTCTGAAAATTACCAGTGTCAAACACGTGTTACATTTACTTTTCTGGCACAAAAAGTACAAATCAGCATAGTCCGAAATCTACAGTTAGATGCTAACGTATTTTAATAGATTACAAAAGATACATTTTTACATTAAATTTACTTTTTGATAATCTTACACACTAATCAAAATTCCAGAAATGTACTTTTACCCGCCTTTTATAAAAAATTATCATTAATACTTTTAATTACCATAAAAAGATTCTTTGAATAATAATGAAATATGTTGAAATTCTCATCTGAATTAATAAAATATAATATAACTTTCGATATTTTATAAATATCTTAACAAAAAGGAATTATAAAATTGGAAAAAAACATACCTGTATATGACAGTAAATCAATAGAAGAAATGAGACTGGGAATAATTATTAAAACCTATTCAACTCGATAATGCCAACTCATTAGTACACCTCGTAGTGTAGCTACTTTGAACTTCCAATTATAATTATAGAGACCGTATTCATTATTTTATTATTAAAAATGTTTTAGGATAGATGGAGCAGCTAGCGGGACTAATTGAATTTAATATTTAGGATACCAGGTGCTTAAAATGTTAACAGGTACTGTTACAAACTTTTATAAACAATTTTCAAATTGTCATTCTTTAATAAATATTTGACAACAATGTTATCTATTCAACAGAGTATGTCTTATTAAGTGTTATGGTATAGGGGAAGCTTCGTACCAGTATGAAATTGCAAAATTTCACGAAAAATATCTAGATGTATCCATTACGCGGTGTGGATTAAAAAAATAATAAAGAAGTTTGATGAGACAGGATCTGTTCAAGACAAAAAGAAATTGAAAAAGGCGTTCGTTGAGGAGGATGATGCAGCTACTGCACTAGCTATGCATTCGTTAAGGGAAAATCCCAAGTTGAGTCTACGAAAAAGAGCAGTGGAGGTTGGTTATTGCAAGAGTCACTTAAAGAAAATATTTAAGCAAAACAAAATTTATCCATTTAAACCGAAATTCATTCATACCTTACAAGATTATGATTATGACACAAGGTTGGACTTTTGTACGATGATTGGTGAAAAACTTATGCATGACCGATTCTTTCATAATAATATTTTGTTTTCTGATGAAGCAACGTTTACAACAAACGGAGTCGTTTCTGGCTATAAAATGAGACGGATTTAGAAATACATTTTATGGGGTCTCAGAACAAGTAAAACTTTTTATCAAGAATGACATTTTTCACTAAAACTAATATTTAAACATTTTTCACCTATAGGATACTCCATTCGTGGACACGCTGTATAAGGTTGTGTTAATATTTTTTTTAGGTTATGGGTTCGGATAAGAATACTTCTAGTTCTGTTTTACAGCTTCGCGTGAACAACTTACTGTCATTGATACAATTTTTTCACAATGATTTAAATTTTTTACAATCCCACTATAAAGAGGAATTGCCAAGAAAACTTCAAGGTATAATTAAAGACTATTTCAAAATGTTGTCAATCTCTGAAAAAATACTTGTCCAGAAGCAGATGTTTACGACAAAGGTATAAATAATTTATTTTTTACTAAGAATAATTAACAACTATTAGTTTGAACTTAACTTTCACGTTTAATTAAAAAATTAGCTTTTAACTACGAATAAATAATAAAAAGGAAGGAGTATAATACGATTTGACGATGTCCGCAATGGTTCTTGCATATGGACGACTTGAAGTTTCCGGTTACCAGTGGTGTCACACACAGGGTATTATAAACTTATGTCTCGTATTAATTATTAAAAAAAATAACTGTTTTCCGCTTGTAATTATCTGTACAGTAATATACATTGTCATAAAGTTGTAGGAATATAAATTTAGATTAAAAACTTCTAAGCAGGTAATTATAAATAGTTGACTTAGTTGGTCTATATAAAAAATAAAGGAACGTCTATGATAACCATGTGGTTGTCATTAAAATATTTTGTTAATTTTTAATAATTCAGATAAATAGAATCCTACAGATGACAAGTAATTCCCATTCAAGAGTTGGGTTAACTACTTAAATCAGAAAATAATATACAGGGTGTTTCATTAAGAATTATCCATATAGTAACTGGAGAAACCTCAGCACTAAATATGAAGATTTAGGCCAAAACACTTAAATAAAATATTCCTCCTAACCGAGATATAGGGTGTTTTATTTTAACTATTCTAAATGATTGTATTCCATATTTTTGACACCTTCCAATATTTTTTGTTCATACTTGGCAAAAAGTTTACACATATTAGGTTACTTTAAACAGTGGTAAATGATATTTTTTTCTCGATTACCAGAGGCGTGCGGTAGGGTTGGATACTTTCTTTTATTCCCCTATAATTTACACCACTGTCGTAATTATTGTTTCTGCATGTCACTTTCTACGTAAATATCATCCTCTTGTCTCAATACGAGAGAGCCCAGCGAGCACAAAAACATCTCGGAGATGTTGAAAGTACGACATTTCAAGAGATTTAACATCCACTGCGATGTTTCGTTAACACATGAATAGTACGTTTATAGAACAGCCAATGTCCGCCGCAGGCGGCGATTTTCAGGATATCCCTGGGATGTCACAAAAAGAACTCTTCCTAAGTTTTTTTGATAGCCTTTTCATAGACACAACAGAACATTTTCAAAGCGTTTTGCGTACATTGAATTGCTTTAAATAAAACTTTCATAATGATCACTTTGTGAAGCCTTTTGTTGTTTATTCAGACATTTTGTTGGAAATAGTTTTTTCTAATTTTTCTTCAGATGTTTGGAATCAAAATACAAAGGATGAAAAAACATTTTTATATAAAATCGAACAGGTACAAAATAAATAAATCACAAACTCTTAAAACACAAATCAAGCAACATTCACATAAGATAAATAATATATACAAAGGAAAAAATACACCTGTGGAATAAATAAAACAGGTACAAAAAGAAATAAACAAATTCATGAAATAAAAACGAAATGAAATAAAAATTCTACTACTATACTATTATAAACATCAGTCTGAGCTTATTTATTTTCCTTTTCTTTTGTCTTCTCTTTCCTTTGCTTACTATGCCGAAACCATTTTTTAACATAGAAGTCCTTTTTTGTCACGAACGATTTCTTATGGACCACATCTGCAACGATTCAAACGAAAATATATAATGGAAAAGATGATTTTTTGCAAGTAGCATATCTTGGAAATTGGCTCTATGAGTTTTACAAACCTATTTATTTCGAGCCCGGCATGCATGCTTTTGAGGTTATAATATGATGATAATTCATGTAATACTTACTCGTATCAGGAGATTTGCCTCAATATGGGCCGGTTGCATAAAAGCCAATCAACTATTTGATGTCACGTTAAATATTTAACGTGACGTTAAATGCCAGATTGGGTTGCACAAAAATGCTGATCAGTGACTTGACGACACATCAATTTGATGCCACGTTAACTCATGATTATGGTTATTCAACATAAGATCTCTGTTGCATAAAAGCCAATCAAGAGCTAATGTCAAATCAAATCGAATTTGATCAGGCATTATCTTAATCACCGCCGCTCCACTGATTAAGGTACAATCAGGAACTGACCGATGAAAATTCTGTCAAAAATAATTTGAATATTCCTGAAGTTTCGGTGAAAATTGTCGACATATTCAGTTTTTATTTGAATAAGTTTATATAAGGGATTTTTTCGTTCTCCTTTTTAAATTATCCCATAGTACTTTCAACTGCTTCCACTCTCGTGGAATGCTAGAGGAGCTATTAAATTCATTTTGAATTCTCATCCATATTGCTCTCTTTTTACTAATGGATATAGCATCTGATTTTTTACACTCCACAATATTCCCGTATCTGAGAAAAAGTGAAAAGAAAGATCACATCTCATATAGGTATGTATGCATCAACTGAAAATATAGGTACCTAGGTTCTTACTTTTTTATAATTTCCGTCAGTAAAGTTTTTTCTCCCTCCGTATAATTTGCTCCCCTTTTTTTGTAGAAGTCTCCATTTCTCTCTATTATTTTCAATCTCAACGAAACCACAATCAAATCTAACCTATAAAACCACAATCTTGACAAAATCGAGACATGAAACATGAAAATACGAGGATTATTGCACTGTTGTCAGATCTTTCCCTTGATTAGTAAATGAATTGGTTATATAACGAGGAGTAGGTTTTATGCAACGCATTTGATATTTAACGTGACATCAAATTTGATGTGACGTTAGTTAATCACATGATTAATTCTTCTTTATACAACCGGCCCCAAGAATATCCAATCTGCTTCTATTTTTAATATTATTAACTCTATTATTTCACACCACAAATTTTCTTGAAATTTCTGGTCACGCTAACAAATTAATAGTATATTATACTCTTATTTGTTCTTTTCTTTTCTTTGTTCACATTTCACCTCACAATCACAACGCAGAGAACACAAATCACACCGTGTCACTGTCACGCGCGGTAAATTAGAATATTGGATAACGTCTTGTGTCAAAATAACGAAATATATATAAACCTCTCGAATGAACATCCCCACGGTAACATATTTTTGACCTCGTCAGTACCTCTCAGTATGCATACAAAGAAATGCCACAGGAAAACATAAACAATACGTGCGATATCCTCCTGAGACCTCTTTGGGACGTACATATTTCGTCTCGAGGAAACATCCACATGCCAACATTTTCAAAACATCTCAAAACCTCCCAGGGATGTTTGTGCTCGCTGGGAGTGAGTAGTGAGTAGTTTTCGAGTTATTTGCATTTAAAGGTAATCTAACCACCTTGACAACAAAATTTGTTAATTCTAATCGTAAATTCACATGAGTCAATAACTATTTCACTGAATAAATAAAATTTATTAGTTTCAAATGATTTTTTCATATTAATATTTATCAAAATTTCAGTTTTAAATTTATAACAAAATAGAACTATGATTTTCATTACGAAATAACATGATGATACATAAAATAAACGTACTGAAACAATTATTTATTTAGACTACTGTAAAAAAAATTCTAGTTAGTTAACATTATAGTAAATTTTCGAAGTGGCCTCCATTGACTTCAATACATTTATTGGAAAAATTTCTCCTAACCTTTAGAAAAATGTTGGGTTGATTAAATTATTAAGGAATTATTGGAATAAAATGGATATTTTAAACATTACCTTTAAATGCAAATAACTCTAAAACTACTCACTCTATCGTATTGAGACAAGAGGATGATATTTACGTAGAAAGTGACGGAGAATCAAAAAAACATGCAGAAACAATTATTACGACAGTGGCGTAAATTGTAGGGGGATAAAAGAAACTATCCATCCCTACCGCCTCTGGTAATCGAGAAAATATATCTTTTGCCACTGTTTAAAGTAACCTAATATGTATAAACTCTTTGTCAAGTATGAACAGAAAATATTTGAAGGTGTCAAAAATATGGGATATAATCATTTAGAATAGTTAAAATAAAACACCCTATATCTCGGTTAGGAGAAATATTTTACTGAAGTGTTTTGGCTTAAATCTTCATATTTAGTGCTAAGGTTTCTCCAGTTACTATATGGATAATTCTTAATGAAACACCCTGTATAAAACAGCATGAAAAAACTATACATGTCAAATGTCACTATTCGAATGAGTCATATTTGGTTCTTCAATATGGCCGACTTCCGTCGCGATTATTTGCTAAATTAAAATATGACAACATTCCTTCCTTTCTATTCTTTATTCGTAGGCTTTTAAATTACAATGACAGCTGTTTCGCTACAACGAACATCGTCAGATTGACATATTTAAGTGTTAATGACAGCTTCGCTAAAACTAGCATGGTCAGATTGACATATTGAAGTTACATGTTGTTTTTTCAAGGTACCAATCTAATATTAATTAAATAGTGTCAAGACTAGAGAATATGTTCTTTAGAATACTTTATAATTGCTTTTATTTTTTTAAGGGATTTGATGATATTTTTATTCAAGCTTTACATGTACTGGAATGTTGTAGAGATTATAAGCATGTATTAGGAGGAGTTATTAGCTATCGCAACAAGTAAGTAAAAAATGTGTTTAATTTGTTCCGAATAATCGAATGACAATAGGTATGCTTTAATAATGAAAATATGCATAAATTGGCTGAACAAAACATAATTTATTTACAGTGGGACTTGTACAGTACCTAACAATATTGTATTCAGGTAAATTCAAATGTGACGAACAGCTACTGCAATGGTAGCAAGCAGAATATGATACCTTTTTACTCAAGCCGTTCCCAGAAACAGCGTAAATATTGTAACAAGTGGCACTTTTCAGGATTTTGAAAATGTTGACAGTAAGAGAAATTCTGTCTTCGTTCATTACTTTATCTTTTATGAAGTTCATAGGACATTGAGACTTTTTTGAAGTTGGATTTTGATAAATAAAGTTAGGTTTTGATCGAATTGTACTTTTTCTTTTTTGAGAAATCAAACTATAATCTTTTTGATGACACTTTGGAAAAATTTGACGAATTGTCGATATCGGACAATAGGTGATGATGGACTGCCTAAGCTATGACGTCAAAGAAGAATGCTCTTCCCATAAATTTTTCCAAACCAATTTATAACGCGTGTAAGATGTCACATGGATGATTTACTGTTAATATAGAGTGACCGTTATTAGAAATAAGTAAAAAGCGGTCAGTTATAGACATTTTTATAAGAAAATCTGCAAGGTAAGGTTTGCAAACTCAAAATTAAAAATCTGTATAAGTATTTTAATTTCTCTGAATCTAGGCGTATACAAAATTGTTCGTAGTTATCTACAAGGAAGAACCGAGTTAGAGAATATAAAAGAAAATGGTTAATCAATTTTCTATCAGGATGAGTTGCCTGGAATGAAATTCAAGTAATTTTTAGTTTTTACCAAGAAAACCAATAGATGTTTCTAATTATGTTAGTACCTATATAAGCTCAACACTCTGTTCCAGGTAATATTTCAGAAGCGATGTTAAGTTTTGACAAAAGTAAATGTCAAGAAGAAGAAGATATAAAAAAACTGGTCTCTGAACTCCGAAAGATAATAAAATATAAAAAACTCTTTGAAAAATCTCCAGATATGATCAATATCCTTAAAACCAAATAGATTTGTAAAATAATTAAAACAGCAATGGTGAGATTAATGGTCAATAGATTTACTCAACAAGTGGGTGTAGACTATGAAGAGCTATACTAACTGGTCTTTCGTCTTACATTATCAAATTCATCTTATATTGATTTAACTCAATCAAAAATGATTTTCAGTGAAACCTTACAGGTCTGCGGTAAAACAGCATCGTGAAGACCTATTCTCAGCATGAAATTAAAATAATGGAAGTGATTTTATCAAGGTTACTTATAAAGATTTTCTAGCTTAAGATAAATAATTATTTTATCCCGTATTTTACCCCGTCAAACGGGGTAAAGCGGATCAAACAGTAAAACAAATAAATCGCAAAAAATATATAATATTCTGCAACATATCATGGGTTATTTACGTTCCAATTTCCAGGACTAACTGACAACTCCAATTTTTTTTATCAATAGGTGATCCGCTTTACCCCATACAATGGGTAAAAGCGGATCACTGGTTATTTTTGCTTGTAAAATCACTTTAGGATATAAATGGGTAAAGAGAATCAAAATGTTTTAAAAAATAAAACTGATACTAAAAAAAAATAAAAAAAAACAAAGGATTGTCTAAGGTAGGATTGAATAAAATAAGATAAAGAATTTGTTTTAAAGTTTTATCAACAAAAATAACATTCTTTGGTAAATACGGCAAATTTAAACGAAATAAAAAATAAATCACAATTCTTTGATCAAACTTTTGTCATACTTTGGTCAAAAATATCATTCATTCAAGAGAAAACTCGTCAATGTTATTGAAATAAATTGTCCTCTTCTGTTAGCATGTCCAAAAACTTTCCTTGAGCACTGAGACTTTTTTATAGTTGTAATGTCTGAGACATTGGGGTAGATATAGTATGTACAAAAAGTACGAGGAGTAATAAACCCTATTTAAGTATGCAAAACCTTTACAGGGAGCACCATGAATTTTTTGATAAATCTCTTACTTTAAATTACATTTCTTCCGTAAATCTAAAAACCAGGTAGATCGACCCCGTATTTGTTTCAGTTGTAGCAAAGTTTAGGGTATTCTTCATTGTTAAAGGAAAGGATTAGCAGATAAACAATAACGCAATGCAGTGGTGTGTATTTTGGGAAAAAAATACGTTTTAAATTATAATATAATAAAAAATGAAAAGAAATAATTATTGGAATACATTTATTACTTACATTTTATTCAAATTTATTGTACTAACCCTTACCATGTGAAAGTTCATCTTATTCTGGAGAATTTTGTATAGTCCGTATCTTATTGCACTGATGTCATAATTTTGTCAAGTGTTGGAATTTCCTTTCGTAAGTAAAATCCATGGACTTTACGCCTTAGTCTTTGTTTTAATGACTCATCGATCTCAATTGGTTTTCGGCCTGAAGGAGTTTTAGGGGGTTGAAGAGTTCCATTCTTGCTTTCTTTTAGTAATCCATAAATTGTTGATTTAACAACACACAACATAGCAGCCGTTAATTCCACAATATCATCAACACTTGCACTTGGATCCTTGTTTTTCAATGATATATAACAATTCAATATCAGAGTGTTTTCATTTAAAGATAATGGACCTGTTTTTGGTCGTTTAGATGGTCCTTGGCTTATCGACATTGTTTGGTACTTGCACAATTAACATTCAACAAATGTTTTAAATATATTCCAACTGTTTACAATATTATGAAAACCGTACAACTTCATACAACTTTACTCAAAGAACTAATACTAAGTACTGATTTAATGTACCTACTTTCTTTTAAAATAATATTCCCGATAATGTTTCTAAGAAAACTGGGTTGTTTGGAAAATCCCTCTCAATAATCGAATAATCTGTAAATAGGTGTAATCGTATTAAGCCGATTACAGTAGGCCACTTGGCATTTAAAATTTTTGAGAAAAATTCCCCAAACACTATTAATTTTTAAAAAATATATTTCATTGTAATTTATTTGTGAAAATATTCAAAGTTTGAATTAATCTTCTTACAAAAAGAACAAAAATATATAAAATAATTATTGTTACAGATTGGTTTGTTTTCTATTATGAACAAACTGTGTTGCCTTTCTTTATCAAACTTACTAAAATTTATGTACCTCTATCACTTTTTTTTATTAAAATTAGTAAAGTACGTTTCACAATAATTCGTTGACTCTGTACCTGACCTTAGGGGATTAGTAATGAAAGTTTATAAATTTCTCACTGTAAAGTAAACATTAACAGATCCGTAATCCGGTTTTCAAAATTGATTTAAATAAAACTAAGTTAACATTTACTAAAACTTAAATTTATTTTGTAAAAAAAATCACGAAATTTTTTAAAAACAAACAAACAAATTTTAAGTTTATTTATTAATTGAAATTAAACAAAACTGTTGAAACTTACGTATATATCTTCCTGGACAAAAATAAATAATACCTTTCTGTAAATGTTCGAAGAAATATTAACCACCTTTTAATAGTAATCCCTTAAGAGCAGTTAAGAGCAGGTACCAAGTCAACGAATTATTGTGAAACGTACTTTACATCCCGTTACCTCTGACCTAAATCGAATATTCTTTAGCATAGCTGCAACTCATTCGTTCAATACAAAATGTACCTTACGGTATACCCTCTTAAAATATATTTTGGTACGTCTATAAAATCTACTTAAATGAATGATTTATTACTCCTTGTCCTTTCTATATAGACCTTAAAAACGGTCTGTTTTGAACCTGCTTTTTTTCTCAGTGTGTTAACTTTATATTCACTGAAATTTTCGGAATCTACTTTAGCGATGTATAATCGATGACTACATAAATTATTGTCCCCAATAATTATTTTTTGCCCTTCTAAAGTCCGCAACGGCAACATAATTGTCAGAAACCAATCTTCGAATGTGCAGGAATCGAACCAACCACTTACCGTGCGGTTATATCTTGAACCTTGGAGACCACCATCAGTTCATCCGGGATACAGATGTCTTGCTTTGCACACCACATACGGCGGTAGCAATGTCCCATCTGCTGATTTAGCGAACATGACACTAGTACTAGATTTAGTTGTATCCAGTATTCTGTGAGCTTTACTACAAGTTTTTACCCATCTATTTTGTTTTATACGGGACTGCATAATTTTCCGATACTTGTCGAATGCTTAAAGAACCCTTTTTAACCGCCGCCACTGCTCTATGCAGGAAATCTTGATTGTATTTGCGATTGCCGCGTGGCCTTATTTTTATTGTATACGCGCGGCATGTTAGTATCTGAAAAGAAGGCCCCAATTAATAAGATCAAAGTGATCCCCTTTACCCCACAGAATTACAATATTTTAACAAATAATTAGTGTACGTATAAATAGCCGGTAAATATCAAAAGTGAGGTTATAAACTCATTTAGATCATTCATAAATTTCTCCCAACTAGTTACATAACTTTAAAAAAAGCATCCAAAATATTTTCATGATATATTTCCAATGTTTATAGCTTCTTTGTAATTTAGCAAAAAAACTTATTTTGTTTGAAATTAACTGTGTACATTTTTAGGTTGATCACTTCGCAACTCCCTTCTTCATTAACGCAAATTCTTCAATTGACCGATGCTGGAATCTTATGCTCGGCAAAATCCGTTTTACTGTCAGTTAAATTGCCCGATGAAGTTATGTTGTATGAAGTTTATATATCACAAAAAGAATATTCAAAGCTTCTCAAAGACTCCCTTGATAGTAAAATTTTTGACCGACTCCCCGAGGGACTTCCAAAAAATGTGAGTTTTTTGCACATTTTCGACGCATAATTTCTAAGAATAGAAATATTAAAATTATATTAAGTAAGGTTTTTAATATTTAAATGTGGGTATTTTATTTGAAATACAAATATGTCTGGGCTAAATTTAATAAAAAATTATATACTATTTTGTTGTATTTTTAGGATATTGACAAATCGTCAAATAGAGAAAGGCTTTCAATATATTATGCTATGAAAAAAGAACAATCATTGCTATTTACTTCTGTGCCAGAAGAACCTCTGTCAATAACTGAAAACAATCCTATTCCTAAAATTAAGAAATCTCGCCCCAAATTTTTAAATCTAGATAATACAACTAAAAATTTGGGCAGAAATAAAAAACAAAGCGAACCCATTAATAATGAAATTATTACCTGCAATACTCCCTTTCAAGAAGTGAAGAAGATTGTACACTTTAATCCTTTATCTATATGTCACATGGAGGATTCAGAAAATAATTCAAGAGTTTTGAATAAAACTACCAAGAAATCAGTTTGCACTGAAATGTTACCTAATGATTCTCTGCAAAACTTGAGACATAATTATAACACAATTGGTGATCCCACATTTCCAAAATTTAAACGCGACGGTAAACAGATGTCGTATTCATATTATTTGGACAGTAATTTGGCAAAAGATCAACTAACAGATCAAATTAAAACTAAAAGCAGTGAGGAACTTGGAAAAGAACGTCTTTATGCTGTGGATAATACTCTGCCCAGCAAAAATAACTTTATACCAGATACATTGCAATCTTTTAATCTATTTAATAGAAAGTTTAAAGGAGCCAAATTGTCCAATAACTCAACGAGCGTTTTATCAAACATTAATTTTAATAATAAAAAATCATTCAGCACTGCTAATAGTAGGAATGGAAATGATAGACAAAAATGTGTGCTACTTCGATGGGATAAATGCAATGTGTCTGTGACAATTTTATTAACAGTTGATATTTATCAAAATCAAGATATTTTACCATTACTGGTAAGTTTTATTTTAAACATATTTTTGATATTGTTTATAAAAAAACATAGGTATACTTCTTACCAAACCCTTCTTTCAGTTCGTCATAGTTTATTCATTTCTTTCTAACACATTAAGTTGTAGCCGACAGAAAAAACGGTAGTTCCGTGATTATTTCTCAAACAATATCAAAACAATGCAGATCTTATGAGTAATTAACGTATATTCGCGTATTTTGAATGCTCCCAACTTCTAACCAATCAATCATGCAATTTAAAATATTTTGTCGCAGAATACTGTAATGCAAATGCCCCTTTACAATGTCAAACGCTGAAGTGTCACAATTGTCGTTCAGGTCAGTATTTTACGTTATTTTATGTGTTGCAACGGTTTGAATGACTTGCTGATTTTCATAAAAAAAAACAAATCTAAAATAGTTTATATAGTTTAAAAGTATCAACTTTTTGGCAATTATTTGATAACTTTTCCATTTTTAAGAATCTCATATTTTTTGTTTTTTAAATCCAAGGTGCAATAAAAGTTAGTTTCATAATTAGCTGAATACTATCCTGGCAATTGTCAGATTTGCATAGAATTACATGCAATAATACTCAACAGTCCCAAAATAGTGTATGACGTCACAAACTATGAGGAACTGAAAGAAGGGTTTGGTAAGAAGTATATAACGTAAGTACACTAAATTATACTGTGATTAATGATTAAGTAATTTCCTTTTGCTGTACGAGTCCTTAGAGCTGAAAGAATGTTTTAAGAAGGGGAGCCACATTTTTTTTAAATAATATTTTTTTTGGTAGGGGGTATTCCTATCACTAGCATTGTAGCTACTAGCTTATGTTTTATATGTTAAAGAGACCTGTTATTTTAAAATAGGCGTCTCTGAATTATGGCTGTTATTGAGATTCATGTATAAAGTAAACTAAAATGCCTTATTTTCCAATATTTATTAATTACATCTATAATCACAATAAACGTCGCGTCGTGGTTTATTATTATGACATATCATCTTCCATGTCTTCTTCTATTTCGTCTAATAATGCCTCGCTGTCTGGAACAAACGAAATTAGGAAAAGTGCCTATGATAGTTAATTATTAGAGAAGCTAAAATATTTGAAGTTTTAATATAAGCATAATAACTGTAAAGGATAATAAAAAACTCTTCGTTTTAACAAAATTTCCAATATTTATTTAAAAATTGCTTTTTTAAAAGACTCAATGACAGCCGTTTCGCTAGACAACTAGCATCGTCAGATTGACATATTGAAGTTACTATTTATTTTTGTAGCTAGGTACCTGATGTTTATTAGGTAGTTATAAGGCTAGACCAAGTATGGAAGTAATAAGACATAACAATATTAAAGCCTAGATGTTATTAGCCCTAAGAGATTATCCTGGATGTATTTCCCTCTAAGATCAGTATAACTGTGCAATGATATAGAAAAACCAGGAAAAACTATATCATGCTGATCTTTACAATAACTTAATATATTTGTGTTACAATTACGTCTTATCTATGTATAAAATGAAGACTCAATCAAAGCAAACACTTTAAAAGTGGAGAACTTCCCAGATTTATTTGTTCATTAACAACTTTAAATTGTGGATCTGCTAGATGTCTTTTTATTTCAAGTTCTTCAAGGAAATCTAAATTTTGTTTTTTATTACAAATGTGTAGTATTTGGATGTCATTGGTGTGAAAGAGTGAGGTTGGATGTTCAAGTAGGTGTTTTGCATAATTTGACTTATCTGGTTGTTTTAATCTATATGCTCTTAAATGTTCGTTAAATCTTACTTCAAAATTTCTTTGTGTTTGACCTATATATACAGCATTACAATTTGGACAATTAATTTTGTATTTGTAAACACCAGATTTTTTTCAATTTAGGTAATTTTGTTTTCACATTTAACAATTTTGTACCAACATCATTTTGTGTTTGAATAATATTAAAGCAGATGTTGCCGAAGCTATTATTTTTGAAATTGTATTAGAAATACTTCCACAATATGTAATATTTTTATAACTTTTAATTTCTTTAGTTTGTTTAGGAAATATTATTTGTAGTGCCACTTTCTGTTATTTTTTATATATTAATGTATTTATCAAATGAATTGGGTAGCCATTAGATGTAGCTATTTGTTTTATGATACAAATTTCTTTATCAAAGTTAATTTTGTCCATTGGAATTGAAAATGCCCTATGTATCATAGAATTATAAGCTGCTAATTTATGTGTTATAGGATGATTTGAATTATATGGTATGGTTACATCTGTTTGTGTTGGTTTTCTGAATATTGAATAATTTAGTAAATTATTAACTTTTTCAATTTTTAAATCTAGAAAATTAATTGAATTATTTCCTTCAACTTCTAAAGTAAAATTAATTTTAGGATGCAAGGTATTAATATAATTAAAAAATATATCTAATTGTCGTTCGCTACCTACAAATCCTGCTAACACATCATCAACATATCTACACCAAAATACAATATTGTTTTTATAACTAGAATTAAAGATTTTGTTTTCTAAATTATCCATAAAAATATTGGCTAAAATTGGAGAAATGGGACTTTCCATTGGAAGACCCTCATTTTGAATATATACTTTGTTATCAAAAGTAAAATAATTTTGACTAATGCATACATTAAATAAGTCAATTATATCTGATATTATTCCTGGATGGATATTTCTTTCATCTAATATCTTTTTAACTAGAACTATACATTCTTTAGGAGGAATTTTAGAGAACATATTAGTTACATCAAATGATACTAATTTAGTATTATTTTGTAATTTACATTTATTTAATTTATTTATTAAATCTAATGAATTTTGTACTGAATATTTAGATGTGTAACCATAATTATTTAGAATAGTATTTAATTTTTTAGCTACCTTAGTATTAGGAGTGTTAACATACGACACTACTGGTCTAATTGGTTTTGACTCTTTATGTAATTTAATAGTTCCATATAATTCTGGACATTGAGGATTTTTATTTACTAGATATTTTTTATCATAGTCATTTAATAGATAATTTGAATCATTTACATGTTCTCTTATTTGGTTAGAAAATTTTTGAGTGGGATCGTTCTTTAGAATTTTGACATTACTTGACATTATGAAATCATTCACTTTAGATTTATAATCTTCTTTTTTTAAAAATTACTGTTGAGTTACCTTTATCTGATTTTGTAATGACTAGGTTATTTTGATCTACTTTATTTTTGATTGATTTTAAAGTTAAAATGTCATTTTTAATAATTTGACTTTGACTTTTAAATTTATTTGGTTTTATGTCACTAATAAGATTTGCTATTTGCATTTTTTCATAAATAAAATTATTTGAATTTGTTCTCAAAGCTATTTCAGAATCAGTGGCTAAAATTTCTTTTATATTATTAGTAAATTTAGGTGGTATGCAATATTTTAAACCTTTATCTAAAAATTTATTTTCATTATTTGAAAAAATGGTGTCTGATAGATTTACAAACCGAGGAGCAAAATGTATTGGTACATGAGAATTTACTATGTTATTATGTTGTGTAAATTGTTTGTTGGTATGTTGTGAATTCATTAATTTTTCTAATTTACCTATCTGTTTTTTATATTTATCATGTTTCAAAATACTGACCTGTTCTCTAATTTTATCATCTAAGCAGTCAAATTCTACTGAATGCATTGAAAAAGTTAATTCTGAATGAACAGTTTTAATGTAAATGTCTAGAGCATCTCTTATTTTAAACCACTTTCTACTTTCCTCTTTTATCCACATTTTTTGTGCTTTTTTAACTACTTTTTGTGCTTCCTTTGATTGAGTTTTACATTTTATGTTTACGTAATTGGGTATTAAATTGTTCTTCAGACATTCTTGGTTAAACCAGATGTTTTGGGATGCCTTACATCTTTTCTCTTGTAACTTCTTATATAATCGGGTTAATTCTTCTCTCGAAGATGTTTTAATTAAATTGATTGTACTAACCCTTACTTTTTGAAAGTCCATCTTATTAAGGATAAACCTCTTAATGCTTCTGCTTCATCTGGGCCTAAATTATTTACTACTTCATTCACCGGTATGTATTTGTGGTGTTTACCAGTGCCGAAAGATATCCAAAGCTCTTTACACGTTACTACCTGTTGCACTTCGGCATATTCAAGCGCGTAGGAATCTAGTAATTTAAAAAGTTTCTCTTTTTTCATTTTTAAGGAAATCCGTATGTAATGTAATTATCTCGGACTTGAGAATGTCTTCCTTTACCTCTTGCTCTCACGAACACTTTGCTTAAGCGATTTTTCACAATAAACATCCCAGACCAAATCGATTCTTCTGGTTTTATTATCCTCTGTGTTTCTCATGAAGGCTTGGCGAAATTCTGTCCGGCAATATTCTCCAGAGGTAACGGTCACTCCCCAAATCTTTTTGCAGAACCTTTATGATGTCTGACTTTTGGCAAGTTCGCATGTTCCCCCTTAAAGATAAAGATAAAGGTGAAGACTGATTCTCATAGCTGAAAAAATTATCCAAATCCAAGTGCCGGTTTTGGCAAGAAATGAAGAGCTTAGAAAACTGACTCACATCACACTGCAGCGATTTCATCAAGTCTTGTTGTGTTGAACTTGTTTGCTTTTGATTTAGAAAAAAATTTTTTTGTTTTTAATCGATTGAAATAGGGATACACTTTTCTGTTTCAATCTGTATCAATCAATCAGTCGGATTGGAACAGATTGTACGTTTATTAAATTATCGTGAAAAAGTAATTTTTTTTTAATAATTTTCTTTTTATTTTGAGATTTTTGTATAAAAAACTGTAAATATTATTTGATATATGAAATCTACGTCTCAAGTTTAGTTGAAAATGATTAAAACTTAACTTTGTAACAAGAAAAAATATATATTAATAATTATCATATTTTACTATAGAAAGACCCCTTTCTATCTCCCCTACATGAAAAAGTTGTATGGCTCTCACTCTGCAAAAGGAAACATCTTAATCATCAAACACCGTAATAGTATTATACGTTACAAGGTCGGTAGGTGACTTATTACAGTACGAGTTCGGAAATAAAAACGAGTACTGTAATACTGTAATAACACCTAACGACCATGTTACTTAAAGGGGGTTGAAGGTAGGGATCAAATTTTCACTTTAAAGAATGTCATTTTATAATTTAAACTGGACATATTTCGGGATTTTTTATAAACTTGTACAGTAACCGAAATAACGAATTTATTCCATTTGGCTTGTCCACACTGTATATTATACAGGGTGTCGACGAGTGCCACCTAGAAGTTTATGGGGAAGGAAAAACGCGAGATTAATGAAATTTGGTATACAGGGGTTTTTGATACTTCTGAGTTTAACTAAAATATTTTTAATTTGATCGCACTTCCAGTTGTACCGGAAACCGACAACAACTTCACCATTTTAAATGCAACACCCTGTTTATTTTCTTATTTTTGGTTAGTTCGTTAAATTTAAGTGTTAGTTTATGTAAGGTACTTTGTATCTAAAATTAACCGTTTAGGAGAAATTTAATGTTTTTCGAAAATTTTGACAGAAATCACGCTTAATAAAATGATGATTATTTCAATACCTAAATTATTTAAATTAAAAAGTAAATGTATTATTTTGCGTTTAAGATCTTCAATTGTAAGTAAATAAAGTGTATTTAAAAAAATATTATACAGGGTGATCACACTATTGAGTTAAATTTTAAATTAAAAAAACGAAGGTATCTTCCTTATTTCAAATAGTAACCCATATTTTTTTTATTTTAATTTAATTCCTTATAAAAAAATAAGGTAAGTTTATATTTACATCCTTATATTAATTCCTAATAGTTTTTGAGATATTAGATACTTTACGATTTTCGGTTACAATGCAACTTTATTTGGCTTTGTTTCATTATTGTTGTTTAGTCTTCGATAAAAATCAATTTTGTTTTGAAAAGGAAATAGAGAAAATGAAACATTTCAAAAGAAAATTTTTAATTTAAACAATTATTTATAAATGAAATAAACAAAATCAAACAAAGACAAGTAGGTAAGTAGTGTTCAAATTAAAAAAAAAAACTAATTCTTCTTCTTTAAACATTTTGTGAAAAAGTAAGAGCAAAAATTATCCTAACAAATATTCAAAATTTCTTCCATTTACTTCTAAACACTTTTTAATTCTTGTTGGTTTGTTGCTCTTTGTATAAATTCAGGAGGCAGATTATTAAATGTTTCTCTTACCCTTTGTTTACAATTATCTTTTGTTGTTAAAGGGTTAAAGTAAACTTCATTTTTTACATAACCCCATATGAAAAAATCCATCGGGGTCATGTCATAGGACACCCTCCTGTATGTATGATACATAATTATTAAATTATTTTAATTTAATCCGTAATCTTGATATTATTATTTCTACTAGAACTTTTTAGTGTGAAATATGTATGAAGAATTTAAATAAATTAGAAAGAAAAATGCGGTATAATATGGAGCTACAGAATTCTCGAGAAAAGAAGTCCTACAAATTTGTTTCGAATGCAGGTATGCTATGGAATGGAACAAATGAAGATTGGCGAGAATTACTAATTTTTAATGAAGAATCTCGCTTACTAAATATAACCGAAATTGTAATAAGGTAAGTTTTTTTCTTTATTATATTATATTAATACTGTTACGGATTACGAATGGTCGATCGGGTTGAAAGCGGCCCTGTCATAATCAGTTTCGTTATTAAGTTATGTTTCCTAGTGATGTGTTTTTTGCACAACAAGAATCGGGCTCGTTCCAATTGCGTCGGCGTCGTAGCTGCTGGCCATTGTAATTGAAAATGTTTGCGCTCTTTAGGAAAATATTTCCATTGACTGGAACTATAAAAACCTTGTCCGCTGAAATCTGAAAAGAACATTCCAAAACAATAATTATTAATCCAATCTGACGTCTGTAACAAATCCTCATAATTATCTACTAGTTTAAACGTCTGCACCATAGAGAAATATAACCTAGCTAATAAAGAATTTTTATGTTAATTCCTGAGAAAGGTGATTGTTTGATTTTAATTAATTATACCTATTTTCATGCAATATTTAGACCCGTTTAAATCCTGTTGGGGTCGTAGGAAAAATTGGGTACACATTGTCCTAGTTATGTTTACACGTGCATAATATTTCACCTTCCACACTTGCTATTTTATAGGAAACTTACGTGGAATGCACACCTCACTCATATTACCACAAAAGCAATAAGGGCTTTCTGGATGTGCCGTAGGCTTTTTGGGAAAACCTGGGGTCTGAAGCCAAAAATGATCTACTGGTCATATTTAACGGTTGTCAGACCCATTATCACTTATGCTGCGATGGTTTGGTGGACCAAAACAAAGCAGCAAAAGGCAATAAACGAGTTGCAGAAAGTGCAACGACTTGCCTGTATTGGGATCACGGGTGCTATGAGATCGTGTCCTACCGCAGCCTTAGAGGCAATGCTAGACCTTCCTCCACTACATTTACATGTACAGAGGATCGCTCTGGAAAATGCCTATAGGCTGACACAGACCAAATCTCTGAAACCCGGTGACTTAACAGGACATCTTGAGGTATTAAGGGCTGTAACAACCCAAATCATGAAGATGCCTACAGACGTAATGCCTGCAAAACAAGATTTTGAACTCGCGTTAGATGTTATTATTAACGACCGCGAGTTGACAGAAAACGAAATCGCTCAAATCACAAAAGGTGCCCTCACTTATTATACTGATGGGTCAAAAACAAACGAAGGAGTAGGAATAGGGATCACAGGTCCTAATATTAGGATATCCGCAGCCCTTGGAAATGCTCCAACAATATTTCAAGCAGAACTATTAGCAATAGAATTCTGTGCCCAAGAGTGCCTAAGAAAAGGCCTCAACACAGTAAGAATATTTATTGCATCTGATAGTCAGGCTGCTTTGAAGGCTCTGAAGTCCACAACCTATGAGTCAAAAATAGCCTGGAATTGTAAACAATCTCTTAAACAACTGGCTAGTCGCAACAAATTAAAGTTGCTATGGGTGCCAGGGCATAAAGGAATTGTCGGAAATGAGATTGCCGATAGTCTCGCAAAGGAAGGAGCTTGTGCTCCTTTTATCGGACCTGAACCATTTTGTGGCATATCAAAAAGCCGCATAATGGAAGAAGTTCGAAAATATGAAAAGGAACTCAGTGCAGCCTACTGGAAAAATGTTCCAGGCCAAAGACAGGCAAAAAGGTTATTACGACCCTCTGCCTGCTACGCGAAATTACTCTTAGAGCTTCAGAAATCTGATCTCAGAGTAATCACAGGAATTCTCACTGGACACTGCTCACTCAGATACCATCTCTGCAAAATGGGCATATTGGACAGTGGGACATGCAGATTCTGCGATGAGGCAGATGAGACGTCAGAACATATTATCTGCAATTGCAGAGTAATTGTTCGGCAACGCCATAAATATCTGGAACAGGTATTCCTTGATCCTGATCAGATTACAAACCTAGCTCCAAAACGGATAATGGACTTTCTTAGAAGCCTAGACCTTTTGGACTAAAATATAGATGTAGGGTATACACAAAAGATCTTATAGGTCGCAGTGTAGTAAGGTCAACTGGGCCAATCGACCCCTTCTGCAATCTACAATCTGCTATTTTATAAGAAAATCTGTAAAGTAAGGTTTACAAACGGAAAATTAAAAATCTGTTATGTCAATTACGCGCACACGCACTGGATTTGTTTGGAAAGACCACGCCTCTAGTGACGTCAGACTTGGGCAGCCCACTACAGCCCACCCATGGCTCATGTTTGCTTCTGTTAGCAGTAATCTATGTGTCATTACAACAAACATCGTCTTTTATTGAATTTAACCATTCTTGTTTTATTTGAGTTTTAATGTTTTTACACAATTTATATTTCTCATAAAAATTTTTAATATTATTACGTACATGATGAATCACTGCATTAAATTTTAGGAGTAGGTAACCGGCAATTACATGTCTCGAGATTTATTTCTATTGAAGTTGAAACAAAAATTTCTGGTCAACGAATACATATCGTCTGCTGACTAATCCTTTATTAATACTCTTTCATCTTCATTTGAATCTCTGGCATGATCATTTGAATGTTGAATTCACATATTTTGGTTGAGCATCGTAAGATGCTCTATCTCTTCATCTAATTCACAATTTGAGTGACTACTTTCATTTTGCATAAATATATTATGTTACATAGCGAATTAAATTAAGTTGTTGACAATTAGGATACGGATTGTACCCTCCTCGGTGTATGACAATATAGTAAAAAATTTCAATTGGATCCTGATTTAAATTGTACGTCTAGAGAAATTTGTAATTTTTTTGATGTCTTGCCACAACAATAATATTGCGTTTATGGTCCAAATCATTTCACCAATGCAATAGATACTTTTGGTATTTTCTCTACCATTAGAAAATACAGTAATTTGTTGAAATATTATTTTTTTATTTTCCATATTATGTACTTGCTCTTCGAAGATGAGTATCATTCATGTCTTGAACAAAATTTGCAGTTACTGTTTTGGTCTCACTGTTAAAACTTTTCAACTGATTTAAGCGTCGGTGCTACAGAGCGGCTAAATATTTGTGTAGCATATTTAACTCTAGTTTTTTGAAAAGAGTGATTTTCAGTATTGCCCTACTACTTGAACTTTGTCGGTCCAGTTTGTAGATCTTTATTATATCACTCCACGCCACTGTTTTCCATGTTAAATTTGCAAAATTATTTCTACGAGTAGTATCAAATATTGTATAAATTTTGCGATCATTTAAGTAAAAATAGGGTTTGGTTTCAGTTGGCTCTAAAAAGGAAAACTGTTTCCACTAAAAGTTTTAATTTAGTTTTGATGATTAAAATTCTCTCCTAAAGGTATGGTTTTGATAGCGTGTTTAACTGAGGTATTTTTCGACTAAACAGGATTAGAATATAAACACTGCAATTACGTTTCACAACTAATTTCCACAGATTTATTTAGAAGCTGAATATTTTATCTGATGATTAATAGTCATTTTAATAATTTCAGATCTGACGATAGTATGTTTTATGGTTATTATTATGGACCAAATAAATTATTTTATAATGAAGTAACCAGCTGTAATGGAGGATTACCATTTCCAACAGACCCTATGGGAGTAATACAAATCAAAGCAAAAAGAAGAATAGAAGCTAATTATGGATTAGTTTTATTTTAATATTGTGTTAGTAACATATTTAAAAACTTTTTCATTAATGTACAATAAAAAGGCAATTATATGTGGTTTGTATATTACAAATTAATTACTCTCCCCAAATAGCCAACCTTTTCTTCCCAGAGTTCCATATGTCCTCAAATTCCAGGACTTCCCCCATCCAAACCCACTCCACAAAATCCAAACTAATCCCCATCCCCTCCGATGACTACCCCTCCTTTCTTCATCTCCTCCCTCCAGCTCCGCCATTACCTATCCACTAAGCTTCCCTCCATCCCCTGAAGATGGAAACCAAGAATCCACCTTCAACCTCACCAATGCCCTGGTACAAGACCTTGCAAGACAGGTCCAGGCGCTCTCCAACAAACTTTCCACAAACCAAGCCGAAAATCAAGTGCTGAAACAAGCTCTCCTACACAAATCCCGTCCCACTTCCCCTACCTATTCCTATGCCGCTTCCGTAAGGAACCGGTACTCTCCCATCCGTGATCGGAGCCCATCGGGATTCTCCGATGCAGTAGTTTTGAAGTTATAATGTCCACCGACTTTAAAAAAATGACTTGTGGGAAAAACGCTTTAAAGTTTTGAACACTAAAAAATCTTGTATAAAACGTTTATAAGCAAATTTTATCGGCTTACCTCACACTGAATCATCAATGCCAGGTCCATAAAGGATGTTGCTATCATCCATGATGTCTAAAGCATCTTTTTGCGCCTGTCTACGAAGAATCCTGCCTTCTTTGGTTTGTCTCTAAGCTTCCTGATCGGCTCGGCTTATAACATACGTATGGAGTCAGTTGATCGCGCCCATTCATGAGCACTTGGTCCACTACTAATTCCCATGCCTTCCATTAAGGTTAGTAAAGCAAAAGAACCTTCATTGAAGACACTGGCTGCCACATAAGCTGCAATTTCAACGATGACAGAGGTTCCACTCAAGTGCTTTGGTGAGATTTTCCAAATAAGTTGCTTCAAGCTCTCATTGTTGTTCTGCATGAAGCATCTTTGCTCAGATATATAGTATAAAGTATACAAAATATACAGTACAGGCATAAGGACGTTTGTACTTAAGTCGGAATTTCTATAAATAGAACTGGGGGGAAAGAAAAAGTATAGTAGAGAGCTAAACATCTGCCAGGCAACAATAGAACGCTCGAGTCGAGTAGGGATTATAATCCAACAGGTATAAAAATATTCGTAACTTGGTCAATTTTACTCCGATCCACTTGAAATTTTGGGACAATATTCTTAAAGTATTAAACATTCATTTAAAAAAATAAAAAAAAAACAAAAAAAAGTTTTTTAAATACTTTACCCCCCCCTTAAACTCAGTATGTATGAATTCAAAATAACAAGCTCTTTCAAAATCTGTAAAAATATTATTATGGTTTGAATTTATAATTATAAAAAAAATTTGTTTAAAATTTCAAAACCTCGGCTAGCTCAAATGATTTATTATAAGTTTTAATTTTAAATTTCAAATTTTTAATTTTAAATGTTATTGATTTAAAAAAAATTAAAAAAAATTATTTTTTTTTCAAGAAAATTTTATTACAGAAAAAAAAACTTACCTAATGAACACCCTACCTACTCTTATCTATTCCTATCTACTCTTAATTAAATTTATTACTAACCTTAACTAAATTCGTCTTAATGTCTTTGTTTTGGATTGTCTCTCCACTTTTCTTTTCTATTGATTATATTTCTACACTTCTACCAAATCAAATCTCTTGTCCAGCAATGATCTTCTCTGATTTTATTATCAACTTTTTCTACAAACCACTCACCAGCTATGTAGAACTACGAATTTTTACTTATTTCTTTATCATTTCAATTTATTTATTTTAAATAATCGTGTAAACTGCTGCTTTCAATTAAATGTATTTTTAAACTCTAATTTTCTTCTTTAAAAATGCCTAACTTCTTGTGCAAAAATTCCACCAAACTGCTGCGGCTTTTCTATTTTAATAATCTTTTATAACTGTCTCATTTTTCTAATATTAATTAAAACGTTTTCTGTTTAACTATTTTACTTCCTTTTCCTAATCCCTTAACTGTCTTGACTTTTTATAAATTCAACTGTTCCTTCTTTTTAAATTATTATTTTTCAACATATTTAACTTTTCAAAAAAAATTTTATTCTTTTTGTGACTTTTTCAAAAACTGTCCCCACTCACTGTCACTGTCACTCCCTTCATCCCACTAACTCTAATGACAAAAAACTCAAAAAAAAAACATTACATTGATATCTCCTGATTTATCTCAACATATCTCATTTGACATAAACCTGACATTAATATAAAATAATTTTTTTTCAATATTTTCCAAAATCAAATTAATGTATTTTTTATATTTTGCACTTATAAAAATCTTCATTATAAAACGCATTTGCGTATCGTAATGTAACTTTTTATATTTTGCACTTATAAAAATCTTCATTATAAAACGCATTTGCGTATCGTAATGTAACTTTTACGCACGCAAATTTTTGTTTTAAATGGTTGGCGACATGAGTGAAGTTTCTAAAGGCAAGACTATTGACAATGACATTTGTGGCTAATAACAATTTATTAATTTTATATTGTTCTTTAAGAAAGTATCTGTGAATATGAACATAATATTTTACTTATATAATATATTAATATTGGTATATTATTCATTTTAAAATATTTTAAAACATTAATATTTGATAATCTAAATGTCATAACTGTCAAATTTTAGAAATTACACAGTGCTGCCGACATACTTTTTAAAATAAAAATTTTCGTAATTACATAAAAATAAAAAATTAATTTAAAAAATGGTAAAAAGGGCGAAATATAAAAAATATTATAAACAACTTATTTCATATGGCTGTTGTGACACTCGTTCTTTAAAAAACTCATCGCTTCGCGATTCGTTTTTTAAACTTGAACTCGTGTCATAACCGAATTCCATATGAAATGCGTTGTTTAATATACTATTTGCGCACGCAAATTTTTGTTTTAAATGGTTGGCGACATGAGTGAAGTATCTGATGACAAGACTATTGACAATGACATTTGTGGCTAATAGCAATTTATTAATTTTATATTGTTCTTTAAGAAAGTATTTGTGAATGTAAATATCATTTTTTACTTATATAATATATTATTATTGATGTATTAGTCATTTTAAAATATTTTAAAACATTAACATTTCATAATTTAAATGTCAAAACTGTCAAATGTTATAAATAACACAGTGCTACCGACATACTTTTTAAAATCAAAATTTTCGGTATTACGTAAAAATAATAAATTAATTTAAAAAATGATAAAATAGCAAAATATAAAAAATATTATAAACAACTTATTTCATATGGCTATTGTGACACTCGTTCTTTAAAAAACTCATCGCTTCGCGATTCGTTTTTTAAACTTGAACTCGTGTCATAACAGAATTCCATATGAAATGCGTTGTTTAATATACTATTTTATATAATTATCAAACCACAATAATATATAGGGTGTCCCATTTAAATTAAAGAAGTTGATTGGATTATTTCCGGTTAAACCGGAAGTATATTATTATCAAAAAAATGTACATCAGATGCGTTTTGTTCCATTGCACTTACTTGCAAATTTTCATAAATATCGTTCTTTTCGTTTAAAAGATATTTACTTGGTTCCATACGTTTTTTTAACCACGAAATATTTCATTAATGTAACTGTTAAGCAATTACAAAACGTGTTAACGTGTTTTTAATTGTGTGGTTTATCCGTAGTTATTTAGAAACTGTCTACCTAAAGTATTTGCACCAGTGTGAACTTCCAAACTATGTTAATTGGGAATGTAAATAACTAGTGGGTTATTTTAGTAGACATTCTGCTTGATGTTACTGATGTTTATTGTTTATTAATCACAAAAGGAACGCAGCTGTCAAGAATTTAATCTCCGAAAATGATCTAAAAAATTACATATCCGTTCGGAGTAGAAGGAGTCTTACGAGTTAGGTCGATATATTGATAATTTAATATCTAAATAATAGTTTGATTTTTATTTATATTTTTCCTAAAAATGATGAAAATAATTGAATAATGTAAAAATAATAAAAAAATTCTGATAGTTTGGTAAAGCTGCTGTTCATAAATGATGAACGTGAATACTTTAAATTGCGGAGATTTTCCATAGGTAACTCAAATGTAGCAATAAAACTCCACATTTAATTTTTAATGATGAATTGTTACATGAGCCACATGTTTCGGTCAACAGATCATCATCAGGCTCTATTTGTTGTATTTATGTGGTACGTTTCCAAAAACAATCTATTATTATAACCAGGTACGTGATCTAAGATTTTTATGTTATTGTAATTAAAGTTATGCCCTGTCTTTTGATTATAGTTAACAGTTAACACTATTCATTTTTTGATATTATTTGATACAATATTTATTGCTACAGGTAAGTGTTATATAATTATATTTATTATTTTATTATTTTAATGGACTTCAAATTTTCAGCACTGTGGTGATCCTTGAATTAAAAAAAATCTAAATTTCTAAAGAATGTATTTTATTGTCAGAGGGTATATTTTAATAATCTTTTGAGTTTTGGTAAGAAACAAGTTTATACAAATACAGTACTCCCCGTTAATTAGAGGGAATCCATAATCAGAAATTTTATTAATTTAGTTTAAATGGAAGGCCGTCTTGGAAGCCAAAATCATCTGCATTATCCCAACTACAAACTCAAATGTTTTGCTTAATTAAATTTTATTTTGTGTATAAACAATCTTAAATGTGTGCAGAGAAGTTTAAATCCGGAGTAAAATTAAGTGTAAATTTGACCAAGCCAATTTTTTTGACCAGTGGACATCCAATAAGTATCAAACTCAATTTATTATCTCAAATTTATATACATTTATTCAAAAAAAATAATGTTATCTTGTTAAGGATAATAAAAACTCTTCGAAGAGTTTTTTATTATCCTTAATAAGATGGACTTCCAAAAAGTAAGGGTTAGTACAATCAATTTAATGTTATCTTGATTACAAACATTGCATTAAAGCAATATTAAGATAAATCTCACCGATCTATGGGAGAAAAAAAGTTTTCAAACGAATTAAATTATCTGTGAATACATTTAACAATTTTCCAAACGAGTTTCCTTTTAAATAGAAAATTTTTGAATTAATATTTTGGCATCCCGATGGGATTTCGCAACAAGACGTTTATTTGAAAGTCTCTTTACAATTTCATCCTACGATGTAGCGTAATTATCGTTTGTCGTTTTAACTTGTGGAATAAGCAAGAGCAGTGAACCTTTCAAATAAGTTTTCATATAATTTAACTTATCAACATAAGTAATTGCGAAATTTTATAACAGTCCATAATGACTAAGAAATCTTCACAATCGTTGAAATGAAGTAGGGAAATTGTTAAAAAATTCTAAAATAAAGTAGGTATTGAAGAAGAAGTCAAGAGTGATGATTTAAATTAGATAATTTGGTAACGAGTTTTAGCTTGTGACTGTAAAAAATGATTTATGAAGTGATCATTTAGTGGTAAATTGGTAATGTTATACTGTTGTATCCATAGTAACAGTAACTAATAAAAACAAAGGAGAAAGTGAATGTCATTTAATAAAAGTTATTGAATATAAATAGCTTTACTCAACCATAAAATACAATAATTGGCGACGAGGAAGAAAAGTAAATTCAATATTAAAGACAGTCTAAGAAAATCATCAATATCAAGAAAAAAAATGGATTTAGAAAAATTTAATAAGTTAATGAAAGTATTCAACGATCAACAAAAAGCTCTTATTAAAGAAGTTTCGAAATAGTTTCAGGCAATGTCAACTCAAGCTATAGTATGTACAAAAAGTACGAGGAGTAATAAACCCTAATTAAGTATGCAAAACCTTTACAGGGAGCACCATGTAATTTTTGATAAATCTCTTACTTTAAATTACATTTCTTCCGTAAATCTAAAAACCAGGTAGATCGACCCCGTATTTGTTTCAGTTGTAGCAAAGTTTAGGGTTTCTTAATTGTTAAAGAATTAGCAGATAAGCAATAACGCAATGCAGTGGTGTGTATTTTGGGAAAAAATACGTTTTAAATTATAATATAATAAAAAATAAAAATAAATAATTATTGGAATACATTTATTACTTACATTTTATTCTATATCCGACTCGGAAGAGGAAGAATCGTTGTTGACATTAATAATAATAGGGTCGATTAAATCATCACAAATATTGTCAATTTTCCACATATTTGCCTCTACTTTGATAACATGCTCGATACAGTTTGTCCAATTTTTCTTACTAACATGACTTACAGCACTCTCAAACAATTTCACAACATCGTTTATTTTAAAAGTAATAGTATTTTTTTTCCAACTTCCCCCTTTACCTGAGCCCATATTAATTCTATGGGATTAAGTTCACAATGATAAGGGCGAAGTTGAAGAACTGATATACCACGAGAAGAAGCCATTTCTTCTACAATGTAGGTTTTGTATTTATTCTTGTTCATTTTTGCAATTATGTAAAGTTCTTTCCTTAGTGGATCTTTTGGAAACTTAATATTTTTCGAAATAAGTCACTCCAAAAGCTCTGCTTTACGCCAACGACTTGTGGGCAATGCTTCTCGTAACCGTAAATGGTAACTTGCGTTGTCCATAACAATAACATCCCCTTTTGGAATCAGATTCAACATTTGAACAAACCATACCTCGAAGACATCCCCATTCATATCTTCGTGATAGTCCCCCGTGCGTTTTAAAATAAAAGTTAATAATCCACCATCAACAAAACCTTCAGAACTTCCAACATGGACAATGATGTCTTTTTCCTTTTCCAGATGGTGGCTGCAAACCTAACGACAAACCTTCCACGAATGCCTGCCTTCCGCTTTTAATGTTTTCATCTTGCCAAGATTTGGAAACTGTATATCCAGCATTTATCTATGTTTCGTCTAAGTAGAAGATTTTCAAATTTTGTTCTCTGGCATGTCGAATGCTTCTTAAATAGTCTCTTCTCCAAAAAACTATTTCCGGTTTATCTATCAAGAGAGATTTTCTATTATGTTTTGTATATCTAAAACCCACATCTTTCAAAAGTTTGCACAATATCATTCTGGAGAATTTTGTATAGTCCGTATCTTCTTGCACTGATGTCATAATTTTGTCAAGTGTTGGAATTTCCTTTCGTAAGTAAAATCCATGGACTTTACGCCTTAGTCTTTGTTTTAATGACTCATCGATCTCAATTGGTTTTCGGCCTGAAGGAGTTTTAGGGGCTTGAAGAGTTCCACTCTTGCTTTCTTTTAGTAATCTATAAATTGTTGATTTAGCAACACACAACATAGCAGCCGTTAATTCCACAATATCATCAACACTTGCACTTGGATCCTTGTTTTTCAATGATATATAACAATTCAATATGAGAGTTTTTTCATTTAAAGATAATGGATCTGTTTTTGGTCGTTTAGATGGTCCTTGGCTTATCGACATTGTTTGGTACTTGCAAAGTTCAACAAATGTTTTAAATATATTCCAACTGTTTACAATATTATGAAAACCATACAACTTCATACAACTTTACTCAAAGAACTAATACTAAGTACTGATTTAATGTACCTACTTTCTTTTAAAATAATATTCCCGATAATGTTTCTAAGAAAACTGGGTTGTTTGGAAAATCCCCCTCAATAATCGAATAATCTTTAAATAGGTGTAATCGTATTAAGCTGATTACAGTAGGCCACTTGCCATTTAAAATTTCTGAGAAAAATTCCCCAAACACTACATATACGAGTAATACAAATAAAAAATATTCATTTTGCTTCTTTGAATTTAATAAAAATTGTAACGATATCTTGCTATCTATATTTTAAAAAAATATATTTCATTGTAATTTATTTGTGACAATATTCAAAGTTTGAATTATTCTTACAAAAAGAACAAAAATATATAAAATAATTATTGTTACAGATTGGTTTGTTTTCTATTATGAATAAACTGTGTTGCCTTTCTTTATCAAACTTACTAAAATTTATGTACCTCTATCACTTTTTTTTATTAAAATTAGTACATCCCATTACCCTTTAGCATAGCTGCAACTCATTCGTTCTATACAAAATGTACCTTACGGTATACCCTCTTAAAATATATTTTGGTACGTCTATGAAATCTACTTAAATGAATGATTTATTACTCCTTGTCCTTTCTATATAGACTATAGAGAACCAGTCACGATGACAATTAGTATATTATTTTTCACAGTAAATGGTATTGGCTTATTAACTGCAATAAACTACCCGATTTAATCTCATTGTGTAGAAAATCATCAGGTGAAACATGCAAATGTACTACAGGGTCGAACTTAAGAAATTTGAATTTTGCATAATATAGGAGATATACAAATAATTTATTTAAATGTTACAATGGCGTAATTGATTTTACAGAAAGGTGCGGGTTTTCAACATTTATAACATGACTAACAAAACTTTTCCAACTCTCGGTAGGAATGTCATTCATATATTTTCTAATTAATTCTACCACACTACCACTTAAAGTCGGAGAAGTTTTTTACTGCGCAGGGCTAAAACAGACGGAGCGGTTTCTGTCGAGTCGGTGCCGACTCGGCTGCCGAAGCGGTGCATCGTTTATGGCAGTTCTATTGAATGAAACAGACGGTGCGTCAACGCGCGGTTCGTGATGGCGGTGTCGGCGCGTACCCTGCTCGACATCATGCACCGCGCGCGGTTTTACGACTTTAGTCGGCACATCAGTACATGTTTGCTTATCGGATGAAACACACGTAAGAGGTTTTGTAGCGGTTTTTGTTGACTCGGCGTTGTCAGATGAATATAGAAAGTTTGGACGTTGAGAAATTAATAAATTAAATTCATATTAGACCAGCGATTTGGGATATGCGTTTAGAGGATTATTCCAATAAAATAAAAAAGAAACGTTTTTGGGAAGAGGTAACCAACGCCTTTGTTGATAAGGGTGTTGTATTGGAGGAGAAAAGACAAATGGGTAATTACATGAAAATTTAATTTATTTATTAATAAAAAAATCATCATTTATTATGGGATGTATCTAATATTTGCGTTTCTTTTTTTTCTTAATTTTGTTATATACTTAGTAAGCCTGCAGTTACTAGAAAAAGCAAATCATCATCACTGTCAGAAGAAGCCATACTTTATGCCAACGATGCGAACTACTAAGACACAAATTGACAACTGCGAAAGATGTCTCGATAAAAACGCGTCGGTCGTAAGCTGCGGTGACGCCTCGTGTGTTTTGAGCCGCTTCTCTGCCGAGTCGGCACCGACTCGACAGAAACCGCTCCGTCTGTTTTAGCTCTAAGTCGGAGAAGTATTTTTTCCGCGCACACTCGATTTAAGTTGCCACATACACTCTATGGGATTGAACACGCAGTGGTAAATAGTATTTTTGGTTTATTTATTATTATTCTTTGAATTGGCAAAATAATTAAAATTACTATTGAAGAGATTGAAGGCCATAAAAGCAATCAGCTTTTACCCTATACTATACCCTATGTTTTTTTATTGGTGTATAATGTAGTTAGTTAGGATAAAGAGGGTGATAAATAAATTCAAAATTATATTGTCGGATACTATTAAAACCACTGGAACATTTAAAAAATATTTCAGTTTGAGATATTTATGAATCAATTATATATTCAAATTTATGAGGGATAAGTCTTTCAATCATTAGTAGAATACCGAGGATGCTTGCTCATTTATTAATTAAACATGTAAATTTCTATCTCCATATTGCAGCAAATATCAGTTATACATTCCCAATTACCTGCTGTGTGATTTGGATGGCATTTTCAACAAAAGCAAGATTTAGTGTTGAGCTTTGATTTATTATCAAAAAATTCATTGTTAAAAATAGTTCATGAAGCGTTAATCTTTATAGTAAAAGGCTGTTTTAATCGTATTTACAAGCAATAATTGTAAAGAATATACAGTGTCGAAACCACTTATGGAATAAAACTATTTGTGGGGTAAGTTTAGAAGATTATAAAAAAAGCTGGGACCCGTCAACTTTGAAATTCAAATGTAGGCTTTTTAAACATAAATTCAAATGTACAGGGTGATACACGCAAGTTTGGCATCGTCCGTGATCTATATTTTCAATGATACACCCTGTATATTTTTATGATTTTAAAAGCTCCTTAACAATGCGATCTCAACGAACTAAATCATATAGGGTCTATTATGAATTTTACAGGGTGAAATTTTGAAATTATTTATAATTTTGTTCAAGATAGTAAATATATAAAATACTTGACGTAATTGATTTTTTACATTAAAATAAATGCTCAAAATGTTCTCAACCTTGTTGTTGGCAATAACACAGTCTTCTACAAAAGTCGTACAGAACTTTGTTTAAAGTTTGAGGTGAAATAGCGCGTATTTCTGTAGTTATCCTTTCTTTAAGGTCTGCAATGCCAGTTGGCTGTGTTGCATATACTTCCTTACTATTTTATGTTCTAAGCCCTGTACAATTCATAATAGACCCAACATGGTAGGGAAAATCTTTCTAAAACAATTTTTTTTTTAATCCCATATAATCAACAATCATATTATTTTATTATTAATTAATAATACTTTACAATATAGATGTAAGATAAAATTTATTCTCTCGGGACAAACCAAACATCTGTCAGAACATAAAAAATTCAAAATGTCCTCTAACCATCCTCATGCCGAAGTGATCGATTACAATTGTGGCGAAAACGTGTAGAATGCGAAAGTGTATAAATTACGGCTTTTCCAATTTATAACCATCAACATAGGTAATTTAAAAGTAACTAATCGTGAAGGTGCGATCGATATTTAAAATGCGTGGAAAATTTATTAATAGAATTTAAAAAACACTTTGATCTGTCATAGTTGACAATAATTTATAATAATAATAATAATAAGAAAAAAATGGTTAGAATCACACCATGATTTGATGATGGTTAAGTCATGTGAAACGGTTCTATGCAGTTCGGTGATATCCGGGTGACTCCAAGAAAAGCTAGTATCGTCTGCGAATAAACAAATTTTACCGCCGATGCTTAAGTTAGTTATATCATTGATAAATAGCAAAAACAATATAGGGCCCAATACCGAACCTTGTGGAACCCCATCCCATATAGCACATGTACGACCTATGGACGTACTGGGGACGTACGAAACGGACATATCGTTCGTCCTGGGGACGTACGGATTAGGGACAGTGTACGTCCTATGGACGTACCGGGTACGTCCTGATTCCGCGTAAATGGACGTCTCAGGTACGTACACTTTTGGTCCAAACTGTGCCTAATGTGGACAAATCTGGGACGTACCTGGTACGTCCAAATTTTTCGCAAATGGACGTCCTTGGTACGTACTCTTTTGGCTCAAACTGTGGACAGTTCTGGGACGTATCCAGGAAATAGGTGAAAAATAATCTCAATATTTTAATTAAATAAAACAATTTTTAATAACCATTTTTATTTCACAATGATTTATAAAATTTAAAATAAAACTAGGTAATAGGTAATAACAAAATAAAATAAAAATCATTAAATCAAAAGTAATAAAGAATTCTGTTAAAAAATACCTAAATAATACTTTAGCTTTAATGCTTGTTTCATGGACCTTTCCTTCGCCCTCTTTAGCCATGATTTGAGAGCTAATTCTGTCTCTCTGAACGAACCAGACGACTTTCCTTCATCAGCAGCATCTTTAATCAAATAGCATCTATTAACTATCTATTAAATCCATCAACGCTATCCCTGTCACTATTATGTGCACCATCAACTACTAGCAATCGCTCGAATAATGGAACTCTTTGCCGGGCATACTTTAGATGTTTACTTATATTTGATCGATTCATTATAATATTAAAAGATAGCTTACCTTCTACAATTTCAGTATTAACAGTTCACTATAAATCACAAATATGGTATGGTAATCTGTATTGTCTGTGTAGGTATGTATTTTAGTGCCTCCTTTTACATATCACACACACACTCATAGAATATAGGTTAGAATAACATATTGTCAAAACCCAACCCAAACTTTGGCGCGTAATTTAAAAACATTATAGGTGCTTTTTCTCTAGCTAAACAGTTAGGTCTGCTGATTAACACGGTTAGGATTGGTTTTTCTTTTGTACTGTTTAGTATTTACATTTTTTCTGTAACAAACATGTTTTCAAACATTGAAATCATTGTAATAACTACGTCTATTTAGGTGCGTACTGAATACGTCCAGAAACGTACGTACTAGGTACGTACATTTTAGTACGAACTAGGTACGTCCAGAAATGTACGTACTCAGAACGTATCCGATTGGCTTTAGGAATAAATATCTGAAATGGACCCAATATGTACGTACTGAAAACGTCCATTTGCGGACGTACCAAGTAAGTCCAG
Source organism: Ophraella communa (assembly GCA_035357415.1). NCBI lineage: Eukaryota > Metazoa > Arthropoda > Insecta > Coleoptera > Chrysomelidae > Ophraella > Ophraella communa. Next base: position 28,371,127 of record CM068982.1, read on the forward strand.
ATATTTACGTACTCAGAACGTCCCCTCTGGTCCGGGGACGTAAAGACCCAAATCGGACCTAATATGTACGTCCCCAGTACGTCGTGTGCTATATATATTTTATTTGCTTGCATGAAGACCTTAATTCATCAACTCGTACAAGCTGCAGTCCCTCACCAAGATTCTCATTCTTTATTACAAGATTCTTTTAAGGACATTGAAGGCTTCCTTAATGTTTTAAGATTTTATATATTATATAATCCATAGTTGCTACTTCTATTAAACGTTGGTACTTGCATACCTTCATTTACACATAATAATCAATATAAATATTTAGTCTAATAAAATTTTAATGAAATATTTATTTTTAAGAAACTAGCATATCTTATAGTTCTGATTATCTCCCAACAATAAAAGATACTCCTAGGCACCATAATATTATAGTTGCATTTTAAGAATTATTGTGGAAACAAGAGAAGTAAGACTTAAGTAGAGTTAAAAGTTATTAAATATGCAAAATATATCAAATAATCAATGACGAATGTTGAATCATGCGATTTTTGCTGATTATAAGACAATTAAAACCTTTTAAACTAATTATAACAAAGTCTTACCATTAAATTTATTGTACTAACTTACTTATTGGAAGTCCATTTTACTAAGAATAATAAACAATTCTTCGTTTTAAGGCAACTTCTACGTTTAATTAAAAAATTACAGCTGTAGTTGTAATTTAAAATCTAATTTTTTACAATTACAGCTGTTTGTTATTCTTAGTCTTATAAGTTTATTCATAATAAGACCTTTGTCTTTCTTTAATATTGGTATAAATTTTGGTCAGACCCTCTTGACGTATATTTTTGTCATAACATGACAAATTAAAACTGCGATAATTATGTAAAATCTAGAATTTATTTCACAATTTTTATAATACCCGAGTGTAGGGTGTATTACTAGTGACATTAATTTTTCTATATTCCTTGAGGCTGGGACGACCCAGAGAGATTACATTTTTATTCAATTTTACGGTCGGGTTAACAATCTTTTATGGGATTTTATTTATTTCTGAAGATAGGAATATACTTCGTAAATTTGATTAATGAACTCCACGAAATCGGTAGTGTAATACTCTCAATAATTGTGAAAATGATTCTGCAATTAAAGATTAAATTATGCGAATTTTTTCATTAAAAAGTTAAAACTAGATATATTAACTGAAACTTTTAGTTAACTTTTGTATAAGAAGTGTATCAGTAACGCAGAACACTTTGTCCCAATGTTTTCCAAATTATCTGTTAAACAAATTCTTCAAGTTGTTTGCTCTGAAAGATGGCGACCTTTATAATTGGTAATTTTCTTATTGCGTTTTATAAAAAATGTCGAAACATAATAATGAAAGGGAGGCTTGTTGAATTACTTTTGGTAAATCAACAATGGAATTTTTACTTAAAAAGTTAGACAATTTGTAACATGTCTATCGCCATGCTACCTTTCCTTAGTTTACCGTCCGAATCCTAAAATCAATCCTGACCCACTGGATATTAGACACAACCTTATCATCGTTACCAAACCCATCCCTACAGCAGAACGTACCCGAAACAAAACCCTTACCAACGAACGTAACCGGAAACCCTGTCAATACGGCTATAAATTAGGGCAAACGCCTCGCTTCATTCTTTTCCGTCCAAACAACCCCTAGAGACCAGTCGTCCGCGAGACTTAGACAATACATTTATCTGGTTGTATCACAGATACAGCCCGCTACGCTACGCTACGGTAGTAGGTAGCAATTTACCCGCTAGCAGGGACAATATAGTCAATAGTAGCAGTTCCTTTTGACAGAAAAATATAGTCCATAGTAGTAGTTCCTTTTGACAGAAAAATATAGTCCATAGTAGCAAGAAAAATAAAAAACTCTTCGTTTCAACGTAACTTCCAAGTTTATTTGAAAAATTTTAAATCACAATGACGGCCGTTTCGCTAAGAAGCATCGTCAGATTGACATTTAAGTTACATTTTGTTTGTTTGTAGCTAGGTACCTGAAGTTTAGGTAGTATTAAGGTTAGACCAAGTATGGAAGTAATAAGACATAACAATATTAAAGCCTAGATGTTAATAGTAGCAGTCCCTTTTTAGGAAGATATATAACCTGTAGTAGCAGTCCCCTTGGATGAAGGAATATACACATCCAAGTCGCAGTTCCTTTTGACGAAGAAACAACCACTAACAGCCAACAGCTACTTGGGGGAACAATCCATGGAACAAGAAAAAAAAACACCAAAGCGGGAACACGCCACAAAAGGACCTGATGCAGGTCCTTCACCCCCTCCAATGAGAATACCTCAAAGGAGAGAAGAAAGACCTGGTGGTCCTAGAATTACCTCCACAGTGAGACAAACTCACCAAGGAGAAAATAAACCACTCCTGAGCCGTGGACAACCGGCGGGAAAGAAGCAAGGAGCCCCAGAACCTAAACCTGGAACTTCATCCTCTCAGAAGAGAACAACTCTGAAAAGAGAGAGGTGAAAACCCAGGTGGTCCAAGTACTCCCTCCAAGGTGAGCAAACCTCGCCAAGGAGAAAAGAAACCACGCCCGGGGCTAGGACAACCGGGAGGATTTGATGATCCGCTGAGGAAAGGACTCAGCGGAGCAAAATGTAAGTGGTACCTAAAGGACTTGCCCCAGAGGAGGCAAAGAAAAAAATAGTGGAGCATCCGCCACAGGACGTGAAAACCACTGGGAAAAAGAAGCAGACTAAGACCACCATCAGCCAGGTCCAAAACCCAATGAAGAGAAGGAGAGAGGATGTGGGCAAAAAAGAAACCACATCCTCTAGCAAGAAGGGGTTCTCTGAGACCACCCTGAGCATAGAGGAACAAACCTCGGCAGAAGAAGCTATTATGGAAGAGATGATGACCACTGGGCACCAGCATGAGCTCTATTACTTAGAGATAACAACAGCGAATGATTGATCATATCAAAGGCTTTGGAATAATCTAGAAGAACTAGGAATAAAGTATTATCACAAGCAATATGAAGTTCATCGGTCACCTTATAGATGGAGTAGTAGTGCAGCTAAAACCTTTTCTAAATCCCGACTATAATGGGGGTAACAATTCAAATTTATTTAAATAAGTTTTAGTTTGTCTATTATTGATCTTTTCAAAAATGTTAGAAAGTCAGTATAAGATCTCGGTAGATAGTAGATCAGATTTTCCGGAGATGTTTTTTTTTAAACAGGAATAACAAGAAATGTCTTCCAGATAAGGGAAAAGAAGCAGTATTTATGATACCTACAATTAAATATGGTAGTTATATGTGGTAGTAAAAATGGACAGCATAATAAGAGCATTCTAATACTAATTCCGTCTCCCTCAGTCGCTTGAGATTTGATCGACAATTGTTCATATTACTTGATTGGCCTTATTTTGAAAAAATTAAATTATTTTGTCATCGGTGATTTTGGACGAGTCAGTAATGGTAGTAAAAAATTATTTATTTCTTCCGATAATACTTCAGGAACACTATAAGGAGATTTACTGTAGATATTTAATTGATTTAATCCATTCCATATATTTTTTGCTTGCGTTTCTCAGTTGGAACTAAAAACAAGTCCTCTTTTCTAACATTATAGTTTTATTTGTTAAATTTCTTTATAATACTCAAAATGCTGGAGAGGCCTAGTCTTCTTTTATTTGGTCAAAGCTTTATCGCGTAAATTCGTTATAAATTTTAAGTTTGAAGTAAGCCAAGGGGCCTTCTTCTTGAAACATTAATAATTCTAATGGGGGCATGTTTAATAAACAAATGTAAAATAGCATAAAAAAATAATTATTCTTATTCTACTGAATGCATTAAAGAAGTTAATTCTGAATGAAAAGTTTAATGTAAATGTCTAGAGCATTTCTTATTTTAAAGCACTTTCTACTTTCCTCTTTTATCCACGTTTTTTGTGCTTCTTTTGATTGAGTTTTACATTTTATGTTTACATATTACATTTATTAAATAGTTCTTCAGACATTCTTGGTTAAACCCGATATTTTGGGATGCCTTACACCTTTTCTCATATGTAACTTCTTATATAATCGGGTTAATTCTTCTCTCGATGTTGTAATTAAATTGATTGCACTAACCCTTACTTTTTGGAAGTCCATCTTATTAAGAATAATAAAAATCTCTTCGTTTTAACAAAACTTCCACTATTTATTTAAAAAATTGCTTTTTTAAACAATGACGGCCGTTTCGCTGATTAGCATCGGGATTTATAGGACCACACTTTAAAAATATTTTCAAATATACAGGGCCACCCATTGTGACAGGGTGGACCAAACAAATCTTTTTTTAAATGGAACACCATGTATATTTTTACATTTTTAGATTCCTTACGGTCTTTCCTTTTTGGCAATATAGGGTTTTGTAGTGTTATACAAGGTGATTCAAGAAATAATTACGTTTTTTTAATAATTTCGTCGCGGTAATAACACCCTGTAGAATTGTAAAGATTTGACATAAAAAAATGTATTTACCGTTAAATGGTTTTTAATATAGTCTTCCATTGTACAAAATTATCAACATAGCAAAAAATTTAATTTTTCTATTCAGAATATGGTCTTTTATGGTATTTTAATATTTCATAAATATTCCCTATATCTAATTGCCTTACTTTGTGAGTTATTCGTGATTTTTTGAGCCAAACATTAATTTAATTAGGTTGGCCGTGGGACTATTCAATAGAAAAGATTTTTTTAAATAAAACAGTAGACTGATACTTAATTTGTTAATATTAGATCGGATATCAAAATACATAAGTAGTTAATAAATCAACATAAAGTGATGTGACGTTTAATACACAAAAAAATTTAATTTAAAACAACGTATTTATAAAAATAACAATAAACTCGTTGAATTTATAATAAATGTTCAAAATAGCCTCCGTCGACGTCAATACATAATTGCAAGCGATCTTCAAAAGATCGACTTACACTAGTTAACACATTTCTGTTTAAATTTGCACATTCATTTCTAATTCTTTCCTTCATCTTCTTTAGTGGTGGTATTTTATACACCTTATCTTTTAAATAGCCCCATAAAAAAGTCTAATTTGTTTAACCCTGGAGATCGTGGGGGCCACCTTCTGGATCCTCCCCTCCCTATCCATCTTCCAGGAAAACTATCATTCAAACACTAAAAAATTGTAATGTACTGGAGCGTCATCATGTAATATCCACATTTTCTGACGTATGTTCAACGGTACTTCTAATAATTCCGGCAATTCGCTGTCCAAAAAATGTAGATACATTTCTCCATTTAAGTGATCCTCGAAAAAATAGGGTCCGATCACATAATTTCCAAGAATTCCAGCCCAAACATTCAACGACCATCTTGTTTGACTGTTGGTGAGAATGTGGTGTGGATTAGAAGTTGAGTAATAGTGAAAATTATGTCTGTTTACATTACCATTCTTGTGGAAAGTAGCTTCATCTCCAAATAAAACGTATTCGAAGAAATATGCATTATTCTGAATTTGTTCCTGTGCCCAACGACAAAATTCTACTCTTTTATTATGGTCATCCTCATGAAGCTCTTGATGCAATTGTACATGATAAGGATGCATCTTGTTCTTTTTAAAAATTCTTCCTACACTACGACCACTAATTTCAAAAGTATTTGCAATGTCCCTCGTACTAATATGAGGATTCTCAGTGACACTAAGGACACTAATTGACACTACTTCATTTTCTTCATTTAAAATAATTTTTTTTCGTTCAGTTTTCTCGTAGTCTACGTGTCCAGTCCGTTGAAACCGCTCTAGTAAACTTTGAAAAGCTTCTTTTCTTGGTTGTCGTCTATCAGGGAATTGCTGATGATAAATTCGTATTGCTAGTAGCACATTTTTGTTACACTCTCCTAGCACAAAAACCATAGTCAGTTCCGCCTGAGAAAAATTCATGTTAATAATATTAGTAAAACAATGGGAACTACAAAAATAGTGTAATGTCAAACTTTTAAGCTAGTTTAATGTCAAAGTCATAGCCAACTAGGTAGAATATTTTGTTTTTAAATCCTAACTACTCGATGTATTTCCCTCTATCATTATAACTGTGCAATGATATAGAAAAACCAGACATTGATATAGTTTTTTCCTTGTTTTAGTTTGAATATCATTGAAGTGATGGTGAACTTTAAGTTGACTTCTTTTCTGTTACCTCTAGTTTGTAAATAGGTAGTGTATTGCTTCCAACTTATACGCGGTACTCTAATTTTACTTACTATAGTTATAAATATAATGAACTAAGTACAATTATATTTTCTTATGCAATTATACAGGATATACTTATTTGAACCAAACGAAATGAAATAATTGGATAACAGAAAACTCACTGCTTACAATTCTACTTTAACTTTAAAGTAAAACATTTGTAAAGGATTAGAATGAAGGATTTTATTTAGAATATGCAAATTATATCTTCAGAAGTGAATGTAGCTCGTTATACAGCGCAATTAGTTCTTTTTCAGAATTTACTCCCTACAAAAGAAACTTCATGTAAGTTGGAATGTAAATAGCGTCTGCTGTCAGAGAAATTTCGATTAAGTTTTTGTCACTTATTTTCTTCAACACGTATTTCGTAATAAAAGGGGAAACCATTATAACCGTAAATTATGGACTGCAATTTCAAACAAAGGAGCGGTATTTTTTGGCTCCTACGTCATAAAATATTTTATGAAAACCTTTTTTTGGGATTTATGTGGAAATTGCAAATAAATTCATATTTGTATAGTTAACATTTGCATATTGTTTAAGACAAATATATTGAGATGAATAACCAAGCTCAGTAAAATAAAAATGTAAAACTTACCTCAATATGTAAATATAAAAAGGATATCAGAATAATTTTCATTAAAATATCAGCTACTTTTCTTTATTTCATCTAAATTATTCAGTATAATAATCTCAAATGTGAAACATTCAAACAGATGGAGAATGTGTTTGAAAACTTTATCTTGGATAGGATCCTGTAGTATTATTCAATAACAATCAAATATTCCCAATTCAAATAACAAGTCCCAATTCATGTAACAATTTACAATTCACATAGTTTTCTCCTGAAATTAAAGTTAGAATCTCAAACAAAAAGAGAATATAATTAAAACTATTAATTGAATTCATATGTTTAATAAACAAATGTGTAATTTAAGTAGTAAAATGTTTAAATATTATTTATAAGGTGACAGATAGACACTTGATTAGATAAGTATTCAGACAAATTATCACAACCTGAGATATATCTAAAAATACAAAAACTGTATAAATAAATGTATCAAACAAAAGTGAAATCAGTGTACAAACTTTTAAAGTTACAGTGATAGACAGAGTAACCTGATTTAATGATAAAAAACTCATATAGTGAAAGCTTAAAATACTATTTCAAACCACATTTAATAAAGGTTGATATGAGGAAAAATGTATATAAGTTAGTAAATTAAGTTTGTATATTAGTTATAAGATGTTAATCTTTGATAATATCAAGAGATTTTAGTTAAATCAGTACTTATAATAGTTAATACCTAGTTCATATAATAGGTTAAATGAAAAACTTAAATTTTACTTATTTCTTTTAAGTCAAATTAGTATTTAAAAGTTATAATAGGACTATTTTAATAGATTTATGCATAGATTTAGGTTCGTTTTATATTATTAGCTCAAATTTATAAAGATTTCAAAGTCATTGACATATCTAAAAATAGCAAATTTCAAACTCTGATTTTATATGGAAAAACTGATCAAATAATAATTTAAACAGATCTTTAATGAATTTATGAATACAGATTATATTATCAAAGAAATAGTCAAAATATTTCATCATTTTTCGTAAATTTAGGTTATTTTTTGCAAATTTAAACAATTGAAGCCCTAATTATATGTCATTATTGTCATAATCAGAAAAAAGTATAAAAGGACGAGGAAATTGAATTTTCGCTCTCTTGTTTCTCGCTGATCCATGCCGTATACGTCGATTGGTAATTAATTAGCATCATAAATCATTATTAATAAAAAATTTTGGCAAATCAACGTATTCAACAAAAATATTATTTATTAAGTATTTTAACAGTATAACAGTACTTACCAATAAAGTCAATTCAACAAAAACAATCCAGATTATAGCAGAATTTATGACATTAATTTCATAATTTCTGGATGTACAGCCTGGCAGACATTTTGGATAACCGTTTACGACGGTTGTGCCGATCATCTATCTATTCGGGACTCGTCGGATTTTGACATCTGTTTTTGAACATAGAAGATATTTATACGAGGTATGTGCGATAAAAAACTATTTATTTATTTTTTTTTGCATGTGATAAAAACTTGAATGGTATTAATAGTTTTATGTATAGTTTATATGAAACAATTTTTCAATTACAATTTAGTGTTTTATAGAGTATTTAACTTGAGTTTTCTTGAATCCTACCCAAGGTAAAGAGTCGGGTTTTAAAATAAATAAATTAATAATTTCACAGAGCTCGTAAAATTCTTATAGGGCGTTCAACAACTAAAATAATTAATTATAATACCATAAATAAAACAAAACATTCCAAATTGGCATTCCCAACGTGGGACTTGAAAAATTAAGAGCTTTAATTAATAGTTAATAAATAAATAATAAATGATTAAATTATAACATTACAATATATTTTATATAAATAGTCTAAGTGCTTTCAGAAGTATATCGAACTGACCTTTTAATCATACAAGATTAAATGCATTACGAAGGTAGGTAGGTACTTAACAAAAATTAAAGTAAATTAATTTTACTTTTGCAAAAAAATATAGAAGGAACGCATTATTCTAAAATGTATATCTCTAATACAAAACTGTAACTTAAATTATACGTCAAAATTTGTAAAAAGAGTAACAAAAATAAGATACAGTTTTGGCGAAACACAGTTTGATGATCATCAGTACCTATAAAAAATTTGGATAGATAAATAAAGAAGTGTTTTACCAGTATCCTTAAATAAAGAAAAGATTCTGGATTAATAAAAGTTTTTAAATTGACTGTCAGCAAAGAAATAGTTATGACTATAATCGGTGTTCCATTAATATGTCAATGCAATAATATACCTTCCCAATAGATGTCGCACAGTTTGAAGTTTTCACGAATTAACAACACGATACTTAAAAATTGATTGTACTAACCCTTACTTTTTGGAAGTCCATCTTATTAAGGATAATAAAAATCTCTTCGTTTTAACAAAACTTCCACTATTTATTTAAAAAATTGTTTTTTTAAACAATGACGGCCGTTTCGCTGATTAGCATCGGGATTTACAGGACCACACTTTAAAAATATTTTCAAATATACAGGGCCACCCATTGTGACAGGGTGGACCAAACAAATCTTTTTTTAAATGGAACACCATGTATATTTTTACATTTTTAGATTCCTTACGGTCTTTCCTTTTTGGCAATATAGGGTTTTGTAGTGTTATACAAGGTGATTCAAGAAATAATTACGTTTTTTTAATAATTTCGTCGCGGTAATAACACCCTGTAGAATTGTACAGATTTGACATAAAAAAATGTATTTACCGTTAAATGGTTTTTAATATAGTCTTCCATTGTATAAAATTATCAACATAGCAAAAAATTTAATTTTTTTATTCAGAATATGGTCTTTTAAAAAATTGAGTCTTTTAAAAAAGCAGTTTTTAAATAAATATTGGAAGTTTTGTTAAAACGAAGAGTTTTTTATTATCCTTAAGAGGAATACATACCCTCGTTTATTTGAAATAAAAGTCAAACGCCGTTATTTACCAACCGATTGTTTTGAAAATTTGGAAATTAATTTAATGTATACTTCTTAAAAAAAGTATGGAAACAGATTTTTTTAAAAAAGTCTAATTTCTGAGAAAAAAAATTATTTACACTCCAATTTTTAATTTTTCAAAAATTCGCTCCCATAACTTTTTAGACATTAGTTAGATGTAACCATTCCCAAAATTTCGTGAATTTATCTTAAGTCGTTTGGGCGCACAACAAACATTTAAGTTTCTTTCCTGATTGATAGCGCCCTCTTCTAAATTCTGTGAAAACGGAACTACTAACATGTATAGAGGTGGTAACAGTAAACTCTGTTACTTGTGTTAGTTACTGTAAGTAACGGTTAGTACGACTGAATAAAGATTTGGTAAAATAGCTTCAATAAATAGGTAATAAAAATTAAAATAAAATACGCTGTTTTTAACACGCGCTGTTTAAAGTAGGTATTTCTTTTGCATTAGTATTTTAAAAGTAATCATTATTTAATTAATATTGAAGGTTTTAAAAGGTAAAAGTATGAAGAGTATATGATATAATTGGCATTTATATTTTATTAAAAGTTCTTTATGGATTTAGGTGTTGTTTCTTTTAGCATTTACGTAAAAACCTTAATGTTGATATTCTTATAGGGTTGAAAGACATTTTATATCAACTTTGTTGAAAGCAATTTTTAATGCCGCAACCAAGCTTAGGTATTATTATTTTACACCTTATCAGTTAATCTAAGTACCGGTTTACTGAATTATCGTTTAACAATATAGCTTATAGTAGAGAGAAATTAGATAATAAAATAGGGATATTATTCTGTAGTTACGAAGTATATTTTTTTGATTTATTAAGTAACTAAGAGCCGGAGCTTCATTGTAAAAAACGTTAATGGTTACTTTTGCTTCATATTAAGTGCTTCGCTAAACAAAATGCCAAAAACACCGAACACTTGTTTTTATGAGATTTTAAACGATTGAGTTTGCTAGATATTTTTTAAGATAAGGAATTTTAAAAACAACATAAAGGTTATATAACATCTTTTATTATTTCTTTTAAATAAGCATTATAATAAAAACACTTTAATTTAGGAAACATTTTATTTTTCCAAAACACATCATCCCTGCTTATTTGTTTAACATGTCTCGGCCCTAAAGGAGACCAGACAATGAAATAGCAATATTCCTTGCCTGAAAGATGTGGCTGCCCTTGTATTTGATAATAATACGGATGAGTGTGTTTTAAATACAAAAAACCATCCTCATCATACGCAAGAAATTTAATTTTCTTTTCAGCTACTCCTTGTTCTATTGAGCAGCTTTTTAGGACCAAGGGACATTTAACTTCAATAGTGAAATTGTTGTCATCTTTAATCACGCCATCTGGACTTGCCCCTAGAAAATATTCCTCTCCAGTTCCAATGAATAAGCCACAAGGTGCAACATTTAAACCTGTCAGTTCCTCAAATGCACGAATTGCTGTTGCTTCATTGTCCAGACCATATCGTGTAGGTCTGTTACCTGTAAAACCTCTGTAAGATGATTTGTCATTTCTCGCAATCTACAGATAGTTCCAAAATTAGATGCAGTTAGTCTATACTGTCGTACTTGATGCCATAACGGATTTAAATGTTGTCCTATTGTAGCTATTTCTATACTAATTTTATCTGTCATTGTTTTTTTTTAATATATTCTGGAGCTTTTCTTTTCTAGCATTTAGTTCTTCTTCACTTACTTCATCTTGCACTGCCCCATAATCTTCATCGGCAACTGAAATAATTAATTTTGGTTTATATCCCCGTTTACATTTAAAATTTTGAGTTCTTTGTCGGTTGAGTTTTCTTCTTGCTAAAAATTTTTTTGTGTAATCTCCGGTAGTTTCTTGAAATGCATTTATTATTTGTTGAAGGTAGGTATCTTTCGAGTTATAGGAAATAGCAGCCAACTGACACAAGAATAAAATAAATTCACCAATTTTCGGTTATTTATGGAATAATAATTATTAGGTAGCTACCTACAGATAAAAAGGTTTACTGGATTTATAGTTATTCCAAAGAATTTTAATTCCCTTTTATTATTTATCAAGCAATAAAGATTATTATGTACCTACTAAGATTAAATTTCTATAAAGTATGGTTATTCTAAAGGTAAATAAGGAAATTGCGGATTGATAGCAACTAATTTGGTTTTGATTAAATATTCCATGAATTTAGGCTAATATCATATTTAATATTTAGAATTCTTTTGTACGATGACAAATCTACTTATAAAATATATTTTGAAAGATATAGGTAATAAATATTAAGTCCTAAATGTTCATTTAATTTCGTTAAATTTATAAAAATGTAAAAGGAAATTAAAACATACTGTAATTTTATTAAATATAAAAATCTAGAAAGAAACAACTCAAATTTTCAAAACAATCGATTGGAAAATAACGGCGTTTGATTTTTATTTCAAATAAAAGGGGGTATGTAAATGTGATTAAAAAGGTTTTTTTTTGTTCACGTATACATTAAATTTTATTTCAATTAGTTTTCTTAGTCTTATGAATTTTCAAAATGGTAAAATCCCATTAAATGTCACTTGTCACAGTCATGGTAAAAATTTCTTTAAAATTCCTTTAGCCGTTTTTTCTAGACAGTGTTAACAAATTTACTTCACACTAACATCCAAAAATGGTTCCGCAAACAAATATTTTTCGGTCAGGTATCTCCACAACGTAAAAATCAATCGAACCAATTTTTTTCTTATCACAATAATTCTTCCCTCTATTATATTCAAACGGAATACGGGATGAATAATTGAAGACACGTAAAACAAAATTCCTGGATTATCATACATAAAAAACATTGCCATATTGTCACAGTTTTTTATTTTTCTAGGTCTATTTATCGATTTTTAATTAGTAATAATGATTTCTTTCCCAGAAATAGAATTATACCTACTTTTTTTTAGTTAAAAGTTTTAAAAAAATAAGAAAAGTTATCTTAAAATGTTTCAACGAAAAAGGTGTCTATAAATTTAACGATTCTTTAAAAATTTTATACATTTCAATTTTTTTTAAAAATGTTTTTTTAATTTCTCTCCTTAATACCCTCAATAATGTAGCCTAATTTAATTTTTTTAAAGTTTGTTTATTTATAATTAAATTATATTAATAGTTTTGGAGATATTCAGAATAAAAAAATAGGACCGATGCCTGGTAATAAAATTATCGGCTGGGTGGTTGTTGTATTCGTTGTAAAATCCTTATCTGATCAGTTGAAACTACCGATGTAATAATATTACGAATTTAATATGTGTATGCCGCCCGTACCCAAGCCCATCTCTAATTACCTACCCACCCAAAATTCTAGCCCATGGAAGATTTAATATACGTCGACTTATGATTTGTAATCTACGTCAGCATTTAAAATATCTCGGCTTATCTCTGTTCGAACTTTGTGGGTGCTTCCGACACTGATTCTACGGACAGGGTATGTATTCCTCTTAACACGATACTTATTATCAAATACAAATAAAAATTATTGGATATGTTATTGATTGCCTTGTCACTGTCCTGTGATGTGAAACGGGAGTGACTATTGATCCGTCCAAAATTTGTATTAGTTTTAAAAACTAATATTTAAAAAAATATACTGCCAGGGTGAAAAAAATGCTTCGCTTTTCGGTCTTTAATGGACCTCGATAGTAATAACTCACTTTTCTATACCTTCGCGCATAATTATTATTAATAGATATTATAAAAATAAAGAGATGATGATAATTTATTTTATTTCACATAATGTACCTAATTTATAAGGATGATAAATTTTCCTTTTTATAGGCAGATTGAATCAAATTTATTCTGCTCAATAAACGGCTAGTGTCAAGACATACAAGAAAACATACAAGAAAAAAAATGTATATATTTTTTATAATATATAAACTATCATTTTAGGAAAAACACACACAATTTACTTTTGCAATGAATCTAATAAAAATTCTCTTGAACATATAAATTAGGGTTATCCAGTCCTCTACGTGTGAATTTCCCAAAACCAGTAAAATGAAATTCGGGAATCAAAAGGCTTTCCAAGCACATGCGCTGAAAATCTATTTCCATCAGACTCCAACGACAGAAATTTCAGTGTAGTTTTAGCGCGCGCGAACTTCAACGGAACATAAATTAAATTGAGTTAGCTCGATTGTCCTGTGCAGAAAATTGAAGGAAAAAACGTGTTTGTATTTTTGTTGCGATCACCACAATTTATTTGCAGTTAATAAGTGCGTTTTTGGTTGGATTATAAACTATTTGGTTTTAATTTCAAGGTAATCCATTGTGATTTTTTCAATAAATTAAAATAAAATAAAAAATTTAGTTACCATTTACTTATCTATAGGTAGGAAAATATGGGGAAAATATTTACTCTAGAAATAAATTAACATAGCAATAAATAAAAAAAATAGGTATAATTCAATACTGCAAAGTGAAAAATTTTTAAAATAAGTAGTTAATTTTTGTTATTGTTTGAATTCTTAGGTTATTAAACAATCTAAGTAAAACTTTTAAATCAAATAACAAATAATTAAATTAAAGGCTGTAGTATTAATTGATTAATGAACATTATCAAATTTCAAAATTGTTTTAAAAATTCTTAACTAAATTTTATTATTTAATCTTCATATTTAGTTGTTAAGGTCACCCACAAATTTTTAATTTTTTTTATAATCACGGAGTAACTCCAACAGAGTTAGGTCTGGAACTAAAAATATTTATTTTATTGCATCTCTGCTTTCAATCGACCCGATTGGAAATGTTCCATGTAAGAAAAAATCGCACTGCAAGCAGAATGGAGTGAAACGCCATTGTGGCGGGACTATAATCTAAAAACGACCAACATGGTTTAGTTTTTAAATGTCAGTACACATCCGAGATAGAAAATCATCTTTTTCATTACTAAGAACAATTAATAACTGCACAGTTAAACTAAACTTCCACTATTTATTTGAAAAATTCGCTTTAAAATCAATTACAGCTGTTTCGCTATCACTAGCATCGTCAGATTGACATATTGAAATTACATGTTGTTTGTTTGTAACTAGGTGCTTGATGTTGATAAGGAGTTAAGGCTAGACCAAGTAAGGAAGTAATAAGACATAACAATATTAAAGCCTAGATGTTATTAGCCCTAAGGGATTATCCTGGATGTATTTCCCTCTAAGATCAGTATAACTGTGCAATGATATAGAAAAACCAGGAAAAAACTATATCATGCTGATCTTTACAATAACTTAATATATTTATGTTATAATAATGTCTTATCTATGTATAAAATGAAGACTCAATCAAGATAAACAGTTTAATAGTGGAGAACTTCCAAGATTTATTTGTTCATTAACTACTTTAAACTGTTGATCTGCTAGATGTCTTTTAATTTCAAGTTCTTCTAGAAAATCTAAATTTTGTTTTTTATCACAAATGTGTAGGTAGTATATGAATGTCATTGGTGTGTATAAGTGAGTTTGGTTAGGTTAGGTTAGGTTCCAGTAGGTGTTTTGCATAGTTCGACTTATCTGGTTGTTGTAATCTATATGCAAAACACCTACTGGAACATCCAAACTCACTTATACACACCAATGACATTCATATACTACACATTTGTGATAAAAAACAAAATTTAGATTTTCTAGAAGAACTTGAAATTAAAAGACATCTAGCAGATCAACAGTTTAAAGTAGTTAATGAACAAATAAATCTTGGAAGTTCTCCACTATTAAACTGTTTACTTTGATTGAGTCTTCATTTTATACATAGATAAGACATTATTATAACATAAATATATTAAGTTATTGTAAAGATCAGCATGATATAGTTTTTTCCTGGTTTTTCTATATCATTGCACAGTAATACTGATCTTAGAGGGAAATACACCCAGGATAATCCCTTAGGGCTAATAACATCTAGGCTTTAATATTGTTATGTCTAGTGGTGAGCGATATCGTGATTTTTAAATCACAATGTGAATTGCTACCGTGATTTTTTGATATCAGTGATTTTAAAGCGTGACGTGATCACGACTTTCGCAGTTTTATTATAGTATGGCATATGGTATACCTAACCTACGCTACAAACTGTAAATCACACAAAAATTGCTACTTGCTACTAAATGATTCCCAATACTTCGATTTCACGGACCTGATATACATACTTATTAAAATATTGTGAATTCATTTAGTTTTCAAAGTCCGTAAGGCACGATCTCGCATATTGCACGTGTTAATCTTATGGTGTGAAGCGAAATTCAACTTTACTTCTCTACAAATGTCAACAAGGCACGATGTCGCTTGCAGTCTATGTCAAGTCTTATGGTGATATGCAATAATCGACCATATTGAAATATAAAAACGTGATTTTTTAACAGACAGAAGACGATAGGAAACTCGGCAATATTGTGCCGTGGTTGTGATCACGTCACGCTTTTCTACGAGATCAGGACCCCTATTTTCGAATATGTGATGTGATAGATCACTGGTGAAAAACCGGTGAACCGTATTTTTAGACCATATGATAGCTCACATCACACTTCGCTTGGTCAGACCCAGTCGAAGCAGTGAAACATGCGCATTATTATTCAGGCGTCAGCGTATTGTCAAAATCATATGTTTATTAGAGTTGTTACCGTAGTTTTGTTTTGAAACTTGCATCTTTCATAAATAAAAGAATATAGTTGTATTTATCATAAATAAAAGAATATAGTTATCAGTTTGAACTGCCTGAAACCCAATTTATCAAACGTTGCCAACTTTCTAGTATGTTTGTTATACGTCAAAATTCATTCATCTTTCATAAATATAACGAGGCAACGTTGTGATATCGAAAATACGACCCATGAAAGGTTTTGTCAGGGATCGATCACTTCCCTACTCACATCACATTCACTTCACATCACACGTTCGAAAATAGGGGTCCAGGTAACAGTCGTGATTCGTGAATTCTAGATATCAGTTACTAAATAACAGTTCGTGATATCTCGCTCATTACTAGTTATGTCTTATTACTTCCTTACTTGGTCTAGCTATAACTCCTTATCAACATCAAGCACCTGGTTACAAACAAACAACATGTAATTTCAATATGTCAATCTGACGATGCTAGTTATAGCGAAACAGCTGTAATTGATTTTAAAGCGAATTTTTCAAATAAATAGTGGAAGTTTAGTTTAACTGTGCAGTTATTAATTGTTCTTAGTAAGATGAACTTCCAAAAAGTAGAGGTTAACACAATCAATCTTTTTCATTATTATTGTCACAAGTTAATTTCTTCCATGTTATAGCTCTTAAAATATAAAGACAAAATTTTGGTTTTAAAATATTTTTGCATTCTTTACAATTACTTAATGTATTAATAATATTATATATAACAACTAGCTAGATCTAATGGCTATCCATTAAATACAATCACTAACAATAGAGAAGAGAAATTGTTACTACAATAAATTTATTGTACTAACCCTTACTTTTTTAAACAATTTTGAAATTTGTTAATGTTAATTTATGAATTAATACTACAGCCTTTAATTTAATTATTTGTTATTTGATTTAACTTGGGAGTTAAGTTAAAACAAGAGTTATTATTCTAAATTAAACTTAAACTAACTTAAAACACAAAATAATTGGTACAAAACTGTTGAATATAAAAACAAAAATACTGGAATAAAAAAAATCAGGCATATACAAAATTAAATGTACCTGAAAAATTTAATACCTAAATCAAATAATAAAAAATGTTGGGAAACAATTAACACCTAAGAGCATATAGATTACAACAACCGGGTAGGTCACATTATGCAAAACATCTAATTGAACACAAACACTTGCTTATGCAAATCAAACAAATAGAAATAAAAAATTGTGATAAAGAACTAATTTTAGAGTTTATGAAGAATTGGAAATTAAAAGATTTAAATAAGTCGATACTAGAAATACTTTTGGTTATCGTATAGATTAGTACGATATAATTATATCCTGGTTTGCAGAATTATCTTGCGGTTACTCCCTTGCGGTTAATAATCTCTAGGCTTCAATATTATTGTGTAATTACTTCAATACTTGGTCCAGTTTAAACATAAATCAAGTTAAATTTATTGTACTAACCCTTACTTTTTGGAAGTCCATCTTATTAAGAATAATAAAAAACTCTTCGTTTGAAATGAACTTCCAAGTTTATTTGTCAGATTGACATTTAAGTTACATTTTGTTTGTTTGTAGCTGGGTACCTGATGTTGTTTAGGTAGTATTAAGGCTAGACCAAGTATGGAAGTAATAAGACATAACAATATTAAAGCCTAGATGTTAATAGCACTAAGGGATTATCCTGGATGTACTTCCCTCTAAGATCAGTATAACTGTGCAATGATATAGTAAAACAAGGAAAAAACTATATAATGCTGATCTTTACAATAACTTAATATATTTGTGTTTTACAATTACGTCTTATCTATGTATAAAATGTAAACTCAATCAAAGTAAACAGTTTAATAGTCTATTTATTTCTTCGACGAAATATAAATTTTGTTTTTTATCACAAGTGTGTAGTAATTGGATGTCATTGGTGTGTATGAGTGAGTGTGGATGTTCAAGAACGTGTTTTGCATAGTTTGACTTATCTGGTTGTTGTAATCTATACGCTCTTAAGTGTTCATTGAATCTTATTTCAAAATTTCTTTGTGTTTGACCTACATATACAGTATTACATTTTGGACAATTTTAGTTCAGACGGGAACATTTTTGTCTCCTACTTGTAGAATGGTCAACATCGTTAACAACCCTTAAAATTTGAAATAGAACAGAAACAATAACGTCAATATTGTGGCTTCAATCTCCGATATTAACACCCTTTTGATGGTGAAATAATCATTAAATAGTTCTTAGTCTGTTTCACTTTATGAAATGAATAAACCAGAGATTGATATATTATTCTTAATTGTTCAATAAATATTATTTATTTAAAAATATTCCTTTTATAGTCCAGACGTGCTGTAGTTTTAGACGGAAATTCTGATACCTGGAATGTAACAGTTGGAGGTGGTAAAGGGGCTTATAACACATGAAAAAAAAATACATTAACTATTTCAATTATGATCATAAACCTTTTAGGGGTGAAAAAGGGATAAAAAACTGAAGTATTGCTGTTTGCGGCTAAAATTGACGTCAAAATGAAAAGTGCCCAATAGAAAAGTTGTAGATCATGTAAAAATATAAAACTTTTCTTTTGGTAATTTTCTCACATAACCTCAATTTTTCGAGGAAAATGGAAAAAAAAACGATTTTTTGTTTTTAATTTTTAATTTTCCAACGGATTCGTCAATCTTGGTGAAACTTGGTGAAAACTTACCTTTTTATGTCCAAAATAACCTCGAATTTTCTCAACCTCATAACATAATAATTTTCCGAGAAATTTGATTTTTCTGGAAAAATCTCTTTTTTTTTCAACTGTAAAGTTTGCTCGGAAAATATTATTGGAAGAGATTTTTCTGGGGCTCAATTTTTTCGTTTTTACGTCTACTTTCACATGGCATAAAAAAATACACCTCTCATTTAAAAATGTGCTCAAAAAAAAAGCAAAAAATGAATTTTGCATCAGCTAAATTTGCAATAATTGTTAAATTTTTGTTATAAAATATTAAAATATGCAAAAGCCGACTCTTGCATTACATTCTACGGAAAAAATTACAAAAGAAAATGTATTTCATTATTTAGTCGGATTTTTATTTCATTTGCAATATTATTATAAACACTCAAGTCTATTAATGAAGTTAATAATCCGAGCGGGGATTTCATGCTTTTTACTATTGTTGTATGCTGATTTGTTTGTATTATAAGGTTTTTCATGGGATAAATCGATTTGTTGATATTACAAGGCCCAAATACCCTTTCATCAGAGCCCTAATGCCACCTTTCATAAGTGACAAAGTGTAGACATGACAACTCTAACTAGCCTAGGGGCCTAGGCCTTTTGTTTTCTCTTTGACCTTGCAACATTTCAGTATACAAAATATACTATCATTCGTAAAAAACAAAATATTGTCTTTTCAATATATTTTTTAAATACAATTACGAATTACTTAAAACCGAACGATTATTATATTAAAAATAAACAAATTATTCCAAAAAGTCAAAGAAAATTGAAATTTTGATGAAAATTGGGCTATAGGGTTCTGATGGAAGGGTATTTGGGCCTTGTAATTATCAACAAATCGATTTATCTCATGAAAAACCTTATAATATAAACAAAGCAGCATACAACAATAGTAAAAACCATAAAATCCCCGCTCGGATTAACTTCATTAATAGACTTGAGTGTTTATAATAATATTGAAAATGAACTAAAAATCTGACTAAATAATGAAATACATTTTCTTTTGTAATTTTTCCCGTAGAATGTAATGCAAGAGTCGACTTTTGCATTTTTTAATATTTTTTAACAAAAATTTAACAATTATTGCAAATTTAGCTGTTGCAAATTTCATTTTTTGCTTTTTTTTTCATTTTTGAGCACATTTTCAAATGAGAGAGTTTTCACCAAGTTTCATCAAGATTGACGAATCCGTTGGAAAATTAAAAATTAAAAACGAAAAATCGTTTTTTTCCATTTTCCTCGAATAATTGAGGTTATGTGAGAAAAGTACCAAGAGAAAAGTTTTAGATGTTTACATAATCTACAACTTTTCTATTGGGCACTTTTCATTTTGACGTCAATTTTAGCCGCAAACAGCAATATTTCAGTTTTTTACCCCCTTTTCACCCCTAAAAAGTTTATGATCATAATTGAAATAGTTAATGTATTTTTTTTTTCAAGTATTGTAAGCCCCTTTACCACCTCCAACTGTTACATTCCAGGTCTCAGATATTCCGTATTTTTTATTTTTTTGGTACAGCACGCCTGGACTATTAATTTTAGCACCTAACCAAAAGTCATCTCTTGTCTAGATTATTGTTCAGCAATCGTCCCTAAGGGGATCCAAATGATAAAATTACAATATTATTTCCTTTTAATACTAGTTGTACTTGTATCTGATGATAATTAAAACTTTTTTTAATCTTACCATCTTTGTTGGCTAATTTTTTTTGTAATCTATGTGGTGTCAATTTCGATCAAGAATAATGACTTTTACTTTCAGTAACTTCTTTATTACAACCATTTTATCTGGACTTTCTCTTTGCTAAATATTTGTGGATATGTAGAAATACCTCAGTTGATATTATTTAATTTTACTTTCATCCCTTTATTAAAATTTTTCATAATTATCATAATACAGAATGGAATATCTAGTCCAGACCAAAAAAATTAAAAATACGGAATATCTGAGACCTGGAATGTAACAGTTGGAGGTGGTAAAGGGGCTTATAACACAAGAAAAAACAATATATTAACTATTTCAATTATGATCATAAACTTTTTAGGGGTGAAAAAGGGGTAAAAAACTGAAATATTGATGTTTGCGGCTAAAATTGACGTCGAAATGAAAAGTGTCCAATAGAAAAGTTGTAGATCATGTAAAAATCTAAAACTTTTCTCTTGGTAATTTTCTCACATAACTTCAATTTTTCGAGGAAAATGGAAAAAAACGATTTTTCGTTTTTAATTTTTAATTTTCCAACGGATTCGCCAATCTTCGTGAAACTTGGTGAAAACTTACCTTTTTATGTCCAAAATAACCTCGAATTTTCTCAACCTTGTAACATAATAATTTTCCGAGAAATTTGATTTTTCTGGAAAAATCTCTTTTTTTTCAACTGTAAAGTTTGTTTGGAAAATATTATTGGACAAGATTTTCCTGGGGCTAATTTTTTTTCGTTTTTACGTCTACTTTCACATGAAATAAAAAAATACACCTCTCATTTAAAAATGTGCTCAAAAATGAAAAAAAAAGCAAAAAATGAATTTTGCAATAGCTAAATTCGCAATAATTGTTAAATTTTTGTTATAAAATATTAAAAAATGCAAAAGCCGACTCTTGCATTACATTCTACGGGAAAAATTACAAAAGAAAATGTATTTCATTATTTAGTCAGATTTTTAGTTCATTTTCAATATTATTATAAACACTCAAGTCTATTAATGAAGTTAATAATCCGAGCGGGGATTTTATGGTTTTTACTATTGTTGTATGCTGCTTTGTTTATATTATAAGGTTTTTCATGAGATAAATCGATTTTTTGATAATTACAAGGCCCAAATACCCTTCCATCAGAACCCTATAGCCCAATTTTCATCAAAATTTCAATTTTCTTTGACTTTTTGGAATAATTTGTTTATTTTTAATATAATAATCGTTCGGTTTTAAGTAATTCGTAATTGTAATTAAAAAATATATTGAAAAGACAATATTTTGTTTGTTACGAATGATAGTATATTTTGTATACTGAAATGTTGCAAGGTCAAAGAGAAAACAAAAGGCCTAGGCCCTTAGGCTAGTTAGAGTTGTCATGTCTACACTTTGTCACTTATGAAAGGTGGCTATAGGGCTCTGATGGAAGGGTATTTGGGCCTTGTAATATCAACAAATCGATTTATCTCATGAAAAACCTTATAATACAAACAAATCAGCATACAACAATAGTAAAAACCATGATATCCCCGCTCGGATTATTAACTTCATTAATAGACTTGAGTGTTTATAATAATATTGCAAATGAACTTAAAATCCGACTAAATAATGAAATATATTTTCTTTTGTAATTTTTCCCGTAGAATGTAGAGTCGGCTTTTGCATTTTTTAATATTTTATAACAAAAATTTAACAATTATTGCAAATTTAGCTGATGCAAAATTCATTTTTTGCTTTTTTTTTGAGCACATTTTTAAATGAGAGGTGTATTTTTTTATGCCATGTGAAAGTAGACGTAAAAACGAAAAAAATGAGCCCCAGAAAAATCTCTTCCAATAATATTTTCCGAGCAAACTTTACAGTTGAAAAAAAAAGAGATTTTTCCAGAAAAATCAAATTTCTCGGAAAATTATTATGTTATGAGGTTGAGAAAATTCGAGGTTATTTTGGACATAAAAAGGTAAGTTTTCACCAAGTTTCACCAAGATTGACGAATCCGTTGGAAAATTAAAAATTAAAAACGAAAAATCGTTTTTTTTTTCATTTTACTCGAAAAATTGAGGTTATGTGAGAAAATTACCAAAAGAAAAGTTTTAGATTTCTACATGATCTACAACTTTTCTATTGGGCACTTTTCATTTTGACGTCAATTTTAGCCGCAAACAGCAATACTTCAGTTTTTTATCCCTTTTTCACCCCTAAAAAGTTTATGATCATAATTGAAATAGTTAATGTATTTTTTTTTCATGTGTTATAAGCCCCTTTACTACCTCCAACTGTTACATTCCAGGTATCAGAATTTCCGTCTAAAAGTACAGCACGCCTGGACCAATCTCATTCTAATAAGTATATTATTTGCATTCGATCTAAATCGACTATTTATTTTCTTCTATTATTTAAACCCTCTTTAAACGTACCCTAATGGGTTTATATAATTTTAGGAAAAACAAGAAGGTAATTAAACAGTGAAATAAATTTGATGTTGTAAACTTACTAACCATTTCGTTTTGTTGTAGTTTTAAAATTTTTATTTGTTGAGGGACCACCTTAATTGAATGTGGAAAAAGAAGTCAGTTTAGTTTACCTATAATAAATTTTTAAGACTTTATTTCAAGTTGTTACGGGTTGATTTCATTTCATTAATTTCAATAATGTTAGGAACTTACCAAAGTTAAAATGCAGATT
Source organism: Ophraella communa (assembly GCA_035357415.1). Lineage (NCBI taxonomy): Eukaryota > Metazoa > Arthropoda > Insecta > Coleoptera > Chrysomelidae > Ophraella > Ophraella communa. The sequence continues at coordinate 28,394,695 of CM068982.1, forward strand.
TTCTTTATAAAACTCTCCTATTTTTCTAAGGTATAACACCAGGTAAACACGAGTAATAAATTTAATACACAAACATAAACAATAACCTCTTTATTTAATTGATGGTAACATTCACAATTCAATTGTCAATCATAAATCAGAACCACAGTAATAGAGTAGAATTCTGTGTTCAGAACTCTTTCTGTATTCAAGGACGTATTATTTGACCATCTTCTTAAAAATAAATAAACTAAATTTAAAAATAAAATAACTACCAAATTATCAATTTATAGACTTACTTTTTTTTGGTGACATTATCTTTCCTTTTTTTGTTAATTTGACCTTTTAGAAGCACATGGCTTTAATTTAATTTTTCGTATTTTACGGATTTAAAACTGGTCTAAAACAAACAGAAAAACCCACTTTAACAAATAATAAGACTATATTACATGAATATTGCAATAAGTGTTGTAAACCCTGTGGGGGATTTTTATGTAAAGTCTTATATAAGCCACCAACATCGGTAAGTCTGCTTTAACTCCTTTAACTTCCTAGTTAAGTATAATTTCCGCTATTTTAGGCTTTTTCTTTTTGGTTTACTCTAAGTGTAGAGTGATTTCAATATTATTTTTACACATGTACATGTAGGAGTGCATCAAACTGTACCTGCAGCCTTATCTTTCCGCATAGTTCACTCTGTAGCTGTGATTCTGTCTTGCTAATACCTTTAACTGCATCTACTCCACCCGAAACAATAAAAAGGAATTATTTACCATTAATCAAAGAAAGACAAGTGAAAACCATTTGAAAGACTTACCAAATAAGTATCTGCAACCTTCGGAATTTCGACTCTTCAAGTAAGATCGTTTTTATTTTTATTTGGATTACATCTTGTTCAATTACTTCCCAGAAGAGACCACCATACCAGTTAAACTACAAAAAGAAAATCTATCTTTAAAAATTTCTACATATTTCATAGTTAGATTTGTTTTCTTAAATAAGTAAATAACATGAGATTATTTTACTAATTAATAAAATATAATAATAAGATTAATACTTACTGTGTTGTAAACCTTATAGTACTACAAGGGAATCGTTATTTAACTATTATTTTATATCTTGTCTTCCATATATAATTGTGGACATCGTAACTATAATAAAAGATAGTGCTTGATTTCTTAGAATTTTGTTTCTTTTATCTGTCTTATGAGCTAGCCAAATAAATTCCAAGCTTTGACCCTTTTTAAATAATTTTTAAAGGGGTGCTAAGGCTGAACTGCAATAAAGTTATAAGTTAGATTATTTTTTTTTTGTTTTTTTTTTATTTCGAACATCTTAATTGGATATTTCTTTTCTTAAGAGCAAACCGGACATATCCGAAAATTTTAAAAGCATCCTGAGCCTTTATTTCTAATCCGATTTTTGTGAAATTTTCAGTAAACACTTATTATTACTAAACTTAGGGGGGTATTACCTTGATTTTTTTCTAATCCCTTTAGAAGTATTTATTTCCTAATAAAAACGAAAAAACAAGAAAAAAAAAGGTTATTCCCGTCTTCTAAATTAAATTTAGGAAAATGTGTCGCTTTCTGTTTTAGTAAATGTCGAGTAGTTTTTAAATGGGATGCTTTCCCACCTTTGCCTAAAAATTTTCTATAAAATGCTGCCCTCTCGTTGTATAAATTTTAAGACAGTTTTAATCGCGTTGGTGGAGATATTCCCAGTGGCGGAGCAATTATCATGTTAACACGAGAGTATCAGAAAATGTAATACTTATAACTTTTTTGTTGTATTTAATGATGTGACTTTTTCTAAATAAATTAAAGTAAATTTCAAATTTTGACAAGGTGGTCAAAATAATAATTATTAACTTCATGTTTTTAATTCTATCTAATCTATATAAATCTGCCACTAATATCATTTCTCTTGTAGTTTCTGGTGTACTTATTTATTAAGAAGAATACATACATCGAAAACAAAAAATTGCATAACTTAAAAGTAGCATTATTCATATACATCCAGTCAAAATTGTTTCACCAAATTTCTATATTTCGCTAAAATATCTACAGGGAGATTCATATTACGGACCTAAAATGAAATGATTTTTATATGCATTTTACAACTAAATACTTCAATATATCAATCTGATGATGCTAGTTTTTAGCGAAACAGCTGTAATTGAATTTAAAACTTTTACATAGTGGAAGTTTCATTCAACCATTAAGGTGTTTACTGTTTTTTTATACGATTTTGCTGGTTTGTTGCAGTAAAGAAGACAATGAAAATCTAGTAAAAAACGCATCCAAGCACTAGACAAAAAAATGTGGAATTTCAGCTCTTATCATCTAGTTGTAAAATGCATTTAAAAAATTATTCCATTTTATGTCTATTATGTCCATTTTATGTAATAGGAATCTCCCTGTAGATATTTTTTATTTTTTAAATAAGAATAATTAGCATGCGACATTATACAGTGCTTATTCTTCTAAATTCCATCAAAAGTGTTTCGCCAGATTTAATAATTGGTTTAAATACAGAGAGTTTAATATTGCGTATATAAAATTGAATAATTTTTTTATAAAATTTCTGCAACTCAACAAATAGAAATAAATTAATATTTGAAGTTCAACATTAATTAATTGGCGAAAAATATAAAACTTATTGTGTAGACATTAGTCTTTTATCAAAGAAATTTCATACTCTATATTTTACAAGCACGATAAAGTTATGTTTTAACCTAGGAATAGTATTATTTATGTCGTACAATCAAAACTATTTTATTTCTTTGCTATTCTCTGTCTTTGATTATCCCGAATTTTCAGTCTTCTAAGAAATCTTGAGTCAACTAGCTGTGGAAACAAAGATTTAAAAAATATATTTTTAATTTTTCTACCATCCTGTCAGCCCAAAAGGTTCTGCCTCGCGGAATCTAAAACATTCATTAAACAATAAATAGGAAATTTATAGAACAATAAACAAAAAAACTGTTGAATTAAACTTTCACTATTTATTCGCAAAATACGTTTTTAAATGCAATGACGGCCGTTTCGCTAGAATTAGCATCGTCAGATTGACATATGTCGAAAAAGTAAAAGTTTAATTCAACCGTTTAGTTGTTTATTGTTCTTAATAAGATGGACTTTCACGTAGTAAGGGTTAGTACAATAAATTTCAGGAAATTTATAGGATAATTAATTACGTAAGATTACCTCTATAATTTTATATATTACATTTTCTATCAGCAGACCCTTTGAACTCCATATTATAAAAAAACAGAATTCTTTATCCTTGAACCTGATTAAAATATATATGATTTTTGTTTAAATGTAATTTTCCATTTTTCAAGGAAGCCCATGTAATTTTTTCGGAATTTATGGTGTCTTCAGGGTTTTTGATAGTCTCCGGACATTTTACTTCTATTTATATTTAGGTATGGATACTCAGGTCTTAAAATATACTTTATACGTTCATTTTACTAAAATTTACTTACCACTGTTCCAGAGTAAAAATTAAGAAAGTAGAAATAACATTCACGGAAGCACAAATTAAGTTAAGAAACGAACAGTACACTGTAATATAACGATTTTTTTATATTTTGCAATTATAAAAATCTTCATTATAAAACGCATTTGCGTATCGTAATGTTACTTTTACGCACACAAATTTTTGTTTTAAATGGTTGGCGACATGAGTGAAGTATCTAATGACATGACTATAGACAATGACATTTGTGGCTAATAGCAATTTATTAATTTTATTTTGTTCTTTAAGAAAGTATTTGTGAATATGAATACTTATATAATATATTATTATTAGTGTATATGTCATTTTAAAATATTTGAAAACAATAACATTTCATAATTTAAATGTCAAAACTGTCAAATGTTATAAATTACACAGTGCTACCGACATACTTCTTAAAATCAAACCTTTCGTAATTACATAAAAATAATAAATTAATTTAAAAAATGATAAAATGGCCAAATATAAAAAATATTATAAACAACTTATTTCATATGGCTGTTGTGACACTCGTTCTTTAAAAAACTCATCGCTTCGCGATTCGTTTTTTAAACTTGAACTCGTGTCATAACAGAATTCCATATGAAATGCGTTGTTAAATATACTATTTAGGTACGACTATGTACCTATTTGAAAATCATCTGCTGAAACACCCGAAATACAATAGACATAATATGTAAGTTTTCTTCCCTTACTTATCTTTACAGTAACTTCAATAGCGCACGAGTTTACTTGTTTCGGTAGTACATTTGGTTTACTGGCTCTCAGCGCGGAGCGAGAAGTAGGAGGTTGGGTTAATTAGGGTGAAATTTGCTTGCCGCTGTAGGTACGGTTGGCTCTTAATAAAGTTTTTAATTTCCAAACCACCTTAAAAACTTCCTTCCTCCGTTCTGATTTCCCCAAAAACTGATCAGATCCATATTTTTACATAGTCGATTTTTGATGAAAATTTCGTAAAAATCTGGTAAGCCTTTCTTCCTAAAATTTTTACCACAAACGTCAGCTTTCATATTACGAGTAAGGATTGGTACAATAAATTTCAGTTAAGTTGTCACCTAATTGTGTATTTGTTCTTAATATTATTAAAAAAAAATATAAACAACATACAATTTAAATTACTATTTTGTAAAATGACAACCACTCACACAAAAATAATTGTATGACCTTGTTTTATACTGGTAAAGCAAATAACATTTTATGTGAGGATTTAGAGAGATAAGCTTGTGGTTATTGATGTGAAAGAGATGGATAATGCCACAGGGACAGCAACTAGAGAAGCGGAAAAGAAAAACACGCGATTTTAGTATACCACGCAAGAATCAGAAAGAAAAGGATTTTAGACTAGCATCTAAAATGTATAAAAAAACAAACAACAATTTAGTAAAGCAATATTTTATTAGGAAAACACAATAAAAAACTAGATTTTCCTTTTTTGTTCAACAAGAGTTAATTCTTCATTGTATACCAACACTTAGTTCCTGAATAAATGATGAAATCTCTTTAATTCGTTTTATAATGAGTATTTTCTTTTCGCACCCTGATTTTAATTTTTTAACGGCTCATCAAAAGTTTACTTTAAACGAACAGACCCTTATAACGAATTTTTATTTCCAGTTAGTGTGTACATTTTTAAAACCAATTTGTGCGCATTGCGGTCAGGAGTCAATCCCG